>CM060928.1:332715626-333915626 GCA_030765085.1 Allium cepa
GAGCACAATCAGTAATAAATTTATTACTGATTGTGCTCTCTAATTTATTACTGATTGTGCTCTCCGTGCAATAGCCGGAAGCACAAATTTTCTGGTGACCTGAACGTGGCGGCGAAGCAATTTTGTTCGATGAGTTCGAGCAGAAGTGTCAAGAAAATTGGCTTATTTCGATCTCGAGTTTTTGTGTCAACTTGAAGTTCGATTTCATGTATGATAGTGGTTTGTGACTTGCCGAGATCGGTGGTGTTCGCCAGAACGTTGGCGAAAGGCTATGCACGCGCACAACGTTGGTTTGGATATCAGGGAACTTTCGCGTATGGCCACTAGAGTTGACTCGAGGGAGATGGTGCCTGGCTTCAGGAGAAACTCGAGTACGTGAGTTTGTTGTCCTGATGCTAATTATACATAGTTAAAATTTTAAAAACGTAGCTGAAGCTAAAAAAAAGAAAAAAAAGGAAACAGAGTAGAAAGTAGCGTGGAAGAAGAAGAAGAAGGATGCAGGAGAATGACGCGGGGAGATTTCTGGAAACACTCGAGTTTGGCTCGAGTCATTTGCATAGTTTACTCGGGTTTTGTTTTACTTTGAACTGGAAGTTATTTACAGGATTTTAAGGCCCGGATTTATTTCAAGTTAATAAATCAAGTAAATATGTAACAACATTTTAATTATTTAACTAATGCTTTAAAATGTTTTAACCCTTAACTGATATTTTAATTAAGAAAATAATTTAACTTAAGTATAAAATTTAGCAACAACTAAAGTTTTGGAGTTAACAATAATTTGATGTTCAAAGTATAAAGGAGACCCTTAAAAAAATTATTAATTAAGAAGAATAATGAATATCAAATGAATTATTTTTGGAAAGAAATCAAGAATAATAAAAATTAATAATTATAGCTACTTAAGTAATTAAGGATTTACAATTTATAATTAAATTGATTAATAAACAAATAAGTGTTCAAATTAAATTGTAAATTAAGAATTTGTTATTCAGATAAATTTAAGTCGACAAATCAAATTTGGCGGTTAAATAAAATAACTAACTTTGAAACAATAAATCGAGTAAATTAAGATTTAATCTATTTATCCAAATTCTTATCATTGATTTAAATTAGGTTTGTGGTAAATTTATTTAAATCACATTGGAAAGTAATTAACTATTGCTGTGCACTATATTGATATTTCTGTTCTATTTATGATACCGTGTGATGTAATTGCCTTGTACTGCACTGTGATCGTGGTTTGTTCTGTATTGATGTGAAAACCCTGTTGCCCGTAAAACGTCATTTAAACTTCGATGCGACAGGGAATTGGATTTCAGTTTGTTATCCGAAACCCATATCGACTTGTGAATTTTTGTGAATGACATCCACATGTTTTAAAAATTTGACACCCACTATTTGAATTAGCCGGGAAAGGACCTTTGTGACGTATAACTCATTCTGAATATGTGATACGAGTTATGGATAGCATTTGAAGACCGGTGTTGAAGACCGGGCATTTGCGAGAGCGATAGGATGACCTGTCGAGTGACTCTGCACCGACCGGTATAGAGTTCTCCATATGTGATGGGGAATCCGATCGGGATTGTGGATATCTGGATTGTAAGGACTTCTTTGGAAGTACCTTCGGTTCTATTCGAAACCAGAACAGACTTGTATGGATTGTATGTCTGACATTACAAATTGAGATATAAAGCAGATTTCTTTCAAATATATTTCTGTTGGTGGCGAAGAATTTATTCTCTTAGCTTAACACCCTTCTCTGAGACGTATGAGCTCAGAGGTTATGTAGTTGAAGGTTATCAGCAATATATTCCCAATTTGGGTAATGTGGAATGCTGAGTGTTGTTGATCATTTGTTGATCAAAGCATGGCTTTGTGAAATGCGTAGCTTTGTGGACGAGACTTCGTCGAGCCTCACACCCCGGAATGGTCGAAACAGGAAAGATGCAGCAAGGTTATTGGGGGTAGCACCCCTTAGGGTATGTGCATTTCCTTTCTGGATAGAAGTGGTATCATGATATGGAGCCCAGATACTTAACTTATGTTGATATCACAGATATATATATATATATGTATTACTTTGTGATTTGTTGCTAGGGCCACGGATAAAGGTTGGTTACAACCGGGGGATGGCATACTCGTGTCAGTAGTTACCCAGTTAGGGGTAACCCGGCCTTGTGTTAGCAGAGATCCAGTTAGGTTCTCGGGTCGTCCCTCCAGAGGCGTACCCATGTTGCCCAGGAAGTTCCTTAGCCTGACCATTGTTCGAAATCCAATTCCCAATACGAAATCCTGTATGGTTTTAGTTGTAGAGCCTGCCATTTACTTATGGTGGTGCCCCACTGTTTAGATGGTAGCTATAGTAGGCATAATTCGAAATGTCTACGCTGGCTAAGATTAATATTCTATTTTCGAAATGCTTTCTACACTATGCACTAGTAATAATATCAAAACAAATTCCCCGTAGCAAGCATATTTGACTATCATAAGAAGTAAACTCCTCCAATTCTGTGTTTGTATTGTGTGTGTGGTGGGAGGTCTTATGGTAGTCCCATTTTTAAAAGCATACCGAAAATTCTTTTATAAATCTAGTTCTTTGAAAGTAACTGTTGTTTTTGTTTACTCATACCAGTCCCATGACTGATCCAGAGTTTATTGTTTTTTTTCCTAAACTCTGGGTGCCCATTATTTCTACACGGGCAGCCTAGTAGCAGGTTTCCGTATTTTGGAGTAAGCTGTATTTTGGAGCTCTTATTCAAGGAGATATTCTAGGAGCTTTTTGGAGATTTCAGGTGTTTAACTTTTGGAAGTTCGTTATCACCTCTTTCATTTGAGGACTTTTGGATATATGATCACTATTGTATTATCATGATGTTGTATTTGGAGTTGTGGTGTATGTGTTATATACTCTTATGTAGTATGGATATTATGTTGATGTTGTATCTGTGATGCATGTATGATATTCATTTTGTTCCACTGTTTTATATTCATATGATGTTGTTATAAGCTCCGGCGATGTGAATTTGATGTCATTTGTCGGACATTGAGTTCGGGTCGTCACAAGTGGCATCAGAGCTGTTGGTTGAGTAAGAACTTTAGCTATGGAGTATAACACATTAGATGGCTCATTAGAGGGTGAAATATACCCTAGAATGAGTAAAACCAAGACTGAAACTATAAATTTTCTTAGTCTATTTTTACTGCTGATATTCCTTAAGATATTTCGTTCGTGCATCTAAATCAGTTTTCTTACTAATTTCAGAAAGTAGGAATGAGCGGACGATGGGGAAGAGTTAGGGGTCAAGGAAGTGCCACAACACCTGATCAAGATCCCCCAACAGCAATAGCAGCAGTTCAGCAACAGCCGAATCTGGATGACTTATATAAGAATTTCTCGAGACTTGGTGGTAAGCCGTTCAACGACAAAGAGTCGATTGTTGAGGCTCAAGCCTGGATAAGATCGTGTGAGAAAATCTTCAGTAGGATAAAATTGGAAGACGATCAGAAGCGACTCATAGCTTCTTGGCAACTTCAAGATGAAGCCTCAGCCTGGTGGGAGACAATCATGGTAGATTAGCCAAAAGACGAGTTTTCTTGGAAAAAATTCAAAGAAGGATTTGAGAAGCGATATTTGCCATCAGCCGGAATTTCTCGAATGTATCAGGAATTTATGGACCTAAAGCAGGGAAGTTTATCATTTGAAGAGTATCTGAACAGATTTAATGAATTATCTCATTTTGGTCCCGAATTGGTGAATACTCCTTTAAAGATGAAGGAAAGATTCATTCGCGGGATGAATAAGAAATTCCACGAAAGAATGATGGGCCACGTTAAGGAATCTTTTTTAGATTTAGTTGATATGGGGTACAGATATGCTACACTTGATATGCAAGAAGCCCCGGTCGATAAAGGAAATTCGGGCAATCAAAATTGGAAGAAGCGGAAATTTGGAGGCAAGAAACCATGGCAGGGCAACGAGAAAAAGAGGAGCATTCAGGGAAGCGCGGCAGAAAATGTCACTTGTTACAACTGCAAAGAGAAGGGCCATTATTCAAACAGCTGCCCAAAGCCGAAGAAGCAAGTTAAGAAGGAAGAAACTGTTAAAGGAGCTAAAGAATGCTATAATTGTCACAAGCCTGGACATTTTATTAAAAATTTCCCGGTAATGAAGCAAGCACAGGCGGCAAATGTTTATGCGATAAAGAAAGACCCTTCAACTTCGAAAGCAGATAAAGGAAAAGGTGTTTTGGAAGGTAACCTTACTATTTATGATAGTACTGTTAGAGTTTTATTTGATACGGGAGCTTCACATAGCTTTATCTCTCAACAAACCGTAAATGAATTAGGACGTAAGACTAAATTTGCTAACGATCCTATTTGCGTGAAAAATCCGGTTGGAGGTCCCGCAAATCTTTGTTTATATTGTAAGAGAGTTCCTATTTCATATGCTAGTTATCGATTTCCTATCAACCTTTTTGTCCTCGAATTTAATGAATTCGAAATCTTACTCGGTATGAACTGGTTATCGAGATTCGAAGCTATATTGGATTGTAATAATCAGACAGTTTTAGTCAAAACGAACCTTGGAAATTTTATTGAAATCTCTTGTGAGGAACCAAGTCCAAGGAGAGATAGATTGATGTATACTTTGGGATATCCTGAACCCAGTTTGCAGTCTATACCTATTGTTCGGGAATTTTCCGACGTATTTGAAGAAGTGAAATCTTTACCTCCTCACCGAGAAATAGAATTCCGAATCGACTTAGTACCCAACGCTCGTCCTGTTGTTCACGCAAGTCACAGGATGGCACCCAGGGAAAAGATTGAATTGGTTCATCAAACTGATGAGCTACGAGCAAAAGGATTAATTCGACCCAGTGTTTCTGAATGGGGCTCAGCCGTCGTATTTGTGGCTAAATAGACGGATCTTTGAGATTGTGTGTAGATTACCGTGATCTAAATAAACAAACTCTCAAGAACAAATTCCCTTTACCAAGAATTGATGATTTATTCGATCAACTTCATGGCGCTCGTTTCTTTTCAAAGATGGATCTAGCTCAGGATTCCATCAGCTGCGAATCGCCGAAGATTGTGTCCATTTGACCGCTTTCACAGGTCCTGATATGTTCTACGAATGGTTAGTTATGCCTTTCGGGCTGACCAATGCTCCAACATACTTCGTAGATCTGACGGCTCGTGTGTTTCGGGAAGTTTTGAATAAATTTGTGCTCGTATTCATTGATGATATTTTGATCTATTCCAAGACAAAAGAAGAGCATACCGAACATCTTAAAATCATAGTGGAAATATTGAGGAGAAATGTTCTATTTGCAAAATTTTCCAAATGCCATTTTTGGGTAAATGAAGTCAGATTTCTCGGTCACATTGTTAATGAAGAAGGAATTTCTGTCGATCCAAGCAAAATTTCTGCAATTATGGACTGGAAGCAACTCACTACTCCTAGAGAAGTTCGAAGTTTTCTCGGTTTAGCGGGATATTATAGAAAGTTTGTACAGGATTTTTCTAAGTTGGCTAGCCCATTGACTAAGCTAACAATGAAAAATGCAAAGTTCATCTGGACTCCAAAATGTGAAGAAGTTTTTCAGGAGTTGAAGAAGAGATTAACCACCTCTCCTGTTCTCGCTATTATCAACGAGAACCAAGGCTTATCTGTTTATACTGACGCGTGTGGTGATGGGGTAGGTGCAGTATTAATGTAGAATGGGAAGGTAGTTGCCTACGCGAGTAGACAATTACGTCCGCACGAGAAGAACTACCCAACACATGATTTGGAGCTTTTGGCTGTTGTTTTCGCTTTAAAAATTTGGCGACACTATCTTCTGGGTAAGAATCTTTTCAGCTTTCTTAACAATTTACGAAATTAACTTAACTTGAACAATATACTTAATAAACTCTCTTTGTTTTAGGTGAAAAATTCGAATTATTCACCGACCATAATTCCTTGAAATATCTCTTTACCCAGAAGGATTTAAATTTGCGACAACAACGTTGATTGGAATTTCTGGCCTCGTATGACCTAGATATTTTGTATACGCCGGGAAAAGCCAATGTGGTTGCCGATGCTTTGAGCAGAAGACATGCTGTTCTCGCATATCTTGTTATCACTCCTACTCTTCTTAAGAAGATCGCGAGCAAGCAATATGAAGATGAGTTTCTTCGAGGAATCCATAAAAGAATATGCCAGGGTGAAGATACTAGTTTTGAGATAGATAATAGAGAAGTTACAAGGATGAAAGGAAGAATTTGTGTCCCTGACATTCCGGAGCTGAAACGTGAAGTTTTAGATGAATGTCACAAATCAAAACTCAGCATCCATCCAAGAGTTAATAAAATGTATAGAGATATTAAAAGAACTTTCTGGTGGAAGACGATGAAAAGAGACATATCGATTTATGTGAGTCGCTGTGCTACTTGTCAGCAAATCAAGAGCGACCAAAAGGAAGTAGCCGGTTTACATCAGCCTTTGGAAGTACCGAAATGGAAATGGGATCAGGTATCGATGGATTTCATCGACGGATTGCCACGAACCAAGAAGGGAAATGAAGCAATTTGGGTTATAGTGGACCGTCTAACCAAAACTGCTCACTTTATTCCAGTGAAATCCACTCGGACTGCAGCAAGCTTGGCAGGTATATGTATAAAGGAAATTGTTCGTCTCCATGGTATTCCCAGCAGTATAGTGAGTGATCGTGACCCGATCTTCACTAGTAGATTTTGGGAGGCGTTTCAGGATGCATTGGGAACGAAATTAAATTTCAGTACTGCTTATCACCCACAATCTGATGGATAAACTGAGAGGGTCAACCGAATTCTAGAAGACCTACTGCGTGCTTGCGTTCATGATTTTGGTGGTTCTTGGGAGGACCATTTACATTTGGTAGAATTTTCTTATAACAATAGCTATCAGGCCAGTATAGAAATGGCTCCTTTCGAAGCTTTATATAGTCGTCCGTGTCGATCACCTACATGCTGGATTGAATCAGGTGATAGACTCGTCCTTGGACCAGATATGATCAAAGAAGCCACTGAGAAGGTAGATTTTATTCGAAAGAAGTTATTAACTGCCCAAAGCCGTCAGAAGAACTATTATGACCGCCGAAGAAGAAATTTGGAATTTCAAGTTGGAGATTCTGTATTTCTGAAAGTATCTCCGATGCGGGGTGTATTGAGATTCGGGAAAACTGGAAAGTTAGCACCGCGTTATATTGGTCCTTTTCCTATCCTGGAAAGGATCGATCCTCTAGCATATCGAGTGCAGCTACCCAGCTGGTTGTCTGGCGTGCATGATGTGTTCCACATTTCTAATCTTCGGAAATATGTACACGATCCGGATGATATTACTGAACAAGCTGCGCAGCAAGATCTTGAAATCACTCCCAACTTGGCAGTAAAGAGGGAGCCGATAAAAATTGTAGATCGTGATGAGAAGCGATTGAGAAACAAAATTGTGAAGCTGGTCAAAGTTCAATGGAGTGGCGATCCAAAGGACTGTACTTGGAAGACTGAAGATAATATGAAGAAATCATATCCCAATTGCAGAATAGACGTTTCGGCTTAAACTGTAAGTCATTTCCTTATTTCTGAATTCATATATTCTTTGTTTGCGTTTTCTCTCTCTTTCAATTTTGAGGACGAAATTTTCTTAAGGAGGGTATATTGTAACATCTCGGAATTTTGTTAAATTTAATTTAGTAAATTAATTGAACTTTTAAATTTAAATTGTTAAATTTCAAGAGAAATAAAATATTGTTGATATTAATATTATAAAGTTATATGGTATTAAATAAATATTGATAGTTTAAGTCTTAAATAAATAAAGAATAAAATAATAAGAACAAACATTAGAAAAACAAATAAGAAATTATTTTTAAACAAAAAAATAAAATATGTGATGAATTATAAATAAGGAAACACACACTTTCATTTAGCAGTAAACCAAGAACAAGATTTGTTCACAAAGGAAAGGAACATCTAAAAAATATAAGTATGAAGAAATATAAACTGTAAAAGAAAACAAGACTTAGGCAAAAGAAAAAAATCTACAAAACAAATGAAGTAGTACTTGCACAACCATAAAATAAGGTGGCTGTAACATACAAAGGAAACAAAGAAATGCAAGAGAGTAAAGTATTTAAGCAAAATAGTACTTATAAATATATAAAGCATGAACACGACATGCTGTAAATACAAGGGATCATTTCATAACATGCTTTCATTTAATCATCTCATTAAATGCCATTTACTCTTCATTATGTAAAAGATCCCATCAGTAAATTAAAAGTATGGGTTGAGCGAAAGAAATACTGTATAAAGCAACTATACAAAATTAATGTTTCAGTACTTTGCTTAAACCTGCCCACCTCTTTTATATATACATTAACATAGTCTCAGTTCCTTCATTCAACAATCTTAGCAGAGAACATAAATTAAAAAGAAATAAAAACATAAGTGTTATTTATTCACAAACTCAACTTCATTCAAGAAGACAAAACAGAAAGGAAAGAAAGATTCAAACTGCAGTTTCCAAAACAAGTAAAAGCAACCTCTGTTTTAAATTTAAAGCAACTCTGTTCTTTCCTATCATGTGAGTAAACCTGTCCTTCTTAAAATGAAATCTAAGTATTTAGTTATGGGACTTGTGCTTTGCTATGTGAAAAAAAAATATAGTTCCGTATGTTTTCTTTCTGTGATACTGGAAATTGATTTGTCCCTTTAAATTTTGGTTTCAGAACAAAAAGTTAATGAGAAGTATTTAATAAACCTTCATGCAAATGTTATAATTCAGATTTTTAAATAAAACAAGTTGTTTAAACTTGAGTCACAGTTAAAAATTGTTTCAAGCTTGAACATTAAGTATTTGTTTCTGTAACTTGAGAATTTACAGTTAAAACAAAATCTTGTGATAAACTCAAGTATATTAAATCATTGTTTTGATTTTTTAACCTGAATAAACACACAAGGAGATGATTTTTAAAGCAAATATGATGAATTTTCATTTAGTATTTCTAGTGCAATTCACATTTGAACAAAGATGGCATTTTTCTAAATTCCTGACAATCGAATCAATAATAAATGTTGAGATTGGTTTTGAAGCAAACTTGATGACCTACGAAAATGGGAAAAATGTTAAAAGAATTTTCTATTGCGTAAATTTTGGGGTTGAATTCAATTTAGGGTTTCACTTCAGGTTTTTACACTTGTCAGTAATGTGTCGTGTTCGTCTCCAATACGCGATCGAGCTGCACATGCTCGTGGGAAGAGATAGCATGAAGTGTCGACGTGCGATAGCCGGAAGCATAAATTTTCTGGTGACCTGAGACGTGGTGGCGAAGCAATTTTGTTCGATGAGTTCGAGCAGAAGTGTCGAGCAAATAGGCTTATTTCGATCTCGAGTTTTTTGTGTCAACCTGAAGTTCGATTTCGTGTATGATAGTGGGTTGTGACTTGCCGAAATCGGTGGTGTTCGGCAGAACGTTGTCGAGAGGCTGTGCACGTGCACGGCGTTGGTTTGGATATCAGGGAACTTTCGCGTATGGCCACTAGAGTTGACTCGGGGGAGATGGTGCCTGGCTTCGAGAGAAAATCGAATACGTGAGTTTGTTGTCCTGATGCTAATTATACATAGTTAAATTTTTAAAAACGTAGCTGAAGCTAAATAAAAGAAAAAAGGAAACAGAGTAGAAAATAGCGTGGAAGAAGAAGAAGAAGGATACAGGAGAATGACGTGGGGAGATTTCTGGAAACACTCGAGTTTGGCTCGAGTCATTTGCATAGTTTACTCGGGTTTTGTTTTACTTTGAACTGGAAGCTATTTACAGGATTTTAAGGCCCAGATTTATTTCAAGTTAATAAATCAAGTAAATATGTAACAATGTTTTAATTATTTAACTAATGCTTTAAAATGTTTTAACCCTTAACTGATATTTTAATTAAGAAAATAATTTAACTTAAGTATAAAATTTAGTAACAACTAAAGTTTTGGAGTTAACAATAATTTGATGTTCAAAGTATAAAGAAGACCCTTAAAAAAAATTATTAATTAAGAAGAATAATGAATATCAAATGAATTATTTTGGACAGAAATCAAGAATAATAAAAATTAATAATTATAGCTAATTATGTAATTAAGGATTTACAATTTATAATTAAATTGATTAATAAACAAATAAGTGTTCAAATTAAATTGTAAATTAAGAATTTGTTATTCAGATAAATTTAAGTCGACAAATCAAATTTGGCGGTTAAATAAAATAACTAATTTTGAAACGATAAATCGAGTAAATTAAGATTTAATCTATTTATCCAAATTCTTATCATTGATTTAAATTAGTTTTGTGGTAAATTTATTCAAATCACATTGGAAAGTAATTAACTATTGCTGTGCACTATATTGATATTTCTGTTCTATTTATGATACAGTGTGATGTAATTGCCTTGTACTGCACTGTGATCGTGGTTTGTTCTGTATTGATGTGAAAACCCTATTGCCCGTAAAACGACATTTAAACTTCGATGCGACAGGGAATCGAATTTCAGTTTGTTATCCGAAACCCACATCGAACCTGTGAATTTTTGTGAATGACTTCCACATGTTTTAAAAATTTGACACCCACTATTCGAATTAGCTGGGAAAGGACCTTTGTGACGCATAACCCATTCTGAATATGTGATACGATGTTATGGATAGTATTTGAAGACCGGTGTTGAAGACCGGGTATTTGCGAGAGCGATAGGATGACCTGTCGAGTGACTCTGCACCGACCGGTATAGAGTTCTCCATATGTGATGGGGAATCCGATCGGGATTGTGGATATCTGGATTGCAAGGACTTCTTTGGAAGTATCTTCGGTTCTGTTCGAACCCAGAACAGACTTGTATGGATTGTATGTCTGACATTACAAATTGAGATATAAAGCAGATTTCTTTCAAATATATTTCTATTGGTGGTGGAGAATTTATTCTCTTAGCTTAATACCCTTCTCTGAGACGTACGAGCTAAGAGGTTATGTAGTTGAAGGTTAGCAGAAATATATTCCCAATTTGGGTAATGTGGCATGCTGAGTGTTGTTGATCATTTGTTGATCAAAGCATGGATTTGTGAAAAGCGTAGCTTTGTGGACGAGACTTCGTCGAGCCTCACACCCCGGAATGGTCGAAACAGGAAAGATGCAGCAAGGTTATTGGGGGTAGCACCCCTTAGGGTATGTGCATTTCCTTCTGGATAGAAGTGGTATCATGGTATGGAGCCCAGATACTTAACTTATGTTGATATCACAGATATATATATATATATGTATGTATGTATGTATGTATTACTTTGTGATTTGTTGCTGGGGCCCCGGATAAAGGTTGGTTACAACTGGGGGATGGCATACTCGTGTCAGTAGTTACCCAGTTAGGGGTAACCCGGCCTTGTGTTGGCAGAGATCCGGTTAGGTTCTCGGGTCATCCCTCCAGAGGCGTATCCATGTGGCCCAGGAAGTTCCTTAGCTTGATCATTGTTGGAAATCCAATTCCCAATACGAAACCCTGTACGGTTTTAGTTGTAGAACCTGCCATTTACTTATGGTGGCGCCCCACTGTTTAGATGGTAGCTATAGCAAGCATAGTTCGAAATGTCTATGCTGGCTAAGATTAATACTCTATTTTCGAAATGCTTTCTACACTATGCACTAGTAATAATATCAAAGAAAATTTCCCCGTACCAAGCATATTTGACTATCATAAGAAGAAATCTCCTCCAATTCTACGTTTGCATTGTGTGTGTGGTGGGAGGTCTTATGGTAGTCCCATTTTTAAAAGCATACCGAAAATTCTTTTATAAATCTAGTTCTTTGAAAGTAACTGTTGTTTTTGTTTACTTATACCAGTCCCATGACTGATCCGGAGTTTATTGTTTTCTTTCCTAAACTCTGGGTGCCCATTATTTCTACACGGGCAGCCTAGTAGCTGGTTTCCATATTTTGGAGTAAGCTGTATTTTAGAGCTCTTATTCAAGGAGATAGTCTAGGAGCTTTTTGGAGATTTCAGGTGTTTAACTTTTGGAAGTTCGTTATCACCTCTTTCATTTGAGGACTTTTGGATGTATGATAAGTATTGTATTATCATGATGATGTATTTGGAGTTGTGGTGTATGTATTGTATACTCTGATGTAGTATGGATATTATGTTGATGTTGTATCTGTGATGCATGTATGATATTCATTTTGTTCCGCTATTTTATATTCATCTGATGTTGTTATAAGCTCCGGCGACGTGAATTTGATGTCGTTTGTCGGACATCGAGTTCGGGTCGTCACATTAACCATTGTGGATGTAGGAGCACAGTATATGGTTATTATATTTTGGTTAACAAACTAGTAAGGGGAAAACCCATTCCACTTAGCAACGTGGTCTTACTAGATATCTATTTGGTTCGAGATGGTAGGTTATTATTCACACCAGAATTTTTGTCTAACTCGAATTTTATGTTTTCCCCTTAAACTCCTAGGTGCTCAAAATTAATTCGAGTAGGTTGAGAGTAAGGGTTTTTCACATTTTCAGTTAGATGAATAAGATTTTGGAGACATTCTAGAGGCAATCTAGATATTATATTTTTATCGATTTCCGCTGTGTGGTTTTGTCCATTTGGATGTAATGGAAAAGTTGTAAAATTGCCAAGTGTTTACTCTGATCAACCAAGGAGTATCTTCATATGTTGCTTTTGGAGTATTTTGTGATAATTATATTTTCTTTGAACATGGTATGAGAAAGATCCTGTAATGGATATGAAATATCACTTGTGAAACGAGATGTGAAAATTTGTTCTTAAAATGTGTTGAAATTTTTTCATATTCATGTGCTTCTAATTATTGCTATGATTAACATATTTGCATTTTATCATCGAAAATTAATAACTATGGATGACAATAACGTCTGTAGCAGTTAGTTTTGGACCTCAGAATAAGGGATTTTATAAGTGGTATAAGAGCATAGGTTTATGATTAAAAGAATTTTAAACCTAAAGAGTTTTGACAACCTAACCCTAAGGAATCAAAGAACAAGATCGGGGTTATGGGAAAACGGTATAGTAACTTACTTGTTTTTGCTATATATAAGTATGTATTCTCCCCACTTTCTTAGACCGTTCTTTTGTATATTACTAAGGCTTGTATACGGATTTACGAGAAAAAAAGATATGGAGGCAGGAAACGGAAGAGTGAATCTAGGTAGAGGAAGCATCACAACCAATGGAAACGCTCGGCCCAACACGAGGAAGAACCAAGGTCGATAGGAAATTGCTAATGAAAATGCAAATTCCAATGTAGGTTCTATGACCCTACGAGTAAATATGGGGACTATGTATCAGTCCTTTGTCAACTTGATATAAGATGGAGTAGCTGTAGGAAATGTTGCTAATGCCGGAGGAGTCAATCCCGTAGCACTAGTTAGTAATAAATATGCCAAGTTAAGCCGAGATTACACCAATCTGAGTGGGAAGCCTTCTCTTAGAACGGAAGATGCTATCGAAGTGGAGAAATGGTTGTTGCATTATGAGAGAATCTTTGCTGATTTGGTCTTGAATGATGAAAAAAAAGAAGATTTGCTTCAAGATAGTTGCAAGGAGCTACTTTGTTCTGACAGAATGGAGTGGCCATAGGGGTAATAGAAGAGGAGTTGATTGGGGCATATTTTCAAACGGAGGTCCGAGAAAAGGTTTTTGTCCGAAGTAGCCAAATCAGCCTTACTCAAAAAGTTTATGGAGTTGGAGCAACTGGAAATGTCAGTATTGGAGTACTCTGCTAGGTTTGATGAGCTATCCATGCATATATATGCCACTATCGAGACTGTCATCAAGAGGAATGGGAAGTTTATTCGAGGTATGAAGCCGGAGATTGCTAAGACAACTATGCCACATCTCAAAAATCCATTAAATGTAGTGGTGGAGATGGCAATCAGAAATGAAAAATTACTTTCTACCTTTGGAAAGGAGAAATTAGAGAAGACTTATGGTCCATAGAATAAGAAAAGGAAGTTTTTCAAAAAGAAAGGAGCTTAGAAAGGCAGAGCTACTAAGAAGAAGAAGTCAGAGGTAGTTTGCTATAGCTAAAATAAGAAGGGGCACTATGCAAACAAGTGTTGCTCTAGAAATGGAAAGAAAGTCTCAGAGAAGAAAGTTGAAGGGAAGAAGAATGCGACATGCTATAATTGTAACCAGGTTGGGCACTTCAGGAACGAGTGTCCATAACTAGTCCGGGCTGATAAAGGTAAGACATTTTGTTTGGAACCATCATTTTCTAAACTGACCGCTGCTGATAAAGGAAAGTCCATAATGGAAGGTACACTTTTGATTCATAGCATACCAGTTAGAGTATTGTTTGATATCGGTGCATTACATTCATTTTCATCTCAGTGTTTGGTAGATAAGTTATGTTTAGAACCATCATATCTTGTTACTTCCTTAAGGATGGCTAATCCAATAGGATGGTACACAACTCTGGGGATGAGATGTGACCATCTAGAGTTTTAGTTGCTAGGTTATACTTTTACCTGTAGTTTGTATGTATTTGATTTCATGGGTTTTGGGATTATTTTGGCTATGAATTGGTTGAGCGGATATGATGCTAAGATATTTTGCCAGAATAGAAAAATATCATTAAGACACCCTAATAGTAATGACCGAATAATATACTCATTTGAGAATATGAGTCTAGAAATTTATGCTTTATTTGGTGCCACGGAAGTGGAAGATGAATTAATCATGTTTTAGTTGCAAGGGAATTTGTAGATGTTTTTGTGCCGGTTACAGGACTATCACTGAAACAAGCTATTGAGTTTAAAATAGATTTTGTACTTGAAGTTGAACCCGTAAGTACATCACCTAGTAGGATGACACTTACCGAGATGAAAAAGTTAAAGTTGCAGCTAATGGACTTAGAAGGAAAGAGTTTTATTAGACCAAGCAATTCGCCTTAAGGAGCGACCACAGTGTTCGTGAAGAAATGGGATGGATCATTAAGATTATGCATTGATTATTACAAGTTGAATGAAAAGACAATAATGAATCAACATCCTTTGCCAAGAATTGATGATTTATGTGATCAGTTAAGTGGAGCCAAAGTATTTCCCAGTTGAATTTGGCGACAGGGTTCCATCAATGGAGTGTGGCGGAGGACAATATTCCATTGGGCATTTCGAACAAGGTATGGTTCATACAAGTGGTAAGTGATGCCATTCGGATTAACTAATGCGCCAGCTTTATTTGTGGATATAATACATAAAAAATGATATAAGATATGAGATGAGTGCAAATGCAACTAAATCGTCACCTATATAAATGCATATGCAGTGCACCCAATATGTATGCAATCGGCTAGTATATGCACGCGTGCACACACACGCACATATAAACAAGCATGTTCATAAACAAAATTAGTAAATACATATACAAAAAACAATAAATAACATATATAATTATCTAATATAAATTCGAACACCTAACTATGGGTATCTATCCTAGGTTGAAATGTATATACATAAAAGCCAACACGATATAAATTAAACTAGTACAATCCAAATAAAGCAACTATAGCGACCAAAACACATCATAAGGATGTGTATACAACAAATCTTACACTCCATACACTCATTTCTATGCCAACTAGCTAGCTAAAGCAACCATACAAACAACAACGACCTAATGAGAAAACTAACCTACAAACCAACCAAAAGAGTAACTTATTGGAATAAAGCTCGTGATGGGAACTCAGTTTCTCTCCTCATGTTCCTATGTTCCCTTGTCCAAACCTCTTCTTTTTCATACTTGGACCAACTTTGCTTCCTCATTTTTATGTCGTATCACATCAAGTCCTAAGATGTGATATACCTATATAGTATTCTAGACTCCCTCTCTACTTTCACCTCATAAGCTGACTATGCTCAACCATAACTGCTAAATCGTCAACGTATGTTCGAAGATGGGATAAACATAAAATGTGTGAATACCTCCACCTTTTTAAGATGCCCACTCAACATGCTGACCTCCCTACTCTTTATAAAATCGAAAAAGAATCAACAACTTATGGCGTTGGCTTTTCCACAAAACATATCTCAATAGTGAGTTCTCCACCTACCTACCTACCCACCGCAAACTCTCTATGCATGCCTATCGTATGCGGTTTTCATTCCTTAGCATGTCCGTAATCAAATAACATCTAAGCTTAGATTAAACAAATTGCTCTACTAGCATATATCCATCGTCATATACGTTTTGCAACATACTTGGCCACTTGCTTCTTCATCCTCGGCTAATAGAAAATCATTTTCGTATCCTTTGACACACCTCGTTGAGTTTCTTCTTAAAGTCCATAGGCATGAAAACACAATAATAGACGATGTCGTCCCTCTAAGTAGACTAATAGTTTGGATTCGTCGGTGAACTTCATACTTCATCACTGTTTAATTTATAGATATCACAAATAGATGATGCCTTAATTTCGGTAGACACAATATTACTATAAAAAACTCAAATTCAAGTTCTATTAGTTTAAAAATAGATTAAAAATCATTTTCTAACTATAAAATTTCATAGAATTCTTCTTCAAAGAATTTAAGTATAAATACCCCCTTCTTTCTTCAAATCCAAATAATTTGAATAAAATTCAAGTTTATATTTAAAATATTCTTTATACTTAAAATCTTCATTCAAATCAAAACCATATTTGTTTCAAAACCCATAAAATATTCATTTCAAAATTCTAATTTCAAAACCCATAAAATTCTTTTCCAAAGAATTTTGACATTGAATTCAAATTTGAATACAACCTTACTAAACAAACCTGAGAAAAAAATTCAAGCTTCATGCTTTTTAAAATGCCATTTAAATGTTCTCCAATTACTTTATAAAGTCTAATAATAGAATTTAATACAAGCTTATGAAGTATCATTTTCATATTTAAATATTCAAAACCATTTCAAACAATTTCAAAACAACAACTAAATCTAGTTAGTGATTAGATAAAACACATATTTTTACGACATCATTAGCAAGCAACTCAACCCATATCACTTGTTAGATTAAATAACTAACATCTAACTCTCAAAATAGCATATTTTCTCCAAAATGGTAGTATAGTTCAAAATCCCATTTTTCAGTGTATTACTTTTAATATTCCAAATATCCTTATTTAACTCAAAAATAATATTTTTCATAAAATTTCCTGAAAAGCAATAATATTATTATCACCTTACAACAAAACAATAATATTTATTTAATTTTTTCCCAAAACCATTTTATTATGTATAATTCAAAAATAACAACATTATATATTAAATCCCAACATTCCCTTTTACTGTTATTTACACCTAGAATGTTAATAATTTATTCCATAAATATCCATTTAAATATCACTTTATTGTTCTCAAAATACCTCTTATTTTTATTATTTAAATAATAATCAATAATTTTTTTTCATAAACTCAGAAAAATAACATTTTGTTATTTGTTTAAAATTTAGATAATCTTCCAAAATCAAATCACTATTTATTTGGATTCCACTATACTTTATAAATAATAGTAAACTTCAAATTCAAAACATATTTTTCGTTAATGTTTTCAAATCTACCAAAATTCATATATAATTTCCTCGTAAATTTTCAGCAACTCCATAACATTTGTTTCTAGCTAGTCTTAAGCTCACTAGCATAACTACTACCTAGCTGTCCACCTTAACCGATTTGAACTCTATAGGTTGTGTAATTCTTCTCTGACTCCAATCAAATTTCCAATTGGAAATACCTGTAACTTTCCAATTCAATCTTTAATCAAAATGCTGATCTCAAAACTTATTCTTTACAAAGCTAGTGGGATTTGAAAATCATGAAATTCACTATTAATTTTAACCAACTTTAATTTTGATCATTACATTTTTTTCAAAAAAATGCTTTAAATTCCACATCAACAAATTTTTGATTTTTTTACCTTAGATTTTTCATATTAAATTGTTTGATAAGAAATCATAACTTATATTTTTTCAATTTAGTTACTTTATATCTGTTCGTATGTTCTTAAATTAACAATATTATACTTCCAATTGCGAAAGGTAATTTTAATTTTAATTTTTTTCAACAATTCTTAAAAATATAAGTAGCTAAATCATTTAACTTCAAAGCTCAATTCTTATAGCTTTGCCAAATCCAATAATAATTGCTTAAATTTAATTTCGGAATAACTTTGGTTATTTTTCTAAAATACTCATACATCATTTTTTAAATATTATTTCATATAATTTTTTTGACATCAAGTTATATAATTTATAACAAAATTATCATATATAATTGTATATCATCTTATTTAATAATTAGCTAATCTCAATCATCGTTAAACAATAACTAATGTCTATAAAAAAAATTATATTTTAATTCATTTTTCTTTATAATTAGACAATTTCCAACACTTTTTTTTACTAATACATCATATATATACATGTAAAAATATAATTTTGAAATTCATTTTTTTCTGTTAGCTATATTCATATCAGATTCGAAAATAATTTCCAAAATTTTAACCATTTATTAGTGCATATTTTCAAGAGTTTATATCATTACTTCTATTCAGAAATACGTATATATATATATTAAAATAGAAAATTCCCCAATAATATTTTATTAATTTAAATTATATCTAAAATGGTTCAATTTAATTTAGAAAAATAGATGTACAAAACGCGCTATTTTAAAATTTGTAAATATTCACAAAAGAAAGTGCAATATTTTTTTTTTCTATTTTTCTTCAAATGTTCCTTTGTCAAAAACCAAGTATACATCAAAATATAAGTGCAAACAATATGCTTTATACTAAACCTTTTACAAAAAATAAAACTTTTAAAAATTACCTCTTATGAAAATTCTCCCTATTCAAAGCTTAAATAGGGTTATTATTTCAATTCAATGAAGAAACTTCAACTTCAATATTTTTCCCACAAATCTCATACATTATCATTTCTAACCTTTTTAGCGAAAATATTTCAATCAATTTAAATACTTTAATTGGATAGATCATAACTTACATAAACTTAACTAAGTATACATCAAAATACAAGTGCAAACAATATGCTTTATACTAAACTTTTACAAAAATAAAACTTTTAAAAATTACCTCTTATGAAAATTCTCCATATTCAAAGCTTAAATAGAGTTATTATTTCAATTCAATAAAGAAACTTCAGCTTCTATATTTTTCCCACCAATCTCATACATTATCATTTCTAACTTTTTTAGCGAAAACATTTCAATCAATTTAAATACTTTAATTGGGTAGATCATAACTTACATAAACTTAACTACAATTTAAAAAAATATTCTTAAGTACCTTCATTATGCACCAAAAACATCATATTATATCCTATGGACTTAAGATTAATGCACTTCTTATTATTCATCTCTAGTCCCATACTTTACTCCACCTCCACTTGGCATATAAACCCTCTTTTAACAAAATTTTATGTAGTAAATTAAAAAATTATATGATGGATTTATCTACTACCCCAGACTATTTAAATATCAACATTTATTTAACTCATAGTTTATTTCTATAAGGGATAAGCCAACAACTATCTTTATGAGTCAAAATATATAAGGTATGGCATATAAAAATAATATATATATATATATATTATATATAAATTAGATTTTTTTTAAAATAATATTATATTTAAATTAAATAACAAGTGTATAATATCCATGGCGATTTCACTGCTTCTTCCTACCGATTCTGATCTCTCCTCCCTTTCATAATTATTTCACTCCCTCCTTCATCCATCTCCGTCTCACCATGTCTAAGAAGCCTCGCAAGTTTTCCATAGTCCAGCCTGTTAGTGTACCGTCAAGTTTGACTAGGCTTGGTTGTAATTTTAAAGGTCATATCCATTCTTCTTGTTCCCTATCTCCTCCCTGGCCCCTCCTAGGTTCGATTGTCAATTTCTCGCATCTCCATGACTCTGACGTGAATCGTTTGCCTTATAACAATGACATCACCATTGTTGATTCGATATATATTTTATCGCATTTCCATGAATCTGGTGAGCATATGAACTCTATTGTTGATTCAACTGGGGTAGTAGCTTCAAAGATTGTCCCAAGCCGTGGTCTTCCCTCTTCCGATTAATGCCCCGCAATGCGGGCGTCTTACATGCCTACTGACTTTGAATTCGAGATGAATAATGGTATTATGGTGCCTCCTCCTTCAGTTATGCAAGCTCAAGTTGATTTCTGGTCGATTTTTCTAGTTGGATTTTTTCTAGTCCCCAATCAAAAGATACAAGACACTAGAAATCTATGCCATCGCATATGGAAACTCGGTGGTGACCTCAGTATAACCTATATGGCTCTATCTATTTCTTCCAATTCTCTAGCAATGATGAACGTTAACGTGTACTAGAAGCTGATCTATTCTTCGTTGATGGGAAACCATTTATTATTACCACTTAGCTTACTACTATGCTAGTGCTAAGGACCAAGTGTGCTCTATTCCTGTTTGGGCATACTTTATGCATATTCCGCTTGTATTACAGCATTTATCGGGTCTGAACTGGTTAGCTTGCACAATTGTAAATTGAAATGTTTTTACTCTTATACAGTGGCTCGTGAGAGATTGGTTTGTTGTAAGGCATTGATAGAAGTAACCCCTGGAAAGCCGCTACTTTCTTCGATTACTGTTCAGCTTGTGGTAGGCCATGTAGCAGAAGTTCATGTTATATATGGATAAGTGCATAATATTTGTACTTCTTGTCATATTTTGGCTACCTTGCAGACTCTTGCAAACTCCTGGCCTCGTCCTTGGAGGCTCCTCCTTCGGTCAAGATTCTGCTTCCATGTCCACGTATGTGTAAGTGGGTTCCTAAGGCTAGGACTACCAATTCCATGGCTGTGGATCAGACTAATAACCCTTTGGTTATTGCACCTACTACAGAAGTTGCTTCTGTTCCTCCCATGATAGAGTCTTGCCCTTCCTCTCATTCTGCTGCAGGTATTATTTCCCCTATTATCTCACCTTAAACTGCTACCGTTGATCCCATGTTATTTATTGTCACCCAAGCTGATGTAATTGAGTGGAATTCTTTTACGAAAGCTTAGATTCATATATAATCTGAGATGAGATATGACCCTGCTCGACGCGATTTCTATATGCTTATTAGTGATGTTGATGGGCGTTTTCATTACTCTGTTAATGGAGATGGCCTTGTTCTTACCGTGGATGGTGCACGTGGTGCTAGGAATAGGTCCGTTCTTGATGATAATAGTTAGGATAGGAAATTTATCTACTATAGCGATTATTCTGGCTTCATTTTGAATATTGTGACTTTTTCATGGGTTTTCTGCATGTGATAGGCACCGACTCTTTAGTCGATGGAAGTGATTCCTCCTCTTCTGAGGAGGACTAGTTTAGGTCCTTTATGGTAGTTTAGGCACCTTTGCCTAACTTCCGTTTCATATTTTCCTTTATTAGCAGTTAAGGCATACTGCCTTACTGCTATAATAATTGATCTGTTGGTAATAAAGTGGATGACCCACCATAAAAACTGGTTGGCATTACTAAAAAAATAATAAAAATTACAAATACTCTCTCTCATATGCTCAAACTAAGCAAGAATCTCTAACTTAAGCTCTGATACCACATGCAACAACTCGCCATCTACGATGTCCCGACCCTCATCTAAAAGTGAACCGGCACCTTGGACCTCGCAAATAGTGGATCATTTTAAGGTAAAATATGCAAAACATTACATAGCTATCTACAATATACTACACCTTCTTAAACTCATAGAGGAAGAAGTAAAGTATAATAGTAACCAATAACATAATCCCAGACCAAAAATATAATAAACTACAACTACAACATCTCTTCACTAGTAATAGAAACAGTCCAATAAATGGGAATAAAATAGCAGATAGCTAATAGACAAATAAAATGACATCTCTTTACTGTTTGGGATGGATTTGCTTTACTTACTATGTATGAACTATTGTGTCTGTTCACTTGCTACATTTTTTTAGATTGTATGAACTATGTTTTTATTTCTATTCAAATATTTGTGTTATTTGAAGCTTTCAACTTTAATTGCTTATGTTTATGTTGTCAAGTATTTATGTTAATGTTGACTATTAGTTTTGTTTTTATATTAATGTTCATATTACTACAATTACATATGCTTATATTTTTCTTGCTTTCATAACACTTTTTACTTCTTTTTGTTGATGACAAAGGGAAAAGGTATAATGAAAGAGGAAGCTGATATTAATAGGGAGATAATTATACAAGTTTTGATATCATACATATAGTTGTCATCATCAAAAATGGAGAGATTGTTAGAATGTTATTTGTATAAATGTTTTAGTGATGAAAACTATATCCATATATATATCTCGTGTACTTTTTTATACGAGACTTTGAAGATGAAAATTTCAAAGAAATAAGGAGAAAAGCAAAGTGAAATCGTCTACAAATTAAAGTCAAGAGTATGCATTTTTTCCTTAGAGTTAAATTGTAAAATCTCCTAGATGATTCATATGCATGCACGTGTACCATTGACACACAATAATTCTATACACAAAGCCAAAATATTTACAAACAATGTTTTATAAAACTGCATATATAAAAACTATTTATATAGGTTCAGTCGACTAAATCCATTTTCAGTTGACTGAGGGAAGTCGATTGAAAATGATTTCAGTCGATTAAACCCAGCTTACTAAATATGTACATCAGTCTACTAAATTTAATCTTCCTCTGTGCAATTTTTGGTGTTCATATTCAGTAGACTGACTACCATCACCAATTGATTGAATAACCTTTAATAGTTATTTTATGAAACAACACCTCGAAGAGTTACGATCGTTCAATGATTCTTTTCAAAGAGTAATGGCTTTTATAAATGATTATAACTTTTTTGAAGCAACCTTTTGACTATTATAAATAGAACCTAACTTCGAAAGTTCAATAACAACTTCCGATCTTAAATTCTTTGCTATCTTGAATCTATTTTTTCTCAAACTCAAATACTATTCGTTCACTTAAGAATTACTCTATACACTTATATAACTATAGTGCATGCATCTTGAATCATCAAGAAGATTACAGGACGTCTTGTACTACAAGTCAAAACCTGTGTTGATTAAATACAAGGTTGTCAAAATCAGCAAACTATTGTATTGCCTATTCCTTCGGACTAAGTGATGGTGTTTTGGTTAGTGAGAAATTCAAAAGGGAGCTTCGGAACTAGACGTAGTCTGGGAGGTCCAAACTAGCATAAAAATCCTAGTGAGATTACTTCTTACTTTACTATTTCCTTTGTTTAATATTGCATATACACTTATATATATAAGTTAGCTGTATTACTGTAGATCCTTATGCACTTTCATTTGGTATTGGAGCAAGGTCTTTTCATTAACCGTAACAAAGTTTTGAAACTATGGCAAGCACTTTTCTAGAAGGTCAATCAACCGCGCATGTTCCACTGTTCAACCTGTCTAACTATGCATACTAGTTTACACGTATGAGAATTTTTATGAAAACTAATGGTCTTGAGATTTGGTAAACTACTCAAACTTAGTATGAACACCTATTAGTGAAATGAGTACATGGACAATTGCTCAAAAAACTGTGGCAACCAACAATGCAAAAGCAATGAATGTTTTGTTTTGTTTACTTAAAAAAGATGAATGTTCTAGAGTTATGCTATGTAGAACCGCATGCGGTATTAAGCATACACTTCAAATAACAAATGAAGGGATAAACAAGGTTAAGCAAACCAAAATTTCTATTCTACAAAATCAATTTTCATCATTCAAAATGAAAACTAATGAAGCCGTTGTAAATATGTTAGTAATAATTCAAACCATACAACAAGATATCATGACATCAGAAGCTACATTTATTGTAATAAACCTCCTCAAAACGGGCCTAATTTTCGACCCAGAAAAGACCCATCGAACCTTAGACCATTCGAAAGCTGGTTGTTGGTTGGTAAAATTGATTTAAAGAGCAATACATAGAGCGATTGATCTACGCATTCATAATGTTACACTAGAAGTATAAAATATAATATTAAAACAGTACTCATTCATTAAAATTCAAATGTAAAAAACAATAATGTAATCCCACAATGCCAAATATTTGTGGTATAATATATTAAAATATATCAACTTTCAATAGGTACATAACAAATAGAAAAATAACATAGATAGCTAAACGACTGCCACAAGTCTGCGTCTCTTCCACCATCTTCAAAAATATACATCATCATCTCTATCCTATGTTGTAATGAGAAGGGGTCTGAAAAACAATGTTTCGTGAATAAAATCTCAGGCCTTTCAACAGTAGTACTAGGGCAGTATCATTTAAGTAAGAATATGTCTTACATATCCTAACCGTAATGTAAGTCTTCCAAAAATAAGCCTTATGCCTTTCCTAGTCCAATTCTATAACGATTACTCTTTCAACCCAATAACCCATATCTATCATCAATAATGTCCTAACAATGTAAGAGATAACACCCAAGCTAATTAATACCTTTTTAATGAGAATTAGGTAGACTTTAACCATTTAATACCTCATTCAAGGCAGGTCCCTGTCAGTTAATGCCTTTCCTAAGGCGGATTCTTCCCCCATACTATCTAGCTGGCATTGCACAAAATCTCTTCAAGATACTTAATACTTCAAATCTGGAGCGGACCCTCCATGAGATATCCTATACCGTGCCTAACCATTAACCCGGACCATTTACTACTTGCTATATAGGTAAAAGGTGGACCCTCAATCAGTCACTTAATATCTTCAACCCTAAAGCAGTTCCTTCGTATTATGACCCATAACCCAACCGTGATGTCTCATATTAGTCCGACTATTCATATGTACTGGTAGCTAGATTAATTAGGCTGGTTTACCCTACAGAATTTGTGATTAACCTCACATCCTCCATGGGTACTTATTATAATCAATGTCTTACATCGGCCTTAAAGTCAAATTATTGGTAGCCAGATTAGCTAGGCAGGCTTCTATGCGCTTTTGATTGACCTCGCATTCCTATAACTTAGTCATTATCTATAACACTCACTTAACATGTTAATACACTTCTCACCATATTCCATATCAACGTCTTATAAGAAAACTCTTATTTCTCCTTTATAATTTAACTTTTTCCTAAGGGGGATTTAGTAATAATTAAAAGGGTATTAACTACGTAATTAATACATTATACTTATACATTATTTTGGCTAATATGTATGTGTGTGTATAAATATATGCCTGAAATATTTCTAAGAATGCAAAGATTGCACTCTAAACTAACATTTAAATGCAAAACTTCAAATTTATACAAGTATAATTCCTTATCAACAAATATACCCTATAGCCAATATCCACAATTCAATCAACAAATATGTATAAATAGAATCCATATCAAACTCATTTTACACTAAAATAGCGGAAACAACATTAATAGAAACTTGCCATCCAAGTACTTTTATGCTCTAGTCAACTTCTTTGTATAAAATTGAAAAATAATTTTCTATTAAATCGCGGAAATAGACAGTACAGTCTGCGAATAAAAGAATTCGTAACATACACGCCATTTCCTAATTTATTCTTATCAAAACCGTAATCCGATCCAAAGAAAAAGATACAAAGTGGAATAGAATGTAAAATTTTAAAATTGAAATATTTAGACAATCCCATTATGTTAATATAGCATAGTTAGGATTCTAACTTAAGAATTGACATTTCGCTTTAGTGGAATTTTGGAGTTTCAACGTGATGCTTTCATAAATTTTTTTGTCCAAAGGCATATATCGAATCCAATTACACTATACAATTACTAAAATAAGGAAGACTAAAATTTCCACCCATTATCAGTCCTTGGCTCTTCCCTTTTGGGATTTGATTAGTCTGCTTTAACCTTTTACAAACCTCTCTTTTTAGAAATATACATCAAGGGAATTATATATGAATTATATTAGAAATTTAGAGATTGGAGGATACAAAAAATTAGAAATTGAATAATAAACATCTAAAATTTCTTACTTGAAACCCTAGAGTATTTTTTGAATTTTTAAGGAGAGAGAATGATAGAGCTTCACTTGGTTTCCAAAATATTTTGTGAATAAAATTAAGGAGGCTAGGATCTTATTTATAGTGATTAGAAAGCATTAGAAGAGCGGATTTAAGTCAGTTTAAAATAAAAAAATCCAGACCATTCAAAACGTGAAAACCCTAGCTGCCACCAACATTCACCTGTCGACCGGTCTACCCTAGGAAGTCAACCAGTTGGCCTATGTGACAACCTGGAATTTTCGGATATTTGAGATTGGAATATTTAATTGATTTTAGATATTTGAAAGTTAGTTTAACTTGAATTTCAAATATCACTATTTATTTGGTAATTAAATTATTAGATTAAACAATTGAAAATTGGGTAAAATATGAAATCTGGAGTTTGAAGCTCGTTAAAAATAATTTGAAGGATTAAAAAAATTTATATTGATAATACTAAAGGTGGTAGAACTTTTAAAATTGAATTTAAAAGTATTGTGTTCAGTTTTAAAAATATATCGTTTAAATTGAAATTTAAATAGCCTTCCGAGGCATAGTCTCGGAATTCGATGAAACTAGTTCCATTGGGTCCGTAATAGTGTATTATTATTGAATTTCAAATTTCATTGTGTTTGGAGTTGTCGTGTGATCGTACGGTAGATAAAAGCGCCGAAACTTATATCGAAAATTCAATGTAATAACTGGGTAAAAAACTCCATACGATCGAGTTAGGCCTCGAAACATTTTCCATTGCGTTCGGAATAGGGGTTTAACATTATAAATGCCTGGCGGCATGCCTCGATAAAAGATCGGGATTTTTAGCTACGTTTTCGTGATGGTTTAAACATAGAAATATATATTTCTCAACATTTCAAATCTAGGTTCCTATCATAACTTTTTGCCTTCTTTTCAATAGCACTGTAGCAAATTTATTTCAACATGTGTCTTCCTTGAGGACATGCGTGTTCTAAAAATAAAATATATATAAATCTATCATTCGAAAGAAAAAGTAAATGGCTTAAATTGTCCTCCTCTTTTCTTCATTTCAAGCGAACAACATCAAAAATTGAATTTCATTCGATTCACAAAAAAAGGGCCGATCGAGTTCAAAGCCGCAATAAAACAAAGCGCGCCACGATCTGCCTCTTAAAAATCGAAAGTCCATTCAATAGCATAACCCATTTTAATCAAAGTCGATTCGTTTGAATCTGAATTTTAGGGGATCAAGCTCGCGAAATCAAAATCCAGACTGACTTAGGTGTTATTTCACTATAATGCTCGGGTCAGACCGAGTATTATAGATACAATAAAGGATGCCATGGAGCTCAGGAGACGATTTGGATGGCGAAACGTATCACACATATTTGATGTACATTCCACTGTGTTTGGTATGCTGTGTAGCCATCTTTTTTGTGGACAAATTATTATAGCTGTCCAGTATTTTTCTATTGATTTTGTTGTACTTTGATGATGCAATGTATAAAACAAATGTAGTTCTTTCTGTATAAAGATCAGTCATTTATCTATTATATATTGTTCCGCTGCGTTGTGAGATTTTGATGTTGTTTTCTATATTTCTTCTTCTACCTCCTTCTTCTTTCCCTTACGGTTTAGTTTTCCGACATTTAATTGTTTGCATTTAATATAGTGGACGTATTGATGGTGATTTACGGGCGTCGAAAAAATTGGGTCGTTATAGTGGTATCAGAGCGAGATTAAGCGAGAACCTTGGCTCTGGTGGGGATTACTCATTAGAAATAAAGTCCGTCGTACTCTAGAATGAGTTTGAGTGTATTAATAGATATGAGCGCGTATTTGTTAGTGAATATGAAAGTTGTTTTATATTGTGTTGATTGGTTTATTGAGTAGTTTATGGATTCTGGTCGATACGAGTAATTAACATTATTGATAGAGATCTCTAAACACTTGAATAGAACAATGCGACATAATATTTTTAAAAGTGGGTAAATGAAATAATTTTTTGTAAATTATTATAGTTATATATGGTTGCTTGGTAGTTAGGAAGTGATAATATTAAGTTATTATCATTGTTGTGTGGAAATTGAACTAGGGATTAAAATTATAACCAAAAGTTAAGGAATAAATTATAGAATGGGATTTTAAATGTGAATTATAAATGGGATTTATAACTTAGACTTCCAGAGAAATATTTGAATAAGGATTGCAATGTTTTGAAGTTTGAAATTTGGGAAATTTAATTTCCTTTGGGTTTGGAAATGGTTTTCAAAGGTTTTGAAGGAATAATAGTGATACTATTCGAAAATATTTTTGAACTGGATTTGAAATCTGGTAATATTTGAAATTAGAAATATTTGGAAATATTTTTAAAGAGGTAAAAGCATTGAACTCTTTTTGGTCGCTGGAAAATAACTTCGGTGATGACTGTAGCATCATCGATGTTCATTTTCGAGTTTCCAAGAGAGGAATTACTACAAAAATGTTTTAAATTGGAGTTGTTTGCAAAACTGGGTCTGGTTTTTCAAAGGATAATTTGATATGAAAATGAATTATGTATATAATTTATTTCAAAAATGATTTTAAAATGTTGAGTAATTGTTTAAAATACTCTGGAATCTTATTTAAAATGCTTATGGAATATAAATAAGTCTGAAAATCTTATGAAAATTTGGAATTGTTAGAATAAAATACAACTTGAAGGAGGGTTAAATTAAAACAAGTGTGATACAAAAATAAGTTAGGAAAGTAATTCAATTAAATGGAGTAAACTAAAAGAAGTTAGCAAATGGAATTTAAATAAGTGGAAAACTTATGGAAGTTTAAAACTTTGAATGGAAGTGGAATGTAACTGGATTATGTTAAGTAAAAGTAAATTTTGAGGAGATGTCTAAGTAGACTAAATGGAATGGTTATGGAAATAAAAATTTATTAAGTTGGAATAAATTTTTGGGTAAAAAAGTTGGTTTAAATGTGTAAGTAGGGAAAACTAAATATTGGATTTAATTTGAATTAAAATGGAATTTGACTAAATTGAGCTAAATAGAATTAATTCAAAGTGGACTAAAAATAATAAGAGTTTGGAAATAAAAATCCATTGAGATTTAAATAAATTAGTAAGTGGAACTAATTAAAGAAATGGTATCCATTGAGATTTAAATAAATTAGTAAGTGGAACTAATTAAAGAAATGGTTAATTAATTATGGTTGGGATAAGGTGAATGGAATTCAGCATTCTAAAATTTGGAGGTAAACTGAATTCAAAATGGAATTGAAAATCTAAGTTAGATAAAATTAGATATGAGCTTAAGTGATAAAGTGAAAATAAATATAAAAAGTATATAAAATATTTATATTGAACTTAAGAAATGGATGGAGAAATTCTTAAGTAAAAATTGGAATCGATAAATATTCTAAGTTAATGAATGAAGGTTTAATAAGGGTGTGTGAAATGATAATTGTGAATAAGTGAATAGAAATCAAAATAAATGTGAATAAAAGAGAATTGATATAGTTAATAATCAATTGAGATAAATACGTAGGATGTACGTATATTACTTTATTTGCATAGCGATTTGATTTAGTTTCGCGCATAGAATTTCGAGATAGCATATCGTTCCAAGCTGGGATTTTTCACTCGATTTTCGATGGCGAACCCTTTATATGGATTTTTGATTGCTGGAAATTCTCTATCATAGTCTTGGATATTCAAGGAGAATGATGGTTTCTGATTGAAAAGCCAGATCTAAGTTCGCACTAGAAAGTTGGATGGACGATACT
The DNA here is from genome assembly GCA_030765085.1 of Allium cepa. Lineage (NCBI taxonomy): Eukaryota > Viridiplantae > Streptophyta > Magnoliopsida > Asparagales > Amaryllidaceae > Allium > Allium cepa. Next base: position 332,745,475 of record CM060928.1, read on the forward strand.
AGTTCGGAAGTGAAATTGTGTGATCGAGTGAGCGATTGGATTTGATATTGCGTATGGATGATACATGTACATCGTATGGGCTTGAATGAAATAGATATTCAAAATTTTGTAAAGAAATATATAAAATGATTTTGAATGTTGTGATCATATATTATTGCTAAGTAGAATATACAGGTGTGTTAAAGGCAAAGGATAAATTGGGATATTTGATTTCAGAAGATAAATTGAAATTGCTCGACAAAAAAGTATGTATTTAATTTTTCATATAAAATTTGATGGTTTTTTTATTTAGCCACTTGGCATTTTGTTTTCTTTTGAAATTAGAGGCCCGTAGAGGCATTTTGTAGTTGTACCGATCTAGCCGCGCAAAGGAGACGCTGGCGAAAATTTTCGAAATATAAAGAGTTAGAAAATTTTTGAGAAATTTTGATAATTTAAAATTTGGTTTTAAATTTAAATTTGAATGTTGAGTCAATAAGATTGTTTGGAAGTTAAGGATGAGTTTAGAAAGTTAGTAAGAGCGATAGTATCTTTAATAAAAAGATTGTTTTAGGTGTTGTTAAAACTGTTGGCTTTGGGAAGTTGTTAAAAACTATTTGGATTGGGGAAATAGTTAACAGGTTATGATCATTCTTCTTAACTAGCAATTTCGGGACGAAATTCTTTTAAGGGTGGAGGAATGTGATGACCCATAATTTTTGGATGTTTGAGATTAGAATATTTAATTGATTTTAAATATTTGAAAGTTAGTTTAACTTGAATTTCAAATATCACTATTTATTTGGTAATTAAATTATTGGATTAAACAATTAAAAATTGGATAAATATGAAATATGGAGTTTTAAGCTCATTAAAAATAATTTGAAGGTTTAAAAAAAATTATATTGATAATACTAAAGGTGATAGAATTTTTAAAATTGAATTTAAAAGTATTGTGTTCAGTTTTAAAAATATATCGTTTAAATTGACATTTAAATAGCCTTCCGAGGCATAGTCTCGTAATTCGACGAAATCAGCTCCATTGGATCCGTATAGTGTATTATTATCGGATTTCAAATTTCGTAGTGTTTGGAATTGTCGTGTGATCGTACGGTAGATAAACGCTCTGAAATTTATATCGGAAATTCAATGTAATAACTGGGTCCAAATGCTATCTTCTCCATACAATCAAGTTTGGCCTCGAAACCTTTTCCATTGCGTTCGAAATAGGGGTTTAACATTATAAACGCCTAGCGGCACGCCTCGATAAGAGATCGGGATTTTTAGCTATGTTTCGTGACGGTTTAAACTTACAAATATATATATTTCTCAACATTTCAAATCTAGGTTCCTATCAGAACTTTTTGCCTTCTTTTCAATAGCATTGTAGCAAATCTATTCCAACATGTTTCTTCCCTGAGGACACACGTGTTCTAAAAATAAAAAATATATAAATCTACCGTTCAAAAGAAAAAGTAAATGGCCGAACTTGTCTTCCCCTTTTCTTCATTTCAAGCGAATGAAATCAAAAATCGAATTTCATTCGATTCATTAAAAAAATGGTCGATCAAGTTCAAAGCCACAGTAAAATGAAGCACACCATGATCTGCCTCTTAAAAATCGAAAGCCAATTCAATAGCATAATCCATTTTAATCAAAGTCGATTCGTTTGAATCTGAATTTAAAGGGATCGAGCTCGCGAAATCGAGTTGTTGTGGCTGGGCATCGATGATGCGTTGATGAGGAGGGTTCGAGCTTGGTCAACGATGGTTCTTTTGAGCGTGTAGCGTCGACAGTTGGATGTCGAGCATGGAGTGGCTCGAACGCGTAGGAAACTAGAAAGAGATTCGCGGCGGCTTTGGATTGTCAGGGGGAGGGCCGAAGTCGTGGAAGAGCAAGCTAGGTTTTGAGTAGAGGAATATTCAAATTTCTCATTTCAATTTAAAATTTATAATAGCCATAAAAATATACAAAAGAAATTTATAAAATTTAAAACAGAGACTTTTTTTTTTTTCCAGAATAGTATGTATGTAGATTTTTCTTTTTATTTATATATATATGTGTGTATATAGATAACTATGAAGGAAAATAATAATATAAATGTAGATACACATACCCATTTTTCATTTATAAATGTATATAGGAAAACCAGAAAAGAAAATATAAACACAAACATATATTTTAATATAGATAAATAGTAAACCGGTAATAAATTTTATATAGATAAAGTTTTGGAAAAAGCAGGAATTTTTAACATATTTGAAGGTTATGTATTTTAGCCTATATAGATTATTTTATATGTAGTTTGAAAATGAAAAATAAAATAAATATGCATATACACATTTAAATCAACTAGTTTATTTTTAAATAATGTATTATAGTGATTAACTTGTTAATAAACTTATTTAATTATTTTTAGTTGCTAAAAGATTTTTTTGTAAAAAAGGGAAAAATTATTTAAATTTAATTATTAGTTTAAAATAGATCATTAGTTTGAAAATAGATCATTAGTTAAATTAAATTTATAAAATGGAAATTTATTGTTCGATTATTTAGAGTGTTAATAAACCATATAATGTTTATACAAGGTCAAGAATCAGGAAGAAAGCAAGACGGATTAGAAGTGGGTTGCAAAGCAAAATAAAAAGTGAGTTAATCTCACTCATTTGGATTACTATTAAATTTAAATAGTTAAATTTAAATTATTGGTTGTTTACTTGAATTGATAATTTATTATCTGCTTGGATGTGATATATATATATATATATATATAATATATATATATTGTAGTGATTGATTTCCTTCATTATATAACGGATGAGACCCTTTGCGCCCCGCATAATAGCGGATGACCCTTAAACCAGGATATCCTCCTCGAAGTGGGATTGATATTTTTATATTATGCTAACACCTGTGGATGCAGGGAAACAGGTTGGAGGGATCCAACTGGATTCCTCAAAATATTGAAATTTGATTTCATAAAATGTGATATGATTTATTGATTTAACCATAATTGATTATATTGGAATTTGAAATATTGAATGCTATGGGGTGACCGAATATTTTTGATAATATTTTTGGTATATTGAGTTATCAAAAATATAAAGATTTGATTTTTGAAGGGATTGAAAAGAGAATTCTTAAGTAAAACAATTTTAGCTAATTTGGATAAATTAAAAAATGAATTAGAAAAAGATAAAAGTTGATTTTAAATTCTAATAAATAAATTCCAAGTATGGAAGGTGATTTTTGAATAAATGGGAATAAATGAATTATTAAACTTAAGTGATATTATTTAAAGGAACAAAGGATTTATTTTTAATTCAAGGTTTAAAATAGTAGAGAGAGATAAAGAAGAATTTTGAAAAAAAGGTTTGAAATTGGTATTTTCAGTTTAAATAAGATTTTAAATCATAATAATGAGTGAAATCCGAAATTAATGGGTTTTGAAATAAATTTGAGTAAGTAAAGGAATTTATTTTAAAATGGAGTAAATTTTGGATATCGATTTGAAAATAGATTAGGTGTTTGAAACTATGATTTAAAAGGAGGATGAGACTATGGAAATTATAAACTGGGTTTATAAGGTGAAATAAAATATCGGTGGATATTTGGAAGTATAAATTCACGGTGGGAATTTATAAAGGAATGGGTAATTTGTTTTAAAAATAAATAGTGGTTTATTTTTAAAGGTATGGAAATGAAAGTGTATTTCCCTGGGAAGCCAAGTATATTTTCAAAGAAAGATTTCCAAGTATAAGTTAGAGGTTTTAAAGTGGTTTAAAAGAATGTTTTAGAAAGAAATTATTATTTAATGGTTTTAATTTTTTTTAAAAGTAAATATTTATTAAGTTAATAATATAAGTAAATTATTTGAAAGGTTTGACTTGTATTACGATTTTAAAGATAATTATTTAATATTTATACCTTATAGAATAACTTTTATATTAAAAAATAATTTGGCTTAAGTTTTGCATGAGAAATTAGTATAAAATTTCATAACTAGTATTTTAAATAAAGTGTTTTAAGTAGTTTTTATTTTAAGTGTTTTAAAGTATATATTTTTAGATAAAGTGATTTAAATTATTTGAAAATCTAAAGTATTAAGACTTGGTGATTTTCAATGGAAATTAACAATGGAAATCAACAATTGGGTGGGAATTTATTCCGCAAGAGAAAAGGTGATTTGAAAACTATTTTCAAAGGGTTGAAGTGTAGAAAATATCTTGCGAAGATATTTTGAAATAAATAATTTGGGAAATTATTAAGGCCTGATGATTGTTGTGGGTGTTATATGATAGTTAAATAACCGACTATTAATATTGGCCAATGCGCTGATCGTTTCGAAGAGATCGGGATCCGGATTAATTTTTCGAAAACCACTTCGATCTGATTTCGTGAGGTCAAGGGCTTGGAGTCGAAGATGGAGCAGTGAAGTGCAAGGGCTAATCGCTACTAATCCCGAGGGTGATTCCAAAATGGATGTAGTAGGAGTAGCGCCTACGGTTCCGTTCGGACCCAGAACGGACTTACATGGATGAATGCTATCAGAATATCGTCAGGAGGACGATGAGTATTCAAAGTGAGATATGTTCTAAAAAGGTAATGCATAGCGTCGAGCGTCATTAACCGGGAATGACTAAAATAGGGGAGGTGCAGCAAGGCTAAGTGGCTAGTAACTAATTATGGTAAGGTCATCCCTGTCTAGATATCCCTTTTTATTCGGCTGTGTGGGCGTTTGCTGATCCCAACCATGGGTGATCTTATTCAGGCTATCCAGTAAGGGGTAGCTTAGGTCTTGTGTAGCAGGGGATTAGGGGGGATCCTTGGTACGGTAATCTAGACCACGTACTGTGACTGGAGGTACCCCAGTAGCCCTACCATTGTATGGAACTCAATCTCCAATAGGTTTTGATTGTGCCCAACTATTGTTGGAATGTGAGATGTAAGCATTCTGGCTAGATTCTATTTACTTTCTATAGACACCATTATAATATCAGACGGATTTGATAAAATATATTTTAGTTATCATAAGGTAAAAACCCGGCATTTCTATTTGTGGTGCGGTCTTACGAGATACCTTTGATTTCAAAGGATTTTGAAAACTTTAATAATCCAATTGAGTGTGTTTTCTCACTCTGGTTTCCAGACTGACTCGGGTGTTATTTCACTATAATGCTAGGGTCAGACCGAGTATTTATAATACAGGAAAGGATGCTATGGAGCTCAGGAGATGAGCTGGATGACGAGACGCATCACATGTATTTGATGTATATTCCGCTGTGTTTGGTATGCTGTGTAGTTGACTTTTGTGTGGAAAAGTTATTATAACTGTCCAGTTTTTTGCTACTGATTGTGTTGTACTCTGATGATGTAATGTATAAAACAAATATAGTTCTTTCTGTATAAAGATCAGTCATTTATCTATTATATATTGTTCTGCTACGTTTGTGAGATTCTGATGTTGTTTTCTATATTTCTTCTTCTACCTCCTACTTCTTTCCCTTACGGTCTAGTTTTCCGGCATTCGATTGTTCGGCATTTAATACAGTGGACGTATTGATGTCGATTTTCGAGGGTCAAAAACATTGGTTCGTTATAGCCTAGGGTTGCTTAATTTATTACCATTGTGTATTTATTTAGTTCCTTAGCTAACTTTTAGCATTAACGATAATTCTGACATGTACTTACCCCCAAGTCTAAATACTGTTAATTTTTATATTCAAATTTAAAAATTAATTATTTGTTTGAATTTGAATTCCATTTAAATTATTTTGAATCCAAAAGCTTTAAACGTCCATATCTTTTTAGATTGATCTCCTCTTTCAGAACTTAATCTATGGAAATTGGTTGAAAAATCACCATGAATGCAAAGGCACAGTTTTCGTGGCTAAATTTTGACAATTAAAAAATTTCTATTTTTATCCTTATTATTAATTTGATAATTAATTTTTATTATTAGTTAATTTCTTTTTAATCTTTACGGGTGTTACCTTCTCCTCCCTTAAAAAGGATTTTGTCCTCGAAATCTCCAAAGGATGGAAAATGTAATGCACACTAAGCTTCCATGTTGTATAACTAAGTTATCTACATAACCATCTACGCAGTCAAAAGTGCAATGTGATTACGTATGTAGACATACTATAGGTTAGCTCAGTCCTAGCGTGAATTCAAATGTCGTGACATATATGCATGTATGCAACATTCTAAACACTCAAAAAGTGAGTGCAAAAACGACTTTGAAACATGTGGAAACCATATATTTCCATCCATTCTAGCAACCAGAATGCAGCCAAAACATAATTTTAGGGAAAAAGGTTTATTAGAGAAAAGCTTAAGATAATAAGTCCTCATGCTTTTCATTAGATTATCCCTCCATCATACTCGAACTGACCTAATTACTTTGTTGCAGAACTTCCTATTTCCACGCTTCACAGTGCTTGCGGTGGCATAAGATGCTATTGGCTATGTCTTAACGTCCCCCAGTTGATCAGGGTCTAATATAATGGTTGTGCTATGAAGGCATTTCCCCAAGTGTGAAACATGAAAAACGTCATGGACTCTTGCAAATTTATCTAGTTGCTCCACGTGATAATCAAATGTTTCTATTCTTTCCCAAACTCGAAAAGGCCCAACATATCTTGGTGCCAACTTTTCCATTTTCTCAAGTCTCATGACTTTCCTAAGCGGGTAAACTTTGATAGACACTATGTCACCAACCTCAAACTCTAATTCCTTTTTTTCTTGTTCACATAAGATTTCTAGCGGTCTTGAATAACCTTCATACGCTGCCTAATCAACTCTACCTTTTCCAAACTTTCGTGAATTAAAAATGGTCCAAGTAGGATTTTGTCAGTGGTTTCTCACCAATAGTTTGGCGATTTACATGGCCTCTCATAAAGCGCTTTATGGGGTGCCATAATTTTCATTTGGAAACTATTATTATAAGAGAATTTGGCTAAAGATAAGTGTGCTTCCAATGTCCCAAAGTCCATAATGCAAGCTCTTAACAAGTTCTCCAAAATCCTATCCACACATTCAGTCAGACCATCGGTTTATGGGTGGTAAGCAGTGCTAAGATTCAGTGAAGTGTCTAAAGTTGTCTATAAACTCCTCTAAAATTCGCTAGTAAATAAGGGGTCCCTATCAATAACATTAATAAAATGAGTGCTTTTAGTGAGCCTATCCACTATGATCCAATTTGCTTTGTTGCCTTTTTGGATCCTAGGTAACTCATTTATTAAGTCCATTGACATATGCTCTTATATCCAAGTCGGAACCTCTAATGGTAAGAACAATCCTCCGAGCTTCCCTTGCGTAGCCTTTATCCTTTTGAAATCCAAAATTTAGAAACAAATTCAGCAACCCTCTTCTTTATCCCTGTCTAATAGAAAATCCTCTTCGTATCCCTATACATCTTATCTCGATGAATGATTATTCTTGAATGGCGTCAATGCATAAACTAAAATTTGTTTTTCCCAAAATCTTAAAGTATTTGGGATTGAAGCATTCTTTGTTCTTAGTTACTAACGTAATTTCCTTATTAACTTCCAGCCTTACCTATAGTTTATCACTAGTTATATAAAATTTCCTTATGTACTTTGTTTCTCAATATGTATATATTTATTTAGTGGTCCAATCCCATTCCTAAAATCAACCTAATGATAAAATAGGAACATATCTTATACCATAGCATACGCTTTTCCAAAAACCTGAACATATCTTATACTATACTATATGCTTTTCCAATAACCTAAGTGAGACAAATATCGATTACAACCGAAAAACTATAAAAGAAAATTTTGCTAGAAACTTCCATTCATCATCAACTAGTGTTTACAATGTTACAGTCCTAACACTCCTTATTAACTGAAGATGGACATTCCTAGTATGTCATTCCACTATCATCCACCTTCCTTAATTCTCTTTCTTGGTTTTTAATAAATGCGGTCCATCTATTACTTTAATTAATATACTCGATCATGGGATAAATTGTGCATCCTCATAAATGCCATATTAAATTCCCTAATCAGTCCCTATTTATTTCCTTTTAATTCTCCATTAATTACGAATTTATTGTCCATAAATCTGTAATTAACGTCCATAAATCTTAGTCCTATAATTGCTACGCTGTTAATAACTAATATGAATATCGTCATAAACTATGCTATTTATATATTTTTATTTTTAATAGTTTAGCATGGTAACACACACACACGCACGCACATATGTTTCTAATTTTAACTATTAATTCTAAACTAGAACATTCCTTTCCATGTTTTAATTTATCAGAGTTAGTTTTTCAAAAAGGATTACCAATATAACTTTTCATAAATTAACAAAAATTTGGATCTTTGCTTCATTTGAAATTACAAGAAATTATTTCTTTTCTTTTATTGAAATAGCTAGTGTAAACTAAAAATAATAATATTCATATCTTACACATCACTTTCCCTTTTTGGTTTCCCTTGTTAATTCAAATGTTGCACTTTTATACATATTTTGAAGTTGGATAATTGATGGAAATTACATGAAGCCCGCTCTAAATAAACCAAAATGTAGAAATTCACATTCCAAGTCAACTAGAGCAAGTGAATTTGAAAACCTTCGTCTTTGAAAAAATAAACTTAGAAATCTCCATTACGCTGCTACGTGGCATTTAGAACTTAGAAATTTTCTCATTTCAAAAGAAGACTTTTAAACATATTTTCCAAAAAAAATTCCATCTTACATAAAAGTTTGAACAATCAAATCACCAAAAGCATTTAAACACCATATTTTTAATTCTATATATATAGACACACACACACCACTTTTATAAAACACTTGAACAAAACCTTCTAAAAACATTTGAGCTCAACTTCTCAAAAGCATTAAATAAAACTTTCAAAAGCATTCGTACATAATTTTCAAAACATTTTCCCTTTTTTCTTAATCCTAAATTCAAAAATTCAAAATTTGCTAAGTATAATAATTTCCCTTCTCAAATATTTTTACCTTAAAGACTTACTTCTTTAAAAGTAGCATTTTTAACCCAAAACATTAAAAAAAACTCAATTATCATAACCATTAATCATCACTTTCTTTTAAGAAACATCTTCTATACCATTAAACAATGAAAAGATGAACAGACAAGAATAACTTCTATCCTATCATTTTCCTATCCTATTCTTATTGCTTCTCTCAATCTTATTTTATATTAGTTTCTAATACTATTTCTATCCAAATCTCCCAACATTGCCTTTATTTATATTTATCCTACCTAAATGGCTTCTACTTCAGCTGTTATTTTCTGTATTTTCCTTATAAGAGAATGTTCCTTCCATCCTAATTGTTATTGTCTATCTATTCTCCATACCTTAATTTAATCAAGTTCTATTTCCATTTATTCCCCTTTTAGAAAGAATTTATTAAAAAGAAGAATTTCCAAATTTATGAAATAGCAAAAATCATCGAGTTCAACCTACGCTCTATTTTACATTTGTTTCGAAAATGAAAAATCCCTTTGTCGAAAACCTTTAAGCCGAAAACATTTTAACTTAACCAAATTTTCAAATTAAGAATTTCAAAATTGAAAAACTCTTTTACCAAAATCTTTTTAAGCAGAAACTTTTGACTCAAAAATTACAAATTTCCAAAATTTCTTACTTATTCAGAACAACTTTCCAGTAAATCCTTTGAAAAACCCATTAAAAACATTTCAAATTCTTTCCCATGGGGTTTTATTTAGAAATTGACTTTAATTTCCCTTTCTATTGAACTTTCCTTCTTCCCTACTCAATCTTCATAAAAAATCCATATATCTTCTTGTGGTGATTAATGTACATCATCTTACGAAAAATTGCTCCATTCTACTTTCTTCACTTTTATCATTCCTCACTTCTGGATGCTTATGACATATAGGTTCTTATCTTCCATCTATCTGGATGAAATGTATGTCTTTAATTGATAATCTATCAAGGTCCATTGGCATAAGGCAGTTTAGGTCCAACAAAGGAGTTAAGTACCATTCAGGTTCTAGGGTGCTTTTGTATGTCGTGGTCAAGCTCTTCTTGGTTCACTCTTTATGATATGACCTTCACCCTATAGGATAATCGGGGTAGGAGTATAAATTTAGCTCTATTTTACTTTTCCAACTCATAGTCGCCTCGTCTATCCTTTCAGAATATGGTCGCAACTACTATAATCGGAATTTATAGAGTTAGATGTATGTTCAAAATAAGTATATATATTTATATCTAGTAAGGTTTTTGAAAAAAATTTCAAAAATAACAAGTACGCCTTTCGTACATATACATAACCCCATTGATCGGGTAACCTATGCTCTGATACCAAATCTAACAATCCACCTCGAAACCGGTCCAATTTTCAACCCCAAAAAACCCCACCGAGCCTTAGGCTCATTCTAAAGCTGGTAGTTGGTTGTAAAGATCATTACATAGATCTATTTGTCTACATATTCGAAATCTTACAATGGAAGGACAAAATATAGTGTCAAAATAGTACTCATTCATTCAAAGTTCAAATGCGAACAACAATATTATAATCCCTGATGACAACAACAAATATTTACAGTACAATATCTTAAAATACATCATGTTTCGGTGGGTACTTCAGAAATAGAAAAATAACATAGATAGCTAAACAACTCCATAAGTCTGCATCTTCGTCACCATCTTCGAAAATCTACATCATCATCTCTAACCTATGCTGTAATGAGGAGGGGGTCAGAAAAACAATGTTTGGAAAAAAATCTCAGGCCTTTCAATAATAATACTTGGGCAATATAAATTAAATAAGAATATGTCTATCTTATCTTAACTATATTGTAAGTATTTCAAAAATGAGCCTTAAGGCTTTCCCAATACAATTCCATAACCATTACTCTTTCAACCTAATAACCCATATCTATTGTTAATAATGTCCTAACAATGTAAGAGATAACACCCAAGCTACTTAATACCTTTTTTAGTGAGAACTAGACAGACGTTGACCATTCAATATCTCATTTAATCTAGGCCCCGTCATTTAATACCTATTCCAAGGTGGACTCTTCTCTAGTACTATCTAGTTGACATTGCATGAAATCCTTTTGGGCCCCTTATTGCTTCAAGTCTGAATCAGACCCTCCTCGAGATATCCTCTACCGTGCTTAACCATTAATTAGGGATGGTAATGGGGTAGGTCTAAGGCTCGAATACGGTCGATCCATCCCTGTTTTGGCCTGCGTAAACCTGCCCCATTTGGTCATCGGGGTGGGTAGACCTATGATCCATTCTTGAGAGCTTCAGGTCTAGGGTTAGGTCGGGGATCGACTGACTCACCCCCACCTGACCCGCGCTCCTGACATCTCATGAAATAGCTTTATTACTATAATGATTTGTTAATATTCTTAGATATAAGTGATTCTGACATAGATGTTATAATGTTCCAATCAATAAGCTATAAACTATTTATAGCATTAAGTTGCATCACTGATAATTATACAACAATATATGCATATTTTTTGAACTGTCAATGTAAATCTCATTTTAATTATCTTCCCTTATCATTGTAATACATTGTTATTTGTATTTATAATTTTATTTAGTGATAATAATTATAAATAAATAAATATATGTACATCAGTACATAATTTTGAATCAATACATAGAGCCTTACTGGATCTTGAGCCGGGGTGGACCTGCCATGACCTGTACAGTTTTTAGGTGCAGAGAAAATTCTGGACCCGCACAACGTCTACTGGGAAGGTCCGAGTCAAATTCTATAAAAACTTGAGGTGGGTCTGGGAAACAGATGACCCAACCCAATTCTATCCCTACCACTAACCCTGGCCATTTACTACTTCCTACATAAAGAAGAGGCGAATCAGCTACTTAATACCTTAACCCCAAAGCAAGTCCTTCGTATTATAACATGTAACCCAACTATGGCATCTCACATTAGTCTGACTATTGATAGGTACTTTTAAGTAGATTAACTTGGCAGGTTTACCTTATAGAAGTTAGGACTAACCTCGCGTCCTCGTGGGTACTTATAAGAGGCGATGTCTCGCATCAGCTCCAAAGTCACACTACCGGTAGCCAGATTAGCTGGATAGACTTCTGTGTGCTTCTGACCGACCTCGCAACCTTATAAATTAGTCATAATGTATACACTTTCTTAACATATTAACACACATCTCGCTGCATTTCATATCAAGGCCTTATAAGTAAACTCTCATTTTGCCTTTAGAATTTAACATCTTTCCTAAGAGAGATTTAATGGTAATCAATAGCCTATTAGCTACGTAATCAATACGTTATAATTATACGTTATTTACACTAAAAGATACACACACACGCCCCTACAATATTCCTAAGCGTGCGAAGATTGCATCCTAAACTAACGTTTTAAGTGTCAAAACTTTAAATTTATGCACGTCCAATTCCATATTAAAAAATATACCATATATCCCATATCCACAATTCAATTAACAGACTTGTATAAATAGAATCCATACTAAACTTATTTTATACTAAAATAGCAAAATAAATTTAATAGAAACTTGCAATTCAAATACTTTTATGCTCTATTCAACTTCTTTGTATAAAACAAGTAAAAGGAAATTTCTATTAAATAGTGGAAATAGGCTATGCGAACTACTAATAAAAGAATCCTTATCTTACACACGATTTCTTAATTTATTCTTTTCAAAACTCTTAATTAGATCCAAAGAATAAGATAAGAAGTGGAATAGAATGTAAAACATTAAAATTGCAATATTTGCGCAATCCCATTATTTTAATATAGAATAACTCAGATTCTAACTTAAGAATTGACATTTCACTTTAGGGAAATTTTGAGATTTCAATATGATGGTTTTTGTAACCAATATTTTCCAAAGGCATATATCAAATCCAAGTTATATTATATAATTACTAAAATAAGAAAGACTATGATTTCCACTTACGATTGGTCTTTATATATTTCCTTTTTAGATTTGATATGCTTGCTTTAATTTCTTACGGATCTCTGCCTTTATAAATATGCAACAAAGGAATTGTATACAAATTAGATTTTGAATTTTAGGGATTAGAGGAGAAAAGGATTAGAAATTGAATAACAAATATCTAAAATTTCTTACCAGAAACCCTTAAAGTTTTTCTAAATCTTTGAGTAGAGAGACGGGTAGAGCTTCACTTGGCTCCCAAAATAATTTATGAATAAAAGTGAGGGGGCTAAGCTCTTTTTTATGTGGTTAGAAAGCACTAGAACCTTCGAACTAAAGTTGGTTTAAAATAAAAAAATCTGAAACTTTCAAAACATGAAAACCCTAGGCGCTACCAACATTCACCAGTCGACCTGTCTACCCTAGACGGTTGAACGCTAGTAGTTCACCGGTCCTAGGAAGCGGCCGATCGGTTATCCATTAGATTTTTTCTATTGTGTATTTGCTTATTTCTTAATTAACTTTTAATGTTAACCTTAATTTTAATGTTTAGTTAACCCCTAATTCTAATTACTGTTACTTTTTGAATTTCAAATTTAAGAAATAATTATTTATTAGAATTTTAATCCCATTTAATTATTTTGAATCAGGAAACTTCAAATGTCTATAATTTTTTCCTTTGAGCTCCAATTTTAGAACTTAATATATGAAAATTGATCTAAAAATCATTATATATGCATCGACACAACTTTTGTGGGAAAATTTCGACATTTACAAAATTTCCATTTTTATCCTTATTATTAATTATTAATTGATTCTTTTCTTATTAGTTAACTTATTATTAAATTTAAAGGGTGGTACATTTATTGAATTTGTGAACATTTTGCGAATAGTCCACTAACTTTTCTATTTTGGTCGATTAATTTAAACCTTGGTCTCAGCAAAGAGTTTTGTATAGCTTTAGTCAACTGACCATTCTTTTCAGTTGATTGAACATTGGCAGTTCGGTTGACTAATTTTTCAAACTTAGTCAAATAAATTCACTTTGCTTTTAGGAATAAAATTCATTAGCATTCAATCGACTTAATCTACAGTTACCAGTTTTTTTTTAAAAAAGTAAAAGGCTGTGTCTTTTCATTCAAAACACGGTCTCTTTTCACTTTCACCCGTCATTCTATTTTCAAAACTCAAACCGCAGTTCTCCAAATTTTGAAAAAAATTAATGTCTCCAAGGAAAATTGTGGTAAGAAGAAAGAAAGTCCCGGCTCAAAAAGAGAAGGCTTCTTCCTCTTCCACTCCCTCACACATCGAGTTTGCCTTGGACGATTAACTTGTTGAGTGAATGGGGAAAGCAAGACAGCTCTGAAGTGATTCAACGACCTAAACGATAAGTGTATCTTTCAAGAGACTTTTTACAAGATGTAAGACTTCTCAAATTTTGGGATTGAAGAAATTGCTAGAGAGCATGAATTTTTATCTCTAATCAATAACACCCAAAATCAGGTAAAAATCTACCCTTTCCTTGTAGGAATGTTCTACAGAAACCTTTATATAAGCAATTGTAAACCGAAAGATGATGTGGGTTTACTTCGGAGTAGGATTCTAGGTGTCGACATTAAACTTTTTTGTGCGGAATTGAGTATAAAATTAGGTTGTTCATCGATGGTATATGATTTATAAGACATCAACCATGATGATTTGCTTACAATTTGACTGGCAACTTGTTTTGCATGGATCAAACATGCAATATTTCTGTTAATCTTCATCGTTAAGCAAGTATTATCAATAAAATGGTGCTCCATATGATTCTACCTAGGACAGGGAGTTATGGAAAAAGTGTACGACAATAACTATAAGGTGTTGTATGCTATTTACTCAAGAAAATTGAATTGGGCAATGATAATTCATGATGAGATTAAGAATTTTAATGCTTGGTCACGACGCACTATGTTCTATGATGCGTTTTTGACCAAGGTCTTTGTGTATTTTGGGATAAATGTTGATAGCTTATTTAACTTTCTTATTCCTAAAGTTATGGATCAAAAATCCATTTCATTAATGAAACTTTCCTTAAGGAAGGAGTTACTTCTTCCATACAATGCTTATCTTGCTCGATTAGTGCGGGAGAATATTGGCCAATCATCATCAAGACCACAACCCTCTTTGCAGCCATCTCCTCCTCATGAAACTGAAGAAGAAGTTCTTGGTCATCCGATAGCGATAAAGATATCTCATTAGTTCAACCATTAAAGAACGTCTCTACTCAAGCCGCAATTCTTCGAAATCAGCAAATTATCTTTATATAACAACAAAAGCTAAGTAAAAGAAAAAAAAGATTCGAGAAAAGTATAATGAACTTTCTTGAAAAATCAAGAACAAAATTTCTTTGCGCTTGCACTCTCCTTCACCATCCCGATCTTATGCCTCTTCTAATCATAATGAAAGTTGAACTACCTTACCTATCATTAGTTTGCTACCTATGAATGTGTTGTTGAATTTGCATTTAGTTGTATGAAGTATAATGATTGTCATTTTTCTGCATTTATGTTTGATGTTTTTAACTATGGTAGTGTTGCAATGTAATGTTTGGGTCTGATTTGCTTTACGTACTATGTATGAACTATTATGTTTATTCACTTTCTATATCTGTTTAGATTGTATGAACTAAGTATTTGTTTCTATTCAAATATTTTTGTTGTTTGAAGCTTTCAACTTCAATTGTTTATGTTTGTGCTGTTAAGTGTTTGTTTATTGTAGACTATTAGTTTTGTTTTTATGTTAATATTAATATTACTACAATTATATATGCTCATATTTCGCTTGCTTTCATAATATTTCTTACTTTGTTTTTTCGATGACAAAGGGGGAGAAACCGTGATGAAATTGGAGCTCATATTAAGAGGGAGATAATTATACAAGTATTGATATCATACATATAATTGTCATCATCAAAAAGTGGAAGATTGTTAGAATATTTTTTATGAACGTTTTAATTACAACAACTATATCCATATGCTTATCTCGTATACTATTGTATATAGGAATTTGAAGACGATGATGATTCAGTGAAATAAGGAGAAAACCAAAGTGACGATCATCTACAAATTAAAGTCAAGAGTATGTGTTTTGTCCTTCGATTTAAATTGTAAAATATCCTAGATGATTCATATGCATACACACATACCATTGGCACACAAGAATTCCAAATAAAAAGGCAATGTATTTACGAACAACATTTTACAAAACTGCATATATAAAAGCTATGTTATATAAGTTTAGTCGATTGAACTAATTTTCAATTGACTAAGGGTAATCAACTGAAAGTGAATTCAATCGACTGAACCCACGACCTGCCTTTCATAACACAGAAAGACGCATCATTAAGAAGAAAGAAAGAGATAGAAAAGAGACAAGATAGAAAAGAAAGAACCAAACAACATCAGAATCTCACAGCGGAACGAATAAATTATATTAATCAAATAAAATATTACATAGTATCATATACATCAGAGTTATACAGCTCATACAAACAAACTAGACAGTTATAAACACCTGTCTAGATATTACAACTCAAGTGTATAACAGGAAACAGATACAACTCTAACACAGCGGAACCACTATATATATATCTACACTCTGAAGCCACTTGCTCCATATCTCCTCTAGAACTTGTCAAAGAAAACCTGAATCACTCGACTACTCATACATAATATGAGTACCCAAGAGTTTAATAAAACAGAAAATAAACACTTGGGTCAGACAGGGGTCTGGTGTGAGTAAACGGTTTAAAATTGCTTAACTTTAGAAAATCCTTTGAAAACAGAGGTATCACGTAAGACTCCCCACAAATAAACATGGGTAAGTTTTTACCTTACGCTAACCAAAACATTTGATAGGAAATCCAGAGATATTATAATAGGGTTTAGGGTTTTCAAAATAAAATACAGAAATAGCTGGAATGCTTACATCTCACATTCCAACATAGTTGGGCACAATCAAAACCGTACATGCACTTATTGGATTTTGGATTCCATACAATGGCAGGGCTACTGGGGTACCGCCCTTCACAGTACGTGGCCTAGATCACCGTACCGAGGAGTACGCCCGCTCCGCTGCAACACAAAGCCGGAACCATCCCTTACTGGACAGTCCTGAACAAGAGCACCCCGGCAGTTGTCATGATCAACCGCCCCGCACAGCCGAAATAAAAAGGGACCTTTAGATAGGGGTAAATCTCGTCCTACTTGGGCATGACCCACTTAGCCTTGCTGCACCTCCCCTGTTTTAGCCATTCCAGTTGATGAGGCTTGAGGCTGCGATTACCTTTATAGAACACATCTATCTTAGAATGCTCATCGTCCACCTAATGATGTTCTGAAAGCATTCAATCCATACAAGTTCGTTTCGGGTTCTAACGAAACCGAAGGCACTATCTCGTTACACTCATTTTGGAATCATCCTCAGAGTTAACGACCATAGCCCTTGCACTCTGAATCACCATCTCGAATCTGTAAGTACTATTTCCATCAAAATCATCTCGGAATCACCCCCAGAGTTATACTGACGAATAGTTCTTACACCTCGAGTCTTCACTTGCATTCCCCTTGGATTCACGACCTAACGTTTAACTTGGATCGATGTGGTTTTCGGAATTCCAAATTTGGAAATCCGATCCCGGTCTCGTCGAATCCAAACGCCATCTTAATGTCCAAGTGATTTAAGTTTATCAAATTAATTCAATTTAAACATTGAATTCACACAGCATCACAAATAGATAAATACCACACATTTGTCATTGATATATCAAATATCATACCACAGAATATCACAACATATCATCCAATAGATACCAATTTAGATATTCCACAAACAATCATACACAAACAGGCATCAATAATTCCTTTATAATTAATTTAATCATCTTAAATTAAATTAATTACTTGAGAATTAAACAACTAATCCTACTTAAACAATCATTAATTAATTACAATTTATTAATTAATCACTCTTTAATCACCTTCATAATCCAATTAATTAATCTTCAATTACAAATTAATTATTCTCTAATCATATTCTTAATTAATCAACTAGATTAATTATTCTTTAATTACACTATGTAATTAGCCTTTAAATTAATTACACGGATTAATTTATCTTTAATCATTAATTAATCTTAATTAATTTCTAATCAATTAATTAACAATAACTAATTACAAAAATCCTTAATTAATTTCGTTAATTAATTAATACTTCTTTCTCACTTCATTGATTAATTATCTAATAATTTATCACATTTATAAATTAAATTAAACAATTAATTATTCATTAATTACATAAATTAATGACCCTCTAATTACTTTATTAATCCATCTTTCTCATAATTATATTTAATAATTGATTATAAACTTAATTACAATTATTAATCAAGCTCGATTAATCTAAATCAGTAATTAACTTCCTTAATTACTTTACAATTAAACCAACACCTTGATTAATTACATTAATCAGTTCTTTAATTATACCGAGTAATTATCCCTTAATTACTTCCCTTAAGTAATTATACCTCTTTAATTTCTGTCCATTAAGTAATTACCTTAATTAATTACATTCAGTAATTATTCATTAATTACTTCACTAAGTAATTACACGTCTTTAATTACATTAAGTAATTATACTTAATCCCATCATTAAGTAATTCCTTTTTAATTAATTAAACTTAATTAATTAACTAAAATTAACCATACTTAACTTAATTAATTACACTGAGTAATTAATTACCTTAATTACTTCTTTAAGTAATTATGTTTAAATAATTCCTCAAAATGATTAAGCAATTAACTTCTTAATTACTTATTAACTAATTATTTCTAAATTAATTAATCTTGATTAAATTAATTTCTAATTAAGTAATTAATTATACTTAATTAATTACACAACTAATTTACCTTAATTTAATTATTTACATTAACCAATTTAAGTTAATTAAGTAATTTACTTTAATTACCTTTTTAATCAAAAATTGATTAATATAAACCATACATTCATTAACTTTAACCATTCATTTTAAAATTAAATATTTTAAATCCAAAAACTTGTATTTGGATTACACAAGAACATCATCTTTTAATTTAACATTTTAAAATACTTTACTTCAATCACACTTTAAATTTCTTCAAATACACTTTTATTTGAAAACATTATTTTATCATTTAACAAGGAAAAAATGAAACAAACTATTTTTCAAGCAAAAGTTTATATTTTAAAAATCCAAACTTTAAAACTAAATTTCTTTTAAATTCAAACATTCATTCATTATAAACCAATTATACACCTTGTTAAAATTTCAATTTATTTTCAAACTCGAATCTTCTTTTTATAAAGTATAAAAAATCTGATTAATACTAAACTATAAAACAAACAACTATTTTAAAACAAATTTAACTTAACTTGTTAAAAAACAAAGATTTTAAATTAAAACATTTCAACATTTTAAAACTATTTAAAGCTTTGTTATAAAACTCAGTTTGCTTTAACTTCAGAAATTTCAAATTGCAGAAAGAAAACAATCAGGAACAAATCCTGGAAACCCAAAACACACGCGACACTACCTCCTTCCACTTCGAGTTGTTCGCGATACCACCACGACCCAATACTCGAGCAAATCAACGAAACCAAAGCCAACTGCCTTCCCAAACCGAAAACAACAGCAGATCACCAAATGTCGGCCTCGTGCACGTGCACACTGGCCACGGTCGGCGGCGAACCCTACCGCGACACCTCACAAATCACCTCTGATCTCTACAACCACCTTGAACTCCTAGATCGATGAAAACGCTACTTCATCAAAATATAGCAGCAGCATCCTCCACCAGAAAAACAAACGATCCCAAAAAAAACGTCGCCAACGGCGAACCCCAACGCCGGAGTGCCTGCAATTCCATCCCCACACGCGCCACGCTCCACTCAAGCCTTTCCCCTTCTTGCGTTTCACCCAAACTTATCAACGACGGCAAAATCTCCATGATTCCGACCCCTAACAGAAGATAAACCCAAACCCTACTAACCTCCTCCACGACCACCACCGTTGCCAAAAAAATCTGCCACTATTTTCCCAAATCACCCAGAACCAAGTCCCCCTCCATGCCGAAGCTCGACCTCCAACTCAGCTTCAATCATCGGCAATCGACCCATAAACCAATTCTAGATAATTCTAAATTCCTCTCTTAATCCTAAATTAA
Organism: Allium cepa; assembly: GCA_030765085.1. Classification (NCBI taxonomy): domain Eukaryota; kingdom Viridiplantae; phylum Streptophyta; class Magnoliopsida; order Asparagales; family Amaryllidaceae; genus Allium; species Allium cepa. The sequence continues at coordinate 332,765,623 of CM060928.1, forward strand.
AAATTACAAATTTTACTTTAAAATTCATATTTCGATAGTATGTTTCAGATTAACTAAGTGAATTTGAAATTTATCAAACTTGAATTTTCTCATTTTTGAATGTCAACTGTATATTCATAATTTACAGAGTATTTTTCAAATACATTCACTTAAAATAAATTTTAAAAAACAAGAATAATATGTTATTAGCATCTTTTCTACAATAATCAATGTTTAATTGTATTTATATAGGGAACTTTGAGCTACTATAGTTGATCTTGCAACATTTTTTTTTTACAGAGAATACAATACACAGATATGTACTCATGTTTGTACAGAACAAATCAAATTTTAGATGATAATTCTGAGCAACAACATGATTTAACATCATCATATCCAACATGCAAGCATAGATACAATATTAACATTTCAAAGATCAACATATAAAGGATTGAAACTGTTTTAAAAAAAGAAATTTACTCACCATAGATTAGGAGCAAAGATCAGCTTTTGAATTACAGCATTTTAATTTACTGGAATTTGAATTTTCTTTTGAAACACTAAATTTTGCTTTAGCATTTGCATGATGATTTCCAGTTGAGGTTGAAACCATTTTTCAGGTTGAATACTTGGATCTGAGTTAAACATAGCTTCAAATTTCCCTTTGGTTACAGTTTTGATTTTGTGATTTTGTTTTATGGTTACAGATTTGAATCTTCTTGCATTTGATTTCTTTTTTTTTTAAATTTTTAGAAGAAGAGAATTCACAGAAGATTAGCTGAAGAAAATAACAAACAAATGTTTTACTTATTAAACTTTAATAAAAACAAAGCTTTCTTTTTAAAATAAAGACTTGCCACTTGTTACAAGAATAAGCTATTTATTTACAAATGTCAAACTCTTTTATTATTTTGTAGACAAGTGTATTTCCTAAGTTCTTATGATGCCAAATGTTTTTAAGAGATGATTATTTACATTAATTTCTTATTTAAAAATGAATTAAACCTTAATTACAATATTAGTTTAATACTCATGTTTAATATATATATAACTTATGAAATGTATTTAACTTTGTGATTTAATTTATAATTATTTAAAACTTACTTTCCTAAAGATACGTTCTAAAAGAAATTAACATTTATTTAAATATTATTTTAAAAGTTTAAACATAAATTTCTATAACTAACATTAATATCATATATAAAATCTAAATTTGTTTTCAAAAATCAATTTAAAGGAAAACAATTTAAATCTTTATAACAATGTACTATATTTCAAGCTATTATTCTTTTAATAAAATAAATCTTCCTTTAAGTGTTTTATAAATAAACATAAATTTTAAATAGCTTTTGAAAAGCATTTTATTAAATTAAACCAAAAACCTTCCAAATTACTGTAAAAACTTATGTATATTAAAATTTTGAAAACATATTTTCTATTTAAGTTTAATCCATAATTTTCTATTTACAATAAATATACATAAGTACAAATATTCATTATAAATAGAACATTTTAAATATTAGCTTCATAAATTATTTGAATTTTAAAACAGAACATCAAATCACAATATATAAACATATATATTATAATTTGAAAATCTATTTATTAAATTTAAACTAAACCAATTCCCTTTTTACAATGTATACATATATGCATTACCAATAGAACATTTTTATTAACTTAAAAAGATCAATTATTATTAATTACACATATATATTATTATTATAATTTGAAAAGAATAAACGTTCAAATTAAATTATCATTGAATTTTTGAAAAGATAACATTTGTTAAATTAGATTAATTAAAATATTTGGTTAACTTAGAGTTTTAAATCAATATAACATATTTTAGAATAAATTATAAATGGAAATTATTAAATAAGTATTGCCAAAATCCCGGGACATCACATTCCTCCCCCCTTAAAAGAGTTTCGTCCCCGAAATTAAAAGCAAAGATAATTTAATAATTCCATACAGATTTTAAATTTTAAAACAGCAAGAAATGCTATCAACCATACTAGAAACCATAACGTCCAATTCAAACAATCAATTCTAACTATCCAGACAAAATTCTGGACAGAATTTCCTTGAGTTTCCCAGGTACAAACGCCGGGTTACTCATCCTACATAATCTAAACTAGCTGCTCTACTTAGAACTCCTATAAATCCAGATCTACAATCTAAACATGATACCGGATTACAGACAGTCCGATCAACTTCCAAATCTCCATGATCTACTGGTTCTAAACCGGTGATAGCTCAACCACTTATCCTTAAGAGAATACAGAAAGATTCTCATACACTCTTGAGCTAGCTTCCCAACTTATCCAATCTCATCGCTTCTTATGATCGGAGAAAACTTATCCAAAAATTTAAATCTCTGACTTCGAATTCCGAATCTCTTCGTCTCTTGTCCACAACCACTACTGATCCTGGACTGCCCTCAATCTTCCTGATCAACCAAACTTCACAGATGCTTCTCAAATCAAAGCTGGATCAAGAATGAGATGACCTCCTGATTCTACTCAACAAGATAATTCTCCCAAAAATCCATCGAAATCCCAAAACGCCAATCTGACATACAAGCATCAAAAGACTTCAAACTAGCTTCTCCTATCCGGAAAAAATAGAAAAGAACAGATGCTCCTGACATCCAAGCCTTCATATCCTGAAAGAACTTCTTGAAGAAAACCTTAAATCCAAGAAAACACACATCTTTCGATGAATCCGAGGTTGCTCCTATTCTGGAATAGCTGCCACCATGCTTCCACTGCACAACTCTGATCCAAAGAAGATGAGAAAGCTTTTGATGAACACAAGCACAACCTTGATCAACTTATCCAGAAACATTTCCATCGAATTCCATAAAAGCTTAATGACCTATCCGTCTTGGTCACAAATACTACAACAGAAATCCATTCGAAAAACTAGAACCAATCAATCCTGATTGCTCACTAAAATCCTCTCTTCTGGAGTCTTCTCTCTACTAAGCCAAACTACTAGAAAATCCAAGAACCAAGTCGAAACAGAACTCCATCTCCCGATGCGGACAAACTCCTTTGACTTCCTCGAAGATATTCAGAAAGTCTCAAATCACTTCGATAGCTCCAACATCTTTAGAGTGTCTCAAACTAAAGCAAAGATTACTAAAAGAACTTCCTAACCATCGCAAGTTACTTTTGCGATAATACTACCCAATTCGAATTCCAAAGAAACTATTCTCTCTTACATAACAGAACAGCTTAAGCCCTTCAAAAGAAGAAACTAATGGTCCACCTCAACCACAAGCACCTTACCCAGCTAAGCCTCCAGAAGAAAAAGAAACAAGCCATCACCATTTGCCTGATCTATTGACAGAAGAATCTCAAAAGACTTCTGAACCATCGAAGAAATGGACCACACAACTGCTTTCGAACTCCACCTCTAGGATACTACTGAGCCGAAAGATCTTCTTGACAGCACATTCAACCTCTGAGCTTCCCATGCTACCACAGACCTCCTATCCAAAAGCTCCTTGAATCCCAAAATCTATATTAAATAACTCCACAAAAAGAGTCTTCAAGATGAGCAGAAACATCTCAAGAAGTTCGGGCTTCAGACCAAGCACAAACACCTAGCTGAACTGAGTCTCCCACTCCAATACAGATAATACTCCTTCCTATGGTTGCCAAAATACCATTCTTGCTTCAGCTCTTCTAATTGATCCAAACTCTAGAGAATCCGCTCGCACGAGCCCAATCCAATCTTATACTCCAAAGATAAACTCCGAATATTTAAAAGATTTCCTTCAGAGATCGATGAAATCCATACACAAAGCTGCTAAACTTACTCAAGATACTCAAAACTTTTCTGGCAGATATTCTTCCAACCTCAAATACTCAGACTTCTTCCATTGATAGTCGTGCTATACACACCACTATCTCTCCTACTTCTAGAACTTATGTTGGCAAACTCGAACATGTAACCCAACAAAATAGGTAGGAATATATATATATATATATATACACATACATATATATATATAGTCAAAATTACAAATACGCTCTCTTAAGAAAGACACCACTCCAGAGCCCAGGTATTCGCTCAACCTAGCGCTCTGATACCACAATGTAACGACCCGCCTTTTATAACATAGAAAGACGCATCATTAAGAAGAAAGAAGGGGATAGAAAAGAGAAAAGATAGAAAAGAAAGAACCAAACAACATCAGAATCTCACAGCGGAATGAATAAATTATATTAATTAAATAAAATATTACATAGTATCATATACATCAGAGTTATACAGCTCATACAAACAAACTAGACAGTTATAAACACCTGTCTAGATATTACAACTCAAGTATATAACAGGAAACAGATACAACTCAAACACATTGGAACCACTATATATATATATATATATATATATATATATATACATATATATATATATATATATATATATATATATATACACTCTGAAGCCACCTGCTCCATATCTCCTCTAGAACTTGTCAAAGCAAACCTGAATCACTTGACTACTCATACATAATATGAGTACCCAAGAGTTTAATAAAATAGAAAATAAACACTCGGGTCAGACAGGGGTCTGGTGTGAGTAAAAGGTTTAAAATTGCTCAACTTTAGAAAATCCTTTGAAAACAAAGGTATCACGTAAGACTCCCCACAAATAAACATGGGTAAATTTTTACCTTACGCTAACCAAAACATTTTATAGGAAATCCAGCGATATTATAATAGGGTCTAGGGTTTTCAAAATAAAATACAGAAATAGCTGGAATGCTTATATCTCACGTTCCAACATAGTTGGGCACAATCAAAACCGTACAGGCACTTATTGGATTTTGGATTCCATACAATGGCAGGGCTACTGGGGTACCGCCCGTCACAGTACGTGGCCTAGATCACCGTACCGAGGAGTACGCTCGCTCCCCTGCAACACAAAGCTGGAACCATCCCTTACTGGACAGTCCCGAACAAGACCACCCCGGCAGTTGTCATGATCAACCGCCCCACATAGCCGAAATAAAAAGGGACCTCTAGACAGGGGTAAATCTCGTCCTACTTGGGTATGACCCACTTAGCCTTGCTGCACCTCCCCTGTTTTAGCCATTCCCGGTTGATGAGGCTTGAGGCTGCGATTACCTTTATAGAACAAATCTATCTTAAAATGCTCATCGTCCACCTGACGATGTTCTGAAAGCATTCAATCCATACAAGTTCGTTCCGGGTTCGAACGAAACCGAAGGCACTATCTCGTTACACTCATTTTGGAATCACCCTCAGAGTTAACGACCATAGCCCTTGCACTCTGAATCACCATCTCAAATCTGTAAGTACTATTTCCGTCAAACTCATCTCGGAATCACCCCCAGAGTTATACTGACGAATAGTTCTTACACCTCGAGTCTTCACTTGAATTCCCCTTGGATTCACGACCTAACATTTAACTTGGATCGATGTGGTTTTCGAAATTCCAAATTTGGAAATCCGATCCCGGTCTCATCGAATCCAAACGCCATCTTAATATCCAAGTGATTTAAGTTTATCAAATTAATTCAATTTAAACATTGAATTCACATAGCATCACTTATAGATAAATACCACACATTTATCATTGATGTATCAAATATCATACCACATAATATCACAACATATCATCCAATAGATATCAACCAATTCAGATATTCCACAAACAATCATACACAAACAGGCATCATTAATTCCATTATAATTAATTTAATCATCTTAAATTAAATTAATTACTTGAGAATTAAACAACTAATCCTGCTTAAACAATCATTAATTAATTACAATTAATTAATTAATCACTCTTTAATCACCTTCAAAATCCAATTAATCTTCAATTACAAATTAATCATTCTCTAATCATATTCTTAATCAATCAACTAGATTAATTATTCTTTAACTACACTATGTAATTAGCCTTTAAATTAATTATACAGATTAATTTATCTTTAATCATTAATTAATCTTAATTAATTTCTAATCAATTAATTAATAATAATTAATTACAAAAATCCTTAATTAATTTCATTAATTAATTATTACTTCTTTCTCACTTCATTGATTAATTATCTAATAATTAATCACATTTATAATTTAAATTAAAAAATTAATTATTCATTAATTACATAAAGTAATGACCCTCTAGTTACTTTATTAATCATCTTTCTCATAATTATATTTAATAATTGATTATAAACTTAATTACAATTATTAATCAAACCTGTTTAATCTAAATCAGTAATTAACTTCCTTAATTACTTTACAATTAAACCAACACCTTTTGTGGTGCCATCTTCTCCCGTACCCCCAAAATACAAACCGTACCCTGTCAATGGTGCCATCTTCTCCCGTACCACCCTCTCCTGTCCATCCTTCAACCGTACCTAATAACCATATCCTGTCACCTTCCCATCTTCTGACCAATCCAGCCGACGTCAATCAATCTATCCAAGTCGCCGACCAACCTGTTGCTAGGACTAAACCTCCTCCGTACCCGCCTGACCCTCCTCCTCCTCCAACCTCAACCTTTTTTATTTTGGATAGACCACCTCATCTTACCACAGCCAGCTCCTCCTCCTCCCATCCTATTGTTCCGTCTCAATCTCCATCCAATTCTGGCTGCTTTCAACAAGCTTGGACTTCTTTATTCAAACGCAAACCTCTAAATGCGGGGAAGTACAAGCCTTTTGACCTAGTACCTTCCTTCTCTGGTGACGTTCTTAACCTGGTCGATGAGGTTGTTCAGGCTGGTTCTTCCGTTTGGAAGGACTATTTAGTGGGTTTTTTTCTTGATAAACCGCTGCCTTACTCTACTGTTGTTGCTAAACTGAAAACCATTTGGAAATTGAAAGGATCTGTGCAAGTTAAATCAGATGGAGTGATATTTCTGTTTCTGTTTCTGTTATCGTCTGAAGAAGATAAATTAAGGATCTTACATGGGGACCCTATCATTATGATCAATAAAGTGTTTATCATTAGACCATACGATGCTACTGTTAGCAACGTTTGTGGATCGGTTCCATCGGTGCCAGTTTGGGTACATCTACGCAACATTCCTCTTTTTGCATGGTCTCACCTGGGCATTAACTGGATTAGTAGCCATATAGGTAAATTGCTTTGTATGGATGAAAGAACAGAGAGGCTTGAAAGGTTAGAATTTGCGAAATGTATGATTGAAGTTAAGCCGAATAGTGAACTTCCTAATGATTTCCTAATTAGTCTGGCAGATGGTGGTGTTCAACGTATTTATGTTGAGTATTTATGGCAGCCTCACATTTGTGTTATTTGCAAATCTTTTGGTCACTTAAAGGAGTCATGTGACAGGAAAGTTGAACCATCTAATGAATTAAGTGGCATTGCTTCAGGAATTAATATTAATGGAAAGCTTTCGAAAAGCAAAATTAAGATAAACAAACAAGTCCAAAATATGGCGAAAAGTGGGGAAAAACAAAAATAAGATGGCGTTGAATAGGAGATTTGGCAGGGAGTATGGGAATGAAAGTAGCCAGGAAAATGAAAAGGGAAATGTAAGAGTAGGTGGAAAAGAAGAAGTAATGGTTAAAGAAAAATTAGATCAAAATAAAGAGAGTGATAAGGTGGGTACTCAACACAATTTAACTGAAAACGTGATTCTGGATATTGCTTCGGATAAAATTGACATGGTTCCATCAGCGACAGATTCTGTAATTGAAACAATAGTCAGCAATATGTTTGGCATTCTACAAAACTTGGAAGAAGAGATTGAAAATGAAAAGCAACAAGAGCAGAAAAATGATAAGAAAAGGAGCAATACCAAGTGGACATTGTTTTGAACAAAAGGGAAATACATGACGTGGACAATTGTGCTATCACTATGACAAATGGAAATGAATCAATGTTCTCTAAATATAGTGCAAAGGAAGTCTCTAATACTGTAGAAGTTCCTGACCCCTCAAATTTAACTTTGGATATAAAAATGTGCAGTGACAATATAAATGATAACATCAACTCTTCGAAACAAGTGCGGATAAATACGGGTGAGCGCTCTCTATACTGCAAATCATCGAACACAAAGGCCACAGAAGTTCCATCATTAATTCTCGAAGAAAACTCCTCAATAGATAAACCACCTTCACCCAGTAAAAATTCTGAAGTGCACACTGTGCACGTGCACGACAGAATCTCCCAACTGCAACCTCCAGGTAACTCTCTCTTAGCCTCCCCGAGTCCCTCCAATTCTCCAGCAACAGCTAACTGTTCTCCGATCATCTCAGACCATTCCACGTCTATCTCCATCCCAAATAACAATTCTTCCTCGCAACATCAAAAATCCAGATTATCCAAAATTTCTTCTGGATCTCCTAATATCTCTCAAGCTTCAATGATGGTCCTTCGTAGCAAGAAATCTATTACTCCTTCTGAAAATTCGTTTTCCCAATGATGCAAACCATAGGTGCATGGAATGTAAGAGGAGCACACCATGAAACTAAACTATCCCAATGCAAAAATTTGATTGCTCAGCACAACCTATGTATGTTAGCTATTATTGAAACTAAGTTAAATTTAGACCTATCTTTCAAAGCAGCTAAATATATATCTCCGGGGTGGGATGTTCTACACAACCATGAAGAGGCTCCTTACGGAAGAATCCTAATTGTTTACGACCCCAAAGTGATCCTCCTATCCAAAGTCCACTCAACATCTCAAGTCATTCACTGTTATGCTAAAGGCATCTGTAACCAGTGCTCCTTTTATATAACAATAGTCTACGCGGCCAATAACAAATCTGCCAGAACTTCTTTTCTACACGACCTTCCCATGCTGAGGCAAGAATCTCATCCTTGGATAATTCTTGGTGATTTCAATTGCTGTAATAAACTAGATGATAGGCTGGGCGGCAATCCCCTCTCGCTTAACGAAATTGAACCGCTGCGTTCTGCAGTAGTTGATTCGAATTTACAGGAAATTAAGACAATTGGTATGAGATACTCATGGAACAACAAAAGTAGACTAGGTTGTAGGACTTACTCTAAAATAGACCATGCCTTCAGAAACCTCCTTGCCCTCTCCAAATGGCCTACCATTTATAACCACCTTCCGCCCCCTCTTCTGTCTGACCACTCTCCGCAAATCATCCACCTAAGAGAAGATGGCATTAATATCAAATCAAGTTTTAAATTTTTTAATTCCTGGGTCAATGAACCTGATTTTTTTAACATTGTTAAAGAAGTTTGGGCGAGACCAATCTATGGTAATCCTATGTCTATTTTGCAGGTCAAACTTAAAAGCACTAAAATGGCGCTCAAGCACTGGTCCAAGATCAAATTTGGAAACGGAGGTAATCAAACTTCTTTCTGGAAGAATAAACTGGAAGAGATTCAAATTAACTTACAGGATGATCCCCTCAACACTACTATTAGTGCCATGGAGTTGTACATATCAAGGCAATATGCTGAAGCTCTTAACGGTGAGATTTCTATGATGAACCAAAAAGCAAGGTTAAGGTGGAAATCTGATGGTGACAGAAACAACGCTTTCTTTCATGCTAAATTAAAGGCAAAACATTCCAGAGAAAATATCATTACCATCCATGACGAAGAAGGTTATGCTCATTCTACTGCTGAAGGAGTGAACGAGGCATTTATTTCACACTTCACAAAGCTCTTCAGCAACTCGACTAACTTTGAGCCTGATCTTAGCCTCGTTGACCGGTTAAGCCTTCCAGCCCTCTCTGTTGATGACAATGCTGCTTTGAGTACTGATGTTACGGATGAAGAGATCAAAACTGCTATGTTTTCCCTTAATAGAAATTCTTCCGGTGGTCCAGATGGATTTAATGCACAGTTCTATTTTGTATGTTGGGATATAGTCAAATTGGAAGTTCTGAGAGCTATAAAGAACTTTTTCAAAAACACCAAACTGATTCCTTCTTTCAACAATACAAACATTGCTTTGATTCCTAAAGTCAGCAACCCTGACAAAGTGTCCTCGTTTAGGCCTATTTCGTGTTGTAATACTGTCTCAAATGTATCTCCAAAATTTTAGCGTCCAGAATGAAAACAGTCTTGCCAAGTATTATCTCCTCTAACCAAGCTGCTTTTTTACCTGGCAGGAATATTTTAGACAACGTCTTGCTCGCTCACGAACTTCTAAACGGTTGTAATAATAAGAACTCTTCTCCTAAAGCTATGCTAAAACTGGATATCATGAAGGCCTTCGACATGCTTCAGTGGAAAACAATTATTAAAGTTCTAGAGTGCATGAACTTTCCGGTACTTTTCGTTGGTTGGATTGTTGAGTGTATCTCTACAGCGAGGTTTTCTGTTAACGTTAATGGCAACAGTGTGGATTTCTTCGGCAGTAAGCAAGGAATACGTCAAGGTGATCCCATATCGCCGTATATTTTCATACTCGTCATGGAACTTCTCACGCAACTCTTTAAAAGGAAATCTGCGGCTGGGTGCATCAAGCTTCATCCCAAATGTTCGAACCCGGAAGTAATCTCTCTGATGTTTGCTGATGATCTTGTCATTTTCTGCTCACCTGACAGTTCTACGATGCGGTCAATTATGGAAACTCTTCATACTTTTCATACAATCACTGGTCTATCTACAAATCTGGATAAATCAGAAATGAAAACTTCTGGTATCAGTACTTCCCAACAAAATGTTATTAAGGACATTACGTGTCTATCCATCAGTGAAAACACCATCTCTTATCTTGGGCTCCCTCTCACCTGCTCTAGAATAACAGTTAACCAATGCCTTCCACTTTATGATAAGATCACATCTAGACTTGATTGCTGGTCAAGTAAAATGTTAAGCCAAGCGGGAAGAGTCACTTTATCTAAATCGGTGATATTCTCCATACAGGTCTATTGGGCTAGAACATACATATTGCCTCAGAAGCTCATCAGCATGATACGTTCAGCAATTATGAGATTTATTTGGACGGGAAAAACTGTGGGTAGATACCTTGCCCCTATTTGCTTCAGGAGATTAGAAAAGCCTATAGCTAATGGTGGGCTTGGTATCATTAACATGTACCACTGGAATAGAGCAGCATTAGCTAGGCCGATATACGACTGTATTAATGCCAAGAACAGCATGTGGGTTAGATGGTCCATCAATCATGTGCTACGGGGTCGCAACATATGGAATTTGTCAACTCCAAACAAGGTCAGCTGGACGTGGAGAGCTATCTACAAGCTTAAGGAGATTATTCTTCCCCTAGTTCGTTACCCTGTGGGGCAAAGCAATGTGGTTAGTTTTTGGGATGATCCATGGATTGCAAGTGGTTTGATCTTGAGGCGAGTTCTCTCTTATTCTTAGTTCAAACTGGAGTGAGACAGGAGGCTGTTGTGCAGAGTTTCATACATGGAGCTTCTTTAAGGCTTCGGAGGACTACTAATTCGCGAATTCAAAGACTTTGGAACAAAGCGGCGGAGTGTGAAATTCAACCTTTGGGACCGAGTAGGGTACAGTGGGGTGGCAACGATGACGGCTTCAGCATCAAAAGTACTTATTCATTCCTGTCTGGCGATGAAGGCGATAAATGTAAGTGGAGGCGAAGAATATGGAGTAAGGATAACTCTCATAAGGATAATCTCTTCCTATGGAAAGTGAGGAATAGGGCTTTGAATACCAAATTGAAGTTGTTTACCAGAGGAGTGCATGTTGTTGTTGACTGTGTTTTCTGCAGTCAATGTCCTGAGATGGTTGAACACTTATTTTTTGAATGTTCTATGTTGAATGCATTATGGCAGAAGTGGATTAGGAGGATGGGTAGACGATGGAAAGGAAGTAACAACGTGGTTCAATGGAATTACATTTTCGACAACACAGGTGGTAAATCAAGTGCGGATAGACTTTTCTTGTTCATCACCAAGAGATTCTTGGCATTGGTTTGGAGTGAGAGGAATAGGCGAATTTTTCAACCGGATAAAAGGATGTCTGATAAACAATTCGAAAAGCATATGACGCTGGAAATTAAACGCGACTTGTGTCTTGTATATTTTGCGTTTGACCCTGGCATCATTGGTTAACCTTGTTCTCTTTTATTTGTGTTGTGTTTTCTTTGTTCTCCCGGTTTTTGTTGCACTTTGTTTCTATGTATTCTTTCAAGCTTTGGTCTTGTTTCTCTTTCCCCTCTTGGTGCAGCAATAAAATGGTTGGGGTCCATTTAACCCCGTCGGCTTTGCCAAAAAAAAATTACATTAATCAATTCTTTAATTATACCGAGTAATTATCCCTTAATTACTTCCCTTAAGTAATTATACCTCTTTAATTTCTATCCATTAAGTAATTTCCTTAATTAATTACATTCAGTAATTATTCATTAATTACTTCACTAAGTAATTACACATCTTTAATTACATTAAGTAATTATACTTAATCCCATCATTAAGTAATTCCTTTTTAATTAATTAAACTTAATTAATTAACTAAAATTAACCATACTTAACTTAATTAATTACACTGAGTAATTAATTACCTTAATCACTTCATTAAGTAATTATGTTTAAATAATTCCTCAAAGTGATTAAGTAATTAACTCCTTAATTACTTATTAATTAATTATTTCTAAATTAATTAACCTTGATTAAATTAATTTCGAATTAAGTAATTAATTATACTTAATCAATTACACAACTAATTTACCTTAATTTAATTATTTACATTAACCAATTTAAGTTAATTAAGTAATTTACTTTAATTACCTTTCTAATCAAAACTTGATTAATATAAACCATACATTTCATTAACTTTAACCAATCATTTTAAAATTAAATATTTTAAATCCAAATAATTGTATTTGGATTACACAAGAACATCATCTTTTAATTTAACATTTTAAAATACTTTACTTCAACCACACTTTAAATTTCTTCAAATACACTTTTATTTGAAAACATTATTTTATCATTTAACAAGGCAAAAATGAAACAAACTATTTTTCAAACAAAAGTTTATATTTTAAAAATCCAAACTTTAAAACTAAATTTCTTTTAAATTCAAACATTCATTTATTATAAACCAATTATACACCTTGTTAAAATTTCAATTTATTTTCAAACTCGAATCTTCTTTTTATAAAGTATAGAAAATCTGGTTAATACTAAACTATAAAACAAACATCTATTTTAAAACAAATTTAACTTAACTTGTTAAAAAACAAAGATTTTAAATTAAAACATTTCAACATTTTTAAACTATTTAAAGCTTTGTTATAAAACTCAATTTGCTTTAACTTCAGAAATTTCAATTTGCAGAACAAAAACAATCAGGAACAAATCCTGGAAACCCAAAACACGCGCGACACTACCTCCTTCCACTTCGAGTTGTTCGCGAGACCACCACGACCCAATACTCGAGAAAATCAACGAAACCAAAGCCAACTGCCTTCCCAAACCAAAAACAACAGCAGATCACCAAATGTCGGCCTCGTGCACGTGCACACCGGCCACAGTCAGCGGCGAACCCTACCGCGACACCCCACAAATCACCTCTGATCTCTACAACCACCTTGAACTCCTAGATCGACGAAACGCTACTTCATCAAAATATAGCAGTAGCATCCTCCACCAGAAAAACAAACGATCCCAAAAAAAACGTCGCCAACGGCGAACCCCAACGCCGGAGTGCCTGCAATTCCATCCACACACGCGCCATGCTCCACTCAAGCCTTTCCCCTACTCGCGATTCACCCAAACTCATCAACGACGATGAAATCTCCATGATTCCAACCCCTAACAGAAGACAAACCCAAACCCTACTAACCTCCTCCACGGCCACCACCGTTGCCAAAAAAATCTGCCACTATTTTCCCAAATCACCCGGAACCAAGTCCCCCTCCATGCCGAAGCTCGACCTCCAACTCAGCTTCAATCATCGGCAATCGACCCATAAACCAATTCCAGGTAATTCTAAATTCCACTCTTAATCCTAAATTAAAAATTACAAATTTTACTTTAAAATTCATATTTTGGTAGTATGTTTCAGATTAACTAAGTGAATTTGAAATTTATCAAACTTGAATTTTCTCATTTTTGAATGTCAACTGTATATTCATAATTTACAGAGTATTTCTCAAATACATTCACTTGAAATAAATTTTAAAAAACAAGAATAATATGTTATTAGCATCTTTTCTTCAATAATCAATGTTTAATTGTGATTATACAGGGAACTTTGAGCTACTGTAGTTGATCTTGCAACAGTTTTTTTTACAGAGAATACGATACATAGATATGTACTCATGTTTGTATAGAACAAATCAAATTTTAGATGATAATTCTGAGCAACAACATGATTTAACATCATCATATCCAACATGCAAGCATAGATACAATATTAACATTTCACAGATCAACATATAAAGGATTGAAACTGTTTCTAAAAAAGAAATTTACTCACCATCGATTAGGAGCAGAGATCAGCTTTTGAATTACTGCATTTTAATTTATTGGAATTTGAATTTGCTTTTGAAACACTGAATTTTGCTTTAGCATTTGCATGATGATTTCCAGTTGAGGTTGAAACCAGTTTTCAGGTTGAATACTTGGATCTGAGTTGAACATAGCTTCAGATTTCCCTTTGGTTACAGTTTAGATTTTGTGAATTTGTTTTCTGGTTACAGATTTGAATCTTCTTGCATTTGATTTTTTTTAATTTTTAGAAGAAGAGAAATCACAGAAGATTAGCTGAAGAAAATAACAAACAAATCTTTTACTTATTAAATTTTAATAAAAACAAAGCTTTCTTTTTAGAATAAAGACTTGCCACTTGTTACAAGAAAAAGCTATTTATTTACAAATGTTAAAATCTTTTATTATTTTATGGACAAGTGTATTTCCTAAGTTCTTATGATGCCAAATGTTTTTAAGAGGTGATTATTTACATTAATTACTTATTTAAAAATGAATTAAACCTTAATTGCAATATTAGTCTAATAATCATGTTATATATATATATATATATAACTTATGAAATGTATTGAACTTTGCGATTTAATTTATAATTATTTAAAACTTACTTTCCTAAAGATAAGTCCTAAAAGAAAGTAACATTTATTTAAATTTTATTTTAAAAGTTTAAACATAAATTTCTATAACTAACATTAATATCATATATAAAATCTAAATTTGTTTTCAAAAATCAATTTAAAGGAAAACAATTTAAATCTTTATAACAATGTACTATATTTCAAGCTATTATTCTTTTAATAAAAATAAATCTTCCTTTAAGTGTTTTATAAATAAACATAAATTTTAAATATCTTTTGAAAAGCATTTTATTAAATTAAACGAAAAACCTTCCAAATTACTATAAAAACTTATGTATATTAAAATTTTGAAAACATATTTTCTATTTAAATTTAATCCATAATTTTCTATTTACAATAAATATACATAAGTATAAATATTCATTATAAATAGAGCATTTTAAATATTAGCTTCATAAATTATTTGAATTTTAAAACAGAACTTCAAATCACAATATATAAACATATATATTATAATTTGAAAATATTTTTATTAAATTTAAACTAAACCAATTCCCTTTTTACAATGTATACATATATGCATTACCAATAGAACATTTTTATTAACTTAAAAAGATCAATTATTATTAATTACACATATATATTATTATTATTATTATTTGAAAAGAATAGACATTCAAATTAAATTATCATTGAATTTTTGAAAAGATAACATTTGTTAAATTAGATAAATTAAAATATTTGGTTAACTTAGTTTTAAATCAATATAACATATTTTAGAATAAATTATAAATGGAAATTATTAAATAAGTATTGCCAAAATCCTGGGACATCACAGAACCCATCCTACTAAATATGTTAATTTACTAAATTTAGTCTTCCTCTATGCAATTTTTGGTGTTCATATTTAGTAGACTAACTACCATCACCAGTCGACTAAATAACCTGTAACGGCTATTTACGAAATAACACTTCGAAGAGTTACGCTCGTTCAATGATCCTCTTCAAAGATTAATGGCTTTTCTGAAAGATTACAACTTTTCTAAAGCAACCTTTTGACTATTGTAAATAAAACCAAGTTCAAAAGTTCAATAACAACTTTCAATCTTGATTTCTTTACTATCTTGAATCTATTTTCTCTCAAACTCAATTAATATTCATTCACTCAAGAATTACTCTATACACTTCCATAATCATGGTGCATGCATCTTGAATCATCAAAGGACATTATAGGATACTACAGCCATCTATAGTATTAACTTTGGTGACAACTTACGGTAATGTTAATTGTATCCAAAATATCAGAATCACATGAATATGAAATAAAATCAATGCAGATTTCAAAAAAACTTTTTTGATTACATTTCAAATCAATATTTCGTATTCAATTACGTAATCCCAAAATGATTCCCAGGTTCCAATCAAATATAATTATTACAAATTATGCCAAGAGATACATATGAAGATGCCCCTTAGATGATCAGAGTACTAAATAGACATATCAGTCATAAGTACATCATAGCGGAAATAATACTAAATAGCTCCTACATAGCCAGCTTTGCCTCCTGCACGCCTTTGGAAGCTTATTCGTCCAACCTACTAAACTTGAAAAGTCCTTAACCCTCAATCTACTCAAACTTAATTTTGAACACCCGAGAGTTTAATAGGTAAACATAAACTTCCAGTCAGACATAAAGCCTGGTGTGCATAATTCTATCACATCTCGGTTTATTGATATTAAGTGAAACCACGCCTTTCGAATACATTGTTTTAAGGCTATAATGAAAAGTGGCCTTAACTAATTCAAAGGTATGAATGCGGCATCATGGGTATCGGATAGTTTCAAAAGCGATTATCCTTTCGAAATATTCTTTTAAAACAAAAGTAAATGACAATTCTTTTAAAAGCACCTCTCTAAATATAAAGGTAAGTGGCAACTTGTTCGAAAGCCATTTTTTAAACAAGGGTAAGCTGATTGATTTGAAAGCTAATTAAAGTGGATTTAACCCCTTCAAAAGCATGCCTTCGACACCATCATTGTAACGCCCCACTCCGAGAGCCTCATTAACAAAGAGTATCATATGGATAATACCGTCTGCTAATGCGGACAATAGAGTATAATGGAAGCGACCATTTGTAATCTTACTTTAACTATGTACTAAACACGTCGAAAAATGGAATCTATATTTTTTTTGCATGTGGTTCGACATATTCAATAAATACTTAAAGAAAAAACTACAATGGCTAAAAGATCTATCAGAACAAAACATAATAGCAGAATGAACATCATCATAGAACAACATCATATAATAAGCAAATAGTCTCAGCATAATACAACATCAAGTACAGATCCAAATATAAAAGTGGGTACAAAGCCACTACTCACACATTCTGAGTCAAATGAATACACAAGATAGTCATAATATCAGAGTATCATAAAGGATGGATAAAAAGTAAAACTATCTATAGTATAGCGGATATATCCAAAGCGGAAGCACTGAAGCAAGCTAAGTCCAAAGCGACCTAACCTGAAACAACTCGGTCTGACCCGAGCATAAAATACTCGGGTCAGGCTAGCTAAACAAATCAGTTAGATAAACTGAACAATAATCACGATAAGATAATGAGGCAACATATAACATAATAATCTCCAAAAGAGAAACATATATCATGGTAATAAAGACAAAATCTCTCACATAGAGAAGAAACAAACATCTAAGTAGAGATGTATAACAAGCCTCATATCATCGGCATAACGTAAGCACAAATGCCAAAACAAAAACATCTAAGTAGAGATGTCAAAGACGATACATCTAAGTAGAGATGTATAACAGGCCATCTAAGTAGAGATGCCAACAACGATACATTTACGTAGAGATGTATAACGGCCATCTAAGTAGAGATGCCAAAACGATACCTCTAAGTGAGACAGTCCGAAGACACTATCCCAAAGGTAATAAAAGGAATGTGTCACGAACTTTTAGCAAGGAACCCGTAAAGAGTTAACGTGAGTCCCATACCCCATGTTCGCACTAAACGGTTTACAAACCAATCGTAAGCTTCCACACTGAAAGCAGTACAAAGTTCACCTCATGTCATCGGTAAACTAGGCCGAAAGGCCAAAATGATCAATCGAATAGGTCAGGGATTAACCGGAAAGGAAATACACACGGTTTCATAGGCCGGAGTTTTTCCCAACCGTTTAAGCACCTTTCCTCATCGCTCGAAGTGCTAAAGTATGAGTGTGGGATTTTGTTATAGAAAATAATTACGGAAAACGGATTTATAATTGGTTTGAAATCACTTTAAAACGACCCTTGAAAACTCTCATATTATGGAGTAATTAATTTAATAATTAAAAATAATATTATATAATAATTTCTAAAGACATTTCGGAGTGAAAAATCCTTTTAAAACCTTTTTATAAGGCCCGTGTACGAAATCTAGAGACAAATCTCAAAGAAATCGACAAAACCAGAAAATCACTAAAAATATTCTAAGCATTGGAAAATAGTCCAAAACCGACGCGAACCCAAATTCGGAAAATTATTTGGACCAGCAAACTGAATCCGAATGGCATGAAAATTGGTAGGAACGTAGTCTGACATTCCTACTTCATAATGCAAAAAGAATTACTCAATTCGGACTTGAAACGAAGTCGCAGCGACGCTCCAAAATCGGACTCGGAAACATTGAATACACTGTTTCAGGCCGAGATCCGGGTCCCTCTTCGACAGCAATTTCGAAGAGACAAATGAACTCGGATACTAATCAAACTTTCTAGAGTTGGAGTTCGGAACTCCAGTTTTCCAACGAGTCCAAAAACGTTGGATTCCGACCACGGATGTGACCGTGGCGGTGTCACAAAGTTTCAGTTTCAAAACTGAAAACAGGGAAATGCTTTCACTGAGAATAAAGTGTTGGAAAATAGTCCAAAACTGACGCGAACCCAAATTCGAAAAATTATTCGGACTAGCAAACCGAATCCGAATGGTATGAAAATTGGTAGGAACGTAGTCCGACATTCCTACATTAGAACACAAAAAGAATTACTTGATTCTTGAAACGAAGTCGCAGCGACGCTCCAAAGTCGGACCCAGAAACAGTGAATACACTATTTTAGGCTGAGATCCGGGTCCCTCTTCGACAACAATTTCGAAGAGTCAAATGAACTCGGATACTAATCAAACTTTCTAGAGATGGAGTTCGGAACTCCAGTTTTCCAACGAGTCCAAAAACGTTGGATTCCGACCAAGAACGTGACCGTGGCGGTGTCACAAAGTTTCAGTTTCAAAACTGAAAACAGGGAGTAAAGTATACACACCAGCTGCAAATGCTCAGAAACAGAAGTAAAACCTGCATTCAGGTCTGTTTTTGAGCCCGGATTTCACCAGTCAAATGATCACCGAATGCTACGAAATTTGGAGGGGTTATAGATGGCAATACTAACTATCACTAGGAAGTGATTTGGCATGTTTTCATCAGATATTGAAAGAGATATTCATGGTCAGAGTTGCAGCAAAAATCAGTTTTAGAATTTTGCAAAACATAGAGAAATGAACTAATTAATTCAATTTTTCTTGCTCAAATGATTTAGTAATTATCATTAACAATTATCAAATCATACCATAGATATATATCTAGCCATAGCATGAAAATGATGAGGATATAGCTAGCATTACCTCGCAACCAATATAGCAAGCAACTTGTGTTCAATGTCCAAATGGAAGGAATGATAATCAACAAGCTTTGATATTTATGCAACACAACAAATCAAGTGTTACCGGGCTAATTCACGAATTAAGAGATGCTTATACATAGATTAGGAGAGGGTTTACCTAGTATTCCTCTCAAGCAAAAGAACAAACATCTATATGGCACTAACCAAAGCTAAGAGATGATGATCAAGGAGCTAGAAAAATACCAAAACACATAAAACCAAGAGATACAACATGATTTTCAGAAATTAAAGAGAGTTAGAAACGGATTACAAGAGGGTTTTTGTATTACCTTCCCTTACTTTAACTAGCTTACGCCAATATAAGAGAGGATGGAGTTTTCTTAAGCATGGAGGCCATTTTTAGGTTTAGGGTTTTAGGAATTTTTTTTTTAGGGTTGGAATGAATGAGGGTTAAGAGTTTGAGATGATTTATAGAATGGTAAGTGAGTTTGGGTTAGGCTAATGGACCCCTTAAGAGAGAGTGGCTCTAAACATGTATAAAAATTGTTTAAGTGTTAACATAGCCATAAAAACCCATACTTAACCAAATCCCCTTCTTAAATTTCCCATTAACTTTTAATTGTTCCAAAATAATACTTCGCCTCATTTTTAAAAACCCATTTATTTAAAATGTCCATATTTTTAAATAAATTATACTTATCCCAAAAATCCATTTGCTCCATTTAAATAAAATCCTAATTTTTTTTTCGGTAATGCAAATCCCGGGTTGTTACAGACTCCCTCCTTAAGAAAATTGCGTCCCCGCAATTCCTTTAGATGGACGTCGTCTATAGCGTCTAATCCACAAAAGAAATGATAGAATATCAAATAGAGATTCTCACCCGTACTAGAAGATGGAAGAAAGCCAGGATAAGAACGCTCGATAAATTCTCTGGTCTCCCAAGTGCAGTCCTTAGGATTCGGTGACCATTGAATTTTCACAAGCTGAACCTCTTTGTTGCGAAGGCGTCTGACCTCCGAATCAAGAACACGAAGGGGTTGCTGCTCCAATGATAAATCAGGTGAGATCTCTAAATCAGGCACGATATGTGGCTCAATAATAGAATCAGGATCACGCACGCACTTGCGAAGCTGAGACACATGGGACACGTCATGCATTCCAGAAAAGTGAGCAGGTAGAGCCACACGATAAGTAACGGGGCCGATGCGTTCCGTGATAGGAAATGGTCCAACATAGCGAGGAGCCAATTTCCCTGTAGAGCTGAAACGCACAACCCCCTTCATGGGAGAAATCCGACTGAAGACAAAATCACCAATGGAGAACTCAAGAGGCTTCCTACGGTTGTCCGCGTAGGATTTCTGGCGGTCCTGTGCCTCTCTCATTCTCTGACGGATAAGAACAATCTTCTCAGAAGATTCCCGAACTGAATCTGGACTAAGAATGAGCTTCTCGTCAGATTCTAACCAACAAGCAGGAGAGCAACATGGCTTTTCGTATAGAGCCTCGAAAGGTGCCATGCCAATACTAGACTGATAGCTGTTGTTGTAGGAGAACTCTACGAGAAGTAAGTGATCCTCCCAACTACCCTCGAAATCCAGAATACAACAGCGCAAAAAATCTTCCAAAACACGATTCACCCTCTCAGTCTGACCGTCAGTCTTAGGGTGATAAGCAGTAGAGAGATTCAGCTTTGTGCCCAAAGCTGACTGTAGGCACTTACAGAAGTGACAAGTGAAAATGGTGTCTCGATCACATACGATAGAGCTAGGAATGCCATGAAGTCGTACGACTTCCTTCACATAGAGCTTGGCCAACTGAGGTGCAGTCCGAGTGGACTTAATCGGAATGAAATGACCCGATTTGGTCAAGCGATCAACAATAACCCAGATAGAAGTATGGCCTAACCTTGTCGAGGCAGACCGTCAATGAAACCATGGATATCTGATCCCATTTCCATAATGGAATCTCTAGAGGCTGAAGAAGACCAGATGGACGCTGATGCTCGGCCTTCATCTGTTGACAAGTCATGCAACCGCTCACATAACTTGCAACATCTCTCTTCAAACCCTCCCAATAATATAGTCGGCACATATCGGCATACATCTTACTCAAACCGAGATGTATAGTGTACTTAGTGCGATGGCACTCGTCCAGAATGTCACGCCTAAGTGATAAATCAGATGGTACAACAATACGGTTCTTCCTACGAAGACACCGATGAAAATCAAGAGACTAATCCAGCAATGTCTCATCACTGGATCCCGACTCGAGAAGATGAATAAGATGCAATAAGTCTGGATCCTGCCGCTGAGCATGGGCAGTGCGATCCAATTAGGTAGGACGAGCTTCTAAGCTGAATAATAAGACCGGGGAATCAGAAGATGGAGCTCGATATCTAATATCACATAAAGATAGGGTCTCAAGAATATCCCACTCGGCAATCATCATAGAAACTACCGCCGAGTGCTTGCGACTGAGCGCATCTGCACTCGATTACCCTTGCCAGGGGTATACTGAATATCTAAATCATATGAGGCGAGAAACTCAAGCCATCGCTGCTGCCTCATATTGAGATCCCTATGACTGAATAGATACTTCAGTGACTTGTGATCGGTGTAAAGAATGAAGCGTTCGCCTAATAGAAAGTGACGCCACGTCTTCAAGGCAAAGACGATAGCTGCTAACTCAAGATCATGAGTAGGATAGCAAACCTCATTCGGACGCAGTTGCCTGGAAGCATAAGCAACTACCCGATCCTTCTGCATGAGCATGGCACTGAGCCCGCTACCACAAGCAACGGTGTATACAACAAGATCATGGTTACTCTCTGGAACCACCAGAACAGGAGCATGAGTGAGAAGTTCCTTCAGTCGCTGGAAGGAAGCTTCACACTTATCAGACCAAATAAAGCGAACACCCTTACGAGTCAGCGTCGTAAGGGAAAGTGCAACTCGAGAGAAATCCTTGATAAACCGACGGTAATAACCCGCCAGACCAAGGAAGCTGTGAATATCATGAATGTTCTCGGGCTGCTTCCAATTCTGAATAGCATCGATCTTGGCAGGATCGACAGAAATACCCTCAGATGATACAATATGGCCAAAGAACTTGACCTTGCTCCCCCAAATATGGCACTTGGAGAGCTTGGCCTAAAGCTGATGCCGACGAAGAGTATCCAAGATGATCCGCAAATGATGAGCATGCTCTGCCTCGGATCTAGAATAAATAAGAATATCATCGATGAAAAGTAGAACGAATCTATCGATGTATTCCCGGAATACTCGATTCATAAGATCGACGAAGAAAGCCGGTGCGTTCGTCAAGCCAAATGGCATGACCAACCACTCAAAAGAACCATAACGAGTGCGAAAAGCGGTAAGAGGAATGCTATCTTCCGCAACTCGGAGCTGATGAAATCCGGTGGCAAGGTCGAGCTGGGAAAAGACCTTCGCACCACTCAACTGATCAAACATATCGTCTATCCGTGGCAATGGATAACGATTTCTGATGGTCAACTCAATAAGCTTGCGATAGTCAATGCAAAGCCTAAGAGAGCCATCGGGCTTCTTAATGAAGACCACAGCAGCACCCCATGGCGAAGAACTGGACCGAATGATCTGCTTCGCCTCAAGCTCTACTAACTGCTTCCCGAGTTCCTCATTCTCTTTAGTAGACATCCTCGTGGGAGGACGCCCAACTGGGTGGGAGCCTGGAATGAGATCGATGCGGAACTCAATGGCCCTCTTTGGTGGCATGCCTGATACTGGCTCGAATATATCGAGGAAATCCCGAACAACAGGAATACGAGATATGTCCACATCCCCATCTCGTGAATCAAGAGCAAATAAAGTAATATCAGAAATCCCCACATCCTGAAGAGCAATAGCTAATGAAGCGGACGAGTCAGGATGACGAAGAAATAATATCCGCTCCGAACAAATGATTTTGACGTCGTACTGAGCAAGCCAATCCATGCCAAGAATCATGTCAAAGCCCAAATACTCCATAACGTGCAGATTCGCACGGAAAAAAAATCAGCAAAGATCAATATCTATATCCTCACAAAGCAGGCTAAGGGTCGTGGATCCGCCGATGGGATTCACAATCCTTAGTGAAGAAATCAAACAAGTAACATCCAAAGATAAAGTATCAACTAGTTCCTTTGATACGAATGAGTGAGAGGCACCCGTATCAAAGAGAACTCTACAAGATCTACCATGAAATAAAATAGAACCTTCGAGAACGGAAGGATGCGTACCTCGAGGTTGAGCTGAAGATGTAGGAGCCTTGGCAGCATTAGGCTTGCCAGATCTAGGAGGTGCAGTAGGACAAGTGGAATTAAGATGACCCTCCTTCTTACAATAGCGGCAGAAAAGAGGCTTGGGACACTCTTTAAACATATGATCGGTAGATCCACAGTTGAAACACTTCCAAATGGAAGGTGTTCCACTAAGCTGAGCAATAGACTGAGGCTGAGTCTGAGAAGTAGAGCTGCCTGTCTTCTTCTTCTTATGCCAAGACTTGGACTTCTGAAATGGGCCCCGCTTCTGATTGGGATTTTTGGAACCCTCACCATCTCCATCACTGTCTCTCTCACGCTCAACCACTTCAAGGTGAAGCGCTGCGTTAACTAGCTCATCAAAAGGGAGCTTAAGTTGGAGCATAAGTTGTTTCTTCAAATATTTCTTCAGGCCTTCTACAAACTTGAGATTCTTCTTATAAGGAGAGCTAATGAACTCGAGGCCATACTTGGACAGGGCCTCGAAAGATGATGAATATTTCGCAATAGAGGTCTTCCCTTGCTTAAGGTCAATAAAGCGGCGTGCAAGGGCAATCTTCTCGGACTCGAGGACAAACTTGAGCAAGAAGCGCTCTCGGAACCGGTCCCAAGTGAGTGAGGCCTAATCGGTCTCGGAGACAAGAAGCTCGTACCAATCCAAGGCACGAACTCAAGATGGCTAGAAGCAACAAGAACTCTGTCATGGTCGGGGATAGCCATGCGAGTAAAATTACGCTCGCAAACTCTGATCCATGCCTGGACCTCCAGAATAGTCTCGGAGCCACTGAACGGCTTCACTCCGAGATGAATAAAGTCGCTGCATAGAAAGTGCAAAAGCAGACTTGCACGGTGCATCAGAAACTAGTGTAGGAGACTGAGAGTGCGACTGAGAGTTACGAACCAACTCCATGATCTGGTCCGTGGTCATGTATACGCCCTTTGGGTGAGTGTTGCCGGACTATCCAGCATCAGTAGAACGGAGGTTCTTACCTCTCCCAACCATACTGAAAGATAAGATAAGATACGAGTTAAGCATGATTCAAAGATAGATAATTCAAATGGAATACTATGGAATATAAATGTATTCCTAAACATATTCCTAAGTTATCTATCAAATGTCATGAGGAAAGGGCATTGTAATATTTGAATCATACTAAGATGTATTGTACTAAGTGTTACTGTTATGTGTTTATTATACTTAGTTCTGAACCAAGCTATAACACCCCACTCCGAGAGCCTCATTAACAAAGAGTATTATATGGATAATACTGTCTGCTAATGCGGACAATAGAGTATAATGGAAGCGACCATGTGTAATCTTACTTTAACTATCTACTGAACACGTCGAAAAATGGAATCTATATATTTTTTCGCATGTGGTTCGACATATTCAATAAATACTTAAAGGAAAAAACTACAATGGCTAAAAGAGCTATCAGAACAAAACATAATAGCAGAATGAACATCATCACAGAACAACATCAGATAATAAGCAAATAGTCTCAGCACAATACAACATCAAGTACAGATCCAAATATAAAAGTGGGTACAAAGCCACTACTCACACATTCGTGAGTCAAATGAATACACAAGATAGTCATAATATCAGAGTATCATAAAGGATGGATAACAAGTAAAGCTATCTATAGTATAGCGGATATAACCAAAGCGGAAGTACTGAAGCAAGCTAAGTCTAAAGCGACCTAACCTGAAACAACTCGGTCTGACCCGAGCATAAAATACTCGGGTCAGGCTAGCTAAACAAATCAGTTAGATAAACTGAACAATAATCACGATAAGATAATGAGGCAACATATAACATAATAATCTCCAAAAGAGAAACATATATCATGGTAATAAAGACCAAAATCTCTCACATAGAGAAGAAACAAACATCTAAGTAGAGATGTATAACAAGCCTCATATCATCGGCATAACGTAAGCACAAATGCCAAAACAAAAACATCTAAGTAGAGATGTCAAAGACGATACATCTAAGTAGAGATGTATAACATGCCATCTAAGTAGAGATGCCAACAACGATACATCTATATAGAGATGTATAACGGCCATCTAAGTAGAGATGCCAAAACGATACCTCTAAGGGAGACAGTCCAAAGACACTATCCCAAAGGTAATAAAAGGAATGTGTCATGAACTTTTAGCAAGGAACCCGTAAAGTGTTAACGTGAGTCCCATACCCCACATTCGCACTAAATGGTTTACTAACCAATCATAAGCTTCCACACTGAAAGCAGTACAAAGTTCACCTCATGTCATCGGTAAACTAGGCCGAAAGGCCAAAACGATCAATCGAATAGGTCGTGGATTAACCGGAAAGGAAATACACACGGTTTCATAGGCCGGAGTTTTTCCCAACCGTTTAAGCACCTTTCCACATCGCTCGAAGTGCTAAAGTATGAGTGTTGGATTTTGTTATAGAAAATAATTATGGAAAATGGATTTATAATTGGTTTGAAATCACTTTAAAACGGCCCTTGAAAACTCTCTTATTATGGAGTAATTAATTTAATAATTAAGAATAATATTATATAATAATTTCAAAAGCCATTTTGGAGTGGAAAATCCTTTTAAAACCTTTTTATAAGGCCCGTGTACAAAATCCAGAGACAAATCTAAAAGAAATCGACAAAACTAGAAAATCACTGAAAATATTCAAGTGTTGGAAAATAGTCCAAAACTGACGCGTACCCAAATTCAGAAAATTATTTGGACCAGCAAACCGAATCCGAATGACATGAAAATTGGTAGGAACGTAGTCCGACATTCCTACTTCAGAATGCAAAAACAATTACTCGATTCCGACTTGAAACGAAGTCGCAGCGACGCTCCAAAGTCGGACCCGGAAACAGTGAATACACTGTTTCAGGCTGAGATCGGGGTCCCTCTTCGACAACAATTTCGAAGAGTCAAATGAACTCGGATACTAATCAAACTTTTTATAGATGGAGTTCGGAACTCCAGTTTTCCAACGAGTCCAAAAACGTTGGATTCCGACCACGGATGTGACCGTGGCGGTGTCACAAATTTTCAGTTTCAAAACTGAAAACAGGGAGTAAAGTATACACACCAGCTGCAAATGCTCAGAAACCAGCAGTAAAAACTGCATTCAGGTCCGTTTTTGAGCCCGGATTTCACCATTCAATTGATCACCGAATGCTACGAAATTTGGAGGGGTTATAGATGGCAATACTAACTATCACTAGGAAGTGATTTGGCATGTTTTCATCAGATATTGAAAGAGATATTCATGGTCAGAGTTGCAGCAAAAATCAGTCTTAGAATTTTGCAAAACATAGAGAAATGAGCAAATTAATTCAATTTTTCTTTCTCAAATGATTTATTAATGACCATTAACAATTATCAAATCATACCAAAGATATATATCTAGCCATAGCATGAAAATGATGAGGATATAGCTAGCATTGCCTCACAACCAATATAGCAAGCAACTTGTGTGCAATGTCCAAATGGAAGGAATGATAATCAACAAGCTTTGATATTTATGCAACACAACAAATCAAGTGTTACTAGGCTAATTCCAGAATTAAGAGATGCTTATACATAGATTAGGAGAGGGTTTACCTAGTATTCCTCTCAAGCAAAAGAACAAACACCTATACGGCACTAACCAAAGCTAAGAGATGATGATCAAGGAGCTAGAAAAATACCAAAACACATAAAACCATGAGTTACAACATGATTTCCAGAAATTAAAGAGAGTTAGAAACGGATTACAAGAGGGTTTTTGCATTACCTTCCCTTACTTTAACTAGCTTAAGCCAATATAAGAGAGGATGGGGCTTTCCTAAGCATGGAGGCCATTTTTAAGTTTAGGGTTTTAGGGATTTTTTTTTTGATTAGGGTTGGAATGAATGAGGGTTAAGAGTTTGAGATGATTTATAGAATGGTAAGTGGGTTTGGGTTAGGCTAATGGACCCCTTAAGAGAGAGTGGCTCTAAACATGTATAAAAATTGTTTAAGTGTTAACATAGCCATGAAAACCCATACTTAACCAAATCCCCTTCTTAAATTTCCCATTAACTTTTAATTGTTCAAAAATAATACTTCGCCTCATTTTTAAAAACCCATTTATTTAAAATGTCCATATTTTTAAATAAATTATCCTTATCCCAAAAATCCATTTGCTCCATTTAAATAAAATTCTAAATTTTTTTTGGGCAATGCAAATCCCGGGTTGTTATAATCATTCCTTCCACCATTCTCCAATAAACTATATACCAATTGCTTGATATTATGTGCATTGGTTTCAAATGGGTGTGAAAGGTCTAACTGGGCCTAATGACAGACGCAAGCTAAGGAAGTGGTGAAGTTGTAATTTGAAACAAAACTGATTTGCTTCCTTTAAAAGTAATTCCTTTTTACCTAACTTGCCTAATTTGTCAAAATATGATTAGTTGCCCACTCTTTATCAAAATTCTTTTCTAAAAAGGCTACCAAAATCAAAATTTACAATTAAAAACAATTTAAGCAAATAAGCCTTCTCTTTATAAAGCATATAAAATGTTTAAGCCCCTTAACTCAGATAATTTTATAACCATAGTAAAATACTTATGAAAATTCCCCAAAAATCACAATAATTCATTTTTAACATGTTTTCTAACATATAGAAATTTCATACCCGAAATCATTCTTAATTGCCTTAGTTAATTTAAACCCATATTAGCCATATTCTCTCGTAGAAAATTCATAATAAATCCACGATTACTTAGAGAATTATGAAACTTGAAAACCACTCCTAAAATAATGTTTTTGGTCATATATCAAAAACGCAACTCATTTGGAGGTCATTTATTATGTTTTCTAATATAAACATGTCATAAAATTCATATGAAATCATATAAATAATCAACAAGCATATATATCTATTTAAACAAACATAATATGACATGTTACTTGCAAAATAATTTGGACATAAACATGGAACCAAAATCATTATCAAAAGTGAGATGTAAATCAATCATTTAACTTGGCTTGGTGTTAAGGGGGTTGAGATTTTCCATTTGAATAATTTCTTCAAGCTTTCTACCTGGTTTCTAGCTTATCTTCTTTTTGATTCCTCTTAATGGTGGCCGGACGAGCTCAATAGGGTTTTAGTTTTGTTTGTGAATGTTAAAATGAATAAGGAATGACGAATAGAAGGGTTTAAGGTATAAGAACAAAGGTTATTCCTATTTTACCCTTACTATATTCCTCTTACTTATTTTTTTATATTCTCTTTTTCTAATTCATTCATTAAGGAAGAAATCCTTCTAAATTAACAAATCTCAATCCCTTAACTTTCTATATTACTTTATTTAATTCACCTAATTAAATATTCTAAATAACGTTAGTCAAAATTAGGGTTAACACAGACTCCTCTCCTTAAAGAATTTCGTCCTCTAAATTACGATAAGGTACACGTAACAATCAAACATAAATGCTAAACATACAATGAAGAAAGTCAGGATAAGTATCTCTAATCTTGCTCTTGATTTCCTAAGTACAGTCTCTCCCTCCATAAGTCCACTGGATTTTGGCTAATTTGACTGTCTTGTTCCTTAGTCTCTTCTCATCTCTCGCAACTATACGAACTAGTTTCTAATTATAGTCATATTCGGTTCCACTACTAGATCATCTAACACAGTCGGTGTAATAGTAGTCTCTAGAACTCGAATACACTTCCTTAGATGAGAAATATGAAATAAATTGTAGACTTTTGCCCAAATATTCGATAACTCTACTCTATACGTGAGTTTCCCTATCCTTTCTATAATAGAAAATGGTCCAACAAATCTTATGCCAATTTTCATGATTTTCCAAATCAGATTACACCTTTCATCAGTGACACCTTGGTGAAAAAAAATATATCTAACTGAGAACTCTAAATCTTTTCGTCTTCTATTAACATAACTCTTCTACCTAGACCGAGCTTCTTTTATTCTAGCCCTAATTAACTCAATCTTCTCTGCAGATTTTCTAAACAAATCTGGACCAAGAACTAACCTATCCTCGATCTCTAACAAACAAACGAAAGATTTGCATGGCCTTCCATACAAAGCTTCAAACGGTGTCATCCCTATACTAGTCTGATAATTGTTGTTATACAAAAACTTAACTACTTGTAGATGGTCTTCCCATGATCCTCCGAAGTCTAGCACACAAGCTCTTAACAAATCTTGTAATACTTTTTCAACTCTTTCCGTTTTCCCATCTATCTATGGATGGTAAGCGATACTCATCTTGAGCTGGGTACCTAAGTCTCATGTAGACTCTTTCAGAACTCACTAGTAAATAAGAAATCTCTATCACTTACTATACTACTACGAATTCCATGCAGTCTAAATATACTCGTTATAAATAACTTAGCTAAATCTGGTGTTGTCCCGGTCGACTTAATGGGTATAAAGTGTGCATTCTTAGTCAATCTATCTACTATACCCCATATACCCTCATTTGCTCTATTCGACCTTGCCAACCCATCTATGAAACCCATTGAGATAGAAATCCATTTTTCAGACTGGAACATCTAAAGGCTGAAGTAACCCACTTGGTTTCTGATGTTTGACTTTTACTTATTGACAGTTTAAACACTGCCCTACCCATTAGCCTACATCTATCTTCATACCTTACTGGAAGAAACTCCCTTTCATATCCTGATACATCTTAGTTTCTCCTAGATGAATCGTAAATCTTGATCGGTGACATTCCCTAAGGACCACCTTCCTTAAGGTCTCTACATTCAGGACACATAGTCGACCTTTCTTCCTCAACCAAGATTAAAATCCTTCAGATAATCAATCTCGATTACAGTCTCTAGCCTTCTAATCTTCTCAGCTAATACTGGATCATCTTTCTGCTTCAATGCAATCCTTTCGATCATCATTGGTCCAATTTCTAAGCATGATAACATGGCGGTTTCTTAACTAGAACTAGCCTTAGATCTCCATTGTCCTTCTCATGCAGTCAATGTTTCTAAATCTTTCCACTTAGCTATCATTGCCAATACTGCATTTTGATATTTTCTGCTATGTGCATCCGCAACCTTATTCCCTTTTCCTGGTGTGTACTCAATATCAAAGTCGTATGCAGTTATGAACTCTAACCATCTCTACTATCTTATATTCAACTCTTTCTGAGAGTATAAATATCTCAGTGACTTATGATCTATGAACAACTCGAATCTTTCTTCCAAAAGATAGTGTCTATACACCTTCAGTGCGAAAAATACCTCGACTAATTTGGAATCATGAGTTGGGTATCTAACTTCATGCGCTTTGAGCTATCGAGAAGCATGGTCAATCATTTTACCACTATGCATTAACACAGCTTCTAATCCTGTTTCACATGCATCCGTGTACACCACTAATTCCTGATTGCCCTTTGAAACCATTGACATAAGTGCATTAGTTAATAAATATTTCAGTTTCTGGAATGCCTCCTCACACTTATCAGTCTAGACAAACTTCACACCATTACAAGTTTGCTTAGTCATCGTGTCGAAAAATCCTTAATGAATCTCTGATGATAACTAGCTAATTTAGGAAAACGCTTTATCTCATTCACTGTCTCATGTCTCTTCCAACTATTCGCTGTCTTGATCTTAGCTGGATCTACCGACAACACTTTATTTGAAACTACATGACCGTGAAACTTTACTTCCTTCCTCTAGAAATGACACTTTGAAATTTTTGCTTTCATTTGATGCTACCTCAGTGTCTCAAGCACCACTCTAAGATGAATTTCATGCTCTCTTTCATCCTTAGAGTATATAAAAATGTCGTCTATGAATACTAGCACGAATCTGTCTAAATGTTCTCGGAAGATCCTGTTCATCAAGTCCACAAAGAATGATGGCGCATTAGTACGAGCGGCATCACTAACCATTCGTACGATCTATATTTGGTCCTAAACGTCATCAAAGGAATACTATCCTGTACTACTCTAAGCTGATGGAACCTGTTGCCAAATCCAGCTGGTAAATAATTTACCTCCACTTAATTGATCGAACAAATCATCAATCCTAGGTAACGTATATCTGTTCTTTATCCTCTTCTCATTTAACTTACAATAATCGATATACAACCTCAATGATCCATTCAGTTTCTTAACAAATACTGCGGCTGCTCCCCATGGAAAACTACTTGGTCTAATAAAATTCTTACCTTCTAAATCCACCAATTACACCTTTAACTCCTTGATCTTGTTAGGTGTCATCCTACTTGGCGATCTGCTCATAGATTCTACTTCTAGTGCTAAATCTATCTGAAACTCAATGGCTCAATTCGGGTTTAGTCCTATCACAGGCCCAAAGACGTCTATGAATTTTCTAACAATAAATACTCGATTCAACTTCTCTTCTATCTATATAACAACTAACAAAGAGTTACCTCAAAACTATGGTATAGAGTTTATAATCTGATCACTACACCTAGGGTATCTAAGTGATATTTTCCTATCATGGAAAAATATCCTAGCATCACACTTACTTAACAGATCCATAGCCAAAATAATTCTGAACCCTACGAAATCAAACACATGCAAACTGTAAGAAAATATATGACCTAACAATTCAAATTCTAAGTGGTCACATCTCATCCCAAGAGTCGCATACCCTCCCATCGGATTCGCAACCCTTAAGGAAGTAACTATGTATGAAGGTTCTAGGTTAAGCTTAATTACTAAATAATAAGATATAAAGAATGTGATGCACCAGTATCAAAAAGAACTCTAACTGATCACTATGAATCGAAAGCGTACCTCCCAACCTAGCTTTTCCTTTCTCCTCTGCTGTTTGTCTTGTGGTAGCTGGTTCTAGTGCAAAAACTTTGCCATTTCCATCATTGGCTGACTCCTTACACTAGTTCTTATAATGTCCAATTTGATCATAGCTGAAATGTTTTACTCCTTTCTTGTTAGAAACTTTCTTTGCTTTTCCTGTCCAACACTCATGGGCATAGTGTCCCTTCTTATCACACTTGTAGCAGATAACTTCTGTCTTTCCTTTCTTGGCAGCTCCACTCTTCGGAGCTCCCTTCTTATGAAAAATTGTTACCTTTTGGTTCTACCCACCTTGAGTTTCCACCACTTTACTACCATCAAGGAAAGAAAGCATCTTCTCATTCCTTAAAGCTATCTCAACAACTACATCTCATAGATCCCTAATATGCGGTAAAGTTGCTTTAGCAAGCTTAGATCTCAATCGACAGATGAATGTCTCATTCCTTTTGATAATGGTATCAACTATAGCATATCCGTATCTTGATAATTTCTCAAATCTATTTGCATATTCAAACACTGTCATGTCTTCCTACACCAACTCAACAAACTTCCTGAGCCGAGTTGACTTGGAAATCTCCGACATGAATCTTTTCTCAAATCTCCTTCTGAATTATGCCCAAGTCATGGTTTCTTCATTTACTTCCACAGCAACATTATTCCACCTGTACGGTGCTGCTCCTTGCAACTGTCTGGCATCTAATATCCTTTTATTCATTGTTGAGTCCCAAATCAGCAAAAATCCTCTCATAATGAAGCAACCAATTCTCCATCTCAATTGCGTCCTCAGTGCCAATAAATGGCCTTCCTCCAAACCTAGCATAGTCTATGCTTAGTACTGCATAGTTTTTGACCACCGGAGCTTTCTGATTTCCTTCAACTAATCCCTCAACAGCTCTGGCTTGCATCATGTTGACGAAGAACT
Source organism: Allium cepa (assembly GCA_030765085.1). Classification (NCBI taxonomy): domain Eukaryota; kingdom Viridiplantae; phylum Streptophyta; class Magnoliopsida; order Asparagales; family Amaryllidaceae; genus Allium; species Allium cepa. The sequence goes on from CM060928.1 coordinate 332,799,301, forward strand.
AATACATAGCTTCTATATCAACTTGCGGTGCTCCAACACCTACATTAGCAGTTTGTACCTGACTTGGATTCCTTCGGGTGTTTGGTTTGGCATCTCCATTGGTTGGGAGTTTCCTCCACCAATGTTAACTCTTTGATTCCTAGCATATATATCTTACTTCCTTAAAATCGACATTCGACCATTTGTAAGATATAGAAGAATAGCATAAGAGAGTTCGAAGAAATAGAGATACAGCGTATACTTATTTATAGAAAATACAACTACGTTGCTATTGCATTATCTCATATCCCGATCTTTTCTCTAATTCCTTAGGATTACGTTTCAAAAATTATTTTAAGTTTATAATTTCTTTTAAGTTTTCATAGACCTATGCACTGATACCAAGTTCTAACATCCCCTAAGTGATACCAAGTTTATAATTTCTGGATATATGTGTGTATCTGTTCTGTGCATATTGATTAAACCTGTTCTTCTCTGTTTTAGACTGCAGAATTAAAAACAAAGAAAAAATCAAATCAACTCTTTATCTATGTGTTATTAGGATTTAAATTCTAAACAAAATAAGTTTGTGCAGATGAGATTTTGGTTTTAAAAATAATTTAAGTAATATATGTTTAAAATTCTTCTAGAATCAGTAAAAAGAACAGTAGATTTTTTTTAATCGATGAAAATTAAATTATTTAATTTGTAAATTCAAGCATGTAATTTGAATCAACTTTGGAAAACTCGATTTTTAAAAAAAATTTCATGAGTTTTAATTTGGTATTGAGTTTGCAATTTGGGGATGATCAGATTTCGATTTTAGCATGTTCTGGTGACTGGGGTGATTCTGGAGGTTGGGGTCTTGGCTGGAGCTAGCCTGGTGATCGTTGATGCTGAGAAAAATGAAAAGGATTTGGGTAGATCACTGTGGCGTCGACGATAGTTCAATTGAGTTTTTAACCCTAGTTATGTCGTAGGTCAGAAATTTGATCATCGTGTCTTCGACGGAGCGTCGAGTCGATCGATACGAGAGAGAAAAGAAGCTTGAGTTATAAGCGAGGTTGGGGTCGGAGGAGTGGCATCTCCGGTGATGGGTGTTGCTTGGACTAGGCAATTATTCCGGTCGGAGTCTTTGCTCCTGTAGCTAGAGCTTGTTGATTTTCGATTTTGAGTTCGTTTGATGTTTGAGCGGTGGGAAATCGGAAGAGCGGACAACCGGTGACTTATGAATGATGGTCGAGAGTGCCGGAGTGTCGCCGACCGTTGGTGCATGTGCACCAGTTCAATGCACAGTGTTATTTGTCGGAGAAGTTTTCTACTTGGGTTGATGCTCGAGAAGAAAGATGGGTGGGCTCGGGTATTTTATCAGGTTGCTCGCGTGAGTTTATTTGTGTTACAGTTACTTAAATGTTTTAAAAGGTGATAAAAAAAGGGAGAGAAGGGGAAAAAAAGAAAAAGGAAAAAAGGGAAGTTCTCGGGAAAGGTCTTGGGTAAGACCTGGGTTGGACCCGAAGTGAAATTTTATAACAGTTTCTAAAGTTGTATGAAAATAAGTTTTTAAACTTTCGGTAAATCAAGATTAAACAGATTTTAAAGAAAAATATTATTCCTTTGTATGATAATACTTTAAATATTGGTTTAAGAAGTTGTATTATATTTTACTTAAATATTTTAAGTAGAATCTTAAGTTTATTTTAAACTTAATTTAAATATGTAATCAAGTAGTTAATTAAAGGAGTTATATGTTTTCATATTATAATGATAAGTGATTTCAAGATTTATTAGAAATTAATAAAGATAAAAGATTTATCTTTAAGTTGATGTAGGTCTTGGATAATAAATGATTAATTAAATTAACAAAGTAATTTAAAGAGAAATTAATTAATTTAAAATTAATTATTTGTGAAATTGTTTAAGTACAATTACTTAATGGGAGTAATTAAAGGGTTAATTACTCTATGTAATTAATTAATGTGATTTGTTTAAGTTAATTAATTGGTTTAATCAATTTAAAAAAATCACTTGATGATGGGATTGAGTATAATTACTTAATGAGGTTTGTAAAGTGCAATTACTTAGTGAAGTAATTAGTAATGGTAATTACAGGGTGTAATTAATTGAAGATTGAAGGTAGTTTTGTGTTAATTACCTGGTGTAATTAATATGAAGAATAACTACTTAGTAGAAGTAATTAACAATGAATTGCTTAGTGTAATTAATCTAAGAATTGACTAATAAAAGTTAAGGGAAGTTAATTAAGTAATGTAATTAATTAAAAGTAATTAACTACAGAATGAGATTAATCAAGGGTGATTAATAAATATAATTAATTAAAGCTTAAGTATAATTACTTAAGGCAAATAATGAGGTATAATTACTTAGTGAAGTAATGAGTGGATAATTACTGGATGTAATTAATTAAAAGGAATTTACTTGATGGGAAGTAATTAAAAGATAATTACTTGGTGGAAGGAATTTAGTGGTAATTACTCAGTGTAATTAAAGGATTAATTAATATAATTAATCAAGGAGTTGGTTTAATTAATGGAGTAATTTTGGAAAGTTAATTTCTGATTGTGATTAATCAAGGTTGATTAATGAATGTAATTAAGTTAAAATTTAATTATTAAATGAAATCTAAGAATAATTAACTAATGAAAGTAATTAGAGAATCATTAATTTATGTAATTAATGGAAGTGATCAATCTTGCTTATGAATGATGGAATGATGATGAGTGCTTTGAATTGGTTGATATCTCTGATATGAATTGCTTTGTGATATGATATGCTGGATAGACGGTGATAATGTGGTTATCTATCAATTATGAATTGCTGTGTAAAAGTGTTATCCAGTAATTAAAGCTGAATTGTATTTAATTGGATAACTTGGGTTTAGATGACATTGGATTCGAAGAGACCGGAGTCGGGTATTAGTAAATACTCGAAACCACTTCGATTCTTTATAATTTGATGTGTGGAATCAATAGGCTGAAATGGAATGATCTAAGTGAATTGGACTATTTAATCTAAGTTTTGGTACTTAGAAAATTGACGTGTGATGTAAGTGATGTCTATAACGACTTGTGAATTTGTAAATTGATACAAGTTACCTCGGGTTTTATGTAAGTTTTATGCTGTTGTATTCCATGTTAGAAGGGTTTACTCACGCTGGTTTCCAGCCTGACCCGGGTGTTACTTTGATGTAATGCTCGGGTCAGACCGAGTATTACAGATTTTCAGGTAAGGACATTCTAGAGCTCAGGAGGCAGGCCGGATGGCAGGAACGTATGGAGTGTTTCTGCTGTGATATATAGTTGTATATCTAGGACATGTTATTTAAACTGTCCAGTGTTGTGTAAATGTTGTAACTCTGATGTATAAAAATTTAAATGTACTGATAAAGTTCTTCTTTGTAAAACTGTTATTTTATTTGATATTATATTTTGTGCGCTGCGAATGTGAGGTTTCTGTGACTTGTTTCTATTTCTTCTTCTTTCTCTTTTCTTCTTTTCCTAACTATTTGGAATTTTCGGGATCGGAATTTCCAGGTCGTTACATTTTGGTATCAGAGCTGAAGGTTAAGCGAGAACCTTGGCTATGGTGGGGGATACTCATTAAGGATAGGGTTAATGGTACCCTAGAATGAGTTGAGTGTGTGTATATATATATGAGAGCGTACTTGTTATTTTCTTATATAAAGATTTTAAATGATATATTGTGATATATAAAGCAATATATCTTTCTAATAAATATTAAGGTAATTGGTTGTTAAATTATTGGAATTAAATTAAGTGGTAATAGAAATATAACCAAAGTGCAGTTTGGATAAAGATAAGTTCGAAATGGATTCAAACTGAAATTAAAATCTTGAATTCGAAGAAGAATTTTCAGAATAAGATAATAGGAATTGGTTTCCAGTTGTAATAACCTTGGTTATTTTCCTAGAATGATGAAATGTTTGTTAATGATTTAGCAAAAATAAAATGCTTAAGAAGTAAACATTTAGGTAAGTATGACTTATGAATTGAAATTGGAAAAAGGTTTTAAATGGTGAAGTATTAAATCTAAGTCCAGAAAATTTGGGAATTTGTTCCAAGTGTTTGAAAGAAATAATAAATAAGTATTATTTGAATGAATGGACTTGTTGCAAATAAGGGTTGTTTGAAAATTCTTTTTGAATTTAAAACCAAAGGCGGTTTAAAATTTAAAGTAACTTGCTGTGTAAAGGAAATTAATATGTGTATATGAGGAATATACATAATATCAAAGATGGTCTGAAATAAACTCTAAATGTGGAGTTTTAAATTTGGAATGGGATGTGATACCCAAAGTGATAAGTTTTTGAACTTATAAGTGGGAAGATCATTTATGTGTAGTTTAAAATTTGAAATGGGAATTCAAATTGGGTAAGGTTGGTAGGATTAAGTAAATTGAATTTAACATTGAGAAAGTTAAATAATTTAACAAGCAACCTGATTGAAAATTTCAAGATGAAATTGGGATTTAACTTGGGAAGTTAAGTGGTTGCTTTAAAATGGGAGTTATGAGTAATCTCAAATTGGGTTCGAGATCTAGAAATTGGAAATGGATGGATGTTTTAAAATAATTTGAATGATACCATCATGTTATTATTAATAATCTAAAATTAGATTTGTTTAAATGAATGAAGAAATGGGGTATGGTAATATATCCATTATTAAGATAAAATGGAATTTGGATCCAAAATTAAATGGTTTATAGATATAAGTTGATTTGATTTAAAGGATTGAAACAACATTTAAAAACTTATCTTGAATTCATATAATTCATGATGGTTTAAATTTGAAATTTGAATTGAATTAGTTCAAATTGAATTTAATTGGAATTATGATTGAAGATGGATGAGTTTTAAAATTCAAATGGAAATTTGAATTGGATTGATTTGAAATGAAATTGAAGTTGAATGAATTTAAATTCAAATGGGAATTGACATTAATTCAATTAGAATTGATATGAATTGAAATTGGTTCAATTTGAAATTTATTTGAATTAATTGAAATTATGGTTAAAGTTGAATAAGTAAATTCAAATGCAATTTGATTTGAATTTAGGAAAGAAATTGAGGATTAATTCAACTTGAATTGGGATAAATCAATTTCAATGGAAATTGAAGTTATTGAGTCAATTTAAATGGAAGTGGAAATTTAAATTGAGTTGATTGGAAATGGAGGTTGGGAATTGAATTTTGACTCTGGACTATTTTCAAATTTTTTTTTAATATAAATCTATTTTTTTTCAAACTATTTACTATACAACTTTGCTTTTTAAACCTAAAACTATCTTGTACTTGTTTTACAATTATTTTTAGAACTATTTAACTATTTTACAACTGTTATATAAACTAATTACTATTTTTCAACCACTTCATAACTAATTACCATTTCACAACTATTTTCCCATTATTTAAAATTTCTATAACTATTTGACTATTTTTCAATTATTTTACAATTACTCAACTATTTTATAGATATTTTACAAACTAATAATTATTTTTCAACTACTTATTTATTTTTAACTTTTCAAGCTATTTTCTAAATATAAGCTGGTCAGAGTGCAAACTGTTTATGAGTAAATATCCATTTGAAATAAGAATTGAGGTAATAATCCAAATGGGGATTGAGTCAATGGTGAATAAAGGAAATGCAACCTATGGGAATGTGAATAGAAAAGGAGATTGATTTAGTTAATAATCAATGAAGATAAATACGTAGGATGTACGTATATTATTCTATTCGCATAGTGATTTGATCCAGATTCGAGCATAGAATTTCGAGATAGTATATCGATCCGAGTTGGGATTTTCCACTTGATTTTCGACGGCGAACCTGGATATGGATTGTTGATTGGTTCTGTATATTCTCTATCATAGTTAGGCAATGCAAGGAGAATGACGGTGTCTGATCAGGAAACTAGATTTGAGTCCGCACTAGGAAGTTGGGTGGATGATACTTGTTCGGAAGTGAAATTGTGTGATCGAGTGAGCGATCAGATTGGTATAGCGTACAGATGATATGTGTACATCATATGGGTTTGAATGAAATTGATACTGGGAATTTGTGGATAAGAAATGTGGAATGATTTTTGAAATGAATGGTATATTTTGTGAAGTAAATGATAAAATAAAATTGAAACTGGATATTTCTATAATAGAAATTTACTTTATGGAAGTAAGTGATATGGTAAGTGGTTTTGTAAAGTAATCAAATTTGAATATTTGATTTGGCATAAACAAAGTTATGTATCTTTGTTATATATATTATAAACTCCCATTGTTGAATCTTTTGCCAGAAGAAAAGGGTTTTTGAAAGTATTTGAAGTATAAAAAGGGAATTCATACAAGTTTGAAGTGATCCAAAGACTTTTGAAATTATATATATATATATATCCATATATATATTACGAGAAAGATTTTGAGAGAAGGTTTTTGGGACCTTTGATTTGGAACGGCTTTTTGATTTTTGGGTAAAATCTATATTGGAATTTGGAAAGCCTAGTTGAGAATTATCGATTTTGGGATAAACCATTTTGTGAAAAGGAGATTTATATGGGATTCATACTAGGTGTATGATTTGGAAGATACTATATGTGTATAGTATAATGTGTTTTGAAAATGGCTCTGTAGAAAAAGGCGCTCCCTTGAAATGAACTTCTCAGGAGTGCCACAGGGTGGTACTGCCTTGAACCCTAAGGGGGGTTCTAAAGTTGATCTTGTGAGTAGTCCGAACAAAACTAGTTCCTGAGGATTTTGTGTAGTGTGTAGCGAAAGTCGAGGGCGCTGAGGCCTACAGAGGCATTTGGGTTATGCTATGACGACCGTGTAACTCGATGTCACTGTGATCTACTGCAGACCATAGCAAAAGTCGTGTGTGCCGCTGAGAGCCAACAGTCTACGTTTGATTTTATGTCGGTAGACTGCGACCTATGGTAACATAGCAAAAGTCGTGTGTGCTGCTGAGAGTCAACAGTCTGCGTTTGATTTTATATCGGTAGACTACGACCTATGTGAGAGTGGAGAAGTTTCATTTTTGGCCGTCAAAATCGAGGGCGCTGATGCCTACAGTTACATGGATTTTTGCTGTGATGGCAACGTAACCCTGGGATGTAACTGCGATCTGTTGTGGGTTCCATGGCGTAACCGAGGGGCACGGAGTGCCTACAGTTACATGGACTTTTGCCGACGTAACCCAGGATGTAACTGCGACCATGGATGGGGGTGATGATGTCCAGAGCATTCTCACCAAAGATATTTCCTCTATTTTCAAAAGCGTTTCATATTTTCAAAAAAATAATAATATTTTCAAGTACCTTCACTGGGTGTTGAAAACGGATTTACCAAGTACTTATAGATTTTCAGTCTTATACCTGATCAACGTATGACTGAATTTCTGTGAGAACAAGGATGGACTGGTTAAGACATCGAGTTATAAAAAAATATTTTTATAAAAACTATTTTAGCTTTATTATATAGATTTTCAAGTGTTTTAAAAATGTTCAAAGAGAAAATTTAACTGATATTAAGAATTTTAATAAATTCTGGCTTCGTTTCTTTTCGAGGACGAAAAGATTCAAAGGGGGGAGGAATGTGATAACCTGAATTTTGGAGTATCCATTAATTGATAAATAACTGGGTTAATTATTAGAAATACCGAATTATAGATTGAAAAAATGAATCTGATCAAATAAATGTTTATATTTTTGATTGTGTTATATATACACATAGATTTTAAATAGAATTATTATATACAAGTTGAAATTGTATTTGTTTAAATATATGTATATATAAAATTGATTTGAAATTTAATTTGAATTTGGGTTTGATATGGAATTTCAAAGAATAGATATATCTATATCTTAAATATATTTTGGATTTAAAAATATAGTATATATGATTTTATTTCTTTTATATAATTGGTTTTACATTGTTTTCTTTAAAATATTTATTTATATGAATTAAAATAATGTTTTTAATTAATACAAATATATACATATAAATTTTATAAATCATTTAAAAAAATTATTAACTCTAGGAAAATACACTTGTAAATTAAGTATATATATAATTTAACAAATGTAATCAATTAATTCATGCTAGTGACAAATGTTACATTATTAGACAAGTGTCAATTGATTTAATTTAAGATTAAGAAAAATTAAACAACAAATTTAAAAAAAAATAGAAACCAGATTCATATTCTTCTTTTTCAAATCTGAAAAGCAGTAAACAAAATCAGAGAGAAAGCAAACAACAATCTCTTCTAAAATTCCAAAGCTAAAGTATTTCAAAAACATCAACAACATTTTTGTAAACCTGGAGATCAGTTTCAGTTGCAAGAAAAATAATCAAAGCAATATTCAATTCAGAAATCAAGATAATACAAACCAAAACAAGGATCAGATCTGCTAACACAAATCTGCAGTTTCAAGGATCCAACCTGATTCAAATTCTTGTAGGTCTTAAGCTATTTCTCTGTTCTAGGCATATACAGGTGAGTAATTCTATATATTTTAAAAGCTTAAGTAGATTTAAATCTGTGCATATGGATTCTTGGATTAGATATGTGCTTTGCATGTGTATATATTTGCATGAATCTCTGGATATATCTGTGTATCTGTTCTGTGCATATTGATTGAACCTGTTCTTCTCTGTTTTAGACTGCAGAATTAAAAATAAAGCAAAAATCAAATCAACTCTTTATCTATGTGTTATTAGGACTTAAATTCTAAACAAAATAAGTTTGTGCAGATGAGATTTTGGTTTTAAAAATAAGTTAAGTAATATATGTTTAAAATTCTTCTGGAATCGGTAAAAAAATAGTAGATTTTTTTTAATTGATGAAAATTAAATAATTTAATTTGTAAATTCAAGCATGTAATTTGAATCAACTCTGGAAAAATTGATTTTTAAAACAAATTTCATGAGTTTTAATTTGGTATTGAGTTTGCAATTTGGGGATGATCAGATTTTGGTTTTCGAGCAAGTTCTGGCGACTGGAGTGATTCTGGAGGTTAGGGTCTTGGCTGAAGCTAGCCTGGTGATCGTTGAAGCTGGGAAAAGTGATAAGGAGTTGGGTAGATCATCGTGGCGTCAGCGATAGTTCAATTGAGTTTTTAACCCTAGTTCTGTCATAGGTCAGAAATTTGATCACTGTGTCTTCGACGGAGCGTCGAGTTGATCGAGGCGAGGGAGAAAATATGCTTGAGTCATAAGTGAGGTTGGGGTCGGAGGAGTGGCATCTCCAGTGATGGGTGTTGCTTGGACTAGGCGATTCTTCCGGTCGGAGTATTTGTTCCTGTAGGTCGAGCTTGTTGATTTTCGTTTTCGAGTTCGTTTGATGTTTGAGCGGTGGGAAATCGGAAGAGAGCACGACCAGTGACTTGTGAATGATGGTCGAGGGTGCCGAAGTGTCGCCGGTCGTTGGTGCATGTGCACCAGTTCAATGCACAATGTTGTTTGTCGAAGAAGTTTTCTACTCGGGTTGATGCTCGAGAAGAAAGACGGGTGGGCTCGGGTATTTTATCAGTTGCTCGCGTGAGTTTATTTGTGTTACAGTTACTTAAAAGTTTTAACAGGTGATAAAAAAAAGAGGGAGAGAAAGGAAAAAAAATAAAAAGGAAAAAAGGGAAGTTCTCGGGAAAGGTCTCGGGTAAGACCTAGGTTGGACTCAAAGTGAAATTTTAAAACTGTTTCTAAAGTTTTAAGAAAATAAGTTTTTAAACTTTAAGTAAATCAAGATTAAACTGATTTTAAAGGAAAATATTATTCCTTTGTATGATAATATTTTAAATATTGGTTTAAGAAGTCGTATGATATTTTACTTAAATATTTTAAGTACAATCTTAAGTTTATTTTAAACTTAATTTAAATGTATAATCAAGTAGTAATTAAAGGAGTTATATGTTTTTATATTATAATGATAAGTAATTTCAAGATTTATTAGAAATTAATAAAGATAAAAGATTTATCTTTAAGTTGATGTAGGTCTTGGATAATAATGAATAATTAAATTAACGAAGTAATTTAAAGAGAAATTAATTAATTTAAAATTAATTATTTGTGAAATTGTTTAAGTATAATTACTTAATGGGAGTAATTAAAGGGATTAATTACTCTATGTAATTAATTAATGTGATTTGTTTAAGTTAATTAATTGGTTTAATTAATTTAAAAAAATCACTTGATGATGGGATTGAGTATAATTAATTAATGAGGTTTACAAAGTGCAATTACTTAGTGAAGTAATTAGCAATGGTAATTACAAAGTGTAATTAATTGAAGATTGAAGGTAGTTTTGGGTTAATTACCTGGTGTAATTAATATGAAGAATAATTACTTAGTAGAAGCAATTAATAATTAATTGCTTAGTTTATTTAATCTAAGAATTGACTAAGAAAAGTTAAGGGAAGTTAATTAAGTGTTGTAATTAATTAAAAGTAATTAATTACAGAATGAGATTAATCAAGGGTGATTAATAAATAAAATTAATTAAAAGTTAATTATTAAATGAAATCTAAGAATAATTAACTAATGAAAGTAATAGGGAACCATTAATTTATGTAATTAATGGAAGTGATCAATCTTGCTTATGAATGATTGAATGATGATGAGTGCTTTGAATTGGTTGATATCTCTGATATGAATTGCTTTGTGATATGATATGTTGGATGGACGGTGATAATGTGGTTATCTATTAATTATGAATTGCTATGTAAAGGTGTTATCCGGTAATTAAAGCTGAATTGTATTTAATTGGATAACTTGGGTTTAGATGATATTGGATTCGAAGAGACCGGAGTCGGGTATTAGTAAATACCCGAAACCTCTTCGATTCTTTAAAATTTGATGTGTGGAATAAATAGGCTGAAATGGAATGATTTAAGTGAATTGGACCATTTAATCTAAGTTTTGGTGCTTAGAAAATTGATGTGTGATGTAAATGATGTCTATAACGACTTGTGAATTTGTAAATTGATACAAGTTACCCCGGGTTTTATGTAAGTTTTATGCTGTTGTATTCCATGTTAGATGGGTTTACTCACGCTAGTTTCCATCCTGACCCGAGTGCTACTTTGATGTACTGCTCGGGTCAGACCGAGTATTACAGAATTTCAGGTAAGGACGTTCTGGAGCTAAGGAGGCAGGCTGGATGGCAGGAACGTATGGAGTGTTTCCGCTATGATATATAGTTGTATATCTAGAACATGTTGTTTAAACAGTGCAGTGTTCTATAAATGTTATAACTCTGATGTATAAAAATGTAAATGTACTGATACGGTTCTTCTTTGTAAAACTGTTATTTTATTTGATATTATATTTTTTCCGCTGCGAATGTGAGAAATCAGTGACTTGTTTCTGTTTCTTCTTCTTTCTCTTTTCTTCTTTTTCTAACTACCTGGAATATTCGGGATCGAAATTTCTGGGTCGTTACACCGTACTTTGAGGCGCAAAGCTAAGCGCTACAGATGTTGTAGTCATCTATAGTATTAACTTCTAGTGACAAAATACGGTAGTATTAATGATATCCATAATATCAAAACCACATGAATATGAAATAAAATCAACACAGATTTCAAAACAGCTTTTCTGGTTACATTTCAAATCAATATTTCATATTCAATTACATAATCCCAAAATGATTCCTAGGTTTTGATCAAATATAATTATTACAAATTATGCCAAGAGCGATATATGAAGATGCTCCATTGGATCATCAGAGTACTAGATAGACATATCAGTCATAAATACATCATAGCGGAAATAATATTAAATAGCTCTTGCGTAGCTAGCTTTTCCCCCTGAATACCTTCAGAAGCTTATTTGTCCAACCTGCTAAACTTAAAAAGTCCTTAACTCTTAATCTACTCAAATTTAATTTTGAGCACCCAAGAGTTTAAGAGGAAAACATAAACTTCGAGTCAGACATAAGCGTACTGTGAATAATTCTATTACATTTCGGTTTATTGATGTTAAGTGAGACTGCACCGCTTAGCGAAACGGGTTTCCCCTCACTAATATCCTTTTAAAACCATATCTTTTGCAAATCAAAAGGCTGCAATAAAATTAATTATAACAATAAGTTAATAACATATATGCATATAAATTGGGTAACAATGGACAGTTTGTCCGAACAATATAGTTTCATTGACTCGGGCCTACTAGACATAATAAATATTCTAACTCGGTTAGATACAATACTGGATGATCTGTCCTTAACCAACTTCTCCTAGGGTCAGTTGATCCTAATGGTTTTGCGAGCTCACCAATAACCTACCTCTACTCCATGTATTCCTTTCTGCATGTAACATCATTTTAGTCTTACCCATGATAAAGTCCTACACACTGGAATTCTGGACTTATATTAGATAGGAGCAACTAGCTAAAGTATAGGGCACGACCTTACACCAGTCCCAGCTGGTGCTCTAACATCTGAGTCATTCTTTTAGCAAATATCTGGGCTGACCACCCTATTAAAATTTCATTTCCTTGAAAATAATATTTACGAATGATTTACCCTTGAAATCATATCTTTCTAAAACAAGAAAATTAAACCCTTTGCTTACTCAAAATACTTACGTTATGATATATGCTTTACACAAAACAATGTTGATGAAAATCTAAATCCATAGGGCTATAAATTCCTTTAAGATAAGTTAAAGCCCTTTTTAACTTAGAAAACATTAGGCTACGAGGCCAAAACATACCTTTCGAATATACTGGAGATAGACCTTTTGAAATCATCACTTAACATCTTAGACATCCTCTTTTGAAACCATTAAAACAAACCTTCTGAAACACTTAAAAATAAACCTTTAGAAACACTCAAAGTGTACCTTTTGAAAGTATTGGAATCCTTCCCTTCGAAACATTTAAAACGTACCTTTCTAAAGCATTGGGTTCAAGTAAGAATTTGTGAAAACATAACTTCGAAACCATTTAAAAGTATCCCGTTCGAAACCATTAGGTTTAACCTTTTATATAACTAAAGGGTCATACAGAACAAAGGCGAAAGCATTAATCCCAAGTAAAAGAAAGAGGTTAGTTTTGAAACCCACCCTTTCAAAACCATTGCCTCTGAAACCATTTGAAAGTGGCTATACGACCCTTTCGAAAGAATTGAGAAGGCAGCTTCAAAAGTTAAAAGGCGAAAGCACATTTTTTGAATACATTGTTTTAAGGCTATAAAGAAAAGCAGCTTTAACTAATTCCAAAGGTATGAATGCGGCAACTTGGGTATCGAATAGATTTAAAAGCAGCCATCCTTTCGAAAGCTTATTTAAAAACAAAAGTAAGTGACAACTCTTTCGAAAGCTCCATTCTAAAAACAAAGGAAAGTGACAACTTTTTCGAAAGCCTCCTTTTAAACAAAGGTAAGTTGATTGATTCGAAAGCTAATTAAAGTGGCTTCAACCCCTTCGCAAGCATGCCTTCGACACCATCATTCCTTCGGCCTTTCTTCAATACACTGCATACCAATTGCTCAATCTCATGTACATTGGTTTCGAATAGGTGTGAAAGGTCTAACTGGGAATAGTGACAGAAGCAAGCTAAGTAGTGGCGAAGTTGTAATTCGAAACAAAACTGGTTTATTGTTTTTCAAGTTAATTCCTTTTTACCTAACTTGCCCAATTTGTCAAAATATGATTGCTTTTCCACTCTTTATCAAAATTCTTTTCTCACAAGGCTATGAAATTCAAAATTTACAATTAAAAACATTTTAAGAAAATAAGCCTTTCTTCTTGATAAAAAATTTAAGTCTTTTAACTTAATTTTTTTTATAAACATATTAAAATACTTAGGAAAATTCCCCAAAAATCACAATAATTGATTTTAACATGTTTTCTAACATATACAAATTTCAAATCCGAAAACATTCTTAACTATCTTAATTAATTTAAACCCAATATTAACATTTTCTCTCATAGAAAATTCATAATAAATGCACAATTACTTAGAAAATTATGAAACTTGAAACACATTTCTTAAATAATGTTTTTGGTCATATATCAAAAATGCAACTCATTTGGAGGTCATTTAATAAGTTTTCTAATCTAAACATATCATATAATCCATATGAAATCATATAAAACATCAACAAGCATATATATATATATATATATATATATATATATATATAAACATAACATGGCATGTTACTTGCAATACAATTCGGTCATAAACATGGAAGCAAAATCATTATCAAAAGTGAGATGTAAATCAACTATTCACCTTGGCTTGGTGTTAAGGAGGTTGAGATTTTCCCTTTGATTAATTTCTTCAACTTTCTATTTGATTCCTAGCTTATCTTCATTTTGATTCCCCTTAATGTTGGCAGACCGAACTCAAAAGGTTTTAGTTTTGTTTGTAGTTAAAATGAATAAGGAATGAGGAATAGAAGGGTTTAGGATATAAGAACAAAGGCTATTCCTGTTTTACCCTTACCGCATTCCACCTACTTACTTATTTTTATTCTCTTTTCCTAATTCATTCATTAAGGAACAACTCCTTCTAAATTAACAAATCTCAGTCTCTTAACATTCTACATTATTTTATTTTATTTACCCAATTAAATATTCTGAATAATGTTAGTCATAATTACGGCCATTACAGGCTAAGTGACGATGTTTTGGCTAGTGGAAAATATGAAGGGTAGGTTCAGGACTAGACGTAGGATGGAAGGTTTGAACCAGTATAAAAATTATAACACCTCGTAAAGATTAATAAGAAATTAACTAACAAGAAAAGATTTAGTTAGTTAATCAATAACAAGGTTAAAAGTGGAAATTTATTAAATTCATCATTTGGCCATGAAAATAATGACATTGTGTTCATGGTGATTTTCTGATCAATTTCCATGTATAAAGTTTTAAAAATGGAGCTTAAATTAAAAAGTTGTTAACATTTTAAGTTTTTGAATTTGAAGTAATTTAAATGGAATTCAAATTTAAATAAATGATTAATATTAAATTTAAAAATTAACGGTAATTAAACTTGGAGGTTAATTAAACGTGAAAACAAAGTTAGCGATGAATATTAATTAAGGTATTAAATAAATTATCAATAACAACAAAATAAATGTTTCCAAAATACACTAACCGGTTGACCGCTACTTATGGTTGGTCGACCGTTAGTGGTTGACCGCCTAGGTAGGAGCGTTGACAGGTGGTCGCAATGGCGGCAAGGGTTTTTCACATTGCGAATAGTACGGATCTAATTATTTTAAACGACTTCATCCCAACGTTCTGGTGCTTTCTACCCACTATAAATAAGAGTCAAGCCCCGTGAATTTCATTCACAAATTATTTTAGGAGCTAAGCGAAGCTCTGTCGGCTTCACTCTTTGAAAATTTAGAAAATACTTTAGGGCTTTAGGTAAGAAATTTTAGGAGTTTCAATTTCTAGTTCTACTCTCCTTCAATACCTAAATTTCTGAATCTAATTCATATACAATTCCCTTGTTGTATATTTCGAAAATGAGCGATTTAAAAGGGACTTAAAGCGAGCATAAACAAATCTAAGAGGAAGAGCTAAGGATATTTTATGGATGGAAATTTTAGGTTTTCTTATTTAGTAATTATATAGTATAATTTGGATTTGATATATGCCTTAGAGAATTTTGTCTACGAAAACATCAAAGTAAAACCTCACTATTCCCTTAAGATAAATGTCAATTCTTATGTTAGGATCACAATTATTCTATGTTAAAATAGTGGAATTGTATATTTAATTTAATTTTAATGTTTACATTCTATTCCACTTTTCATCTTCTTTTTTGGATTTGGTTAAGTGTTTTTGAAAATAATAAGTTAGCAAATGGTGTATAAGGTACAATTTTTTTTTATTTGTTGTTTGCGCTATCTATTTTCGCAATTTAAATGAGAATTCCCCTTTTCATTTGTATATATAGAAGTTGAATAGAGCATAAAAGGATCTGAATTGCAAATTCGATTAATGTTGATTCTACTATTTTAGTATAAAATAAGTTTGGCATGGATTCTAGTTTTTTACAAGTCTTTTTTTGAATTTAGAATATTGGATATATCGTATGTTTATTGATACGAAATTGGACTAGTATAAATTTAAAGTTTTGACATTTAAATGATCGGTAAAGGGTGCAATCTTCGTATGCTTAGAAATATTATAGGAACATAATTATATATATATATTAGCATATAAATAACATATAATTAATAATATATTAATTGCATAGTAAATTAATTTATATTAATCCCTCTTAGTAGTATTGAGATAATTATGGATAGTAATATTATGGAATGTGGTGAGGTATATGATAGTATGTCGGTGAGAGAAAATTATTACTAACTTACAGCGATGTGAGATCAGTCAAAAAACACAAGGAACTTTACGCAGCTAATTTGGCTACCAATGGTGTGACTATGGGAATGATGTGAGACATCACCTATAATAAGTACCTACGGAGGACGTAAGGTTAGTTCCATTTATAGAGTAAACATGCCCTGCTAATCTAGCTAACAGTATCTATGAATAGTCGGGCTAATATGAGACACGTAATTTGGGTTATGGGTCATAATACGTAGGACATGCTTCGAGGTTGAGGTTAGTAAGTGATTGATTGAGGGCCTTCCTCCTCCCTATTTTGGAATATTAAATGGTTAGGGTTAGCATTAGGCATGATAGTGTAGGAAGGGTCCGCTACAGGTTTGAGGTATTAAGTTGATATTATGGGGTCTGCATCTCCCATAAAGAAATATTAAATGGCCTGATTAGACTCCATGCGATGTCAACTAGATAGTATTGGAGAGGAGTCTGCCTTAGGATAGGTAGTAAATGATAGGGACCTGCATAGAGAGTCTGCCTAGTTTCAAGGTGTTAAGTGACTTGAGTACTATCTCTTACATTATTAGGACTATTAATGGTTGATGCATGGGATTCGGAACGACCTTTGACCTATATTTAAAGATAGGTTAGTGATTTGGATTGGAAAGTGTATGGCTTATAGAGTTGGACTTACAGCTGGAGAAATTTATATAGAAATATAGTTAGGATGCGTAAGACATATACTTATTTAAATTATACCACCCAAGTACTATTACAGAAAGACTCAAGATTTTATTCACCGGACATTGTTATTCTAACTCCCTCCTCATTACTATATAGCTCAGAGAAGAAGGTGCAGATTTTGAAGATAGTGGCGAAGACGGAAATTGTTGCTGTTATTTATCTATCTACTTGTGTTGTTTGTATTTCTGACTTACCCACTTAGACATGATTATGTATTTTGTAATATTGTACTATAGATATTTGGCATTATTATGTGGTGTTGTGTTGTACGTTTCTTGAATTTTTAATAAAGATGGGTACTGTTCTTGATATTGTATTTTATCCTTCCACTATGAGATTTTGAATATGTAGATAGATAGATAGCTCTGCGTATGGTTCTTTGTATCAATTTTACCAACCAATGACCAACTTTGGAATGGGCCTAAGGTTCGATGGGCCTTTTTTGGGTTGAAAATTAGGTCAGTTTTAGGGCGAGTTGTTACATCTTCTATCAGAGCTTAGGCTACAGGATCGATGGGGATATGTATATGTATGAGTGGCATACTTGTTATTTTCGGAATTATTTTCCAAAAACCCTATTATATATATTTATATACTATTTTCAAACATATGCAAACACACTAGGAAAATCTTTATTTCAGCACATAATACTATCTTAGGAAATTAACTAAAATTTTAACCTAAAAATAGTCGATTATGGCTAAAAATCATTCTTCTTCAGAGGTCGAGAACCCTCCCAAGAGACATCTACTATCCAAGGGATGCTTGAAGTTCTGACAATACCTAAGGCATGTAGGGCAGGTTTCCATCCCTCAACTAGCTACACCAGTGGCATCCACTGCCCCACATGCTGAAGCAGCACCACATCCCATAAGCTTCCCCAAATGTGCAAGGATTTCCAATACATTTGTGGAAAGGTGTATAAAGGAGTAGTCATCGTGACAAAGGCTTGGATAAATGATTGTAGGAGGATATTTTAGGAGCTTAGAAGAGAGGACCATAGTAAGTAGAGAATGCCAGCTTGACACCTTAAAGGATAGGCCTTAGATTAGTGGACTATTGTGGTTGAGGAGAATGTTGATAGAAAAATTACTTGGGATGAGTTCAAAAACCGATTTGGGTCACGATTTATGTCGAGGCTGAGGTGAATTTGTAGTCGAGGAGATTTATACAGTTTAGGCAGGGAGGCTCCACTCTAAAGAATTATATTAGTAGATTCATAGTACTGCTAAGTTTAGGATGGGTTTGATTGATACCCTCATGTAAAAGGCCATGATTTTTTTTAATCGATTGAACTCTCAACTTAGGGAATTACTTCCAACCTAAGTAACCACTGGCACTATGTATGAGAAGTTGGTTGAGATGGCTCTGCTTCAGATGTTTAGCTCGAAGGAGTAGGAGAAAGAGAAGGAGAATGTAGTACCCACTCAAAGTCAAGGAGGGGATAGAAGGGAGGTTTTTGGAAAAATAAGAAGTCAAAAGGGATGTTTAAGGATGAGAGTATAGTATGTCAGAGATGCCAAAAGAAAGGACATATCATTAAAGATTGTAGGGTGAGTCTATTAAGGGGAGTGCTACCATTTCCATGAGGTCGAACACTTCAAGAATTAGTTCCGAAGCTTGCAAAGGAAGGGCAGAGTGGGCAAGCCTATGCCATTGAGGCTATCCCTATCTCGAGTAGACCTCCCTAGAGGTCAAGGAAAGGCTGCAATGGAAAGTGCAACTCTTATTTTTGGGAATACAACTCATACCCTATTTTACTCCAAAGCATCGCATTCATTCATAGCTAGGAATTTAGTTAACTCCTTGAGTCTACAAACCCAAATTGTCACTAACCCAATAGTAGTATCAAATCCTACAGCGGGCGGATACATCTTTCACTAATTTTTAAAGACCTAGTTATGGATATATGTAACATCGATTTAATTTGTAATGCATATGTTCTTAATTTAAGGGATATATATTTATCGTAGGAATGGATTAGTTGACGTACTACGGGCTATCGTAGATTGCAATAGGAGGGTTGCATGGGTAAAAAGTTGTACGGGACAAGATATAGATGTTCTCGAGGTACACCCTAAAACTCAATTGAGTTAAGCTATCCATACTCGATGAGCCTATCATAAGACGATCTCTCATCTGTAACAATAGTTCGAGAATTTCCTGACATTTTTGAAGAAGTATCAGGTCTCCTACCCCAAAGGGAGATCGAGTTTTGGATTTATTTACAGAAGGACGCTAGACCAGTCACTATTTTGTTAAGGCAAATGGCCCCCAAAGAAAGGCAATAGTTAAATAAGCAGATCTTGTACCTATTGCAGAAAAGATTCAATCATCGGAGTACTTCAAAATGAGGAGCTCTTATTGTCTTTGCCCCTAAGGTAATGGCTCATTAAGGCTATGTGTCGATTATAGAGAACTCAACAAGTTGACTAATAAGCATAGTTATCCTTACATAGAATAGATGACTTGTTTGAATAGCTTGTGGGAGCCAAAATCTTCTCCCTATTAGAATTAGCTACTGGATTTCATTAGTTGAGGATAGTAGAGGGCAGCAAATCGTAGACCGCATTTCGTACTCCAAACTGACTTTATGAATGGAAAGTGATGCCATTTGGATTGATGAATGCCTCGATGTATTTTATAGATTATATGAGTAAGTATTTAAAGGACAGTCAAATAAATTTGTCGTAGTGTTTGTTGATGATATCTTAGTATTCTCCAAGAGTGAATGAAACATGAAAATCACTTAAGGGAGATATTATGGACTTTGAGAAGGCACCCACTTAAAACCAAATTATCAAAGTGCCAATTTTGGAAGAAGGAGATGAGATTTCTTGGACATATTGTTTTCAAGCATGGATTATCAATAGACCCCACAAAGGTGGAAGCTATTCAAGATTGGAAGATTCCGAAGAATGCCTTAGAGTTTAGGAGTTTTCTCGAGTTAGCGGGTAACTATAGGAAATTAGTAGAAGAATCTAGTCTTTGCATGGGATGAAAAATGCACAAAAGCATTTAAGAAGTTAAAGGATCTATTAACAAGTGCATCAGTACCTACCTTTCCCGATGGGACGAAGCCTTTTACAGTATACATGGATGCATGTGACATAAGGATAGGAGTAGTTCCTATGCAAGAAGGAAGGGTGATAGCTTATGCATGTAGGCAATTGAAGGATCATGAGGATATATCCAACTCATGACTTAGAGTTAGCAGCTATTCTTTTTCCTTAAAGATGTGAAGGCATTATCTTTTGGGAGAGAGGTTTGATTTGTTCATCGAACACAAGTCCTTCAAATACCTATTTTTTCAAAAAGCTTTAAATCTTAGGTGGAAGAAATGGCTGGTGTTTATAGCATCTTATGACTTCGGGATATAATATAACTTCGGAAAAAAGAATGTCATAGCTGATGCCCTTTGCAGGAGGCATGCCACCTTAGGTGCTATATATGAGTGGAGGCAGCCGGAGTTCCTCTCGAATTTTCACTTTCAACTTCCAAAAGAACCCACTCAAGGCTAGTTAACAACAATGGAGGTTAGGCCAGCATTGATGTACTACATTGGACTTGAGCAAAAGAAGGATGAAGAGAAGTTGATATTTCAGATAAGTTAAGTAGGGGAGAAAATTTTCCCCACATCAGTAGATATGCAACTGACGAAAAGGGATGTTTAAGAGAGATGGATGCCTTTATGTTCCTAGAATTGATAGTGTGTTGGTGGAAGTTCTTTTAAAATTTCACCATTCAAGGATGATTATTCACCTCAGAGAAGATAAGATGTATAGGGATATGAAGCGAATTTTCTATTGACCATGAATGAAGAAGAGGTTAGCCAAGTTTTTTTCTGAATGTTCGACATGCCAAAGGATAAAAGCCGAGCAAGGAAAGCTAGAGGATTATTGTTACCATTGGAGGTTCCAACTTAAAAATGAGAGTATATATCAATGGACTTCATAGATGGTTTGCCTAGGAGTTAAAAAGACAATGAAGCAATTTGGGTCATAGTTGATAGCCTCACTAAAGGCACCCATTTTATTCCCGTTAGAAGCAATAGGACCGCAAACGTCTCTAGCACAAATTTATATCAAGGAGATGATTTGACTTCATGGAATTTTGGTTAGCATTGTTAGTGATCGGGTTACCAGCGAATTTTGGAGGAACTTGCAGATAGCTTTAGGAACTTCATTGAATCTTAGCACTGCTTACCACCCACATACCGATGGTCAAACTAAACGAATGAATAAGATCTTGGAAGATTTATTGAGAGCTTACATCATGTACTTTGAAGGATAGTGGGAGAAGCATTGACATTTAGTCGAATTCTTATATAATAACAGTCACCGAGAAACGATTGGCATGACACCCTTTGAAGTGCTTTAGGGAAGGTCATGCAAATCACCCAATTGTTGGTGGAAAACCACTGACAAAATTTCACTTGAAGAAGTTTTAATTTGCGAGACTTTGTTAAAGGAAGAATTAATTAGGCAATGAATGAAGGCCGCACAAGATCGCCAGAAATCTTATGTGGACAAGCAAAGAAAGGAGTTGGAGTTTGAGGTAGGGGACATGGTGTCTGTTAAAGTTTCCCCTCTTACGAAGGTTGTGAGATTTGAGAAGTCATGAAAGTTAGCACTAAGATTTTCGGGCCTTTCTAGATTTTGGAAAGAATATGAAGACTTGTTTATTATGTGGAGCTACAGGATAAGTTAGCAGAAGTCCATAATGTTTTCACATTTCGCACTTAAGAAAATGCCTTCATAGCACAACACCATGGTAGAGCCTGATCAATTAAGAGGCATTAAGATGAAGTCGATAGCGTCCTATGCCACTGCACGCATTTTGAAGCACGAAACTAGGAAGCTCCACAATAAAGAAATTAGGCTAGTTCGAGTACAATAGAGAGTTAAACCGGTGGAAAGCACGTGGGAAATTGGAAAAAAAAATATGAAAACTTCCCATCCCGAGATTTTCACTAGTAACCTTTCTCTCTCCTAATTAGGTTTAATTGCATCGTGATTGCTAGATTGGATGGTAGGGGATGGTTGCCACACTTTTACTGTCACTTTTGAACTAATATAGAAAACTTTTTGCATGTGATGTTTGCAAACATGCCTATATGTCACGACACTTGCATTCATGCTAGGATTGAGCTCACCTATAGTATGTTTTCATACATAATCACATCACACTTTTGGTTAAGTAGATGGTTGTATAGATAACTCGGTTGTATAAATTGGATGCTTAGTGCACGTTAAATGTCCGTTCTATAAGGATTTCGAGGGCGAAATCCTTTTTAAGGGGGGAGAATGTCATACCCTGTAAAAATTAGTAAGAAATTAACTAATAAGAAATGAATTAATTAATAAATTAATAATAATGTTGTTAACCCACCTTTTGGCAAGGCAGTGCACAGGCGGATTTAGCCTAATAAGCTTCATAATTAACAAGGCTAGGATATCATGTTTTTGGCTCAAATGGATGAATAGGAAATCGATTATAGTTAAAGCTATGAAAGATAGTTGAATGGATTCGGATGGAGCAAGGATTTGTATGGACCGACCAAGTATAATCCATGAAACAGCTCAAGTCTTCAGAGGTAGATCAATATCTCAAAATCCACAAGACCAATTCGATTGAAAATTTCAGAGCATCAATAAAATCAAGAGGGGAGCCTATAAAAACGATCGTGTATCATGAAGTAAAGACTTAAGGATGGCCGATCGTTATTGACCGATCGTTCTTGCTGATCCACCATAACAGTCGCATATCATGGAGTGATGTTTGAAGATGGCTGATCCTTATTGACCGATCTTTCATACCAATCCATTATAACAATCAGTATAGTTAACTGAACCAACAAATTTCAACCAAGATCAACTCATATCTCCTAAAATGCAAGTCAGACTTATTCCATACTTCAGAAGCAACTTCAAGAGGCATGAAGAACCTCATAGAAATGATTGGCCTTGGATTGGATGAAGGAAAAACGATCGGTGACATGTTGGTCGATCGTTATTAAATGTCAAAGTAAACATGTTGATCATTATGGTGGGCCCTAAGGACCTAGAAAGCTTTCTGCCAAAATCTTAGCGAAATATCCCCTCGTTTCTCCCTATAAATTCAGCAAGCATGGAATTAGGAAAGGGGATCTTCTCCCCATCTTCTACCTAGGCTATACTCTATTAATTTTACTATTGAATTTCACGGATTTGTAACCGTAATCAACAGTATAAAATTACAAAATATTATTGGAGTGGATGTAGGCCAGAGTTTGCCTAACCACTATAAAACTTGCGTGTTCCTTTACTTTTTCTATTATTGATTCTGTAATCTGCGTTCTTGTCTTTCTATTTGGATACTGTTTTGGGAATTTGGTGCTTTCATGTACAACTAGGTGTTTGTAACGTCCTCTTTGTAGAGGCCAAAAGCTAAGCGATACAGGTGCTGTAGTCATCCATAGTATTAACTTATGGCGACTAAATACGGCTATGTTAAGGGTATCCATAATATCCGAAGCACTTGAATATGAAACAAAATCGTAGATTTCGAAAACATCTTTTCACATTACATTTTAAAACACAAGTTTCACATTCAAATTACATAATCTCATAATCATTTCCTCGGTTTAGATAAAATATAATTATTACATAAATATGCCAAGAGCGATATATGATGATGCCCCCTTGGTTGATCGGAGTACTACATAGACATAACTGTCTTAGATATAATACAGCGGAGTAAAACAAAATAAACAACAACTTCAAACTAACTATCCATCAGCCACCTGCTTATCTCCGGAAGCTTTATTCGACAACCTACTAAAACCAGTAAAACCTCAACCTTAGCCTACTCAAACCAATTTTGAGCACCCAAGTGTTTAAGGAGAAAACATAAACTTCAAGTCAGACATAAAGCTTGGTGTAAATAGTACTACACATCTCGGATATACGATATTAAGTGAGACCAAGCTTCTTAGTGGAATGGGTTTCTCTCACTAATATCCTTTTAAAACATATCTTTTGCAAATCAACATCCTGCAAACTACAGAGCATTATTATGTAAACATACATATCAGGTAACAAAAGGACTATCTGTCCGAACACTATAGTTTTGTTTGGCTAACTAGTTACCTTTGACTGACTCGGGCCTACCAGACAAAATAACCAAATAATCCAACATTTGTTAGATACACCACATCTGGACCGTCTTTCCTTAACTATCTATTAAATACTTTTCTTATGAATGGTCTGTCCTTAAGTTAACATCTATCAGGATCACCTGATCCTAATGGTTTTGCGGACTCACCAATAACCTATCTGTATACAACATATATTCCCTTCTGTGTGTAATCATAATTTTATTTTTACCTGTGACAATGCCCTACACACCAGAATTTTAGACTAAATTAGCTGGGGCCAATAGCTAATATATAGGGTACGACCCTGTACTGTCCCATCTGGTAAAGTCATTTTACTTAGGGATACCTTCCTAAAATTTTCCTTAAAAACATTTCAAACTGATTTAAACCTTTAAGTCAAACTTAAACCAGGAAAATATATAATCTCTATGCTTTACTCAAAGTCATCTTGCCATGTTTTATATGTATACACACACACACACACTCTTTACTAAAACCTTTTTGATGAAAACATTTAACTTTTGAAAGTACCTCTTGCGAACCCATTGAAAGCACCCCTTTCGAAACCAAGTAAAACTCTTCATTTAACTAGACCGAAAGGCCAAAACCTTCCTTTCGAAACCATACTCAAAACTTTTTGAAATCCTTAAAAATCCTTTCTTTCAAAAGCCATAAAACATTAGACATCACATCTTAAAACCTTTAAACATTGTCGTTTGAAACCTTTGGTTAAACCTTCCCTTTCAACCTTTTGACACAGTCAGAAAATATTCCTTTCGACTCCTTCGAAATCACGTGGAACCTCCCTTTCAAAATCTTTTTTTAAAACTTTTCGAAAGCATCAAACCTTTATAAACACAAACCCTTCGAAAGCATTTGAGTTCAATTTAAAACATGTGGAAAAACACCTTTAACCATTTAAACCATTTCTTTCGAAACCTTTGGATTATATCTCAACAGAACAAAAGGGCCTATAAAATCATTTAAGTTGAAAGCCAACCTTTCAAAAGCATTCCTAAGTAAAGAAGTGATGGTGTCAAAACCACCCTTCTGAAAGCATTAGAGAAGTGGCTAGTTTTAAAAGTTAAGTATACCTTTCGAAACCATTGACTTCGAAAGGTAGGAAGGTGGCAGGGGTTTCGACCCCTTCGAAAGCATTTCTTAAAACAAAAGAGTGCTAACCATTCGAAACATTTTCTTTAAAAACATTTGACACGGTCGTAAGCCAACCGTGTCAAAAGCTATCCCTTCGAAAGTAAAGCATGAGCAATCTTAATTTAAAACAAAGGCATACTCCAACCCCTTCGGAACCCAACGTTTCGACTATGTACCCTCCACCTTTATCCAATACACTACGTACCAAGTAACTTAATACAATGTGCATTGGTTTCGAAAAGCATGGTGGTGAAACGTCCTAGTTGGAACCCCTGATGCCGAAAGTGGCGGAACATGCTAAAATCGTGCAAATTTCGATCTTAACTTAAAAGAGAAACACATTCCAACTAACTTGCTATTATTTTTCAATTTTTCATTGGCTGCTAAATATCTTTTTCAAAAGTGCTCCCAATATTTTCAGAAATAAACAACAATTTTATTTTACAAAACACCCATTCTCCTTAAATAAATATATAAAACATTTTAGTCATACCTCAAATAATTTTATATATTCATCAAAACACTTAGGAAAATTCTATATAAATTCTAGAAAATCAGTTTCAATATGTTTTCTAACATATATAAATTTCAGACCCAAATCATTTATAATTTAACCGTAAATTATTTATAACCCAATAAGTCATTTTCTTCACTAGAAAATTTATAAAAAAATCCACATTAATTCAGAAAATAATGAAAATTGAACCCTATCTCTCATATATCATTTCTGGTCTAAATATAAATTCGCAAGGCATTTATACATCATTAAATAGGGTTTTCACATCAAAACATGTCATAAAAATCTATATAAATAAGCATAAATCATCAACAAGTATATATATCATTTAATCATCCAAAAACATGGCATAATTATGCACATAATTTAGATTTTACCTTAAAATCAAAAATCATTAAGAAAAATGAGATGCATACATTATTTAACTTAGATTTTTGATTTAGGATATGAGATTTGATCTTGATTAATTGATTTGATTTTTCCTCTTGAATCCTAGCTTTATCCTCCCTTGAGATTGCTAATGGTGGCCGGCCTTAGAAATATTTTTGTTTAAGAAAATATGAAACGAACATGTATTTTGATTTCCTAAGGTTTAGGGTATAAGTTTAAGCATTTTCCTATTTTGCCTCCCTTATTTCGTAACGCCTTAATTCTTTTATTCATTGTCTACTCATTAACATGGCACGGCTACCCCTTAATTAAATCACAAATCTCATCTATTAATCAATCCCACATTGTTTAATTTAATTTAACTAATTAAAATTCCTAAATCATGTCACTAAAAATATAGGGTGTTACAATCTCATCTCCTCAAATAATTCCATCCTCGAAATTTTGATAAGGTACACATCAAGCACTACAACAAAATGCACCTATAACAGCGTTTTAAAAAAGCTAAAAGCTTTAATAATGTTTTTAATTATGTTGTATATTAACATGCCATTATAGATCAGACATCTACCATAACACTACAAAAACCGCTATAGAATCAATATAATTAAGCATTTATTGGATGTCATCAATACATTTTATAGCATTTTGTTGATGAGCAGAATTTTTCCATATAGCATTTCATCTTTGCTAAGAAATATATTCCAAAGCGGTTATATTCAGCTGTATTGACTTTTGATAGCGTTGACTTTCATTGCTGTGATTTCTTATTACAACGTTTCGAGTTGTTTCCACGATGAATATTTACAGTGTTTTTTAAACGCTGTTAAAGGTTTCAACAGCATTTAAAAAACACCGTTGAACTGATTCAACGGTGTTTAATAAACACTGTAGAAACCTTTAACTACATTTTGTAAAATGCTTTTGTCTTTTGCGCAGTTCCCCATCAATATGCATGTTATAGTTCAGTATGAAGGCACAATTTATATTTAACTCAGTTTATATAAACACACATGGTTCAAAATGAACGTACATATCATATTAATCACACACTTAATAATCAGCATATTATATTAATCACATCTTTTAATCAAAATGTAACACCACATAAAAAAACATAAATTATCAAATTCATATAAGTCCATAATGCAGAATACCCCGTGGCTAGTGACTAAAAGTAGTAATACATAATAGCATACAAATCAAAATGTAGTTAACATCAAAAGTAACTTCGAACCCATGACTTGTTGTGGTAGGTTGCTACTTTTTTCCATTAAATATATCTACCCACCTGCAAAGTAAACGTTCGTTTTAGTTATGTGTTGTTGATTAGGCGTAAAAAGAGTGAAATATTTAAGTAGCTAGTTCTCAATCTATTGAATATTGTTGTTATCATTGAAATTATTTAAAGTGAATGAATGATATTTTTTCAGTTATCTAGTTGAGGGCTATAATAGAAATTAGCAGGCATAACACATTCCCTTTATTAACACATCTATAA
The DNA here is from genome assembly GCA_030765085.1 of Allium cepa. Classification (NCBI taxonomy): domain Eukaryota; kingdom Viridiplantae; phylum Streptophyta; class Magnoliopsida; order Asparagales; family Amaryllidaceae; genus Allium; species Allium cepa. The sequence goes on from CM060928.1 coordinate 332,827,060, forward strand.
ACCAGAGCATCTTGCCACTATCAAATCCAAAACCACTTTTCACTACTCAACCTTGGAGCACACACATGAATATTTCACCACAACACATCCATCTCACATCTACACACATTAATATTGGTTTTTCCACCATCATCGTCAATAATACAAGAATTATGACTATCCTAAACACCATAATCTAATACTATTACTACTAAAAAGAACCGTTATTATATGATTTATAATGTCTTCGACATTTAACCATCATCAAATACTTAAATAATTTTTAGTTATTAATATTTTCCCCAGTTTCAACATCATAAATGAAATTAATTGCGATGTTTTGAAAATATTAAATACCTCCATGAATGCACTCATACTATGGGTGTCGATACACACACTGTAGTCAACTATTAATCGCCAGTAACACTAGCTATTAGTGGTGTTGTTTACAAAAGCAACAACAAAGCCGCTATAAAAGCAACATTCCTTGCTAACCATGGAATGCTTGGATAATGATTTTCAGGGCAGTTATAAATGAATGAGAAAAATATTCTTTCGCAAACAATTTTGAAAAATAAATCAGTTGTAATTATTACATCAAATCTTAAATAAGTATAAATTGAATTTTTTTTAGGTTAATTAATTATTTCATTTGAGCCATATACATTCATAATAATGTTCATTATTGGGACTTTCTCCTACACTTCACTTTTACCGTTTATGGATACGGATATCTTCTGATATCCAAAAAAAGTCCGTTGATGCGGGTGCGAATGTTAATGCTTTGACATCCACAGATATTCGATGTAGATTCGGATGCAGATTTAAATTTTTGAATATAGACATATCCGCACTCTTTGACAGGCCTACTTAACTCATTGTTTTTCAAAATAAACAATCAAACTCTTTTTTTATTTCCACGCAACCAGCCAATATCCAATCCACACACAACTGAATTGTATTCCCACAACCCAAACTCAACTTCTATAACTAGATCGTTTTATGATGGTTGAATTTGTAGTTATTTCATGGTTTCAAAAAGAAAATTATATACATTAATAAAGTATTAACATATGTAGAAATTGCGGTAGTGACGTACCTCCTTCACAAGTGTTGGTGCGACCATCAAATTTCAGTAGTAGGACTTCATTAATCAACTTCATTGGCGACTTTTTGCTTGTATCCTGTATCACAAAATCTGTAGGAGATTTCAGAACACATATCACTTAAGTTATAGAAGATTAGAATGCATAATAAAGCTATGGCAATCTAATATTTGAATATAATATTAGTATTATACCACAGACATAAGTATACATGACAGTAAATACACATGGAAAAATATCATTTCATTCATTAGCTAATGAAATAACTGAAATAATAAAAAAAGATAAATGTAAAATTTGGCAATCTGAGCAAATGAAAAAAATATGACTCTTGTATACATTTGGCAAATTACTTAGATAAAGAAAGGAATTTCGAAATCTTCACCTTTACTGAATATCACATGTCATGCTTCATGTTAGGACTCTACATTTAAATAACAATCACCTTTCCATCATATTTTCTTGCTAATATGACCTTTTATGTGAGAAAACCATATGAGTAGATCGAAGAAGAAAAACATGAAGCATATGGGTTAATAATAAAATAAATGTAATAATTATAACAATAATAGTTAATTCAGTTTTAATATGCCAAATTGTCTTCAAGTGATGCAAAACATTGGCAGCACAGAGATATATTTCACATCAGCTGAATATTAGTCGTTATAGATTTTAGTTATAATAGTGAATGCATAATTCAGGTGCCAACATCTAAGGTCGCAATATCTAAAAAGAAAAGCAAAATATTAAAAGTTAGCGACACATGCATAAATGGACTAACCAATTACTTTTTATATTTGTGCATTTAATGCACTGCCTTCATTTGCATTATTACTGTATTTTTTCCCCTCGATATTAATCATGCATTATCTAGTATTGAACACACAATAAAGCATATTAATCGATCTGAAGGGAACATAAACTTATTTAATTTTTTATGTTTTTATGTCTATGATAAATTATATCCAATTTACTTGATCTAAAATAAATTGTTTAAATAAGAGCTTTTTAGTTTAAGAATGTATAAAGGATGAGAACATTACATGACATTGAATCATTTTATTAGACATCAGATGCTTAAGTTAATATCAGTTTATTACTTTCGTTTGGTATTTTTATTAAGTTCATTATTTTTACTAACTCGGTACAAATAATAGAAATAGTATATATGTCCTAAAGACAAAATGTGAATACCCTTATTAGCAACTAAGAAAATAAAGTTGGACATAAATAGAATTGTAATGACCCGGATTTTTTGACATTTGATTTGGAATATTTAAATGGTTTTAAATATTGAATTTGAATTATAGATTGACACTGAATATGAAAATTAGGGTTTATTTATAAAATAAATTCAGAATTATAATATAGCGATTTATTGGATAGTTTGATTATTTAATTTCATAATTGAGTATTGGTTAAATTTTTGTGTCTTGATTTTTAAGCTCGATAAAAGTAAGGCTTGTAAAAATTATATTAATAGTAATGTAGATAATAAAAGTTTTAAAATTGAATTTAAAAGTGATCTGTTCAATTTTTAAAATAGTTTGTTCAAATTGACATAAAAAATAGCCATCCGGGACACAATCTCAGAATTCGATGAAACCAGCTCTATTAGATCCATAATAATGTATTATTGTCACATTTTAAATTTCGTAGTGTTTGAAGTTGTCGTTTGATCGTATGGGATACAAACGCATTGAATTTAACATTGAAATTCAATATAATAATTGGGTCCAAAAAGGTATCTTCTTCATACGATTGAATTAGGACTCGAAACCTTTTCCATTGTATTTGAAATAGGGATATAAAATTATAAATTCGAGCGGCATGCTTCGATAGGGATTTGAGATTTTGAGTGCGTAAATCGAGATGTTTGAAATCTGAATAAATAAATTGTTTAGTCAATCTTCCTTTCAGCAGCGATTCCATCCTCTCGTTGTATATTGGCCTATTCTAACACGCCACCTATCACATCTTTCAACTTTCAAATTCACGTCTTCCCCTCCCTTTCAGTATGTCTGTTCTAATAAAATAAAGATCTCGTTCGAATTCAAAAAGAAAAAATGGAGGTATTCGAAAAAAATATAAAACGAACAACGTCGCCGTTCTCCCTCTCCTCTTTCCATTGGAACGAACACGAAGTCGTGAAAAAACCTCCTCTCTAACCAAGTCGCAAACCATTTTCCTCCATCAAAATGAATCGAATATCATCCCCTTGCAAACGAAAAACTATCTCGTATCGATTGAAAAAAATGAAGTTCATGGTCGCGCAATTAAAGCACGATCGAGCAGCGGGCGCACGAAGGGGGAAGGTCGCAATTCGTCAACGATGAAGGCAGCATATTCGATCTGGAAGTGGCATGGAGGTGTGGCACGATACATGTGATTCGATGGTCCTATGGTGGTCGTGACAGGAGGCCGAAGCGTACACTAGCATATGCATGCACAGGAGAAAGAAGATCCGGTCTCGATTTACGGTGATGGGGGTTTGATGGATGATCATTAGGTGGCCAAATTGGATGGGGGTCTACTAGATCTGCCTGAGTATTCGGGAAGAAGGTATGAACTTAATTTTAATTAAATTTTAATGAAAATAAATTAGTGAGTATGAAAAAAAAGAAAAAAAAAGAAACACATATATTTATATAATTTAACTTACATGTTAGTTTAAAATATGTATTACAGTAATTAGGGTATGTGTGTGTGTATATATATACACCATATTACAGATTTGAATATTTATAAATGGCATACTTCTTTCAGACAATGTTTGATCGGAATGAAACAAGTCAAAATGGTTCGTAGCTGGTAATCTATGCATAGGGATTTGGTTTGGGATTTTTACGAACCGCTGAAATTTTAAATTAAATGGAACATTGTTTGATTTAGTTTAAAAATTGGACGTTTGACAAATTAAAAATGAAGGTGAGTAAATCTCACTCTTTTTGGATTGCTAGATATTAATTTTAAATATTTAAAATTAATTCTAGATGTTTGGTTGAATTGATGATCTGTCAAATGATATTATATTATATATATAGTAGGAATACATACATACATACATACATACATACATACATATATATATATATATATATATATATATATATTAGTAGTTGGAGTGATATTCCCGCACATTATAGCTGATGAGACCCTATGCGCCTCGCATAATAGCGGATGACCCTATATACCATGATATCCCCCTCGAAGTGGGATTGGTATTTATTTTATGTTGTATTAACATCTATGGATGTGGGAAACATGTTGGAGAGATCCAACTAGATTCCTCAAATTTATTGTTTATTTTTCATATATAGTGATATATGATTTGCGTAGAAAAATCTATTATAGATTATTGTAGTGATTAGAACTATTGGATGCTTTTATAGCATTGGCCTGAATTTTGATAATTTAAATATTATAATTTTGTTTTAAATTTATGGAATTGAAGGGAATTTGATAATATATATATGAGAATTGGAGTTTTTTTAAAGGAACTGAATTAGAAGAAAAAATATATTTGAGTTTTGTTATACTTAACCATTATGAATGAGTAAATGGAGATTTTTAAAAATGAATTATATAAAAGAATTTATAAATGATATTCTAGAAATATAAAAAGGAGTTAAGGTCAATATTATAATAGATTAGAAGTATAAAAAAAATTCATAAGAAATGAATGTATATAATGGAATTTTATAAATAAGATTTGTTCTATAAATAGGTAAAACCAAGGGATTATAAAATTGATAAACGATTATTATAAATAAAGGAATTCGATATCAGATGATAATTGGAAATATAAATTCAAAGGGTGAATTTATATTAGAATATGGAAACAGGGTTCAGAAAAATAGTAGATTATGTTTTTGAAATGGGAATGGTTAGGAAATCGACAATGAATCGATATGTTATGGAATCGAAAGGAAATTATAAACCAAATTGGCTATTGATATTTTAATATATATATATATATATATATATATATATATATATATATATATATATATATATATATATATATATCTTAAGAAGTTAAGTTCGGTTTTCAAAAGGGAAACTTTATTATTTAAACTATTATATTTTAAACTAGTTAGTATTGGAATACTTCGAAAAATGGATTTTTAAGTATTTAATATTTATTAAAATTTTAATTTTAATTTTTATAATCAACTTTGTAAGTTGATTTGTTTATTTTTAAAGAGTTACTGATAGTTTATTAAAAGTGTTTAATATTAAATAATAACATAAAACATATTTTATTATTACTCTTTAAAAATGATTATATATATATATAGTTTGAAATGATTGAAAATTTATTCATAAAATTCTCTCGAGATGTGTAAACAGTTTTAATTTAAGAATAAGATTTTATAAGAGAAATCTCATAAAGGGAATTATAACGACTTAAGAAAATTTCTAATGTTAAATGCGATAACTTTGGAAAGGAAATTTAATTCAATTAAAGAAGTTATAAATGGTTGGTAAGAGTTATAAATAAGTATATTCGGTTTGAAAATCGTCGGAAGGATTTATTAAAATTCCGGAGACTTATGAGATAGGTTATGTAATATTTCCAAGTTAAATATTGAGATGATTTTTGGAATTTAACGTGTAAATATTTTCCTAAGAATTGAAAGAAAGGTTTTGGAAATATTTTTAGTGGGAAATGATTTGGAATAGAAATATTTTCTAAGTGTTATAAAATGGAAGTTGAAAAATATTTCTAAGTATTGAAAATAGTGAAATATTCTGTTATGGATTCAAGAATTTGAAATTGTTTTCAAATATTGGAATGGAAAGGAAATTGAGTATATATCCGTGTAAAGGTATTTGAATGGATAGTTTTGGAAAGAAGATATAAATTGGGCCTAGTGACGGCATATGGATGTTTTATTGATTGTTAAATAACTGACTATCAATATTGGCAAATTTCGTTAATCGTTTCGAAGAGACTGGGATCAGATTTATTTATCCAAAAACCACTTCGATCTAGTTTGAACATTACGAATGAGTACCGTGAAGATGATGAAGACGGTGATTCAGTTTGTCTAGACCCAGGACAACTTGTATGGACGAATGCTATCAGAATATCGTCATTAGAGGACGATGAGCATTTTAAGTAAAATTGTTTCTTGAAAGGTAACGCTTAGCGTCGAACCTCATCCACCGGGAATGACTAAAATAGGGGAGATGCAAACCAAGGCTAAGTGGGTCGCACCCAGTCATTGTATGTTATCACCTTTCTAGATGTACTCGTAAACCTATTTATTATGGATCTGGTTGTGCTTGGAAGGAGCGCTCGATGGTAAGGGTGGGAACACCCGGGGTGATATATATTCGATTTATGTAGGTCAGGGATAGGCCGGTCTTTGTAGCATCCCCAGTGTGGTCCTCGATACAATGTTCTAGAGGTGTACTGTGGTAAGCGGTACCCCAGTGGCCCAGACATTCGTTGGAATCCATTCTCCAATACGAGCTTATGGTTTTGTTTAAAACCAAGTATGATGGAATTTAATTAATGTAACAATTTCAACTATTTGACTAAGTATTTATATTTAGACACTATTATAATATCAATGGATTTTCTATAAAATGTTTTGGTTATCGTAGGGTAAAAACCCATCATGTTTATGCGTGACGAGGTCTTACGAGTTACCTTTTGTTTTTCAAAGGATTTTGATAATTCTAATAATTCAAATTGAGTGTGTTTTCTCACGTTGGTTTTCCAGACTGACTCGGGTGTTATTTTATTATAATGCTCGGTCAGACCGAGTATTACAGATTCAGGTTAGGATGCTATGGAGCTTGTAACGACCCATAAATTTAAGTGATTTTATTTATTAAATTAATTGAAACTTTGTGAAACTTTAAACAGTAAAATTTGAAAATAAAAATTTATTATTTGGAAATATGTCTGTTTAAACATAGCAGCTGGAAAAATTTCATCTGACAATATTCTAGTTTATTTTTTGAGTAATTTTATTTCAATTTAAATTAGTTAAAAATGGATGATAATAAAATATTTTCCCAAACCTTAATATGTCAACATGTTTATAACACTCTGAATCAGACTGCAAAATTCGTTTCGCGGAATTCGGACGTCTCTAGCTCCGTTAGTATTTTTCTGTATGGAATAGCAACATATATCGGTGTCCATATGGACTTTTGATGGGAAGGTCTTGGCATTGATATTTATGTTTCCTCTTATCCATCTCATCGCGCTGATCGCCGTGGTATATTCAATTCTGCGTTTTGAGGTCCGTTACACGATGGAAAACAATGATAATGATCCGTCGGAGTGGTACAATAATTTGTGACTTTCCACTTTATAACCTTTTCAAAATTCAAGCGTGCTGTCCAATCAAGCCATAAATGGCTTTAAAGTTTATCATCTTAATCAAAGTGTGGCCATTGTCGTTCATCACTTTATACTTTACTCTAAACAGCTGTTGTCATCCCATAACCGTCTTGAAAATAAAAAAGTATAAATTGGTATATGTTAGTATTAATCATTTTGAACGGTTCACTTTTGCCTTTTTAACTTCGTTTTTTCACTTCACTTCCTTCCTTTATAATGCAAACACGGTCTGATCCACTCCTCCTCTCCCACACCCGAACGATCTGTAGAATAGGAGAAAATCGTTATGGGTTGAAATGATATATACCCGAACGATCTGTAGAATAGAAGAAAATTGTTATGGGTTGAAATGATAAATCCAAGCGATTTTCATTGAATTGAATTTGGGATTACGGGTTGAAATGATATATACCCATATTTATATTACGACTTTAAATTATAAATATCCGGATCACTTGACCATAGGATAGAAAATTATATGAAACACCGTTGGTCTATATATAAATATTTTGAAAATGATTACTATGTTTTCGGAAAGAAATATATGGTTTTAATAAATATTGGTCCTTAAAATATTATATACATATGTATTATTTTAAATATACATTTATTAATAATATTTAATTTAATTGAGATTGATTTAATTAATATATAATATGTTTAAGTATTTATTAAAATTTATATTTCAAAAAGAGATTTTTGTAATAATTTGAGTAAGTTGAGGTTGGGAAAATAAATTTGAATTATTTGAAATTGTATTTAATGAGAATTTTATTTAATTAAATCGATTTGAAACCATTGAATTTGAAATTTAAAGATACGATTTTATAACTTGATTTGATTTAAGTAATTTAATGAATATTTCATGGTTAAATAAATTGAAGGAATTATTTAGAAAAATGTAGTTTAAGGTTATTTAAATGATAATGAATTTATTAAGTAAATATTTCAGACTAAATAATAGTGTAGTCAAAATAAGAGATATACGAAATTATCAATTTAGTTTTGAAAGTGCTATAATTTGGAAATACATATATTTGAAATGGAAACAATATCTTGGTTTTGAAGTATAAACTATTTTTGAAAGGACCATGGTGTTATAATGACGTTTGGTTGTCATTAGCGTATATTTCTACATAATAGATAGTTCCACGGATCCTTAGAGGATGGTTATCCCAAACATCCTTTAAGGTAATTGTATTTCAGCTGATATTTCACTTGAGTTGGATTTATTGATATAAGAATGTTAATCCTGACTCGAGTGTTTTGTGTTTTGTGTTTTGCTTTACACTCGGGTCAGACTGAGTAATTCAGCATTTGAGACTCACCTTTGGAGTTTGGAGCTTCGCTTGGAGATCCAATTATCGATTCAGCTTTCAGCTTTTCCACTTGATTTGTTAAGAGATGCCATCTGTTGTATTCAAGACTTCACTGTATTTGAGATATTCTGCTGTATTTTATTTCTAACTCTGATGTTTATATAATAGCTTTATGAACTACTATTTATCTATTCCGCTGCATTATTGTTATATTACTCTATGTCTGTGATTTTGTGATTGATCTATTTATTGTATATGTTGAGTTTTGCCAAATATAAATTAACAATCTGATATTTTGAGCAATTCTAGTCTGGCATGTGCAGATGCGAATGGTTGAAAATACCAAGTCGTTACAGAGCTCAGGAGACGAGTTGGAGGAGTTTAGACGTATTTTCTTACTTGCTTATGTTTCTACCGTGTGAGGAGAAGTGTTTATAAACTGTCCAAGTAGATGTATCGATTATTGTACTCTGATGATTGTGTGTATATAAATTATTACAGATCATTTGCATAAAAATCTGTTATTATATATTACATTTTGTTCCGCTGCGACTGTGAGATGCTGTGTTTGTTATTCTATTTTTCTTCTACCTCTTTCTTCTTCTTTACCCCACTTATTTGCTCTATCATACACTTTGGGTAGAGCGAGGAAGAACTATTATCAACTCAAGGGGAACAGAACTGCGGGTCGCTACAGTTGGTATCAGAGCTGAAGGTTAAGCGAGAAACTTGGCTCTGGTGGGGATTATTCACTAGAGATAGGGTCAGTAGTACCCTAGAATGAGTTAAGTATAATAATAGATATCAGCGCGTATTTGTTAGTGAATGTAAAATGGTTTTATATTGTGTTAACATAGGTTGAGTGGTATATAAATTCTTGTCGAATAGTGGGACGCCACTAAATTGATAGGAGTTTCTAAACACTTGAATGCAATAAAATGAAACAGTATGGTTTTAAAGCGGATAAATGAAATAATTTTACCCAAATTATATTTTGAATAAAAGAGAACAATTTTCGGAAAATTATTATAGTAGTGTGTTTGATTATTATTATATAATCAAAATAAGATTATAAAATTGGAAATGGTTTATTAAAAACCCAAAATTTAAAATGGTATCGAAATGAGTTATAAAAAAGAATAAAACAAAGATGAATTCAAGCCAGAATTTGGAAATTTAAACTCCGTAAATTTTTGGAAATATTTTCCCAAGTGTTTGAAATGAATAATATTAATATTATTTTTGAAAGCATTTCGAATAGAAAATTGGTTTTAAATGGGTTTTGAAGATGTTATAGCACTGAAATCACTTCTGTCATTGGAAAATATTTCCGATGATGATCGCAACATCATCAGTTTTCATTTTCAAGTTTTTAAGTGATGGATTGCCACCGTGGTCGTTGTTTTTGGATTGTTTTGAGGAAAACAAGTTTGTTCGAAAATTTCGAAGGAGAATTGTTTTGGGATGGAATCAAGTGGAATTTCAAAATTCCAATTGAATGGTTTTTTGAAACGAAGGGTTATATATGTATACAATTGATTTCAAAGTGATTTAAAATAAAAACCGAGTGTTTAAATTCTAGAGTCCTTATTTAAATGAATTAGAGATAATCAAAAAATAAATTACAAACTTATAAATCAAGAATGATTCTAAATAAGGAAAGAAAAATAAGGAATTTGAGTTTTGGAAATGAAACTTTAAATTTAGTAAAGTTAAAATGGATAAAATTAATCATAAGCAAAGCAAATGGAACAAATAGACGAATTGATTATAATAAATAGGATTTTAACTTAAGTGAGTTAAATTAAATTAAACGAATTGAAATTTAACTCAAGCTGAGTTAAATAAAGTTAAGTTGAATTTAGGTTGAATTGAAATAAATGAATGAGTTATAGGTGATATTAAATGGAATTGAATTCTTACTACAATAAATTAAAAGGAATGGTATGGAGTTTAAATTTAATGTAAGTTAAGTTAAATAAATAAAAATTGAATTGGAATAAATAAATTTCAAAAGCTTATAGAATTTGGAATTAATGAAACAAAAGTACATATTAAGCTATTAAGTGATGCAGATCTTGAGTTAAAAATGAAGTGAGAATACATTCGAGTATAAAATTGAGTGAAATGGGAAAAATAAGTGTGTGACTTATAAAATTGAAAATTGGAATTGATAAGCAAAAATAAAAGACTTTGATATTTTGAAAATGAAATAAAAATCCAAACTTGAATTAAATTTATTGAAGTGATTTTTGAAATAGAAATCAGATATTGAATTATAAATTGGAAGTGAACTAATTAGCTAAGTAAATTAGTTAATTAAAGATGGAAATGGAACTTAACTGGTTTAATAAATTGGATTGTGGATTAAAAATTAATATTAGAAGTGAAACTTGAGAAATAAAAAAAATTCAGCTTAAATTGTAAGTGAATTAAATATAATTAAAAGTGTGGTCGAATAAAATGGAATTGGATTGAGATAGAAGTGACTTGAGTTACAAATACATCCAATTGAGTATAAAAGAATTCGAATATGGGAATTGAAATTGAGGTAGATGAAGCGAATGAACTAATTGAATTAATTTGTAGATTGAAATGAAGTTGATTGAACGAGAATTAATCCAAAATGGAAATAAAAATTGGTTGCAAAAGAAATGAAGTTAAGTTATATAGTTGGAATAGTTATAAATAAAGTGATTAACTTAAGGGTATATTTTGGATGAAAACTTGGTTTAAATAATTTATGAAATGGCTACTTAATAAATTAGCATTGGATGATTCCAAGCTTAATAAAATGGATTTGAATATAATGAGTGTGGATATGAATGGAATGCAATTGAATTGATCGGGGATCAATTAAAAATGGAATGAAATTAATTAAAAATTGAGTTGCAATCAATTTAAAAATAATTATAAGCTTAAAATGATTATTCTATAAAATGGATATCGCTAAATTTTTATAAAAAAATTGTTGTTCGACGCAAACTAAAGCAAATAAAATTCTATGAATTAATAGAAGTAAGTAAAATTGATTTTTAAATCAATTTGGAGTGGATATGGTTTGTTTGGTATGGAAATGAATTGAACGCATGTAAAGTGAGTATAAAACATTTAAATAGAATGTATATAGACTGATTGAAAGCAACTAAATTAGTATCCAAAACCTTATAAATTGCTTGTGATATATGTTTAGCATGCTAGTTTATAAACTTATGTGTTTACACTAGTTAAATAAATGAAATGTCATGGAATTTCATATATTTGGTACTTAAATGTTTTAATTGAGTAAGTACAGGTACCTGAAACTGTTTCGCTTGACTTTGATTGTGCGAATTGCAAACTAAAAATAAGCCACTGGTTTAAAAATGCTAAATAACGTATTTTTCACATTAAATACTGCGAAATATAAATATTGATACTTATATATATATATATATATATATATATATATATATATATATATATATTTTCTGACCGTGTGGGTCGATGTGTGTGTGTGTGTGTATTGTCATATTGCAAAAGGCCCTCCGTACAAAGGAGTCTCTGCCAAAAAAAATTGTAAAATTTTATTAACGATAATTTGGTTTCAAATTGAAATTGAAATAAGGGATTTTGGAATTAGAATTGAAAATTAACCGATTTAGGTGGAACTAAAAGATTAGAAAAGTGAACATCGAATTTTAACTAAGTCGGTTTGAAAAAAAATTAAAGGGTTTGGAGTATTTTCCCGCCTTAGCAATTTCAAGGATGAAATTCTTTTGAGGGGGAAGGAATGTAACGACCCGGATTTTCCAAGATTTGATTTAGAGTATTTAAATGGTTTTAAATAATGAATTTGAATTATAGATTGACTTTGAATATGTAAATTGGGGTTTATTTATGAAAATTAAGAATTATAACATAGCGATTTATTGGATAATTTGATTATCGAATTTTATAATTGAGTATTGGTTAAATTTTTGTATCTTGAGTTTTAAGCTTGATAAATGTAATTTAAAGGCTTGTAAAAAAACATACTAATAGTAATGAAGATAATAAAAATTTTAACATTGAATTTAAAAGCGATATGTTCAATTTTTAAAATAGTTTGTTCAAATTGACATTTAAAAATAGCCATCCGAGATACAGTCTTGGAATTCGACGAAACCAGTTCCATTGAATCCATAATAATGTATTATTGTCGGATTTCAAATTTTGTAGTGTTTGGAGTTGTCGTTTGATCGTACGGGATACAAACGCATTGAATTTAATATCGAAATTCAATATAATAATTGGGTCCAAAACGCTATCTTCTCTATAAGATCGAATTAGGACTCGAAACCTTTTCCATTGCGTTTGGAATAGGAGTATAACATTATGAATGCCTAGTGCCATGCCTCGATATGTATTCTAGATTTTGAGTGCGTAAATAGAGACGTTCGAAATTTAAATAAATAATTTGTCCAGTAAATCTTCCTTTCAGCAGTAATTCCATCCTCTCACTGTACATTGGCATATTCTAACACGCCATCCATCACACCTTTCAACTTTGAAATTCACATCTTCCCTTCCCTTTCATTCTGTCTGTTTCAAAATAAAAAATAGAGGCATTCGAAACAAATATATAAAACGAACAACATCGTCATTCTCCCTCTCCTCTTTCACGAACACGAAGTCGTGAAAAAACCTCCTCTCTAACCAAATCACAAACCATTTTCCTCCATCAGAACGAATAGAATATCATCCCCTTGCAAACGAAAACTATCTCATATAGAATGAAAAAAATAGAAGTTCATGGTCGCGCAATTAAATCACGATCGAGCAACGGACATGTGAAGGGGGAAGGTCGCGATTCATCAACGATGAAGGCGGCGCATTCGATCTGGAAGTGGAATGGAGGTGTGGCTCGATGCTTGAGGTTCGGCGGTCCTATGGTGGTCGCGACAGGAGGGGGAAGCGTACACAAGCGTATGCGCGCGCAGGAGGAGGAATATCTGGTCTCGATTTACGGTGTTGGGGGTTTGATGGATGATCATTGGGTGGCCAAATTGGAGGGGGGCTGCGAGCTCTGCCTGAGCATTCAGGAAGAAGGTATGAAATAAGAAAAGGAAGAGAAAGAAGTAAAACAAATACAGAATCTCGCAGCGGAATGTCAAAATATAATAATCAAATAACAGTTCATGAAACCGTTTTACGTATACTTTTGATTATTCTTTTACAGCACAAAAATCAGAGTTGCATAAAACTGGAATAAATAAATAAATGCAGTGGGACAACATGATGCAGTAGAATACATATAATAAGTAATAATAGTACAAAATCTTCGTCTTCATATCCAAAAAGCAGTCTTCGATAAACTAAAAAGCTCAGACTGACCCGAGAGAATTGAAAACACAAAACACTCGAGTCAGAACTAAAAGATCTTACATGAGTTAAATCAAAGGTAAATATGAGTGTGATGGTGTCAGAGATGTTTACGGGGTGTGACATCTCCTATCCAGTGTCTAACATGAGTGCAATAACTTCAGAGATGTTCGGGGTTTTCCATCTCCTAAGGATTCGTTAAGCTATCTACTAGGTAGTACAATATGCTATTATAATATGTCTACAGTAAAGTATAGTATTAAAATAGAGTTAAGGCGTTACCCATATCCCCCTTGACACATTTTATATATTCTCATTGTCTATACAGTACCGTACGCTCTTCCGTAAGGTTTACCAAGAGAGCACTCCATAGGTATGGCACAAAACAAACTTGTATAAGGTGCGAAAAGGCATGCGATAAGGCACGCGAGGCAATGCCAAGGGTAGGATTCTACCGTTTTGCGGATCTAGTCTGGTGGTAACGCATAGCAGCTACTACCGCTTACCTTGAAACACACTCCCAAATCAAATCAAGGGCGGCCACCAAATCAATCACCAAGTAATAGAATGGTACCTAATAAATGAGCCGGATAGGAGAAATGACCTCACTTGGCTTGGCATGTCTCCTGTTTTAGCCACATCAAGCTGACTCACGGGAGTCAGGGTCACGTAAATACATCATACAGAATCGTTCGCCAAACCATCCTACTTCATTTCTGGAATCTCCACCACATACACAGTTGTTAAAGTGGTTTTTGGTATTGGCAGAGAGTATGACAATATCCGATTCCAGTCTTTTTAACAACCAAACGCTTATTTCACACCGGATGGTTCTTTTACATTTCAAAAGGTCAATTTACAATTGATATCAAAATGTCATATTCTCAAAACCATATCATTTTCAAATCATATTCACATTCAAAATCACAGTCACTTTCCAAAATCGTATTTACTCAAATATGTCATTTCACAAAAGTATCAATTTCAAATTCCAACTTAGGTTGTATCATCATTAAGCATTTAAATATAAATACTTTTAGCTTTACACAGTCTAAAATTTTAGAAAATAGTTAGGTAGTCGTAAATAGTTTTAATTGTTTTTGAAATGGTTTAAAATAGACTTAAAATGGTTTAAATAGTAAAAATAGTTTAAATAGATTTAAATTTTGATTTAATTATATGTAAAATGATTTATATAGATTTAAAATAGATTAAATTAATTTAAAGTATATTAAATAGCTTTAAAATAGATTAAATAAATTCAAAATAGATTGAATAGATTTAAATTACATTACATAGATTTAAAATAGATTAAATGAATTTATAATAGATTAAATAGATTTAAATTACATTAAATAGATTTAAAATAGATTAAATAAATTTAATTAGTTTAAAATTGGTAAATTAGATTAAATTGGATTAAATGGGTTATAATGGATTAAATTAAATTAAAATAGTTTGAATTGATTAATATAGTTTAGCTTGATTAAAATAGTTTAAATTAGTTTAAAATAGATTTTGAAGTTATATCCAAACCTTTCTAATAGCTCAATTTTGATAAATTCATTTATATTTGACACCTCAACCTTGAAATTCCAATTTAAATACTTTGAACCATTCATTAAATCAATTCCAATTTCAACATTTTTGCTTAGGCTTTCGAAACTAATTCAGTTTATGTAAATCAATTTCTATTTCAAAATACCAGTTAACTGAATTTAAAATTTTAAAGGTTCAAAAATCATTTAATTTTACCAATCCTGAGTCTGTATATAAATTTCTACCATAGGTTCAAGTGGTACGGATATTTATCAATTCAATCCGCAATTTAAAATTTTATGGTTATATATCATTTCAAACCGCAATCCTGAATTAAATAAAATCCATAAAATCGCTCGAGTCTATCATTTCAACCCATAATGATTTTGCTCTAATATATAGATCGACGAGTATGTATCATTTCATCCTATAGGGAACTTACAGTGTTATAATGATATAAAATACAACATCCAGTCATCCAATATCAATAATCAAACATCCATCCAAATCATCATCCAAATCAATCAATAAACATAAATAGATAAATGGTAATCAATACCAGATATTAAATTGATAATTCAATTTCAATATTAAATTAAACAATGATTAAATGCAGTAAAAGTCAAATTTAACCAGAATAACAATTTAAACATACCAAACAACTATCATTTGATTTCTAATCACATCATAAATTTAGTTTAACTAATATAAGAAAATTTATTGGTTGTGATTGGGTCAAAACACTCACCTTTGAATTCAAATCGATTTGAAATCCAAATTAGAGCCCAAATTTGAACAGTCTCAGAATTCGTCCAAACCAGTGCTAAAATGTCCAGAATTTTGATATGATCTAAATAAAATAAACCACGCATGAATCAGAGCTTGTATGGGAAAGTTATACTGATTATAACGGTTATACGATAAAATTACAACAAATAATTAAAGTAATAAAAAACAATAACCTGCAACACATCATCTCACTACCAAATGCTCGAACCGGTTAACCGTTCATCGCGTTCGAACTCAGGTGCACATGCATGTACGGCCACCCACAAATGCACGTGCTCTGACCTCACCATCCATGCACTGCCGGCCGCGACCCCTACCACTTGACCGCCGACCTCCTTGAAGCCCTCTCGACCAACCACGGCCAACCAATCACGTGCAAAAGGGGAGCAGCCGCCGCCAATTTCAAACCCTAATCCCATTACCATGCTCGATCCAGCCGTCCAATTGCCAAATGAACCACAAGGATGAATTATCCTTGGTCCTTTCCACAACCTAGTACCAACAAATCGACGATCCATCGACAATCATCAAACACCAATGAATGATCGAGATTAAATCGTCCAATCCCAGCCACACAGAAACCCAAATTGAAAAACTAACTGCAGATTTGACTTGCGCTCGTCGAGAGCTTCCAATCAATATATAATATGATAGGGTTTGGAGGGATTTGATTTTAAAGTTGAATTTGAAATTGAATTTGCAATTTGAGAATTAGGGTTTTGTAATTGGATTTGGTTCTGCCATTGAGAAGGAGGAGTAGACAGATGAAATGTACATACTAAATAATGAAGTAAGGAAAAGCTAGGGTTTATAACAGGCTATATATAGGCAGATCAGAAATAGAACTGAATGGACTGGATTGATTTGGATTGAAACTATAACCACGACCCAAAAGCCAATTTTGTTCCCGAGACGAAAATGAGTCATCTCATATATGAAAATAGATGTTCTTGACAATCCTAAACTCAATGGAATAGGATTCAAGCTGTAATTCCATTATATGAAGAAGTTAGCTTAAAAATCAGCTTATTTCAAATTGATTTTAATTGAATTTAATAAAATTGATTTCTATGATTTTCAAGTCTGTAGGAAACTTGAAATCCTATAAAAATTTACCATTATGAATCCGATGAAACTAGTTTTGTCAAAATCCGAGACAGTTGCCAAAATGGCTATTTCACATCAATTAAATAAATTAATATTGAATTAATTAAATCACTTTTTAAATTCAAGTTTAATAACTGACAAGTTTTGTCACTTTTGATTACTTAGACCTTTACAATAATTTAAAACAAATTTACATATCAATTCAGTGTTAAATATTACACTAGTTACGGCGTTCGATTTCAACCATAATCAAATCCAATTAATTAAAATTTAATTTCAATAAATTGTTTTAATTTGATTTCATACTTTTATTCTAACAATTATTGCTCTATGGACCTACTTATCATTATCTATATCTTGTTACACTAACCTTCTACAATTTTCATCTTAGTTTCTATTAACGTATTATTTAGTTACATCTAATTGAAATAAATCCATTTATTATAGCTTAAATTCCAACCAATTGATCAAACTTGATTTCAATTCTTTTTATTCAATCAATTACCATATATGAATAAAATTTACATTGGTTACATCTTATTGAATTAATACTCTACAATTATCTATTTAATCTATATTAACTGCACTAATTAATTGAACAAATTGCATTTGATTTCAAATTTAATTTAACGGGCTAAATAAATAGCGAACGTATAATAATTATCACCATTAACTTTTAGTCACATCTTATAAGTTTATTATCCACAACAAGTGCTATAATTACCACCACAAAACTTAATTTATTCATTTTACAATTCATTACACATTGACTTTTAGTCACATCTTATAAGTTTATTATCCACAACAAGTGTTATAATTACCACCACAACACTAAATTTATTCAATTTACAATTCATTACATATTGTTTCGTAAATCAATTTCTCTTTTAAATTATCAATTCTCTTTTAATCCAATTATACATTTATACATATTATTATAAATAAATTTACAAATCTATAATTAGTTATAACTTTTTAATCATTTCAGTTAATTAGAATTTCATTTTTAAGTAGTTATTAATTACCTTAAATTAATAATATTATATTTCATTCCAGTTATATTCTTATTATTAATCACAAATTTTTATTTCTTTCAACATTAAATTACAAAAATTTATCAAATTATCTATTTAATTATTGAAATTTACGAGTCGTTAAAGTTACAGATTCTTTGTATAAAAATCTGTTATTATATATTATATTTTGTTCCGCTACAACTGTGAGATTCTGTGTTTGTTGTTCTATTTTTCTTCTCCCTCTTTCTTCTTCCTTACCCTAGTTATTCGCTCTTTCATACACTTTGGGTTGAGCGATGAAGAATTATTATCAACTCAAGGGGTACTGAACTGCGGGTCGCTACAAGAATACTAGAGAATAACTACAGTAATAAACACTTAGAAATTCATTAATATGAAATTCAATTAATAGCCTCATATCTAATAACAGACCATGCTGTTGCCATTTCTTGTTTCATGGACAATTATAAAGAAAACACAGTTAAGAGAGAAAAAGAGGGTGTGAAGAACAATGAGAAATTCAAGAGACACATGTGATTATCAGAGTGATGATTGCCTGAATTCGAGATCTATACTATTATGAAACAAATTTGATGATCATAATTATTAGTTCAATAGGTATGACTTTCATGGCAACAGAAGATGCGACAAACTAACATGCATGGTAATGACAATAATCATACCTTATTTGTAAACTTAGGTCATGACTTGTATACATATTGTCTTTCATTCTGGCATTTTACTTCTTTGACCTCTAAACTTATTTTTCTTTTGCTGTATAAAACTATCTTTGCTTTTATCCATACAATTTTTTTGTTGCTTGTATTTACAACTGCCACGATCAGTGCTCTTTATTGCTTTTTTCAGTAAAAAAATGTGTGAACTGCTATATAACTCAAAAATTATATACTCTGCTTAGTGTAAAGTAAAGCATGAAAAGTTACTTTGAAATAATATAATTATTACGCTGCTTGCTTCAATTTTTTAAGAGGTAAGCCGAAAAAAAAACAAGCTATGCTACCGCA
Organism: Allium cepa; assembly: GCA_030765085.1. Classification (NCBI taxonomy): domain Eukaryota; kingdom Viridiplantae; phylum Streptophyta; class Magnoliopsida; order Asparagales; family Amaryllidaceae; genus Allium; species Allium cepa. The sequence goes on from CM060928.1 coordinate 332,846,647, forward strand.
TTATTATTTTCTACAAAGGATTTTTACAGCAGAATGTACTGAATAGGAAACCAAATGAAAATTATTTAATTTTTATAAAACTTAGTTAACTTAGTTAATATTTCATTATTATTATTATTATTATTATTATGAACTTAGTTAATTACTATTATTATTATAAATTTGTTAGTTTTTATAAACTTATAGTTAACTTAGTTAAATTTTTATAATATTTGGTTAATTTTTATAAACTTATTTAATTTGTATAAATCTTAGTTTATTTTTATAAACTTATTTAATTTTAATAACTCTTAGTTATTTTTTATAAACTTAGTTAATCATTGTTATTATTATAAACTTATTAGTTTTTATAAACTTAGTTAACTTAATTAAATTTTTATAATACTTGGTTAATTTTATAATACTTAGTTAATTTTTATTAACCTATTTAATTTTCATAGATATTAGTTAATTTTTATAAATATTAGTTAATATTTATAAATATTAGTTAATTTTTATAAATATTAGTTAATTTATATTAATCTTAGTTATAATGATATATAATATCATGCAAGGCAGAAGCGTATAATATCAACATCATAAATCCATCATAAATTGCACAACAATATAGTTTAATTTTGAAATAGATGATAATTGAACATCTGTGCCAACCGTACTATAACTACGCACCAACACTGTAATTTGTAATTAAAATAGTAAGTCTATTAATTTTTTACCTATCAATTCATAGTAAGATGTCAGGTCAGGCTTTGGTGGCAAATAATTCAGGGCTAGTCTGCAGTATCCTCCAAACTGAGGGAAAAACACATATTTTTGGTTGAGGCATCATGGACGACAACGCATAAATTGACTTTCAAAAATAGGTTGAATATCTACAGCCATCAAATAATTATTATCCGCAATGTCTGATTATAGAAAAAAGTACACCATCCCATTTAATAAATGTCATACATGGCCAACGAAAAAATGGGAATAAGTATTTTTTTTAAAATAAGAAAGAAGCTAGCAGAAATAATAGACATTGTAAGTTCACTTTATTAATACATTACAACAAAGTAGCATTTGCTAGATTGGAAGTAAACCTTTATAAAAATATCTACAGTGCATTGATGTATGAGAAAATCTACCAATTACGATATAAGGAACATTACTGTAAGGCCTTTGTCTAGCTCACCTTCTTCTAAGGTCACATATGCCAGTCATGAATTGATTGATGCTTTATGGTTACTTATGCCATTCATGACATTATAGAATTATGTAAGTGAAGTAAGTTGTAAGTTGAAAATGGATGTATATTCATAGTAGATAGCATAATAATAGTATGCGACTTTTCTCTTTAGGGCAACATTGAGATTACATAACACCAACCCTGTAATAATGTATTTAGCTTTGGCTTTATAATCTGAATATTACATAACAATACTAAACCTTTAATAAACAATACTAAACCTTTAATAGAGATGTCAATCCATATTGAAGTTCCATGTTCCATGTGTATTTGAAAGGATTAAAATCTCAATGTTGAAATTTTATAAGTGTAATTTCTAGCACAGCTGAACCACTTTACTAACTTTTTCCTTCATTTACCTGACACCCTTAATTTATTTAATGTGCAAAAAAGACAAAGATATAGCACAAAGTGTCCTAGAATTTTCATGAGTAATGGGTTTAACTATAGGTAACATCATCATAGATCAAAATTATGTTAGGAAGTTTTCAACCAAATTATAGAGGTTGATAAGAAAAATGAAGGATACAATAGAAGAATTATTATATATAAAAACCGGTCTGTGACGAACCATTTCATATTTGTTTAGCTTCTTCATTGCATAAACATAGCCAGTTGACTTTTCCCTACGTACCCTGACCTGCATATTGTTTGAAACATTCAATAATTAATTTTGAATTATATGATATCAAATCAAAATTATTATTTCACCTTAATTGATATAGCTACATTTTCCAGTGATGATTGCTTATTTTTTTCTCCTCACATACTCTAGGTTAGGCCATTTTCTCTAAGTATCGTACAAAAATCTATCCTTACAGTCACTAGTATTAGCATGTGGCGATGTGCATTTCTTGACCATGTTTGAATTTTTTTTACATAAAGGGCTCAACAACATGTACTCTATTCCACAATATCTTGTTCGAACTGAATATCACATGTGATTTTAAACTTGAAGATAAAATAATTTTGAAAATATTCTAGGGTTTGATTTAGTTTCAGTTTTCTGTTTTCTTTTCTACATGTTGTGAAAGCATCATTGGAATGGAATAGAGGAAAACCAATAACCATTTCATATATGATAGCCCCAAGTGACCACCTAAAGAAATTAAAATTCAACATTTTTATCATTAATATTAATATATGATTTTAGAGCAAAATATTATCAGAGTTGATGCATACTAAGAAATTTTATATTTTTAACAATTGTTTGAACTTTCACGAAGCATTATGCAAATGATTACTTTACAACTGACAAATATATCAAAAAAATGACTCATATATTATGTAGAAATCATTTCGATAACTGACAATTACATTTTTTATTTTAATGAATGGTATTGTTTAGAATCATTTTCGCTGGTGGGTATTTGGATAGATAATGTGGTCTATTAGTTATGCATTTCCTCAAATGGATGTGATGGTATATAATGCGTTTTAAAAAGAGTCTCTTGTGACACCTCGCATAAATAGAGAGAATAGACAGGTTGCAATTTATGGCTCTCAAATTCCCAATAATTTTAATCAAAGAGGCTTTTCATTTACATCTTGAAAAATAGCGCTCAATTCTTACATAATTTAAAACTCCACTCTTAGTTGAAAGTTATACATCAAATACATGTTTGCAGCATGCCTTTACTAATCCACCAAAATTAAAATCTAGACTTTGATCAGGTGTCAATGCAACACAAACATCTGATTTAAAAGATTTATTTAGTAATCAAATGAAGCATTTTAATTCTTCAAATGTCTATGTAATAATATTCATTACAAGACAACATGAATCAAACATTTTAGGAGTAGGAAGATAGATGAAACTCACACCAACATAGCAATTTCAGTTTTTCCCAAATATCAACTATTCGGTTCAATAGCAAGTGCAATAAACTATTAAATTTAACAACTAAACAAAGAAAATAAAAGTTTGAATTTCAAAATTAATTGAATTTGAACTAATTTAATTTCAATCTCAAATTTGCAGTTCTCTGCTTACCGATGGCAACGATGAAGAGTATAGGGTTGCGAGTGCGACACGACTAAGCTCCAAGCGATGTTATTGGCTGACTTAATAAATGATTTCTCTTCGATACAAGTATAGACAAGCAACCATGGTTTGTGAGCAACGATTGTGATAAAGAGCAGTAGTTTTGAAGAATTTGCTGAGCAGAGGAAATTCAGATTTGGGGAGGAGTCGTTTTAAAAGATTTGCAGAGAGGAAGTGATTAAGATTTGGAGGCGTAGGTGATTTAATGTTGCTTATTTTGGGTAGAAGAGGGAAACTAATTATGAGCGGCAATGAAATTTTATGAACGAACGAAAATTTCAATTTGCTGAACAAAAATCTCAGCGTTTTCCTATGTCATCTTCATATTTTCCTACCTATAAAAGGTTGCATAATAGCAATCAACATATAAACACTGTTCTCCATTGCCTTAAAAGCAATTTTTCCTGTAGTGAAACAATCAAAGGTAAAACATACCATCAAGTAAATCAGGATAAGAATCTCTAATCCTACTTTCAGTCTCCCAAGTATGGTCTCTAGCATCGTCACTCCACTAGACCTTTACTAATCTGACTGTCTTGTTCCTCAACTTCTTCTCATATCTCGTATCCGGATAGGCTTCTAACTATAGTTATGTCTGTTTCCACTACTAAATATTCTAAAACAGTCCTTGCTATAGTAGTGTTTGGGTCCCTAACATACTTCCTCAGATGAGATACAAGGAATAAAATTGTGGACTCTTGCCATACTATTCGGTAACTCTACTCTATGCGCGAGTTTCCCAATCCTCTCTATGATAGAAAATGGTCCTACAAATCTCGGTGCTAACTTCCCTGATAACACCTTTCATCGGTGATACTTTGATGAAAACATGGTCTCCAACAGAGAACTCTAAATCTTTCCGTCTTTTACCTATATAGATCTTCTGCCTAAACCGAGCTTCCTTCGTTCTCACCCTTATCAGCTCAATCTTTTCTGCTGCTTGCCTTACCAAATCAGGACCAAGGACCATCTGTCTTTAGTCTTTAACCAACATGCAGGGGATTTGCATGGTCTTCCTTACAAAGCCTCAAACAGTGCCATCCTTATACTAGTCTGATAACTATTATTATAAGAAAACTCGAGTAGGTGTAGATGGTCTTCCTATGATTCCCCGATGTCTAATACATAAGCTCTCAACAAGTCTTCCAAGATCTTGTTAACTCTTTTTGTTTGCCCATTTGTCTACGGATGGTAACCGGTACTCATCTTGAGCTTGGTTCCTTAACTCTCCTGTAGGATCTTGTAGAATTCGCTAGTAAATAAGGAATCTCTATCACTACCAATACTACTAAGAATTCCATAAAGTCTGAGTACATTCTTCATAAATAACTTAGCCAATACAGGCGCCATCCTATTTGACTTAACGGGAATGAAACAGGCACTCTTGGTCAATTTGTCCACCATGACCCATATACTTTCGTTTCCTCTGCTAGACCTCTGCAATGCGTCTATGAAATCCATAGAAATAGAATCCCACTTCCATACCGGAATATCCAATGGCTGAAGCAACCCACTTGACTTCTGATGCTCGGATTTTACCTGTTGACGGTTCAAATAATGTTTCACCCATAAGCCAACATCCCTCTTCATACCTTCCCTAAAGAAACTTATCTTTATATCTGATACATCTTCGTTCCTCTTGGATGAATAGTGAACTTCAAATGATGGATTCCTCCAAAACTTCCTTCCTTATGTCTCTCACATTGTAACACATAATCTACCCTTCTTTCTCAACTATCCATTTTGGTCAAGACTAAAATCTCCCAAGTCATCACTCTCCGCTCCATCCTTTATTTCTTGATGCTTTGAGCTAACACTAGATCATGTTACTATTTAGAAGCAATCTTCTCAATCAATACCGGTCGAACTTATAAATATGACAATATAGCAGATCCCCCACTAGACCTAGCCTCGGATCTCCACTACACTCCGCAGGTCGACAACGCTTCCAAGTCTTTTCATTCTGCTATCATAGCTAACACTGCATTATGATGCTTTCTACTAAGCGCATCTCCAACCTTGTTTCCTTTCCTTGGTGTGTACTCTATTCCTAAATCATAAGCAAATAAAAATTATAACCACCATTACTGTCTCATGTTCAGTTCCTTTTGAGAGAATAAGTACTTCAATGGCTATTGATCCGTATAAAGCTCGAACCTCTCACCCAAAAGGTAATGCCTCCACATCTTCAAAGCAAAAATAACTACAGCTAACTCCATGTCATGCATTAGATATTGTTAGCACCAAAATTGGTCACTAACACGCTTAGAAAGATTGTGTAGAGAGATTAATGGAGAAGGTAAATTAAAACAGAGAATAGAGTGTAAATTTAAATGTAGAGAACAAGAACACCAAATTTATAGTGGTTCGGCGTAACTACCTACATCCACTTTGAAGTTGATTTCCATTGATTTCCTTGATGGGTGATTATAGATACAATCCGTTTTTAGTTACTAGAATACAATTGCAAAGTAAAAGAAATAAGTCTGGAACGAGTCTTGAAAATGGCACCGTCTCCCCAGTGTTCTCTCAAATCTCCATTTTTCTTTGCCCCTGCCCCTCTATTTATAGGCGAAGGTGGGTTGGACATCCCTGGGGTCCCTGGTAGCTGAATAACTCGGTCCAAATAGTGTCAATCCTGTATGCCGAACAAACAGGCTGAACGGTCGAAGGCCGAACTATACTCTTTATGCCGATCGGTAGGTTTGTTGTGTGGGAAGAGTATGCCGAGCAACGTTCGAAGCTGATGGTGCTAGGGAGAATGCCGAACCATCCTTGATTTCCGAACATCTCGGAAGGCCAAGTGAGAATGTCGAGCCTTCATGGATACCGGATGCTCCTTGATGCCGAACGGCATGGTGCCGAACGAGGAGCTTGATGTTTGAACGCCATCTTGACCGAGCGAGGCCTCTGGCCGAGCGCTATCTTTGGCCGAGCAATGCCTTAGGCCGAGCGTTCCTTAGATGTTGGGTGCTATCTTATGCCGAACGTTCCCTCGTGCCAAACGCTTCTAGGTATACCGAACGTTCTCCTTTAGCCGAACAAGATGAGGCCGAACATACTGACCACCGCTGGGAGCACTCGTGCCGAACGAAACTAGAAGTCGGGCCAATGTATTGGTCAAACGATGGCTAGGCCGAACTATGGCTAGGCCGAACGACGGCTACGCCGAACAATTCTTTGGTCGTAGAACGATCTTATGCCGAGCGTACTTCTCTGGCTGAACGGTATTCAATACTAAGCGTTTCTCGATGTCGAACGCTCCTAGATGCGGGACGCTATCCCATACTGAATGCCCATTGATGCCGAACGATGGAGAGCCTGAGTACTAAGTTTCCCAGTCAATTCCCTAGGAAACACTTGCCCCCTAAAGCGTATTACGTGACCGAACGTGATACACTTTGAAGTATGTATCTTCCATGCTTTGCTTCGAGCCTTGGTTAAATCTTCTTGGGGGTGCCTTCTTGAGAATATCAGTTATAGAGGTGTGTGTGCCGAACAGTGTAGCCGACGCCGAACGATCCATGTTACGCCGAGCGACTTCGTATGCGGTACAACCCATCTAAAGACGAGTACCCGGGATGCCGAACGAACCAGAATAGCCAAGGCCGAACAACGTGAGATAGTCGGTTGATATCGCCTTAACCGGTTCTACCGGTCATGGTCTCTTCAACTTCTTCTTCCTTCCTATAAAACCCGCCCCCTCCTTCTTCCCCTTTTTTCCACTTTGACTTCTACGATCTTGAACTTACGAACCTCCTCTGCTATTAGACTCCAAAGGCCTCACAATCTTTTCCAAAGCTCGATCTACGAACTATGTATCAATTCCTTTATCCAAATCCTCTCTCTGACTATAGAAGCTTCGATAAGAGGCTTATACTAGAACGGTAGCTGACAGGGTTAAACGATGCGAGGTAGGGAGAGGTATCTTGGGCTGATCATACGTAGGAGTTGTTTATTTGGGAGATATAATGTGGTTCGACACGGTTTCTTCGTGCATAATCGAGACTGGAAGAGAGGAAAGAGTAGAAGAGGAGAGGGATGGAATTGTAGCCAAGGGTGGAGTGCCGAAATTTTTAAGGTTCGGCGTAATCCTGGTTCGGTGTGTCTCACCACATGCCGAATAGTGGAGCAGGAGGTCAGGGAGGAAGCGTGAGTTAGGGGGGAGGTTGCTGAGTGTTGTTTCGGCCGAATGGAATTTTGGTCGATCGACGCTTTGCCGTGCGCTAACTAGTTCGAAAGATAGCTAGGCCGACCGGGAGTTGGCCGAGCAAGTTTTAGTCCGATCGATAGTCTTGCCGAACGACAGCCTGGCCGAACAAACATAAATGCCGAACCGTATCAAGTTCGAACAATCTCACATGCCGAACGGTATTAAGGCCGAACAATCTTACACCAAACAACACGTAAAGGCCAGACCAAACATGCCGAACGATATTTAGCCGAACAATACATAAATGCCGAACTAAAGTATGCCGAACGATCGTAAAGCAAGAACAATGACTCTAACATTCCAGCATATCGAACCGGTTCGGACTAATAACCTTCTATTTTCAGTACTATAAATCTGAACTTTACTTGACATAATCAGATAACTTCCTCTAACATTCCTTAAACTTGAAATTGTAATCGCCATAAGGAAGGCTTTTGGAAATGGTCAGTGATGACGGTCTTCGAAGGCGACGATTTTTAAGCTTAGTTTTATATCAGTAACCTTGCGACTCTCGAATTTCCAATGCTTATACACGATTGATTGCACTAGTTCACACACCACACAGGGGGGAATTTATGCTGTTAAGTCTAACGCCGATCATTTTTTGAGTATAGTTCATACAAGTGCTCTACAGTATCCGATTCCCGTCAAAAATGTCTAAAAAATCCAGTTCCGCCACAATCTCGGACAGACCCGGGCCATCTTCCAAACAAGGGGACGTAGACACTTCTAACCCATCGACCACCCTCGCACATGATTTTGCTCCTGATACCCTAGAGTCATCTATTCTCTTAGATGATCCGATCGATTCACAGGCTTCGAAGATTAAGGAAGCCGCACTCCGGTGAATATGTTCGATCCACGGAACCCCTTTTGCCGACGTGTTGGTTCCGTCGGGCCATGATCGCACACACCTGCCCCCTGTTGGATACATCGCCTACAATAAGTTTATGTGCTGGGTAGGCAGCGTGCCTCCGTTCAATTTATTTCTTCGCGACGTGTTGCAATATATAGACGTCGCCCCGTCGCAGCTACACCCAAATGGTCATGCGTTCATTTATGGGACCTACCCCCTTTTTATGGCTGTCTTCTCCAGGCCTCCAACTCCTGGCGACATCAGATATATTTATACGATCAAGAAGCGGAGAGATAGCCCCTCCTTCGTGTTCCTCGAGCCGCACCACAAGTGCCAAATTCTAACCGGAGCGTGGAGCAAGTTTTCCTGTACAAACAGGAATGGTTCTACGTGCGCTGCCCTCCTGGTTTCGCAAGGAGATAGGTTGAAGGAAGTAAGTCTTCTTTTTAGAGCGATGCTCATATTTCGGTTGAGGCGATGCTATATCTAACTCTTGTTTCATTTTTTCAGATATCAATCCACGTCCTTAGGGCCGTGGTTATTCAGAGGCTGTTGAGGCTATTAGAGCTCTTCCCACGGAGGAACGAGACATCCGAACCCTCATTTCAAATGAGTCACTGTCAAGGTTCGGGCTATTGGCAGAAGGTCGTCTGGTGAGCCTACCTGAGGGCATCTCCATCCACAAGCCCGCATCCGATAAAGGGAAGAAGTTGGCTGAATCGTCGTCACGCCACACCCCCGGTGCACAGGAGGAGGGGGAAATCAGAGAGGGTGAAGCACCCGAAACACAAGGTGAGAATGCGGGTACTACTCAGGATCCACGGGTCGAAGTGCACGATATTGAAACGTCATCTTCCCCTTCGAAGGGGAAAAAGACGTTAACATATAAGATTAGAAAGGAGAAGGTTGGCGGAACTTCCAGAGTTACGCTCATCCCGACAGAGAAGGAGGCTTCTTCACAGCTCGTTGAAAGTTCGCTAAAGGACCTTTCGAACCTCTCCATTCTGGAGGATCTGCTCAACTATGATTTTGGCGATCCGGAGGCATTCAAGTTCCATTTGCCCATCAAAGGCGATGTGGGCATTCCAATCCAAGGTTGGGAAGAGAAAACCCGTGTTAGCAAGGCTACTCGTCCATCGGGGGGAAACACTAGGACACACGAATATTTGCACTTCAATTCGCACTTAAATTTTTGTTGTCACATCTCTCCTTGCTAACTCGTTGTTATTTGAATTTCGTGCAGGTGACATGGGGAGCTCACACGGATTCGATCGTCTCCATGGTTCTTCTATTTTTCATCCGCCCGGACGGGACTCGGGTCCCGAGAGACGTCGAGATAGAGATGATGATGGTGATAGGGACCATCATTCTCGGGACTCATCATCTCGGAAGAAACTGTATTACCAGCCCAAGCATCATTGACAACCCTCTTCTCATTCAGGGCAAATTAAGGATAAGACTGGTTACATGGGGTCGCAGTCTGATATCCTCCGAGATCAACGCTCTGATTCTTCTTCCACTCGACAGTCCCAAGATTCTCATAGAAGGGGCAAACTTTCAAAGCCGTCTCCTCCTGCTCCTGCATCGGATCCAACAGTATCAGAGAGACTGAGCGAGCTTAAGGCTACATTTCCCAAGATTTGCTTCGATGGGTTGAAGTTCCTTCCAGTGATTCATCCTATACCTGGAGATGTTAAGCAGAACGCCATTGCCTGTACCAACGACGTCTATGTTCAACATGACACGTTCGTTCACCTAGCTGAGAAACTTTCCGAAGTCTCTGTCGAGTGCCAGCATGAAATAGACCGTTTGAAGCTTGAGGCTACCCACGATAAAAACATCATTAAGGCCCAGGACGAAGAAATCGCCACTTATAAATCTGAACTCGAGATCGCCCATCGGAGTGCCAAGGATACTACTGAGGCCGTCACTCGCTTGGAATCAACTCATAAGAAAGAGCTTGACGAGGCGGTTCAACGATGTGGGGCTTTGGCCTTGGAGAAGGACTCCGTTCAAAAGGAGAGGGAAGCGTTCAGCACTCGGGTCGAGGAACTTGAAGAGCTTCTCCACAAAGAGAGAGGAGAAAACGGCTGCCCAAGAAGAGTCACAGCGATACTATGACGAGATTGTCACCACTCGACTTTTAAAAGAACAACTTGAGGGCGAGCTTACCAGGGTTGAGATGTTAAAGAGTGAGGCCCGTGAAGAGGGCAAGAAGACGGCGTTGACGGACATCGATTCCCGTCTTGAGGGAGCCAGGGAGGAAAGTAGAGAAGAGATCAAAACCGCGTTCGACCCACTCATTGCCGAATTCAACGCCCGCGTGCTCATGCACCGTGACTTAACTTTTTTGGGCGATGGCTATCTCGAATCATTGTTCGAGGCGTGGGAAACCTTAATTCAGATCAAGAAGGCCGAGCGCGGTGTCGAGGAGGTTGACGAGGAGGATTTGATAAAAGAATTTCTGAAGGGACATGAGCCTTCGGACCTATCAGCGGCCAAGTGTGACGACCCGCCTTTCTAACCCCAGAAAGACGTATCATCATTAAGAAAGAAAGGGATAGAAATAGAAAAGAATGGAAAGAAAGAATAACTACATCATATTCTCACAGCGGAATGGAACAAAATATATACATCAACATAACTATTACATAGTTATACATACATCAGAGTAATACAATATCACATAACAGGACTGTCATATACATATATGTCCATACATACATCCAAAATACAGTATATACTAACTACACAGCGGATCTACATATATAGATACATGCGTCTGGTCTTCTTTCCCAATAACTTCTCTAGAAAATCAACACTTCCAATACCTATCACTTGGCTACTCATAAAAATTTGAGTACCCAAGAGTTTATGAAAACACAAAATATAAACTCCGGGTCAGACATGGGTCTGGTATGAATAAACAGGTTAAATTGTTTAACTTTGAAAATCGTTTGAAAATAAAGGTATCACGTAAGACTTCCCACAAATAGATACGGGTAAGTTTTTACCTTACGCTAACCAAACATTTTATAGGAACTTCAGTGATATTATAATAGTGTCTAGGGTTTTCAAGTAAACAGAAAATAGCCGAAATTGTTAAATGATTAAATTCCAGCTACTAGCCACGAAAGTGGGTAATACAATCAAAACCGTAGAGTCTCGTAGGGAAAATGAGTTTCCAACAATGGCAGGGCTACTGGGGTACCACCCGTCACAATACGGGGCCAAGATCACCGTACCGAGGATCACTCCCGACCCCCTACAACACAAGGCCGGAACCATTCCTTATTGAACAGTCCCGAACAAGATAACCCCGCAGTTGTGGCCAACAACTTCTCACACAGCCGAAATAAAAAGGGACACCTAGACAGGGGAATATCTTGTCCTGCTTGGGCATGACCCACCTAACCTTGCTGCATCTCCCCTGTTTTAGCCATTCCCGGTTGATGAGGCTTGAGGCCGCGATTACCTTTATTGAACATTATTCTTAGAACGCTCATCGTCCGCCTGACGATGTGCTGAAAGCATTCAATCCATACAAGTTCGTTTCGGGTTCGAACGAAACCGAAGGCATTATCTCGTTACACTCATTTTGGAATCACCCTTAGAGTTAACGACGATAACCCTTGCATTCTGAAATACAATCTCGATCACCAAATGATAAGTCACGACCTATCGTTTAATTTGGATCGATGTGGTTTTTGGAGAATCAAAATTGATTCTTCCGATCCCGGTCTCATCGGAATCCAAACGCCATTTTAAGGGCCAAGTTGTCTATTTAACTTAACAGTTCAATTTAATATCAAAATTCACATAACAGATATAACAGATAGATCATACACAGTTATCACAGATATCCATAATATATTATAACATATCACAGAAATATCATCAACAGATATCAAAGTCAATCAAACAGAATTATCAATGCATATCAAAACAGTTTGGTTTTTCTTAACTAAATTATTTGCTTAAGAATAACTATATTTTATTCTGCTTAATTAATTACTGATTAATTAACTTATTAATGATCAATTAGTTACTTAGTTAATCATTAATTATTAATTTATTAATCATCTAATCTTTAATTAATTAGTTATTTAATTAACTAACTTTTACCCATCAATTGTTACTTAATTACTCAGTTAATTAATTTATTTTTAATTGTTAATTAATAACTTACTTATTAATAATGAATTACTTATTTAATTACTTTAATTAATCAATTTTTATCAATTAAATTAATTATAATCCTTAATTAATCACTTAAGTTAATTACCATTAATTAACCTTTAAGTAATTAGCTAACGTTCTTAAGTTTTAAATTGATTTAACACATGATTTATTTTTAATTCAAAAAATTAATTTAAAATTATCAGTTTAATTTAAAATATAAACTAATTTACATTTTAATTACTTTATATTAATCAACTATCTTTACATCACCTACCTTATTAAACCTTTAAAACAAATATTAACCTAACTAACTAGTTTCTTAATTAACTGTTATAAAAATACTAAAACAAAAGTATGCACGTTCAAAGAGAAAGGTACCCGAGACAAACCCCTTCCCTACTCGAGACAGTCTCGAGACTTTCCGTGCGTTTCCCTACGTATCTTCCTCATCCACTTTCTTCCTTTCTTTCCTGTAACCTTTCTTCTTCCCGTTATTTTTTTTAAGTTAAAGTTATAAATTACTGCAGAAGCCACTCACGTAAACGACCCGGATGCAAACCAAGGAAAACTCGAAGCGACCTCCCAAGGACCTCGAGCAACCCACACGCGATGACCAAAAAAAACTCTACTGGCACTGATCACCACCGTGCACGTGCACGGTGGTTCGCTTCGCCTCCGGCGACTCACGCCAGCCCCCACAAACTCCACTTCGGCCCCCCACTCGAATTCAACATCTAACTCGAATCAAAGATCACGGAATAGAAAAATACCCCTCTGGGTGAACTGTAACTTGAACAGCGACAGAGGAATTGCCTCATCCTCCTAGCGCCGACCACCGTTTGAGTCGCGCTTCCTGCCACACGTCGCCAATGTCCTACTCCTTCATCCCTCAAAAACACTTCCAACTCGGTCGTTCCTTGATGAAGGAATCATCGAGCAAAACAGACCCATCAGAAACGTTCACTAAACCCTACCTTTACCTCAAACTCAAAATCCCTTCATTCGAAAATTCTTTTGACAATTTTCTTATGTTAAATTGTCTTCATGCTTTCTTCATAACAATTTACAACCGTTAAAATTTTCCCAACTATCCAGAATTGAAAAAAAAAAACCATTTTAGCTTTCTTTTAAAACTGCTCTTTTGATCTTTGCTTAAAAATCACAATTTTTGTGTTAAAAATCCTAATTATGTATATGAAATCAGAATATGTTATTGAATTTATAAATTTAAACATTCAAATTTTTACCTTTTAATTCTTTTACCTGTAATTGGAAATAACAGTATTTATAAAATACTGTAAAACTCTAAACAAGTTGCATGCCTATTCTTTAAGGTGAACAACTTGAATCAACAACAACACCAAAGTTAAAACAATTATATGAATAAATGTTTATAAATTTCTTTGCTTTGCTTGTTCAGATATTCAAATATCTCTAAAGAACAACTTCATATATTACAGAGCAACAGGAAGTACTCAAGACAACATGTTTAAAGCAGACATCAGGGCACATATCTTTGTAAGTTAAATATACAATTTTAAATTGAAAAAGATAAGTTCACTCACCTAATAACTGTTGAACAGAAAGTAAGTGTTGTGTTGAAGCTGCAGTCTTGAATTCCTGAGAATCTGTTTTGCCTTGATGTTGAATTTTGCTTGAGTTTGTAAAATAAGATGTTTATCTTCCCTTTTTTTTTATAAACTCAGTTTTGAATTGATGAACGAAAGAAGATACAAGCTATGATATATATAAAAAAAATTTGCAGGCTGTAAGATTTGCTATAAGATTTTTATTTGTACTAAGAACATTTCATAAGGTTGGCCAGAGATTTTTTTCTCAACAAGATGATGGCTGAAAAGATGAAAAATGTGGCTACATTTATTGATTTTGTCTTGTGTAATTTATCATCTTGTACTATATTTTTTTTTTCTTTCTTTCAAGTTTGTACAACCTGGTTTAGAAATCTGATGAGCATACATATGTTACTTTGTTCATTTCTTACTTAGCTTATATTTTTTTTCCAAGTGTAGCCTGACTTAGTATTTCATGAGCACGTATAATCTATAATCTGTCTTAGTTCATTTTATACTTAGCATCAATTCTTTGTTTTGTGAGCATATATATATGTGTGTATAGCTTGTCTTGTTTTCTTTGCATTATTCATTTGTATATACAGGTTATACTTTTCAAACTTTCTGATATGTTTGCTTAAAAGTTATTGTTAGCATATTAGTTGTATTCTATTTGTTAATTAAATTTTCAAACATTTGATTTATAATATATACTTGTATTTATATATTTTATATTTATGTTTACATCTTATATTTTATATTTAATACTTATATTTTTTTATATTAATATTGAAATATTATTTGGATTTCTTATTCTAAACATTATTACTTAGATTACCATTTTATATGTATTATATTAAATATTGATAATATACAACTTTTGGTTTTATTGAACAATACATGATTTATTTTAGATTTTCAAATCAAAATTTCATTTACAGACACATAGATAACTGGAAAATATTCAAAGATCTTATTTATTTATAAAATGAAGAGCTTGTATTTTATTTAAATTAGATTAAATATTTATTAAAATATATTGCCGAAATTCCGGGTCGTTACATTCCTTCCCCTTAAAAGAATTTCATCCCCGAAATTTGAAACAAAGATAATTCAAAAGTTTTTATAGCAACAAATACGAACATAAATATCATCCGTACATTAGCAACCAACAAACAAAGCATCCAAACAACAATACAAACAAACTCCCCTAGCTATCCGGACACAAATCCGGATATGTTTTCCTAAAACTATCGAGAGTCTCCCAAGTACAATCTCTGGGATCCTCGCTCCATTGCACCTTGACGAGTTTCACCACTTTGTTCCTAAGTTGCTTCTCGTCTCGATCCACAATTCGAACTGGATTTCTGACCACAGTTAAATTGGGTTCAACTTCCAAATCTTCTTGAATTACCGGTTCTACAACCAGTGATGGATCATGAACGAATTTCCTCAAATGCGATATATGGAAACACATTATGAATCCCAGACATTCGCTCTGGCAATTCAATCCTATAGGCTACAGCTCCAATTCTTTCCGACACTCGAAATGGTCCAATGTATCTCGGAGCAAGTTTTCCCGTCTTTCCGAATCTTATAGCACCTTTAATTGGGGAAACTTTAACAAAAACTAAGTCTCCGATCTCAAATTCCAATGGCCTTCATCTTCTATCAGCATATTTCTTCTGTCGATCTTGAGCAGCTTTCATCCTTTTCTTGATAAGCTCAACCTTCGCAGAAGCTTCTCGAATAAGATCGGGTCCGAGCACAATACGATCTTTCGATTCAATCCAACAAGATGGGGATCTACACGGTCTTTCGTATAAAGCTTCATAAGGAGCCATCTTAATACTTGCTTGATAACTATTATTATAAGAGAATTCCACTAGATGAAGATGGTCCTCCCAAGATCCTCCAAAGTCTAAAACACAAGCCCGCAACATATCCTCAAGAATACGATTAAGCCTTTCCGTCTGTCCGTCCGTTTGAGGATGATAGGCTGTACTCAATCTCAAATTTGTTCCCATTGCTGATTGTAGAGCTTCCCAAAATTTGCTGGTGAAAATAGGATCATGGTCACTTACTATGCTGACTGGAACACCATGCAATCGAACTATCTCCTTCAAGAAAATTTCCGCCAGAGAAACTGCAGTACGGGTTGCCTTGACTGGTATAAAATGGGCACTCTTAGTTAAACGATCCACAATAACCCATATACCATCATTCCCTTTCCTGGTTCTAAGCAAACCATCAATCAAATCCATCGAGATCATTTCCCGTTTCCAATTCGGAATTTCCAAAGGTTGCAATAACCCGGAAGATTTCTGTTGATCACCTTTAACTTGTTGGCAGATGGCACAACTGTTCACAAATCTAGCAACATCCTTCTTCATATTCGGCCACCAGAAAGCTCTCCTCGTGTCCTTGTATGTCTTCGAAATTCCCGGATGAATATTCAATTTGGAGCGATGACTTTCAGACAACACTTCCTGCCTCAACTCCTTATCATTCGGAACACAGATTCTCCCGTTAATTCTTAGTGTTCCTTGACCATCGATTTCAAAACTCGGACACTGACCCTTCCTGACTCTTTTGATGATCCTCCTCAACATCTTATTAGATTCTTGCTTGCTTGAGATCCTTTCAATAAGGGATGGAACCACTTCCAGAAGAGATAGAACCGCATTCCTGCTGAGAGCATCAGCTACGACATTCGCTTTCCCCGGGGTGTACAGAATATCCAAATCACAGGATGCAAGAAATTCAACCCACCGTTGCTGTCTCAGATTAAGATCTTTTTGAGAGAATAGATATTTCAACGATTTGTGATCCGTGAACAATTCGAATTTCTCTCCCAAAAGATAATGTCTCCAAATTTTCAAAGCGAAAACAATGGCTAGCAGTTCAAGATCGTGCGTAGCGTAGTTTTTCTCATGTGGCTTCAGTTGCCGACTAGCATACGCAATCACCCTTCCGTTCTGCATCAGAACTGCTCCCAAACCCACTATACAAGCATCAGTGTAAACCTCGAATTTGCTTTTCCCATCCGGAATAGCAAGTACTGGTGCACTAGTTAACCTGATCTTTAATTCCTGAAAAGCTTCTTCGCACTGAGGTGTCCATTTGAATTTCGCTCCCTTCCTAGTCAGCTTAGTCAGATGTGAAGAAATCTTGGAATAATCCCTGATAAATTTCCTGTAGTAGCCAGCCAATCCTAGAAAACTGCGAACTTCTGTCGGTGTCTCTAGCTGTTTCCATTCCAGAATAGTTTCAACTTTCGCTGGGTCTACAGAAATGCCTTCACCAGAAACAATGTGCCCTAAAAATTTAACCTCTGATTTCCAGAAATAGCACTTCGAGAACTTCGCCTTCAGCACTTGCTTCCTCAGAGTCTCCAATACAATCCTCAAATGCTCCCTGTGCTCTTCTTCGGGTTTGGAATAGACCAAGATATCATCAATCAATACCAACACAAACTTATTCAACACATCCCTAAAGACTCGATTTATGAGGTCAACGAAGTAGGCAGGAGCGTTGGTTAATCCGAACGGCATAACCAACCACTCATAGAAACACTTCGGTCCCCTAAATGCAGTCAAGGGAATACTGTCTTCAGCTACCCTCAACTAGTGGAAACCTGAAGCTAGATCTAATTGAGAAAAGATAGAAGCACCATGCAACTGGTCAAAAAGATCATCGATGCGAGGAAGAGGATATGTGTTACGGATAGTCACTTTGTTCAATTCTCTATAATCCACACAAAACCTCAGTGATCCATCCGATTTAGTCACAAACACTGCCGCCGAACCCCAACAAGAAAAACTGGGTCTAATCAACCCCTTCTCTAAAAGATCCTGAGTCTGCTTAATCAACTCTTCACTTTCCCTAGGAGCCATTCTTGTAACGTACGCGGATTTTCGTTGCCGAAAAACCGAATAGTTATGGGGTTTTTTTTAAAAAAGAATTTGAGAAAAGAAAAAGAAAGAAGAGAGAAGAGATAGGAAATAGAGAGGAAAGAAGATAGACAATTTTTAGAAAACAGAGAAAGAAAACAGAGAATTTTAAAAATAGAAGATAGAAGAATTTTAAAAATAGAACGGACAGAAAGGAAACAACAGAACAACAACATAATCTCACAATTCGCAGCGGAACAACATATAATAATAAATGAATAATCTTTAAATAAAGAACTATATCAGTTATTACATCACATTATATTTCATTACATCATATCATATCATCAGAGTGTACAACAACATACAACAATAAACAGTGCAGCGGAAAAGAAATACTATATAAACTAGTAATACGCCATGCCATCCAGCTTGCCTCCAGCAACTCCAGAATATCCAGAATATCCTGATAAACCTAACTCTTAACTGCCCGTGTGGAAATTGGTGGGCACCCAGAGTTTAGGAAGGAAAACAATAAACTCCAAGTCAGTCATGTGACTGGTGTGAGAACTCAAAACAGTTTACTTAACTTTAAAATCAAAATAGAGGAATATTTTTAAATTCAATTCGCAATGCTTTTAAAAATGAGACTACCATAAGGCCTCCCGCACACACACACATGCAAACGCAGAATCGGAGGAGATTTCTTCTTATGATAGTCAAAGATGCTTGATACGCATTTAAAATAACATTTGATATTATTATTAGTGCATAGTGTATAACAAATTCATTTCGAAAGTAGAATATAAATCTTAGCCAACATACGACCATTATCGTATGCCTACTATAGCTACTATCCAAACAGTGGTGACCACCATAAGTGAATAGCAGGTTCTACAACTAATACCGTACAAGTTTCGTATTGGGAATTGGATTTCCAACAAATGGTCAGGCCAAGGAACTTCCCATTGCCACATGAGAATGCCTCTGGATGGACATCCCCGAGAACCAAACCGGATCTCTACCAACACAAGGCCGGGTTACCCCTAACTGAGTAACAACTGACCGAATATGCCATCCCTCGGTCCTTTGGGACCTTTATCAACCGAGCGCTCGTAATCAATTCACACAATCATAACAAAGTGTTTTCAACATGAGTAAGTATCTGGGCTCCATACCATGATACCACCCTTTTCCAGAAGGAAATGGACACATCCTAAAGGGTGCTACCCCTCATAACCTTGCTGCTTCTTTCCTGTTTTGACCATTCACGGTGTGTGAGGCTCGACGAATTCACGTCCACAAAAACATACTTTATACAAAAGCCATGCTTTGGGTCAACAAATGATCAACACAATGATCACTAAGATAGACGATCAAATAAATGATCCTATCACAATAATCAACACAATGATCATTTCAGCATCACTCAGCATGTCACATTACCAAACTGGGAATATATCGCTGATAACTTCAACTATATAACCTTTGAGCACATACGTCTCAAAGAAGGGTGTTAAGCAAAGAATAAATTCTCCGCCACCAACAGAAATATATTTGAAAGAAATCGGCTTTATATCTCAAATTGTAATGTCAGACATACAATCCATACAAGTCTGTTCCGGGATCGAACAAAACCGAAGGCACTTACAAAGAAGTCCTTGCAATCCGGATATCCACAATCCTGATCGGATTTCCCATCACTTATGGAATCTCTATACCAGGAGCTACCCAGTGCAGAGACAATCGATAGGTCATCCTATCGCTCTCGCAAATACCGGTCTTCAACACCGATCTTCAATGCAATTCACAACGACGTATCACATATTCGGAATGGGTTATACGACCCCATGGTCCTTTCCCGGTTAACCCGAATAGTGAGCGCTTATTCAAAAATAAGTGTGCATTCAAATTCAACAATTCACATCAAATACCCATTCAAAGGGAAATACTGATAGTCGGCTATTGAACTATCAATGGATATGCATACATCACCATATTCCAAATAATTTTCCAAATTATTTATTTTCCAAAATATCTTTACAAGATATATAATTTCAACTTCAAAAATAAATCAATATTTATTTTTAACAAATTCCCTTTCACATATAAATTCCATAATGAATTTATATCTCAAAATATCCATGCATATACGATTTCAATTATTCATTTCAATTTATCTTCAAAAGATAAATTCTATAAATTCACTTCATATTGGAAAACATTTCCATACTTATTTATAAATAAGTAATTCACAATCTTTTATTTTCAACACTTAGAAAATATTCCATATACTTAAATCGAATTAAGTATATATTTCATTTTTTTAAGGAAATCATTCACTTAACATATTTATTTGGGTCAAAACGAATGTTGCGTAAAACATCGTTACAACAACCCAACATCACTAGTATAGGGATTCGAAATTAAAATAGATATATAAATCCCAATACTATACAAAACATTTCCTTTCGGAAATCATTTACTATAACTACAGTGTTATAGTCCATTATTTCCTTTTATTTCTCGAAAACGTCTATCCCAACAATAAATGTTGAAATCTATGGTTTCGAATCTCAACACAATTAAAACTTCGTTAGATCGTTTTAATTCTATTTCAAATATCACATTCTAAACATTTTCTTTAACATATTATTCACTATTCAAAAACGTGAATATACTACGTTAATCAATTTCATCATTTCTATACATTTCATTTTTAAAGGATTATTCACAATCTAAAATGTGAATATAACTCCATTAATAGGTTTCAACAATTTACTTATCAAAATAAGTTGTTTGCGAATTTATAAAACAACGTTTATAAATCCCTTTTTTATTTATCTTATAAAAACTTCTTTTTATAAATTCCTTTATTAACCTATCCCAGTTTATAACTAAATTATAAACTAAACGTTCATATTATAAATTAAATACTTATAAAACGATTATTTTACAAAATCGTTCTTTTTATCTTCCCAAATTATAAATCTTATAACTTATAAGATTCATTTATTTAACTAAATCTATTCTTCAAATAATTTCACCAAATTTATAAATCTTACTATTTATAAATTTCATTTATAACTTCACAGTTTATAATTCCATAAATTTCATTCTATTATGAAATTCATTCTCACATCATTCAAACATTTATAAAAACTTGTTTTATAATGTCTATATTCCAATTTATAAATATCCATTTATAAATCTCTTAATATAAATCAGTTTATATTATTATTCTGAAACGTCTTTAATTTCCTTTATAATTTCACCATTTTGATTTATAAAATAATCAAATTTTATAAATCCTATATTTAAACTTTTCATAATAAATTCAAAAATCCAGTTTAAACTATTTTATAAAATCATTAATTCATATTTCTCAAAAATCAGCTTTTAACTATATTTCACAAAAACCATAATTTTTATAACAATAAAAATTATAACGTTTATTTATTTAAAATAGATCAATTCCGAAAATCTTATATATTTTCAAAAATCACTTTAAAATCATTTTAAAATCCCAAAATCTGGGTCCAATGATGCTACACACCAAATAGTCAATCACGACTACAACGACATCATATATCGTATATGATAATCCATCAAATATCAAAATATCTGAAATCAAATAAAAACTGTTGAGGAATCCAGTTGGATCCCTCCAACCTGTTTCCTGCATCCAAAAACATTAGCACAATACCAATTTCGCTCCAGTACGAAATTATCGCGGTATATGTTCTTATTAAATATTATCCGCTTAATAACGGCGTAATAGGGTCTCATCCGCTAAACAAAAAATGCGGGAAATCAACAACTGCAATATATACATATGCCAATATATATATATTGATATTATATATAATACCAATTTCACTGTTTATGAAATATTCGCGGTATATGTTTTTAATAAATAACATCCGCTTACTAACGGCGCATAATGTCTATTTTAACAATCAATAATTTACAGTCATCATTCAAACATGCATTCAAATATTTTAAATCTAACTATTTAAAATAAAAATCGAAATCTATTCGATTGAGTGAGAAGTTCTCACCTTGGTTTTAATTTCCGTTTTAGCGATTTATTTCGAATAAAATTAAACGCGCGTTTAATTTTACCCGAAATTCTCACTAACTCCAAACGACTCCAAACCAACTCCATCGCGTAGTGCTCGTCCATACGATTCCAACGCAACTGAGTTTGCATTTTTTCGACCTCGTATGAAAAAGATATTGATTATTGAAGTTTGTACATGATTTATATAAACTAATATACAACATAACTTTATTATCAAACTCAACTTAATCAAGGCCATCCATCACAACCCCAAACACATCTGGCCGTGCATACCCCTTCTCCTACATCCTCACGTTCATCTCCAGACAAGCTTCAATACGCACGAACCCAACCCCTACAAACTAGGGTTAATTTTTGCTCCACCCACACTCACTTGCAACACGATCAAACACCTTAGCTTCGAAGCCACTCACCTCCTCCACGTTCGGCCCCAAGGACCTGTAGCTCGGCCTCCTAGATATGCGTGCGCACGGTGATGAACAGCCCACGAACGGCCCCCATATCTCCCAAAATACAACTCCATTTTAGATCATAGCCGTTGAAAACGTAGTACTCGAGGAGATCTTCAACTTTGTAGTTGAACTTTCTTGCTAATTCTTGATGGATTTGGAGAAATCAAGGGAGAGAGATCATGAGTTTCTGGCCATACATATGAAACTGGCGGCTGGCATATAGAATTAGGGTTTGTATATTTTTTTTTTTATTTTCTTGAGTTATGGGGGTATTTATAAGGAACGAGCGACACTATTCATCCCGGAAATTCCGAACTCCGATTTAGACGCCGTAACCAGCGTTTCTAAGGTTTACCCCGCGTTCCGGACACAATGGAACAGGTTTCGGAAGCTAATTCGGAAGTATGTGCAAGTTATGGCTGTAAACGCTCAATTTAAATTAAACCGATTTAAACCGATTTCTAGGCGTTTTAATTTGTACCGGACAAACGGTAAATCCAATCGACTTGAAATTTGAAACCTTACAATAATATCACATTACGGATCCGATGAAACTGGTTTCGTCGAAATCCGAGACTTTTTTGAAAAATGGCTATTTTGACTCGCCAAATTTAAATTAAAAATAATTCGATGCGTTTCGAGCTGCCACGATCAAACGATAGCTCCGATTGACACGAAAATTGAAATCCGGTAATAACTAACTATTACGGATCCAATGAAACTGGTTTCGTTCAATTCTGAGACTGTTCAAAAATTGACTATTTTACAGTCGATTATTAAATATTAAAATATTCAATTTTCATAAATTAACTTTTAATTCGATTTTAAAAGTTCTAAAATATTTCTATAACTTCAATATGATAAAATAAAATTTTACAAATCATTTTCAATCATATTTAACCCAATTTTCAATTATTTCCATAATTTAACGTATCAAATTTATCGATTTAATTATCCAATTAAATCCAATAATTCAAAATAAAATTTATTCGACTTATAAATTCACTTATTAATATTTAAAATTAATTAAATATTCAAATTTCAATTAAATAAAATTCTGGGTCGTTACAATCTTTCCCCCTTAAAGAATTTCGTCCTCGAAATTACAAGTAAGAAAAGTTACAGAATCCATTAATTTTCCCTAAATTCATAGTTAAACTTCTTATAAATCTTTACTAAGTTTTCAAAATTTTCCAATTTTTCTCAAATTTTTTCTAACGCCTTAAATTTTCGGAAAAATTCGCCATAGTCTCCTTTGCGCGGCTCGATCCGAAAATAAAATGACAGTATATATATCACAAATATACATCTCATCAAGTAATGAGGCATCCCGAAGGGAAAAAAAGTGTAAAAGTACGATATTTAATCCGAGATATGTACCTTATATTTTATTAGCAAGCATATACGGCTAATATAGCACTAAAGCGAACTCCAAATGCGAAGCAAACGCGATCCACACCTACTAAACACTCAACAAACAACATGAGAACATGCACATATGCAAATAATCTCAATATACAACATATATCAACATAACTACTACATAATATAGCAAATGCAACTAAAGCAACAAATGCAACCATCAACCAACTCCCATTCATAATCAAATGAATTTTCATTCATATTCTCATTAATATTCAATGAATTGGTTTTCACTTTAAATCATATTTGATTTATTACATTGGATTTTATCAACTTTCATTCATATTCAAATTTATTTACTTTCAATTTGAATTCAATTTCATAGCTTTCGATTTCATTAACACTTAATGAATTTTATACAATCAATCAACAATCATATACCAACCAATGTATATTAATTATAACCAAATTCCTTTGCTTATATTCATTTTGGTTCAACCCATTTAATTCCATTTGGTTTAACATTGAATTGATTAATATTCAATCCATTCATTCTTTTCAATTACAACAGTTGAATTTCATTTATATAACTCTTAAGTCATATTCCATTTAACTTTAAATTCATTTCTTATTTACAACTCATATTCATAAATTAATTCATATAGTTTCACTTCTTATATATATAAGTTTATTTCACAATTGTAAATCATATTAATTATAATTCAATTCTTATAATTCTTTTACTTATACACTTATTCTTCTATTCAAGTTATTCAAACAACCTAACAATCAACTTATATACACTTTAATAATTCTGAAAAATTATTCCTTTATATATAAAATATAATCAAGGTAAAATTATTTCATTTACCCAATTTAAAAATCAATATTGTGTCGAATTGTTCTATTCAAGTGTTTAGAAACCCCTTCGGCATAGTCTTACGGACCACGCTGACGAAAGTTCATATGCCACTCAATAAACCAATCATCACAATATAAAACAATTTCATATTCACTAACAAATACGCTCTCATAGCTATTATTACTCTCAAACTCATTCTAGAGTACTGCTGACTCTATCTCTAATGAGTAATACCCAACAGAACCATGGTTGTCGCTTAACCATCAGCTCTGATACCAAATGTAACGTACGCGGATTTTCGTTGCCGAAAAACCGAATAGTTATGGGGTTTTTTTAAAAAAAGAATTTGAGAAAAGAAAAAGAAAGAAGAGAGAAGAGATAGGAAATAGAGAGGAAAGAAGATAGACAATTTTTAGAAAACAGAGAAAGAAAACAGAGAATTTTAAAAATAGAAGATAGAAGAATTTTAAAAATAGAACGGACAGAAAGGAAACAACAGAACAACAACAGAATCTCACAATTCGCAGCGGAACAACATATAATAATAAATGAATAATCTTTAAATAAAGAACTATATCAGTTATTACATCACATTATATTTCATTACATCATATCATATCATCAGAGTGTACAACAACATACAACAATAAACAGTGCAGCGGAAAAGAAATACTATATAAACTAGTAATACGCCATGCCATCCAGCTTGCCTCCAGCAACTCCAGAATATCCAGAATATCCTGATAAACCTAACTCTTAACTGCCCGTGTGGAAATTGGTGGGCACCCAGAGTTTAGGAAGGAAAACAATAAACTCCAAGTCAGTCATGTGACTGGTGTGAGAACTCAAAACAGTTTACTTAACTTTAAAATCAAAATAGAGGAATATTTTTAAATTCAATTCGCAATGCTTTTAAAAATGAGACTACCATAAGGCCTCCCGCACACACACACATGCAAACGCAGAATCGGAGGAGATTTCTCCTTATGATAGTCAAAGATGCTTGATACGCATTTAAAATAACATTTGATATTATTATTAGTGCATAGTGTATAACAAATTCATTTCGAAAGTAGAATATAAATCTTAGCCAACATACGACCATTATCGTATGCCTACTATAGCTACTATCCAAACAGTGGTGACCACCATAAGTGAATAGCAGGTTCTACAACTAATACCGTACAAGTTTCGTATTGGGAATTGGATTTCCAACAAATGGTCAGGCCAAGGAACTTCCCATTGCCACATGAGAATGCCTCTGGATGGACATCCCCGAGAACCAAACCGGATCTCTACCAACACAAGGCCGGGTTACCCCTAACTGAGTAACAACTGACCGAATATGCCATCCCCCGGTCCTTTGGGACCTTTATCAACCGAGCGCTCGTAATCAATTCACACAATCATAACAAAGTGTTTTCAACATGAGTAAGTATCTGGGCTCCATACCATGATACCACCCTTTTCCAGAAGGAAATGGACACATCCTAAAGGGTGCTACCCCTCATAACCTTGCTGCTTCTTTCCTGTTTTGACCATTCACGGTGTGTGAGGCTCGACGAATTCACGTCCACAAAAACATACTTTATACAAAAGCCATGCTTTGGGTCAACAAATGATCAACACAATGATCACTAAGATAGACGATCAAATAAATGATCCTATCACAATAATCAACACAATGATCATTTCAGCATCACTCAGCATGTCACATTACCAAACTGGGAATATATCGCTGATAACTTCAACTATATAACCTTTGAGCACATACGTCTCAAAGAAGGGTGTTAAGCAAAGAATAAATTCTCCGCCACCAACAGAAATATATTTGAAAGAAATCGGCTTTATATCTCAAATTGTAATGTCAGACATACAATCCATACAAGTCTGTTCCGGGATCGAACAAAACCGAAGGCACTTACAAAGAAGTCCTTGCAATCCGGATATCCACAATCCTGATCGGATTTCCCATCACTTATGGAATCTCTATACCAGGAGCTACCCAGTGCAGAGACAATCGATAGGTCATCCTATCGCTCTCGCAAATACCGGTCTTCAACACCGATCTTCAATGCAATTCACAACGACGTATCACATATTCGGAATGGGTTATACGACCCCATGGTCCTTTCCCGGTTAACCCGAATAGTGAGCGCTTATTCAAAAATAAGTGTGCATTCAAATTCAACAATTCACATCAAATACCCATTCAAAGGGAAATACTGATAGTCGGCTATTGAACTATCAATGGATATGCATACATCACCAGATTCCAAATAATTTTCCAAATTATTTATTTTCCAAAATATCTTTACAAGATATATAATTTCAACTTCAAAAATAAATCAATATTTATTTTTAACAAATTCCCTTTCACATATAAATTCCATAATGAATTTATATCTCAAAATATCCATGCATATACGATTTCAATTATTCATTTCAATTTATCTTCAAAAGATAAATTCTATAAATTCACTTCATATTGGAAAACATTTCCATATTTATTTATAAATAAGTAATTCACAATCTTTTATTTTCAACACTTAGAAAATATTCCATATACTTAAATCGAATTAAGTATATATTTCATTTTTTTAAGGAAATCATTCACTTAACATATTTATTTGGGTCAAAACGAATGTTGCGTAAAACATCGTTACAACAACCCAACATCACTAGTATAGGGATTCGAAATTAAAATAGATATATAAATCCCAATACTATACAAAACATTTCCTTTCGGAAATCATTTACTATAACTACAGTGTTATAGTCCATTATTTCCTTTTATTTCTCGAAAACGTCTATCCCAACAATAAATGTTGAAATCTATGGTTTCGAATCTCAACACAATTAAAACTTCGTTAGATCGTTTTAATTCTATTTCAAATATCACATTCTAAACATTTTCTTTAACATATTATTCACTATTCAAAAACGTGAATATACTACGTTAATCAATTTCATCATTTCTATACATTTCATTTTTAAAGGATTATTCACAATCTAAAATGTGAATATAACTCCATTAATAGGTTTCAACAATTTACTTATCAAAATAAGTTGTTTGCGAATTTATAAAACAACGTTTATAAATCCCTTTTTTATTTATCTTATAAAAACTTCTTTTTATAAATTCCTTTATTAACCTATCCCAGTTTATAACTAAATTATAAACTAAACGTTCATATTATAAATTAAATACTTATAAAACGATTATTTTACAAAATCGTTCTTTTTATCTTCCCAAATTATAAATCTTATAACTTATAAGATTCATTTATTTAACTAAATCTATTCTTCAAATAATTTCACCAAATTTATAAATCTTACTATTTATAAATTTCATTTATAACTTCACAGTTTATAATTCCATAAATTTCATTCTATTATGAAATTCATTCTCACATCATTCAAACATTTATAAAAACTTGTTTTATAATGTCTATATTCCAATTTATAAATATCCATTTATAAATCTCTTAATATAAATCAGTTTATATTATTATTCTGAAACGTCTTTAATTTCCTTTATAATTTCACCATTTTGATTTATAAAATAATCAAATTTTATAAATCCTATATTTAAACTTTTCATAATAAATTCAAAAATCCAGTTTAAACTATTTTATAAAATCATTAATTCATATTTCTCAAAAATCAGCTTTTAACTATATTTCACAAAAACCATAATTTTTATAACAATAAAAATTATAACGTTTATTTATTTAAAATAGATCAATTCCGAAAATCTTATATATTTTCAAAAATCACTTTAAAATCATTTTAAAATCCCAAAATCTGGGTCCAATGATGCTACACACCAAATAGTCAATCACGACTACAACGACATCATATATCGTATATGATAATCCATCAAATATCAAAATATCTGAAATCAAATAAAAACTGTTGAGGAATCCAGTTGGATCCCTCCAACCTGTTTCATGCATCCAAAAACATTAGCACAATACCAATTTCGCTCCAGTACGAAATTATCGCGGTATATGTTCTTATTAAATATTATCCGCTTAATAACGGCGTAATAGGGTCTCATCCGCTAAACAAAAAATGCGGGAAATCAACAACTGCAATATATACATATGCCAATATATATATATTGATATTATATATAATACCAATTTCACTGTTTATGAAATATTCGCGGTATATGTTTTTAATAAATAACATCCGCTTACTAACGGCGCATAATGTCTATTTTAACAATCAATAATTTACAATCATCATTCAAACATGCATTCAAATATTTTAAATCTAACTATTTAAAATAAAAATCGAAATCTATTCGATTGAGTGAGAAGTTCTCACCTTGGTTTTAATTTCCGTTTTAGCGATTTATTTCGAATAAAATTAAACGCGCGTTTAATTTTACCCGAAATTCTCACTAACTCCAAACGACTCCAAACCAACTCCATCGCGTAGTGCTCGTCCATACGATTCCAACGCAACTGAGTTTGCATTTTTTCGACCTCGTATGAAAAAGATATTGATTATTGAAGTTTGTACATGATTTATATAAACTAATATACAACATAACTTTATTATCAAACTCAACTTAATCAAGGCCATCCATCACAACCCCAAACACATCTGGCCGTGCATACCCCTTCTCCTACATCCTCACGTTCATCTCCAGACAAGCTTCAATACGCACGAACCCAACCCCTACAAACTAGGGTTAATTTTTGCTCCACCCACACTCACTTGCAACACGATCAAACACCTTAGCTTCGAAGCCACTCACCTCCTCCACGTTCGGCCCCAAGGACCTGTAGCTCGGCCTCCTAGATATGCGTGCGCACGGTGATGAACAGCCCACGAACGGCCCCCCATATCTCCCAAAATACAACTCCATTTTAGATCATAGCCGTTGAAAACGTAGTACTCGAGGAGATCTTCAACTTTGTAGTTGAACTTTCTTGCTAATTCTTGATGGATTTGGAGAAATCAAGGGAGAGAGATCATGAGTTTCTGGCCATACATATGAAACTGGCGGCTGGCATATAGAATTAGGGTTTGTATATTTTTTTTTTATTTTCTTGAGTTATGGGGGTATTTATAAGGAACGAGCGACACTATTCATCCCGGAAATTCCGAACTCCGATTTAGACGCCGTAACCAGCGTTTCTAAGGTTTACCCCGCGTTCCGGACACAATGGAACAGGTTTCGGAAGCTAATTCGGAAGTATGTGCAAGTTATGGCTGTAAACGCTCAATTTAAATTAAACCGATTTAAACCGATTTCTATGCGTTTTAATTTGTACCGGACAAACGGTAAATCCAATCGACTTGAAATTTGAAACCTTACAATAATATCACATTACAGATCCGATGAAACTGGTTTCGTCGAAATCCGAGACTTTTTTGAAAAATGGCTATTTTGACTCGCCAAATTTAAATTAAAAATAATTCGATGCGTTTCGAGCTGCCACGATCAAACGATAGCTCCGATTGACACGAAAATTGAAATCCGGTAATAACTAACTATTACGGATCCAATGAAACTGGTTTCGTTCAATTCTGAGACTGTTCAAAAATTGACTATTTTACAGTCGATTATTAAATATTAAAATATTCAATTTTCACAAATTAACTTTTAATTCGATTTTAAAAGTTCTAAAATATTTCTATAACTTCAATATGATAAAATAAAATTTTACAAATCATTTTCAATCATATTTAACCCAATTTTCAATTATTTCCATAATTTAACGTATTAAATTTATCGATTTAATTATCCAATTAAATCCAATAATTCAAAATAAAATTTATTCGACTTATAAATTCACTTATTAATATTTAAAATTAATTAAATATTCAAATTTCAATTAAATAAAATTCTGGGTCGTTACAATTCTCCTACTGGGCTGAATCACCGGCACAGCTCCTGGAATCAAATCAATACGGAACTCTATTTCTCGATGTGGCGGCGGGCACTTAACTTCTTCAAATACATCTGCAAAATCTTGAACCACATCGATATCTTCAACTCTCTCTTCAGAAGTCTCAATTCCATGCAAAAGACTGCTCAAGTGAATTCCATAATTATCACACGACACTTTGGCAATTCTACCCAGATCATTTTCCAACGAAACTGTTCTTTCATCATAATTCAAAACGGCTTTATACTTATCCAGATATTCCATACCCAAAATAAGATCAAATCCTTTAAAATTCAACACATACGGGTCACAAGAAAAACTGTGGGATAGATAAGAAATCTTTAAGTCCTTACAGATAGTGTCTAATTTGGTCACCCCTCCTATAGGATTAGATACCAAGATTGGACTGTCTACAGAACTAGGGGTAAGAGAGAACTTTTCAACAGAATCCAAAGAAATAAAACTCAAGGAAGCACCCGAATCAAAAACAACTTTAATGTATTTTCCATCTAAAAGTAAAGTACCTTCTACTACTCCTTTTCCTATCGAAGCAGAAGATGGTCCGGCTTCCAAATCAAAAACTTTATTCTGAGGCGTCCTCTGCAGAAGTGGACAATTCTTGATCATGTGTCCTGGCTGATGACAATTAAAGCACAATGATTTCTAAACCATAGCTGATCCTGGGCCACTTCGATGCGGTTGCTGTTGTTGCTGCTGGAATTCTTTTCTATGACACTTATTTGCCAAATGTCCTTCCTGTTGACAAATGTAGCACTTGCGAGGTCCGTTGTTATTCCCAGGTTTCTTCTTATTCGACTTTCTCCATTTAGGATCGAACTTTCGCTTATTCGAATTAGTGAAGTTCCCACCTGAAGCTGCCACTGGAGCCACCGGTTTCTTACTCATCAAACTTTCGCATCTCAATGCCATATCAATCAAATCAACAAAAGATCCCTTCAGAAGCACTGTCAATTTTCCCTGAAATTCAAGCCTCAACCCTTGCACAAATTTCTCATTCTTTTTCAGAGGAGTATCGATGAGTCATGGACCATAACAAGAGAGTTCGTTGAATCTGGTTTCATACTCCGAAATAGACATACTACCCTGCTTCAAATACAGAAAATCCTGATACAATTGGGTTTTCCCTGCCGTTGGCACAAACTTCTCTTCAAACAACTCCTTAAATCCTTCCCATGAAATGTCATCCTCGGAAATATTTGCAATAGTTGAATCCCACCATGCTGCTGCACCACCTTGCAATTGCCACGATGCCATATGCCTCTTACGCTCATCAGACAATTTCATGCTCTTGAAAAAGCGCTCACAAGAGCGTAGCCAGTCTTGAACTTCAATTATTGACTCTGAACCTTCGAATGGTTGGCCTCCAAGATTTTTGAAATCCCTGCATAAAGCTGGAAAACTAACTTGAGGCGGTACTGGATTGACAGCCTCACTAACATTTTGACTCCGTCCATTATCTGTTGAAGTACTGGCCCTAACTCTGCCTCTTCTTCCTGAACTCATGTTGGCCACCTGAACAGGTAACTCAACAAATTTAGATATATATATATATATAATTATATGAAAATACAAATACACACTCTCAGGATAAATATAACACAAGAGCCTAAGTACTCGCTTGACCTAGCGCTCTGATACCAATTGTGACGACCCGCCTTTCTAACCCCAGAAAGATGTATCATCATTAAGAAAGAAAGGGATAGAAATAGAGAAGAATAGAAAGAAAGAATAACAACATCAGAATCTCACAGCGGAATGGAACAAAATATAATACATTAACATAACTATTACATAGTTATACATACATCAGAGTAATACAATATCACATAACAGGACTGTCATATACATATATGTCCATACATACATCCAAAATACAGCATATACTAACTAAACAGCGGATCTACATATATAGATACATACGTCTGGTCTTCTTTCCCAAAAACTTCTCCAGAAAATCAACACTTCCAATACCAATCACTTGGCTACTCATAAAAATTTGAGTTCCCAAGAGTTTATGAAAACACAAAATATAAACTCCGGGTCAGACATGGGTCTGGTATGAGTAAACAGGTTAAATTGTTTAACTTTGAAAATCATTTGAAAATAAAGGTATCACGTAAGACTTCCCACAAATAAATACGGGTAAGTTTTTACCTTATGCTAACCAAACATTTTATAGGAACTTCAGTGATATTATAATAGTGTCTAGGGTTTTCAAGTAAATAGAAAATAGCCGAAATTGTTACATGATTAAATTCCAGCTACTAGCCACGAAAGTGGGTAATACAAATCAAAACCGTAGAGTCTCGTAGGGAAAATGAGTTTCCAACATTGGCAGGGCTACTGGGGTACCGCCCGTCACAGTACGGGGCCTAGATAACCGTACCGAGGATCACTCCCTACCCCCTACAACACAAGGCCGGAACCATTCCTTACTGAACAGTCCTGAACAAGATAACCCGCAGTTGTGGCCAACAACTGCTCACATAGCCGAAATAAAAAGGGACACCTAGACAGGGGAATATCTTGTCCTACTTGGGCATGACCCACCTAACCTTGCTGCATCTCCCCTGTTTTAGCCATTCCCGGTTGATGAGGCTTGAGGCCGCGATTACCTTTATTGAACATTATTCTTAGAATGCTTATCATCCGCCTGACGATGTGCTGAAAGCATTCGATCCATACAAGTTCGTTCTGGGTCCGAACGAAACCGAAGGCATTATCTCGTTACACTCATTTTGGAATCACCCTCAGAGTTAAAGACGATAACCCTTGCATTCTGAAATACCATCTCGATCACCAAATGATAAGTCATGACCTATCGTTTAATTTGGATCGATGTGGTTTTGAAGAATCAAAATTGATTCTTTCGATCCCGGTCTCATCGGAATGCAAACACCATTTTAAGGGCCAAGTTGTCTATTTAACTTAACAGTTCAATTTAATATCAAAATTCACATAACAGATATAACAGATAGATCATACACAGTTATCACTGATATCCATAATATATTATAACATATCACAGAAATATCACCAACAGATATCAAAGTCAATCAAACAGAATTATCAATGCATATCAAAACAGTTTGGTTTTTCTTAACTAAATTATTTGCTTAAGAATAACTATATTTTATTCTGCTTAATTAATTACTGATTAATTAACTTATTAATGATCAATTAGTTACTTAGTTAATCATTAATTATTAATATATTAGTCATCTAATCTTTAATTAATTAATTATTTAATTAACTAACTTTTACCCATCAATTGTTACTTAATTACTCAGTTAATTAATTTATTTTTAATTGTTAATTAATAACTTACTTATTAATAATGAATTACTTATTTAATTACTTTAATTAATCAATTTTTATCAATTAAATTAATTATAATCCTTAATTAATCACTTAATTTAATTACCATTAATTAACCTTTAAGTAATTAGCTAACGTTCTTAAGTTTTAAATTGATTTAACACATGATTTATTTTTAATTTACAAAATTAATTTAAAGTTATCAATTTAATTTCAAATATAAACTAATTTACATTTTAGTTACTTTATATTAATCAACTATCTTTACATCACTTACTTTATTAAACCTTTAAAACAAATATTAACCTAACTAACTAATTGCTTAATTAACTGTTATAAAAATACTAAAACAAAAGTATGCACGTTCAAAGAGAAAGGTACCCGAGACAAACCCCTTCCCTACTCGAGACAGTCTCGAGACTTTCCGTGCGTTTTCCTACGTATCTTCCTCATCCACTTTCTTCCTTTCTTTCCTGTAACCTTTCTTCTTCCCGTTATTTTTTTAAGTTAAAGTTATAAATTACTGCAGAAGCCACTCACGTAAACGACCCGGATGCAAACCAAGGAAAACTCGAAGCGACCTCCCAAGGACCTCGAGCAACCCACACGCGATGACCAAAAAAAACTCTACTGGCACTGATCACCACCGTGCACGTGCACGGTGGTTCGCTTCGCCTCCGGCGACTCGCGCTAGCCCCCACAAACTCCACTTCGACCCCCCCACTCGAATTCAACAGCTAACTCGAATCAAAGACCACGGAATCGAAAAATACCCCTCTGGGTGAACTGTAACTTAAACAGCGACAGAGGAATTGCCTCATCCTCCTAGCGCCGACCAACGTTTGAGTCGCGCTTCCTGCCACACGTCGCCAATGTCCTACCCCTTCATCCCTCAAAAACACTTCCAACTCGGTCGTTCCTTGATGAAGGAATCATCGAGCAAAACAGACCCATCAGAAACGTTCACTAAACCCTACCTTTACCTCAAACTCAAAATCCCTTCATTCGAAAATTCTTTTAACAATTTTCTTATGTTAAATTGTCTTCATGCTTTCTTCATAACAATTTACAACCGTTAAAATTTTCCCAACTATCCAGAATTGACAAAATACCATTTTAGCTTTCTTTAAAAACTGCTCTTTTGATCTTTGCTTAAAAATCACAATTTTTGTGTTAAAAATCCTAATTATGTATATGAAATCAGAATATGTTATTGAATTTATAAATTTAAACATTCAAATTTTTACCTTTTAATTCTTTTACCTGTAATTGGAAATAACAGTATTTATAAAATACTGTAAAACTCTAAACAAGTTGCATGCCTATGCTTTAAGGTGAACAACTTGAATTAGCAACAACACCAAAGTTCAAACAATTATATGAATAAATGTTTATAAATTTCTTTGCTTTGCTTGTTCAGATATTCAAATATCTCTAAAGAACAACTTCATATATTACAGAGCAACAGGAAGTACTCAAGACAACATGTTTAAAGCAGACATCATGGCACATATCTTTGTAAGTTAAATATACGATTTTAAATTCAAAAAGATAAGTTTACTCACCTAATAACTATTGAACAGAAAGTAAGTGTTGTGTTGAAGCTGCAGTCTTGAATTCCTGAGAATCTTTTTTGCCTTGATGTTGAATTTTGCTTGAGTTTGTAAAATAAGATGTTTATCATCCCTTTTTTTTATAAACTCAGTTTTGAATTGATGAACGAAAGAAGATACAAGCTATGATATATATTAAAAAAAATTGCAGGCTGTAAGATTTGTTGTAAGATTTTTGTTTGTACTAAGAACATTTCATAAGGCCGGCCAGAGATTTTTTTCTCAACAAGATGGTGGCTGAAAAGATGAAAAATGTGGCTACATTTATTGATTTGTCTTATGTAATTTATCATCTTGTACTATATTTTTTTTCTTCTTTCTTTCAGGTTTGTACAACCTGGTTTAGAAATCTGATGAGCATACATATGTTACTTTGTTCATTTCTTACTTAGCTTATATTTTTTTTCTTCCAAGTGTAGCCTGACTTTGTGTTTCATGAGCACGTATAATCTATAATCCGTCTTAGTTCATTTTATGCTTAGCATCATTTATTTGTTTTGTGAGCATATATATATATATATATATATGCGTATAGCTTGTCTTGTTTTCTTTGCATTATTCATTTGTATATACAGGTTATACTTTTCAAACTTTCTGATATGTTTGCTTAAAAGTTGTTGTTAGCATATTAGTTGTATTCTATTTGTTAATTAAATTTTCAAACATTTGATTTATAACATATACTTGTATTTATATATTTTATATTTATGTTTACATCTTATATTTTATATTTAATACTTATATTTTTTTATATTAATATTGAAATATTGATTGGATTTCTTATTCTAAACATTATTACTTAGATTACCATTTTATATGTATTATATTAAATATTGATAATATACAAATTTTGGTTTTATTGAACAATACATGATTTATTTTAGATTTTCAAATCAAAATTTCATTTACAGACACATAGATAACTGGCAAATATTCAAAAATCTTATTTATTTATAAAATGAAGAGCTTGTATTTTATTTAAATTAGATTAAATATTTATTAAAATATATTGCCAAAATTCCGGGTCGTTGCACCAAGGCCCTCTACTGCGAAGGCTCCCCCTCGAGGAAAGGGAAAGAAGTTATCGTCGGTCCATCCGGGCCGAGTCTCTTGTTCACCTGCCTTCCCAGCCGGCCGGTCGGCCGATACTCGATCCCTTTGAACAGCACATTGGCTATGATCCGGAAGCCCCCGGCCTAGGAATTCATGTTTTGTCTCCTATCCCGTAGGGCGAAACTCCTTTGACGACAGAGAGTTTGCCAGGGCCTGGTAGATAACCTTTCACTTTGAGGTTTTGAAAGTCGTCATTCTTTGTGAAGTATTATTGCATTCTAATGCTCATCTTTTCTGATTTTGTGCAGGTCGTTCCGACCCTGATCCCACTCCGAGGAGCGATGTCGCCAAGGAGGTGGAAAAGACTGGTGGGGCTGCTCATGCTGGTGAAGTTCCTAGGCCAGATGCTCAAGTGATTGGGGCGCTTGATGAAGGCAAGTCCGATTCCTCTTCTGAGAGTTATGAATTAGATGTTACAGGCGCCTCTGAGCATACATCTGAATTGAGCATTAAGGAGCGACTCGGAAAAGAGAAAAAAGATACAGCCAAGATCAAGGTTGAACCGCGTGAAGTGGACCTGGACGATCCCTTGAACAAGCCATTGAAGGTCATCCTTCCTGGAAGGTCCTCGGATGTTCCCCTTATTTCTTTAGTTGTTACTCCTCCATCAAGGAAAGGTTCCAAGGGTAAACGCTCCGGGGAAGAGTCATCCGGGAAGAAGTCGAAGAAGCACAAGAAGTGACTACTGTCCTCGTTCAACGAGGGTCGATCTAAGTCGTGTAATAGTTTTTGTAATTTTTGTAGATAGACTGTTGACTCCGAGTTTTGGAGTGCTTGTAGCAGAAAACTTTTCCTGAATAATGTTTAGTTTCCTTTTCTGTCTTTTCAAAAGATTCTTATTATCCAGTTTTCTTTGTGATTGTGATTCGAATCCATGCTGTTGTGCGTAACATAGACTTCTTGGTTTGTCTTCACATAGCCCATTGATTCTCTGAGTGTTATTCGTCTTCCTCCCATGCTTTAAGCACTTAGAACATTTTTTAATCTGTACAACAAGAACTTAGAATATTCCAGTCCGCATTCTGGGGACTTGGAGAATTTTTACCGTTTATGCTCGAGTCCACACTCCGAGGTCTTAGAGTACTCCAGTCCGCACTCCGAGGACTTGGAGATTTTGAATTGTTTATAGTCGAGTCCGCACTCCGGGGACTTAGAGTACTCCAGTCCGTACTTTGGGGACTTGGAGGTTTTTATTCGTTTACACTCGAGTCCACACTCTGGGGACTTAGAGTACTCCAGTCCGCACTCTGGGGACTTAGAGTACTCCGGTCCGCACTCCGAGGACTTGGAGACTTTGAATTGTTTATACTCGAGTCCGCACTGCGGGGACTTAGAGTACTCCAGTCCGCACTCTGGGGACTTGGAGGTTTTTATTTGTTTATACTCGAGTCCGCACTCTGGGGACTTAGAGTACTCCAGTCTGCACTCCGGGGACTTGGAGATTTTAAGTCGTTTATACTCGAGTCTGCGCTCCGCGGACTTAGAGTACTCCGGTCCGCACTCCGGGGACTTGGAGGTTTTTTTCGTTTATACTCGAGTCCGCGCTCCAGGGACTCAGAGTACTCCAGTCCGCACTCCTGAGACTTGGAGGTTTTTGTTCGTTTGTACTCGAGTCCGCGCTCCGGGGACTTAGAGTACTTCAGTCCGCACTCCGGGGACTTGGAGGTTTATATTCGTTTATACTCGAGTCCGCACTCCGGGGACTTAGAGTACTCCAGTCCGCACTCCGGAGACTTGGAGATTTTAAGTCATTTATACTCAAGTCCGCGCTCCGGGGACTTAGAGTACTTCGGTCCGCACTCCGGGGACTTGGAGGTTTTTATTCGTTTATACTCGAGTCCGCACTCCGGGGACTTAGAGTACTCCAGTCCACACTCCGGGGACTTGGAGATTTTAAATCGTTTATACTCGAGTTCGCGCTCCAGGGACTTAGAGTACTCCGGTCCGCACTCCGGGGACTTGGAGGTTTTTATTCGTTTATACTCGAGTCCGCGCTCCGAGGACTCAAAGTACTCCACTCCGCACTCCGGGGACTTGGAGATTTTAAGTCGTTTATACTCGAGTCCACACTCCGGGGACTTAGAGTACTCCGGTCCGCACTTCGGGGAATTGGAGGTTTTTATTCGTTTATACTCGAGTCCACGCTCCGGGGACTCAGAGTACTCCAGTCCGCACTCCGGGGACTTGGAGGTTTTTATTCGTTTGTACTCGTTCGTACATTAGCCGAGATAACATAATTTTATTTGCCCGTCAGAGGATCATCATTCATAGAGGCATTAATAATTCATGGAAAGAATGACTTCAAGCCTTTACTAATGAGAGCAAGCTAAATCGCCTTATTACATGCCAAGAATTAGAAATAAATGCATACTGGAAATAAGTGTCACTAATACATGAAAGAAATAGACTAAGTATAATAACGCCGCAAGTGCTCGCTGTTCCATGCTCGGGGGAGTGTTGCACCATCGACGACCGCTAGCTTGAAAGTTCCTTCTCCAAGCTTCCGTTCAATGACGTATGGACCTTCCCATGTGGGATTCATATGAGACGGTGTCGGGAAAACTCGTTTCAATACGAGGTCTCCCACACTAAAAATTCTTGGTCGGACCTTCTCGTTATAATATTTAGCGACTCTGTGTCTGTATGCGGCCGCTCTCAAATTGGCTTCTTCACGTTTTTCATCAATGAAGTCCAACGATTCTAATAAAAGATTCTGGTTCGAATCGGGGTCGTAATAGGTTTCCTGATGTGATGGGACCTCAAGTTCCACAAGTATGACAGCTTCAGTGCCATACGCCAACGCGAATGGAGTGTGGCCAGTCGTGGTCTTGTGGGTGGTCCTGTAGGCCCAAAGTACTGTTGGAAGTTCATCCACCCACCTGCCTCTAGCCTTTTCCAAATGTTTTTCAATATGGACTTGATTACATTGTTTATGGCTTCCACTTGTCCATTGGCCTTCGGGTGAGCTACCGTTGCAAACTTCTTTTCAATGCCATATTTCTGAAAAAATTCTTTGAACTCCTTGCTTTTGAACTGAGTCCCATTGTCTGTAATGATGGTCCGTGGAAGGCCGAAGTGGCATATGATATTTCGTACGACAAAATTAATAACCTTCTTGGTGGTTATCGTGGCCAGAGGCTTTGCTTCTGCCCATTTGGTGAAGTAGTCGACCGCAACTATTGCATATTTCGCTCAACCCTTAGCTATGGGTAAAGAACCAACTAAGTCAATTCCCCACATTGCGAATGGCCAGGGACTTACCATTTTCGTGAGTTTCGTCGGCGGAGCTCTCGGGATTTTTGCATATATCTAGCATTTATCACATCTTCTCACATAGTCTACAGCATCCCGATTCACAGTTGGCCAGTAGTATCCATAGCGGAGGATCTTCTTTGCTAATGTCTGCCCCCCAGTATGGTCGCCGCACTCTCCTTCATGGACTTCCTCCAGGACTCATTTTATCTCATCGTGGGCAATGCATCGGAGTAGTGGGTCGAGAATCCCCTTCGATACATTATTCCATCCTGTATTACATAACGTGAAGCTTTACGAAGGACTTGGCGTCTTTCACTTCTCTTTTCAGGAAAATCCCCTTGTAGCAGGTACTGCTTGATTGGGGTCAACCACGATTCCTTCTCAAGTTTGATCTCTAACACGAAATCTGTCTCCATTAAATCTATACTTGGAGCATAGAGGGTCTCAACAGGGAACAATCCCATTTGTTGTGCATCGCCAATGCTCGCGAATTTTGCCAATGAATCGGCTTCTCTATTTTGTTTGCGTGGGACATGCGAGATGTCGTAGTATTCTATATACGCTAGCAGCTCTTGAAATTGAGCAAGATAAGGAGCAAGTCGCTGCCCCTTCGCTTGATAGTCTCCCCGTACCTGATATACTACCAGCTGCGAATCATAGAAGATTTCGATCGACTTCACTCCCAGTTCGATAACAATTCTCAAGCCAGCATTCAATGCTTCATATTCGGCTTCGTTATTTGTTGCTGCAAACTCGAGCTTCAAAGCATAGTAGATTGATCGGTCTTCAGGAGTTATGAGGATTATACCTGCCCCCGAGCGACGGTCGTTAGATGCCCCATCGGTGTACATCTTCCATCGAACAGGGAGTATGATTTTGTGACTGCTCGGTTCATTTAGCACAGTGAATTCAGCAATGAAGTCGGCTAGTGCTTGTCCATATATGGCCCTTCGCGGTAGATAGGCGATATCGAACTGACTCAACTCAATATTCCATTTTGACATTCTTTCGGAAGTTTTTGGCCGTTGGAGTACCTTCCGTAGGGGTTGGTCAGTGTAGACACTGATTGAGTGTGCCTGAAAGTAGGGGTGAAGCTTGCGTGATGCGATCACCAAGTAATAGGCTAGTTTTTCAATCTTTAGATAATTCCTTTCCGCCCCTGTCAAGCGTTTACTGACATAGTTAACCGGCTTTTGAATCCAGTCTTCCTCACGAACCAAGGCCGTACTGATAGCGTGCTGGGATACGGCCAAGTATACATACAACATTTTGTGGTCTATCGGCTTGGACAGTACAAAGGGACTTTCTAAATGCCTTACCAGAGCACGGAATGCTTTCTCACAGTCAGATGTCTATTCAAAGTTTCTCTTTCCTTTCTTTATAATGTCGAAGAAGGGAATACACTTGTCTATAGCTCTGGATATGAATCGACTTAGCGCAGCCACTTTTTCATTCAGGCTTTGCACCTGCTTTATGGTTCCGGGTACTTGTATATCTCAGATAGCCTAGATCTTCTCTGGGTTAGCCTCGATTCCTCGGGCATTCACAATGAAGCCCAGAAACTTTCCTGATGGTACACCGAATGAACACTTCAACGGATTGATCTTCATTTCGTAATGCCTGAGTATGTCAAACATCTCCGCTAGGTCTCGGATGTGGTCGTTTAACTGCCGTGACTTCACTAGCATGTCATCCACATAGACTTCTATCGTTTTTCCAATCTGATCTTTGAACATTCGATTCACCAGATGTTGATAAGTTGCTCCTGCGTTCTTCAATCCAAAGGGCATTACTACACTGCAATACAACCCCACGTTTATGACTAAACTGGTGTGTTCTTGGTCAGGAACGTGCATTGGGATTTGATTGTATCCAGAGTACGCATCCATAAAAGATAGTAACTCATGTCCGGCTGTTGAATTTACCAGTTGGTCAATTCTAGGTAACGAAAAGCTATCCTTCGGGCATGCTTTGTTTAAATCAGAGTAATCGACACAAGTTCTCCATTTCCCTTTTGCTTTCTTTACTAACACCAGATTAGATACCCATTCAGGGTAGAGGGCGTCCCGGACAAACCCGTTGGCTTTGAGTTTGTCCACCTCCTCTTTGAGAGTCGCAGACCTCTCCGGGTCCGTGCCTCTCCTTTTTTGTTTCACAGGAACATGCCTCGGGTCTATGTTCAACATATAACGCGCGATTGCAGGAGAAATCCCACACATATCAGAATGCGTCCAAGCAAAAACATCAAGGTTCGCTCGGAGGAAGTTAGTAAGGTTCTCAGCTGCCACATGGTCGAGCTGTGATCCTATTTTAAGAACTTGCGATGGGTCGCTGCGGCTAACTGAGATGTCGATGGTTGGTTCAGCCGGTGCCGCATTTGTTTCCTTGGGTTTCCCATCACCGTCTCTCGGATATATGTCTCTATGGATCCGAGAATGCCGCCCGAGCCAGGGCTCGGGCGCTAGTTGTCAATCGTCAGAACCTTGGATGCGGACATGGCTGTCTGCAACCTTTCCTTTCTCCCTACGTCGTACCTCCCTAAGCTCAGCTACATAGCATGCACGGCCGATTGCCTGGTCGCCATGTACCACTCCAACCCCTCTGTCTGTTGGAAATTTATACGTCAAACACCAAGGGGCCAAAGCTGCCCTTAATTCCGCCAGGGCTGGACGACCCAGAAATACATTGTACGGGAATCAACGTCCAGTACTATGAATGGTAAGATTCGCACCCTTCTGCGTTCACCTTGTCCCAGTTCAATTGGTAATTCCACATATCCCACTACATTGGTTGCTACTCCATTAAAGCCAGATTCTGGCTTTGGATGGCTTCAAATCCTTGGTCTCCAGCTTCATTTGGTGTATGCCTTCCGGAAGATGATGTTAACGGAACTTCCGCAATCAATTAGAATTCTCTTCATGAATGCCAGCCCGATGGTCGCAGATATGACCATTAGGTCAATGGTAGGAGCCTCTACCTTATCCGCATCTCTGTTCCTGAATACGATATCATCATTCATTGTGCGTTGCTGCTTTGCAGGAGTCCCATCCTCCACGTTTGAACAACACTCATACTCCGCATGTCTTAAGGAGTTAGCATATTGCTCCATCTCTTGCCAATTCTTATCTACCGGATGAGGTTTGCCAGCAATCATGTTAATAACCAATCTACCCACAGTCCGAGTAGGTTGTTCTGGTTGGTGTGGGGCTAGCCCACGTCCAGGGTCCGATGTTTCTTACCTCCCGTCCTTTGGGTCTTTGACAAATTCCTGCAGCTTCTTCTGTTTAATTAGTTTTTCTATGGCATCATGAAGGTGTCTGATTCCTCTGTGTTGTGCCCATAAGACTCGTGAAAACGACAATACTTCCCGGTCCGCTTCTATTCCTCTGTCGATTCCTTTGGGTGTGGCTTTCTATACTGGAAAGTGTTGCAGGTTGATAAATAGATGTTCTCAAGAGATGCGTTTAACGGGGTGTATTCACTGTAGGTTGGGATCCTTGACTTCCATTTCCCTGTTTCTTTTTTCTTTCCAGGATTTCCACCCCCGGATCCTTTAAATTGCCCGGGCTTGTTTTGGATGTTAACTTGAGTTTTTTCAGGATTATCTCCGGTTTGTTTCACGACGACGTTACTTTTCGCAGACTCTTGAATGGGCCCTGATGCCTTGTCTCGCCTTTTCCACCGAGTTTCCTCCCTTCTTATGAACTGATGAGCCTTCGAATAAAAACGCTCCAGTGTAGCTGGGGGCTTCCCCGCCAACCAATCTCCAAATTCAGAATCCGGATCCACTCCACGCATTAGTACCATCAAAATCGCGTGGTCGTTAGGATTGCTCACCTCGGTAGCTGCAACATGAAATCTTTGCAAGTATGCTTTTAATGACTCTCTTGGAGTTTGAGTTACACTTGATAAG
Source organism: Allium cepa (assembly GCA_030765085.1). NCBI lineage: Eukaryota > Viridiplantae > Streptophyta > Magnoliopsida > Asparagales > Amaryllidaceae > Allium > Allium cepa. The sequence goes on from CM060928.1 coordinate 332,890,536, forward strand.
GACATCACGTCCTTTGGACGAGTGGTATGAATCCTGAATTGTTCTACGAATTTCATTGCTAATTCGTCGAAGCTGGATATAGATCGTGGTGGGAGTCGAGTGAACCACATGGTGGCAATCCCGGACAAGGTGATTGGAAAACACCTACACTTGGTTACGTCATTAGCTCTTGCAGAATCCATCATCCATCCGTACCTCATCACATGCTGCCTGGGGTCAGTCTTCCCTTCGTAGGCTGGAATGGCGGGCATGCTGAACTTTCTTGGGTATTCGGCCTGTAGAGTGGTATCTGTGAAGGGAGTATGACTCTTAGGAACTCCCCAGTCTTCATTAGTTAGACCTTAGTTTTCTTTCTTTAACTGCCTGACCATAGCCGTCAAATCCAGGGTTTGTATGGAAGATGGGAGGTTGGGTTCCGTTCCATGGGACCGTGCAGGTTGATGTACCGTCCGATTTGGGTCTTGGTTTCTAGTAAATCGATCAGTAGCACCTGCATGTGTTCATCTTCATCCTTACAGTGTCTACGCCTAGGAATTTCATCAGCAAAAGTCGAACTATCATCTTCAGAGTAAGGGACAGGGCTACCTCTAGCATTCTGATGCTGCTGCTGAGTAAGCTGAGTCATGAGGTCAGCGTTGGCTTGCATTTGCTCAGCAAGTTGCCTTCTACTTTCCTTAAGTTCTCTTATCAAGTCATTGAATTCTTCTTGGGAAACAACTTCTGCTTGGTTTTGGTTGGAGAGCCCTGCACCTCGAATCACTTGCTGATTTCTAGTTCCCAGTTGTTGCACACTAGCGGTTTCATGGGCATCTGCATTTTAAGAGGCTGATCTGGTTCGTGGTATTCCCATGGTAGAGTTGTTGGTTGTAACTCTGAGTAGAATCAACAGATGCCTTATAAATGATTATGGATCTCCTTCGGGGGATTTATGCAATCCAGTAGCTGCGAAGTAGATCCTAATAGCCTGAGAATTCAAACTCTCAATGAAAGCACCAAAATTTTAGCATCAAAATTGGTCACTAACACCCTTAGAAAGATTATGTAGAGAGATTAATGGAGAAGGTAAATTAAAACAGAGAATAGAGTGCAAATTTAAATGTAGAGAACAAGAACACCAAATTTATAGTGGTTCGACGTAACTGCCTACATCCACTTTGAAGTTGATTTCCATTGATTTCCTTGATGGGTGATTACAGATACAATCCGTTTTTAGTTACTAGAATACAATTGCAAAGTAAAAAAAAATAAGTCTGGAATGAGTCTTGAAAATGGCAGAGTCACCCCAGTGTTCTCTCAGATCTCCCTTTTTCTGTGCCCATGCGCCTCTATTTATAGACGAAGGTGGGTTGGACATCCCTGGTGGGCCTGGTAGCTGAATAACTCGGTCCAAATAGTGTCAATCATGTATGCCGAATGAACAGGCCGAACAGTCGAAGGCCCAACTATACTCTTTATGCCGATCGGTAGGTTTGTTGCATGGAAGAGTATGCCGAGCAACGTTCGAAGCTGACGGTGCTTGGGAGAATGCCGAACCATCCTTGATTGCCGAACATCCCGGGAGGCCGAGTGAGAATGTCGAGCCTTCATGGATACCGGATGCTCCTTGATGCCGAATGGCATGATGCCGAACGGTCTGGGTGCCGAAAGAGGAGCTTGATGTTTGAACACCATCTTGACCGAGCGAGGCCTCTGGCCGAGCGCTATCTTTGGCTGAGCAATGTCTTAGGCCGAGTGTTCCTTAGATGTCGAGCGCTATCTTATGCCGAACGTTCCCTCGTGCCGAACTCTTCTAGGTATGTCGAACGTTCTCCTTTAGCCGAACAAGATGAGGCCGAACATACTTACTACCGCAGGGAACACTCATGCCGAACGAAACTAGAAGCCGGGCCAATGTCTTGGCCGAACGGTGGCTAGGCCGAACTATGTCTAGGCCTAACGATGGCTAAGCCGAACAATTCTTTGTTCGTGGAACGATCTTATACCGAGCGTACTTCTCTGGCCGAACGGTATTCAATACCGAGCGTTTCTCGATACCGAACGCTCCTAGATGCCGGATGCTATCCCATACCGAATGCCCATTAATGCCGAACGATGGAGAGCCTGAGTACTAAGTTTCCCGGTCAATTCCCTGGGAAACAGATATCTAACCTCATGCGGTCTAAGCTGTTTAGAAGCATAGGCAATCATTTTACCTTTCTGCATCAACACAGCTCCAACTCCAGTACCGCACACATCTGTATAAACTACCAAGTCTCGATTCCCCTCTGGAACCACTGACACGGGTGCTTGGGTTAATAGGCATTTCAAGCTTTGGAACGCTTCTTTTCACTTATCGATCCATACAAAATTCACATCTTTTCGCATTAGCTTGGTCATCGGCACTGCTATCTGTGAGATATTCCGGTAATATCCAACCAATCTAAGAAAACTTCTCATCTCGGTTTCGTTTTTGGTCTTTTTCAATTATTAACAGCTTTAATCTTGTCTAGATCGACTAATAACTCTTTCTCTGAAACCACATGACCAAGAAATTTTACTTCCTTTTTCCAAAAATGACACTTCGAAAACTTTGCCTTTAGCTGAAGCTGCCTCAGTGTCTCAAGCACAACTCTAAGATGAACTTTATGCTCTTTCTCATCCTTAGAGTATATTAGAATATCATCTACGAAAACCAACACGAACTTATCCAAGTGCTCTCGAAAAATCCGGTTCATCAAATCCACAAAGAATGACGGTGCATTAGTGAGTCCGAACGGCATAACTAACCATTTGTATGACCCATACCTTGTTCTAAACGTCGTCAAAGGTATACTATCTTCTGCCACTCTAAGCTGATGAAAACCTAGCCAAGTCCAACTGATAAAATATCTTGGCTCCACTTAACTAATCGAACAAATCATCAACCTAGGCAATGGATATCGATTCTTTATCGTTTTCTTATTCAACTTACAATAATCAATACATAATCTTAACGATCCATCCAGCTTTTTAGCAAATACTGTTGTTGCTCCCTAAGGTGAACTACCTGGTCTAATAAAACTCTTGCCTTCCAAATCTACCAAGTGAGCCTTCATCTCCTTCATTTCTGTTGGCATCTTCCTACTGGTGGTCTACTTACCGATTTTCAAGCACCAAATCTATCCGAAACTAAATGGCTCATTTCGGTGGCAATCCAACTACCAGATCGAAGACGTCCATGAATTCTCTAACTAGGAAAACGCGATTCAACTCATCCTCCAACTCCATAACTCGCGACAAAGAATTCATCTCACAACTAGGGATTTCTATGGTATAAACTATCCAATCACTACATTTCGAGTGTCTAAGTGATATTTTTCTATCCTAGAAAAATATCCTAACATCATACTCACTTAATCAATCCATACCCAATATAATTCCGAACCCTAAAAGTCGAATATATGCAAGCTGCAAATAAAGGTGTAACCTAACAAGTCAAACTATAATGATCACACTTGGAATGTGGCATACCCTTTTATCGGATTTGCAACTCTTAAGGAAGTAACTAAATATTTGGGTTCTAAGCTAAGCTTATCTACCAAACATCGAGATATAAAAGAATGCGATGCACAAGTCAAATAAAACGCTAACAGACATATCATGAATCTGAAGCGTACCTCCCAATACTGCCTTTCCTTTCTTTTGCACTATCGGCTGTAAAATAGCAGACTCCAATGCAAATACTTGGCCTTTATCTCCTTTAGCTGGCTCTTTGCACTGGTTCTTATAGTGCACAACTTGAGCATAGTTGAAACATCTAACTCCTTTCTTCTCAGTAGCCTTCTTCCCTTTGCATGTCCAGCACTCATGAGCATAACGACCTTTCTTATCACACTTGTAACAGACCACTTCAGACTTTCCCTTCTTTGCTGCTCCACCTTTCTGAGCATCTTTCTTATGAAATAACTTCCTCTTCCGAGCTTGCCCAACCTGGACCTCCTTCTCCTTCTTCTTCTCCAAACAAGCAAGCATCTCTTCATGTCTTAATGCCATCTCCACTACCACATCATAGGGATCACTGATATGCGGTAAGGTAGCCTTAGCCAACCTAGGCTTCAATCCCCTGATGAACTTCTCATTCCTTTTCATCACTGTATCAACAATGGCATGCCCATATATAGAAACTCTTCAAACTTGCTAGCATACTCCAAAACTGATATTTCTCCTTATTCTAACTCAACAAACTTCCTAATCAAAATAGGCAACACCATTACTGACATGAACCTCTCCTAGAACCTTCTTCTAAACTCAGCCCATGTCATCTCCTCTTCATTACTCTAGTCGTCACACTATTTCACAAAAACAAAGCTGCCCATGTCATCTCGAAACAAGTCTCCTCTTTTACTCGTCATTGAGCCCCAAATCAGCAAATACACTTTCACAGTGCAACAATCAGTTTTCTACTTCTATCACATCCTCAGTTCTAATAAATGGCTTCCCTCCAAGCCTGACACGGTCCCTATTCAAGTTAGCATAATGATTGACAACCGGAGCTTCCTGAACTCCTCCTCCAGCATTTCCTCCAACAACCCCAATGGAAATCCCAGCTTGCATCATGTTTACGAAAAAACTAATACATAGTTCCCATATCTACTTGTGGGACTCCAGCACCAACATTCTCAGCTTGGACCTGATTTTGAGTCCTCCTTGTATTGGGTAGGGCATTTCCATTGGTGGTGGTGCTGTCCCCTCCAAGGTTTCTACCTCTTCAAGCATCCATGTCTGTATTCTAGATTCGTGAGATATAGAAGAATAGCCTAATAGAGATATAAAGTATATTTATATATAGCAAGTACAAGTACGTTATTATAGCGTTATCCCATACCCCTTTCTTACTCTACTTCCTAAGGATTATGTTTTCAAAATCATTTTTAGTTAAAGTATTTCATAAACCTATGTTCCGATACCAAGTTGTAACATCCCCTATCTGGAGACCCAAAGCTAAGCCTACAGATGCTGCAGCCATCCATAGTATTAACTTCCGACGACTAAATACAGCTATGTTAATGGTATCCATAATATCAGAAGCATTTGAATATGAAACAAAATCAGAGATTTCAAAAACATCTTTTCAGGTTACATTTCAAAACACATGTTTCACATTCAAACTACATAATCCCATAATCGTTTCCTAGGTTCAGATAAAATATAATTATTACATAAATACGCCAAGAGCGACATATGATGATATTTCCTTGGTTGACCAGAGTAATACATAGACATAACTATCACAGACACGATACATCGAAATAAAACAAAATAAACAAAAACTCCTCAATAGCTATTCGTTAACCATCTGCTCGTCTTCGAAAGCTTTATTCGTCAATCTACTAAAACCTATAAAACCTCAACTCTTAGCCTGCTCATTTCAATTTTGAGCACCGAGAGTTTAAGGGGAAAACATAAACTTCAAGTCAGACATAAAGCCTAGTGTGAATAATATTATACATCTCGGATATACAATATTAAGTGAGACTACGTCACTTAGCGGAACGGGTTTCCCCTCACTAATATCCTTTTAAAACATATCTTTTGCAACTCAAAGTCCTGCAACCAAAACTGGTTAAAATTGTAAAGCATTATTATGTTAACATACATTTCAGGTAAAAAAAGGACTATCATTCGAAACACTATAGTTTTGTTTGGCTAAATTCTAACCTTTGGCTGACTCGGGCCTACCATACAAAATAACAAAATAATCTAAAATCTATTAGACACACCACTTCTGGATGGTCTATCCTTAACTATCTGTTAAATAGTTCTCTTTTGGATGGTATGTCCTTAACATCTCCCAGGGTCACCTGATCCTAATGGTTTTGCAGGCTCACCAATAACCTATCTGTATACAACATATATTCCCTTCTGTATGTAATCATAATTTTAGTCTTACCTGAGACAAAGCCCTAAAAATTAGAATTTTTGACTAATTACCTAGGGCAATTGCTAATGTATAGGGCGTGACCATATACCAGTCTCATCTAGTATTCTAATATCCGAGTCATTTTACTTAGGGATACCTTCCTAAAAATTTTCCTGAAAAACTTTTCAAACTTATTAAACCTTTAAATCAAACATAAACCAGGAAAATATATAACCTCTATGATTTACTCAAAATCACATTGCCATGTTATACATATACTTTACCCAAATTTGTTTATTGATGAAAACATTTAACTTTTGAAAGTACCCCTTTCAAATCCATTAAAAGCATCCCTTTCAAAACCAAGTAAAACCCTTCATTTTTCTAGGCCGAAAGACCAAAACCTTTCTTTCAAAACCATACTTAAAACCTTTAAAAATGTCTTTCTTCCGAAAGCCATAAAACATTAGACATCACATCTTAAAACCTTTAACCAACACCTTTAGAAACCTTTGGAAAAACCTTCCCTTTCAACCCTTTCGACACAGTCCAAAACATTACTTACGCCTCCTTTGAAACCATTAGGGAACCATCCCTTCAAAAATTTTCTTTAAAATCTTTTGAAAGCATCAAACATTTATATACACAAACCCTTCGAAAGCAATTGGGTTCAATTTAAAACATGTGGAAAAACACCTTTAGAAACCATTTAAACCTTTTCTTTTGTAACCTTTGGGTTATACCTCAACAGCACAAAAGGGCCTATAAAATCATTTAAGTTGAAAGCCAACCTTTCGAAAGCATTCCTATGTAAAAAGTGAATGTTTCGAAACCACCCTTTCGAAAGCATTAGAGAAGTGGATAGTTTTAAAAGTTAAGTATAACTTTTGAAAACATTGACTTTGAAAGGTAGAAAGGCGACAGCTAAGGGTTTCGACGCCTTCAAAATCATTACTTAAAACAAAAGAGTGCAACCCATTTGGAATCTTTTCTTTAAAAACATTTGACACAGTCGCAAGCCAACTGTGTTGAAAGCTATCCCTTCGAAAGCAAGCAGGCGCTATGTTAGTTTAAAACAAAGGCATATTCCAACCCCTTCGGAACCAAACATTCGATATGTACCCTCCGCCTTTATCCAATACGCTACGTACCAAGTAACTTGATACCATGCACATTGGTTTTGAAAGCATAGTGGAGAAACGTCCTAGTCAGAACCCCTGATGCTGAAAGTGGCGGAACATGCTAAAATCATGCAAAAAAATTTAACTTAAAAGAGAAACATCTTCCAACTAACCTGCTATTGTTTATCAAATTTTCATTTACTGCTAAATATCTTTTACATAAGCGTTGCCAATATTTTCAAAAATGAACAATAATTTTATTTTACAAAAACAACCATTCTCTTTAAATAAATATATAAAACATTTAAGTCCCATATTTCAAATAATTTTATATATTCATCAAAACACTTAGGAAAATTCTATAAAAACTCTATAAAATCATTTTCAATATGTTTTATAACATATATAAATTTCAGTCCCAAATCATTTATAATTTAACCATAAATTATTTATAACCCAATAAGTCATTTTCTTCACTAGAAAATTAATGAAAAATCCACATTAATTCAAAAAATTATGAAAATTGAAAACCATCTCTAAAATATCATTTCTGTTCTAATCTAAATTCAAAAGGCATTTAGATGTCATTAAATAGGGTTTTCACATTAAAACATGTCATAAAAATATATATGAATAAGCATAAATCATCAACGAGCATATATATTTTAATCATTCAAAAACAAGGCATAATTATGCAAAAAATTTGGATTTTACCTTAAACCGAAAATCATTAAGGAAAATAAGATGTAATCATTATTCGTCTTAGCTTTTTTATTTAGGATATGATATTTGATCTCGATTAATTGATTTGATTTTTCCTCTTGAATCCTAGCTTTATCTTCCCTTAAGATTGCTAATGGTGGCTGGCCTTAGAAGTATTTTTGTTTGAGAAAATATGAATTGAACATGTGTTTTGGTTTCCTAAGGGTTTAGGGTTTAAATTTAATCATTTTGCCTATTTTCCCTCCATTATTTCCTAACACGTTAATTCTTTGATTCATTGTTACTCATTAACGTGGCACAGCTAACCCTTAATTAAATCACAAATCTCAATCCATTAATCAATCATACATTATTTAATTTAACTAATTAAATTTCCTAAATAATGTCACCAAAAATATGGGGTGTTAGAGTGTTGGTGGTCAATTTTGATGCCAACAGAGGTTAAAAATGATTTTTTTTTAAATATCAGAATTTGCTAGCAAAATTACGCTGTTGTGTTCATGGCATTTTTTGATCAATTTCCGTACATAAAGTTTGGAAAATGGAGCTCAAACAAAAAAGTTATTGACGTCTGAGGTTTACGGATTCAAAGTAATTTAAATGGAATTCAAATTTAAATAAATAATTAATGTTAAAGTTGAAATTTAAAAATTAACAGTAATTAGACTTGGGGGTTAAGTAAATATTAAAATAGGGTTAATTGTGAATATTAGTTAAGGTATTAAATAAATTATCAATGGCAACAAAACAAAAGTCCCCAAATACACTGACTGGCAGATCGCTACCTCTGGCCGGTCGACCACCCAGGTAGGAGCAAGTTTGAGGTATTAAGTAGCTATTATAGGGACTGCCTTTTCAATAAAGAAGTATTAAGTGTCCCAATGAGATTTCGTACTATACAAGTTAGGTAGTATAGAAAAGGAGACCACCTTGGATATGTAGTAAATGACGGGGACCATCCTAAAATGAGGTAGTAAATTGTCAGAGTCTACCAAGATCCCATTGAAAATGTATTAAGTGATTTGCGCACTATATCTTACTTCGTTAGGACATTATTAACAATAGATGCATGAGATTTGGAATGGCTTTTGGCCTATAGTTGAAGATAGATTAATGAGTTGGATTGGAAGGTGTATGGTTATGGAGTTGGACTTACAGTTGGAGCAATTTACATAGAATATAGTTAGGATGCATAAGACATATTCTTATTTAAATTATACCAACCTAGTACTATTATAGAAAGCTCGATATTTTATTCGTCGGACATTTTTATTTTGAATCCCTCCTCATTACAAAATAAGTTAGGAAAGAAGATGCAGCTTTTGGAGATGGCAGAGGCGGAACTCGTGGCAGTTATTTATCTATCTACTTATCTTATTTTTATTTGTAATGTACCTATTTACACATAATGATGTACTTTGTAATTTTGTACCATAAGTATTTGGGTTATTATATGGTGCTGTGTTGTATGCTTCTAACATTTGAATTTTTAATAAAGATAGGTACTGTTTCGATATTATATTTTATATTTTCACTGTGAGATTCTGAATGTTTAGATTGACAGTTCTATATATTTTTCTTTGTATCAGTTTTACCAACTAACAGCCCGCTTTAGAATGGGCCAAAGGTTCATTGGGACTTTTTGGGTCGAAAATTAGGTCCGTTTGATGGTGGGTTGTTACAAAAATCATGGTGTGATTGCTTTTTTACTTTACTATTTCCTTTGTTTAACATTGCATATACACTTATATATAAGTTATTCTTATTTCCATGAATCCTTATGCACTTTCAGTTGAGACTAGAGCATGTAACACTCTCCAAATAATGGCCAGTGTGTTACTTATAACTGGTGTGTGCACCTAGAGGTTATGCACAGATAGTTATTGAAAAACCATGGAACGACTCACTTGATAGTTTTAGGTTGGCAAATACAACTAAGATCAAATAGATTGATGCGATTGATTTACACAGTTCTTTCGATTTTAGGATACTGTCGATCTTCAATATGAAACCAACTTTCATTATAGCCAAATCATGGCATGGCATCCATCAAGTGACTATAGTTGGGTCGAGTAGAAGTATTGAAAGTGAAGCACGTTTCAAGAGAGGGTCCGTCTCCTTAATTATATAGGGTTAATATCATGGTCAATTCAAGTCAACTCAAAGTGAAAGTCTCTAACTAAGGCATTTCGGTTAATAATAATAATTATTATTGAAACAAGGGTTTTATGTTCGGATCATAGAGTTGAATGTTGGAATATATTGGAATTTTGACCATTAGCGAATTCCATAAGTTTAAAGTGATATAGTTTTGATGAAGAGAATTAATGTAAATAAAAGTCACAACAGGGTAATGGTTAATAAAGTAAAATCGGGTTTTCCAAAACCAAGTAAGCGATGAATTTGGCCAAAATGTCATACCACCTATTAAGTGACATGTGAACGTTAATAGTCGAATAGTTCGATATCAATAATTGACCAAATTTACACTTGACGAGTCATACAACCAAAATGATGAATTCTCCTTTGAACCAACGATTTAATTAGTTTATAATTGTTATAAATTAATTAATATTTATGAATATTAATTATAAAATTTGAGTATGGTTTGATGAATAAATATTATTAAATATATTTGTAATAGTTGTAAATATATCAATCGATATATGATATCGGTAAGCAATTAATTTAATTTAATTGCATAATATTTTATTTAGGCTTAAATGAGTTTAAGGCCCATCATAGGGGCTGATATTTTCGGTAGAAAATAAGGGTATAGGTAGCTCAAATTTGGGTAGGAAGGGCTTGGTTTTGGATGGCTGAGATTAAAGGAGAATGAGTAAGAGATGAGAACTATACTTCTCTCCTTTCAATCCACTATATAAGCAAATCTACCCTCATATGGTTGGGAACTTTTGGAGACTCCACTCAATTCTTTTACCGGTCGAAATATCACTCCCTTCTCCATCTATCTATAATTCAAATCAAATCAAGTTAGCTACTATCTAATAGTTGGTGGCCGACGGTTCAAGTACTAGCACTTTGTTGAATCAGAAATAGTTTTAAGGGATATATATCATCATTTCAAGGTGTAATTCAAGGCATTAAAAGTGAGGTATATTTCTAATTATGATTTAATTACTTATTCTTAATTATATTTTTTTATTATATACATATATAATCTATTGTAGTTAGGTGACGATTTTGACATGCAAATGATATTGTCACAAAATAGTTTGGTTATATGTGTGTGTGTGTATATGTATATGTATATATTATCACAAACAACTTAGGTCAGTACGGCTCTGAATTTAAGGAAACCATTTTTTATTTTATTGAATTAATTTATATTATTTAAATAGATAACTATAATTACAATATCATACATTAGTCAAATATGATCACATAATTTTATATGTAAAGAATTGAGGGTATGATAATTTTTAGCGGTGGTAATATATACACACACATTATTGTTTAAATATTATTCAAATCAATTTACTATACAATCCATTATTTTAATTCAAATATATTATGATAATTATATTTTATACTTTTAAAATAATATTATTATTAAAGACACTCTCGAAAAAATAATTTTTTAGTTTTTTCGATTTATTTTAATCTACAGTTGAAAATATAAAATTAATTTTATTTCAAAAAATTATGTACAAAAAAGTTTCAAAGCATAGAATATCATTTAAAATTTACTAGAAATTTAAAATTCAAAATAAAATTTTATAATTAATATTTAACTAATATTTTAGATAATTAAATAAAATATATTTTAGACACTAAATTTTTTTATATTCACTGGGCCGTGCATAGGAACTTGTCCTTCATATTTATCAAAAATATTTTTGTGTATTTTATTAACATATGCATGTGTGTGTGTGTATTTTTTATTATGCATATATTTGGATACATAAATATTTTAAAAAATATTAATATATTGAATATATATGTATCCATGTATGTATGTTTATATGTATTGCTTATGTGTTTAAAAAAACGACCATTTATAAATGATTTCTTTATATTAAATATGATCATATGTATGTACTTATATACTTATATCAAATTATTTATACAAAACCATTATATATGTATATGTATATGTATATGTATATGTATATGTATATGTATATGTATATGTATATGTATATGTATATGTATATATGCACATATATTTGGACAATGTATTTGCATATTGGATGAGCTAATGTATCTGTTGCGATGTAAATCCCAACATCTATACACAGACATATGTAATACCTTCAATGGATTGATATGTTACACATGCAGACACACACACACAGAGATATATGCATATATATATATATATATATATATATATATATATCATAACATAAATTAAATAAAAAATCATATATATGAAAAAGCTAACTCAAAAGTCAATGGTCGTTGTTTGGTAGTTCGCCTTTAGCCTTCGCCTCTTACATCCATTTCGCTTCCCTCGCCTCATCTATTCCCATTCCTTGCCCTCTTCCCTTCATGGCTGCTACGAAATGATCAATAACTCCTCCACTATCTACAACCAAATTGGCCCGGACCTTCAATGTTTCATCCAAGCCGTCTGCTCTTGTTTCATCTTCGTCTGAGAAAGCTACTTCACTCTCCATCTTTCCTAAATTGGATACCTATAATAGTCGCAAACCTAGTTGCTTTGCCTCGTCTATAACATCACCAAACACTTTTGCACTACCCAATTTAGTCATGGAATTCTACGACTAGAGAAGTACTTCAATCTCTTGAGAGCCTGCCTCCGCTGCTGCCATGATAGGGGTAAGTCTACTCTCGCCTTTGTTAGGTGCTGCAAATATGACGTGCCAATGGGAAAATATAGGTAATGGAGAAGATGGGTTGGGAAGTGCTATGGTGGATGTTTGCGATAATGCTTACAGCGACACTATCCATTTAAGTAAAACTTAAGCATGCAAGGTGCTTGTGCTTGTGCTTATGACAGTATGAAGTATCCTGTTAATATGATTGTCAATCAAAAATTTGGTGCCGATAATGCTTCCAACCTACCTAAAAAAATATTGGTATCGCCTCATATGTCTGGTTCCAATGCAGATGATTACGTTCCACATGCGTTTAAAATTGAGGAGGTGGATGGTGCGATGGTTCCCTCGATATAGGTCATGGAAGTTGGGGCTGCGTTTGATCGGAGTATCTTATGTGGTTTTTCATAAATTCTAATACTCTGTATCAAGCATTCTATAATCATTGCTGTCAATGTTGTATTACGGGTAGACTGCAAGTGCATTTCAATAATAACTTTTTCTTTTTTATATTTTCTAGAAAGGAAAAAAGGCTCCTAGTGCTAGGTCGATCCCTCCATTAAAGCTAGTCAAACCTTCATTATTATCCCTTGGAGTCCGGCAGTGGACAAGGGAAAGGAATAGATTCTCTCTATTCCGATATGGGCTCACTTCTCTTATATTCCTTCTACGCTGCAGCCAATGAAGGGTTAAATTAGTTAGCGAGTGTAGTTGGTAAACTCAAATGTTTTGATGCAAATACTGTTGCTCGAAACAAACTTGTATATGCGAAGCCTCTCATTAAAGTTACCCCTGATAAGCCTCTTCCACCCGAGATCTTGATTCGTCTTGCTTGCGACCATGTTTCAGTTGTCAATGTTCATTATAGTTGGAAATCAGAAATTTTCTCGTCATATCACTCATTTATTCACCTTGTTGATGCATATTCCCTGCAATCCGATAATTGTCCATCCCTCTTTCTCTTAGGATCCCTCTTCCTCATCCTATTATGAAGTGGGTTTCGAAAGTCTGCCTGCTACCGTGCCCTCATCTCCTTATATCGCGCCTGTGGTCATGAATGTTTACCCTGTTGATGTTTTTGTGATTTATTCTCCTATGTTTGTATCTTCTATCATTAGTGTTCATTCTGTTGATGTTAAGGACAGCTTAGTGGGTCCTTTGATTTGGCTCTCTCCTTGGATGACTTCTTTTAGGGCTTGTCTGAGCAGGCTTGGATTCATGATCCTTATGAAATGAGATTTAACCCTAAGAGTGGTAGGTTCGATAGTAATGTCGGTTGAGATATTAAAGAAAGGAGACTATATTAACATGTTGAGGGTAAAGGCCTTGTGCTCTCGGTTGCAGGAGAGTTAGGTTATGTTATCTTAGATTCCTCTTAAGATAGGAAATTCCTTTACGGCTCTGATTCTGTGGATTTCATTCCTATGTTAGCTACTCTTTTCTCTAGGTATTACCATGCTATTGGGATTGAATCTTTGGATAAGGGAGTGGTTCTTCCTCCTAAAAGGAAGACTAGCTTTGTTTTTTTTAGTTAGTAGTTCATAATTTTAGCTAAACTCCTGTGCTTTATTTTCTTTCATTTAGATGTTCTGGTACATGTACCAGAACACATATTCTATATTCTTTTATACATATGGACGGCCCACTATAAATGTCGGCTAGCTTTGCTAATTTTTTTAAATATAACTATATAATTTATAAATTTAAATAAAGATTTTATTTAAATAAAATTTAAAAATGTTCTAAATAAATTAGAATTTGTAGTCCCAATAATGATCCAACAAGATAACATTTTTTGAAATTCACCCATAAATTCTGCTACGAGCTGGCCCAGTTCCAAAATAGTATCGGAGTCCAATAGCCTACGCGGTCTAAATTAATCATGTTAGGTTAACTATTAAGCTCATAACCCAGATAGTAGGGTGTTTAGAAATGTAGTGTCTAGGATTGAGTTTGGGTAATCAAGCACTCTACTTTCCCTAACTACCAACCTGGCCTGAACAGATATGTGAGCCCAAAGGGTGCCTCTAATAGAAAAGGCCCCATTTGAGTTAGGTCTTAGGCTAATTTTCGAAATTGTTTGAAAATTTAAAAATATAAAAAATTTTAAATTTGAAAGTTAAATTTAAAACTTGAAATACATTTTATAAAAGTTAAAATATAATAAAAAATTTCAAAACGTTTGAAAAATAATACAAATTAATTTCAAAATTTAAATAAGTTTATTAAAAATAAATTAATTAAAAAGGTTAATTAATAAATAAATACATGTATTATATATTATGATATATGTTAAGCTATTTTAAAATGTTTGAAATGACATAAGTATACATGTATAACAAATAAATTTTGAAATTAATATAATATTATTAAAGGAGTTCAACTAAATAAATTAATTAAAGGTTAATTAATTAAATAAAATACACATGTATATGATATATGTGTTATACTATTATATATAATAATTAATGAATATAAACGTCATATTAATATGAAATTATATAAAATGTTAATTAAACTAATTAAAATTAATTAAACTAATTAAAATTAATTAAATAAGATTTAATTAATATAATGTTATACATAAGACTATTATACAAGTAATATAAAAAATAAAAAATTATATAATAATAAAACTTATATAATATAAATATACAAATTAAAAGTGGAACGTTAAAGAAACCCAAATAGATTTAAGGAATACATACATACATACACACATGTATACCATGATTTCTGGTATGTCCGACACTTGAATCACGAGAGTAATTCATAAGAATTATATTATTCTATAAGTCGATATCACTCGATATTAAATATATTGAAGATTATGAATCTTCAATGTAACGTTATCCTCTACCATTTATATATTAATAGATTATTTGCATACACTTTAGTTGTTGAGCTTTCCTCAAGCTAAGGATATAATGTGTAATACTATTAATGTATTGTATAGACGAGGTAAGGTAACTATACATATTTGTTGAGCTTTCCTCAAGGTATGTGCACTATACTTAAGCCATTGTGAAATGGTAGCTTCGAGTGAATAATCCTACTTTATTTGTTGAGCTTTCCTTAGGGTAAAGACAGGATTAGGACAAAGTACCATGGGTTAGGAATTGTATATGATACAATCGATAGTGAGTTATTCATCGTATGTGGAAGCATGATTGTTGAGCTTTCCTCAAGGTCAAAATCCCAAGAGATATGAATCCTAACACCTACTAATAAAGTCAAAAGACTTCTATGTTTCAACTTAGGGTTTGCCAAAACTTAAAAGACTAGTGGGAGCTTATTAGTAAAATGAAACATAAAATTTAACCTTACTAATATCATAAGAACTTTTACTATGATTTGTCCTAATAATCGTCCACTTAAACGTATAGCAAATGGCAACTCCAAAATAGTTTTCTGAAAACGACAAGCTAACTGGACCTAACTATACCAATTGGCTCAGTGCAACTAAATAATATTGACTTACAAGCACCTCAGGAATTATATTTCATGCGGCCCTAAAGAACAACCCCCGGATGATGCAGACCCCATACTACAACTTGTGTATTGAACATGGGAGTCAAACGTAGAGATCGTCCAAGTTTTCATTCTATCAATATTAGACAAGCCATTGCAGATTGAGCATAAAAAATAAGAAATTGTCCAATACCAAATTGACCGAAGATTAGAAAGTGGATGATTATGTGTTGATGATGAAGGGCTTTATTGATAAGCTTTCGCAGTTGGACGTACATATATGCAATGAATTAAAAGTAGATTTGATCCTTGGTTCTCTAACTTCTCGGCATGAATCGTTCATACTGAATTATAACATGAACTAGGTAAATTTGAATCTCGTGGAGCTGCTAAATATGTTGAGGTCGGTTGAGTCTACATCGAAGGATCAAGGGGCTGTACTTGCTGTTACGACTAGTGCATCATCTTCAAAGATGTGGAAGAATCGTAAAAGAGAAGGTAAGAAAAAAGAAAAGTAAGAAGATCGATGACAAGGGTGAATATCATCAATGCCACAAGAAAGGTCGCCGAAAAAGGAACTGTCTTGACTACTTGAAGATTGTTATTGAAAGGAAGCATAATGTTTTTGTAGCTCCATCAGGTACATTTTTGATCAAAATTGATTTATAACCAATAAAATATCATGTGTTAGATGATGGATCTGGTACTCATATATGTAATTCGTTAGGCTTAGGAGCTTGCACCTTATGGAAAAAGGAGGGATGATGCTCCAAGTTGTCGATGGATCTACGGTAGATGCAACAACAGTAGGAGATTATCATTTGAAGTTGCTTAGTGGATTAGTATTAAATAATTGCTATTTTGTAAAAGAATTTATTTGTAGGATTATTGTGACACCTAGTAAAATTAATAAGAAGTAAATAAAATAAGATAAGCTAGAAATGGAAATATTGCATAAGTCACCATTTGACCTTGGTAGTTATGTCGTTGCATTCATGGCGATTTTTTTGATCAATTTTAATTTAGAATATATTGAAAATTGAACTCAAATGAAAAGGTTGTGGATATTTGAAGTTTTCAGATTTAATATATTTTAAATAAAATTCAAATTCAAATTCAAATAATTGAATAATTCTCAAATTTGAAATTCAAAAAGTAACAGTAAGTATATTTGGCGGTTAAGCAATCATTAAAATAAACATTATCGTTAAAGGAGAAATAAAGGAATGAAATAAATAAATCAATGAACAGAAATAAACGAACCGATTGACCGCCTACACTGGGCTAGTCGATCGCTAACGGTCGATCGGCAGGGTAAGGGCTGCTAAACAATGAGCAAGTGATAGCTAGGGTTTATTTCCACAGTGAACGTTCTAGATTTTATTATTTTAAACGACTTAAATCTGATGGTTCTGGTGCATTCCAACCACTAAAAATATGGTCCTACCCCCTCACTTTATTCATACATTATTTTGGAGAACCTAGTGAAGCTCTATCAGTTTTTGTTCAAAAAAGTTATATAAGGTTTCAGGCAACAGATTGTAGATATTATTATTTTATTTTCTAATTCTATTCTCTTCCGATCCTTTATTTTTTGAATCTAATCTGCACATACAAATCCCTTATTGAATATATCTAAAATATGAGATTTGAAAGAGAATATTTGAAGGCGTGACATATCTAAAACGAGGAACAACTATGGACCTTTTTGAGTGGAAATATTAGTCTTTCTATTTTAGTAATTGAACAATGCAGTTTGGATTTGATATATGCCTTGTGGAATTTTGGTTTACGAAAATATCACATTAAAACCCCCCAAAATTCCCTCAAAGCAAAAGGTCAACTCTTAGGTTGAAATCTCAATTGTCTTACATTAAAATAATGGAATTTGTGTATATTTTGCAGTTTCAATATTTTAACTTCTATTCTACTTCTTATCTTTTTCTTTGGATTTGACTAAAGTTTTTGGTATGGAAATGGTGTGTATAGTATTGCACTGCTTACTCCCTCAATTTGAAAGAGAAATTCCCTTTGTCTAAATTCATGTAAAAAGAAGTTGGATAGAGCGTAAAAGTATATAGATTGTAGTTTCTATTATTGATTTATTTCGTTATTTTAATGTAAAATATATGGGTTTGGATTCAGTTTTTATACAAGTCCGTTGATTTGATTTTGGATATTGGATTTATGGTATATGTGTTATATGGAAATAGGACTTGTATAATTTTGAAGATGAGACATTCAAACGTTAGTTTAAGACGTAAACTTTGCACACTTAGAAATTTACTAAGTGTGTTTATATATATATATATACATATATTAGCATAAATAACATAAGATTATAACATATTAATGACTTAGTTAATATATTATTGATTATTATTGAATTCCCCTTGGGAAAATGAGTAATTGTAGAGGCGAAACGGGAAGTTTCCTTATAAGACCGTAATTATGGATATGATGAGATGTGTGATAATATGCTAAGAGAGTGTTCAAAATTATAGCTAAGTTATAGGGATGTGAGGTCAGTCAAAAGCGCCCCGCAGTCTGTTTAGCTAATTTGGCAACCAGTAGTGTGATTTTGGGGCTGCTGTGAGGTATCGCCTAATAAGTAACTGTGGAAGATGGGAGGTTAGTCCTAAATTCAGTAAGGAAAATCTTTTCAGCTAATTAAGCTGCCAGTACCTATGAATATCAGACCAATGTAAGACATCAATGTAGAGTGTAGGTCAAAATATGAAGGACCTACTTCAGGGATTGAACGTATTAAGTGGTTGTGTGAGGGACCGCCTCTTCCCTATGTAGCAAGTAATAAATAGTCGGGGGTATGGTTAAGGTTTAGGCACGGTAGTGGATATCTTGAAAAAAAATCTACTTCAATATGAATTACTAAGTGACCGAAAAGATTCCGTTCAACGTCAGCTAAATAAGTATCAATGAAGAGTCCGTATTGGGATGGGTGTTAAATGACTGCCTTAAATAAGGTATTAAATGGTCAGGGACTACCTGATTTCCATTAAAACGGTATCAAGTGCTTTGGGCACTACCTCTTACATTAATAAGACATCAGTGATGATATATATACATGTGTGTGTGTGTGTTATTAAGTTGTAAGAGTAACAGTTATGGAATTGGAAATGGGAAAGCCTTTGGGCTTAAAGTTGTAAAGATCTAGAATAAAGATAATATGTGAAAGAAATATTTCTATTTAAATTATACTGCCAATGTACTATTATACTAAGGCTTGGAATTTTATTCAATAGACATATGTTGTTTTGACTCCCTCCTTATTACTACATAGGTTAGGAAATATAATGTTGAAGGCGAAGGCAAGGAGGAAACTTATGGCAATTTATCTATTTATCTACTTATTTTATTTTCTAATGTACCCATTAAGGAATAATGATGTATTTTGAAAATGTTGTACTACAGATATGTGACTGTTGCTATGGGTATAGGCTATGGATTTTACGACATTTGGATTTTAAATGAAATGCGTACTATTTCTGTTATATATTTTATCCTTCCGTTGTGTGTTCTAAATGTATAGATAAATAGCTCTGTATTTTTCTTTATACCAGCCAACAAAAAGCTTTGAAATGAATCTAAGTTTCGATGGACCTTTTTCATGGTTAGAATTTAGGTCTATTTTAGGGAGTGTTGTTACATTTGGTATTGGAGCTTATGTTACCCGATCAATAGTGGTATGTATACTTATGAGAGGCGTTCTTGTTATTTTTGGAAATGGTTTTCCAAAATCCTACTATATGTCAATATATATATATATACTTGTTTTAAATGTATGAAAAAACACAAGGCAAATCTTTACTTCAACATATAACACTGTAACATCGTAGAAAAATGTGAACCTATATTTAAATATAAGGATTATTTAAAAAATAATTAATTATGAATTTAATATGAATTAAATGGATCTAATATCATTTTTAAACTTCTTTTAATTAATACATAATAATACATATATTTATTTACATCAATAAATTGTTCGGTGAAAAATTGAAATTGTGACCGAAATTCGTTTTTCGGGATTTTAGAATTTTTACCAAATGAAAGTTGTTGCAACATTGTTGCGCGCGCACACTTATATTTGCGCACATATTCAGCAAATAGGGATTCGATTAGCACTAAATAAAATTAATTAACCTAAGTGTCATTTAGTAATAAAGTAAGGAAGACTTTTCTTCCCTATTTTAAAATGATAAAGTACTAAGTAATACGTAAACTAGTGTGCTTCGTTTTATGTTATGATGGAAAGTACTTTAGCACATGGATTGGCACATGGGAGAGGGAGTAGCATGGCTGAATTTTGTAAGGGTAGTTAGGTAATTTAGTAAAGGAGTAAGTGAAGTCATTTTATAAATAAAGCACCTTACTTCATTTCCACCTTTACACTTTCTATTTCTTTCTTTGTTCTTTCCTTTTCTCCATCTCCTTCATTCATAATAAAACCATTTCAAAAAATAAACTTTTCCTCCTCTAAATCATTATTTAAACTTGAAATAATATTGAAAACATCTCTAACTTCTCAAAGTTGCAAGTTTTTGGACCATTTACCCCTTGAACCAAGCATGACCATGAGCTTTGGGCCTTTAATTTGAGCATGGCATGGGCTTTTGGAGGGGAAAGAAGGAGTTTAAAGCTTGGACGTGGGATGCTAGGGTGAGGTAGGAAGTTGTGGTGTGGTTATTTGTTGTGGTAGGAAGTGTTGGCTTCATCTTTGATTTGAAAGTGAGTCAATCTCACTTTAAAGTGGTTTTAAAATAACAAATTGTTGTAAAATATAAATTGTTGTTTATACTTGTGTATATTGCTTATTTATATTTGATTCCCACTTGAAAGAGGAAGGTATAGGTAACCATTTTTTTGCAGGTGGCAAAAGCAAGAGGAAGCTGAAATGTGTTCGTAGTGAATAAGTTGCTATGAATCACTTCAAAGGACATCCATATATGTGATTTACAAGGGACTTTGTAGAGAGCCTTAGGGATTTTTCACCATTATTGATATAATTTTATACGCATGTTGCTTATATAAATGTTTAGTTAGTGGATGAGATGTTAAAATAGAATTTTGTTTGAATAGAGTAATTATCGTGCCTTCGCACTTTGAAACCGCGTTATTGCGCTTAGAAATCCTATCTCTTTAAATCTTGAGTTTGAATTCATGTGCTCGTGTTTGCATCATTAAATATTTGTTCATGCTTTTACACTTTTAAATGTTGTTTGAACCAAGTTTTAATGACTCGGAAAAGGTTATAACACATAACTTCAAAGTGTTTGAAAGTTAGAAAGTTTTGGTCGCGGTTTTGTAGTTCAAAAGTCAAGTTTTAAAACAACTCTCAAATGCATTTTGTTGGCTTTAGAAGTCTAAAAATATTTGTGAATGCATACTAGACTTATAGTATGTTTTTCTAAAAATAAAATATAGTATTCATACTTTGTAAAAATATGGAAAAAATTCCATTTTGAAAAGAACTAATTTATAGGAATTTTCCATACACTTCTTAGCGGTAGTTTTGCGACACTATTTCCAACTTTTATAAAACGGGTTTAAACTACACTTTTCTTCTTCAATCCTTTTGGTGAACTTTTCTAGCATCTAGTTTTGTGTTTTAAAAGTGGTTTGGAATTTATATAAATATTTAAAAGAAGATGTGTTTATTTTGAAAATAAAGAAAGGAAATGGATTTGAGTTCTTATATATATTAAACTTAAGATTTTATTTATTTAGTAATATTTGAAATGGATGTTATAAAATCTATGTTTCAAGTATTTTGCAATTTAAAAGTAAAAAGGAGGCATGGATTACAACATCATTGTTGTAATGAATGTTTTTCGAAAATGAAAAAAGAAGTGATGGATTATAACATTTTTGTTATGATAAATGATTTTGGAAAGTAGAAAAGTATTTATGGATTATAACACTTTTGTTACAACAAAAGATCTCGTAAAGTTATTAAGAAAACTTGTTAGTTAGCTGATTAGATGTCGATATTCTTAAATCTTTGGTGGAGTTTTGTTTTAAAGATAAAGCTAAGTGTAAATGGTTTTGGATTTATAGTAAACAAAGTTATAATGACATTTTTTTAACTCTTCTTCCTGATACACTTGGTAATATAATTAGCTCTTTAAAGGAATATATTAAAGATGTGTTTTTAAAGTGTTTTACAAATATTTGTAATGTGAAAACCAAGCATATGTGTGATTCAAATGTTTTAAAAATTTAAAAGTTTGATTTTTCATGGAAACGATTTAGTCTTATCCTTAGTACCAAACATCAAGAAGGTTGATTCGTTACTATTTATGAGATTCAAAAACTGGAGTGTTTAGGCAAGGACAGGAGCAACCAGTGCCCTGACTTACCTAGCTTCGTTTTTAAGCAAGGGATAGTATGAGTTGGAAATCGAAGTGGTAAGCGTAAGAAATTTAATTTTCATAAGCAATATCACTTATAGGGAAAGGATTTCGGCATATACTTAGCACTAAATGTTGAGGTATGAAAATTCATCTCTATCTAGAAAGGTATGAATGTACATCGAGGCAAAGTTTGAGAGGAAACAATACCCCAGCTTGTCTGGCTTCATTGTTAACGAGGGATAGTACAAGTTTAAAATTGACGAGTGGTGATAAGTTTATGAGATTTAATTTCCATATGTAATCATTTTATTATTCTTGATAGTTTATTTATTGACTATCGATTCTACTTTCTTATTTATGTTTGTCAATCTACGAAGATTTATTCCACATTTGGAGCTTTCGTATTTTTTAAAAGAAATGAGTAAAATCAAAGAGCGAGTGGAAGTCAACTTATGAGGGGTTGCTCCCATTAGGGTATCTTCACATCAATTCTAGATTAGATTCGGTTGTATATGCGTGGAGATGTGAAATACTCTGAAACTCGACTAGTTTGGCGGGGTCTGGCTTGGACGTGTTCGAGGGAGTCACATAGTATATGATCCTGTCAAGTATATTTGTTAGAGCTATACTTTTGGTAAGTGGGGTGTACCCTCCTAAAAAATTCCTTTTCCTTATTTTGATTTAAACCTTTGAATTGGTTCTTTCTTAATTGCATCAGGAAGTGTCTTGTACCCTTCATGATATTTAATTATTTGTGTCCATTCTTTTATGCTTGGATGTTGCTCTTATGAGGTAAAATCCATTTCGTTTTTGACAGCGAGGTATCACAGATTATTTTATGTTCAACATATTTCTTGAGTTTTCTCACGCTGGTTTTCCAGACTGGACCGGGTGTCATTTTATTATAATGCTTGGATTAGATCAAGTTTTGTCCAGGTTATCACTGGTGGGAACATAGAGCTCATGGAGAAGATTCAGATGTTCTCCTACCGAAGTATTTTTATTTTCCACCATATAATTATGTATATCCATCGACCGTTGTAAGGTTAGGAAGTTATTATGTCCAAACTAATAAGCTTATTTTAAACTCAAATATACCATGTACCTTAGAGAGAAAACTTTTACTTTTTTTTGTTATATTATATATTGTCTTTCCGCTATAAGATTCTACTTCCCCTATTCCTTTTCTTTTTATTTTACACTAACAATCCTCATTTTCAGCACTTTTCTCAACATTCTAATACCGTGGATGTATAAAGTGCCGACTTTTGAGTGTCGAAAAGGCGGGTCGTTACAATACTATATTAGGAAATGTAGAAGAAAAGGATTGTAACTCCAAAGTTAATAAGGCAATAAATGTACAATAAATAAAGAGTTACAAAAATTTAATAAGGATATAAATGGACCAATCAAAGGGATTATTAGGGTAATTATGGAGAGATAAGGAAGGCACAATAGGAAAAAATTAGAATGGATAAATAAATGCCTTTAAAAATTATCTGTTAGAATAATAATCATTTATTGTGGACAACTGACTTTTATATAAATAGTAAATAAACATGTTAGATTGTAATTAAATATTATAAGGTAGAATAATTGTTATTAGGGTAAATTATAAAGCCTTAATTATACAGACAAAGGTAAGTGGGCCTAGACCAATACATAAAAATAAATGGAAGATAAGGAATTATGTGTTGTAAATATCCAGAAATAAGGAATGATAGAAGTAAAGCAAGATGTAGTGGAGAAAGTTCCCGCAAAAAAGGGTACATTAATCACCACAAAGAGATAATCGATTTTTTTATAAAGATTTAGCAGGAAAGAAAGAAAGTTCAAAGAAAGGACAATTAAAGTAAATTTCTAAATCTAACCCCATAAACAGAATTTGATAAAATATTTTTGGAAAATTATTTGAAATGTTTTGAATAAGTTTTCAAAGGATTTATTGGGAAGTTGTTTTTTTGAAAAACCAAGGGAATTCATAATTTAAAATTTTGTTGAGTCAACCAGACCTTACCTTACCCTCCTTTGTCGTCCATCTCTCCTGACAACCTTTCTTCCACCACTATGCTATTATCTCCACCTTTGCCCGAACCACCAGACCCTTCCATTAACCTACACAGTTCGACATCCATTCCTACACCCCTCCCAATACCTCCCACTGTATCAACTCCATTTTGTGCCACACTGCCTCCTCACCCCCCCCCCCCCCCCGTTCCATGGACCTCACTTTCCAAATCCAAGCCCAGGAACACGGGTAGATATATCCCGAAAAATTTTGGGTTATCTTATACTGGCGAGGCGCTGAAGATGCCTGCCGAGGTTCACGAGGCAGGTACAAAAACATGGAACAAGATTTTGGTTGGTTTCTTTCTCGACGACTGTCTTCCGTACAATGTGGTATTATACCATTTAAAGAGATATTGGCGCCTCAATGGATCGTATCAGGTTAAAACTGACCTCTCTAGTTTTTATTTCGAATTCTCTGATGAATCTGATCGACAGAGAATACTTGAGAGTGATCCAATATTCAATCGTGGTAAAATGTTTATTATATCATCTTGGAAGCCAACTTTTAAAAACGCACAGGCTAGTATAAAATCTGTACCAATTTGTGTCCACTTTCACAAAATTCCCACTATCGCTTGGACTCTACTGGGTATAAATTGGCTAGCATGTCATTTGGGAAATTTGGTTTGTTACAATGAAGCAACAGAGAAAATGAAATTTTTTGAATATGCCAAGTGCCTTATTGAAATTATGCCAGAAAAAGAGCTGCCTGATGTTATAAAATGTGGAGAAGGTGATGATGTAGTATATGTTGAAGTATTTTATGACTGGCGACCAAAAATATGTGTGCACTGCAAATGTTTTGGTCATGGCAGTTATACATGCATTGACATAGTGCAACAACTGCCTACTGATGCAGTGGTTCAAGATAATGCTGCCAAAGTTAACAATATTACACTTTGTACTCAGCCAAATATCCATGCAGAAAATGCGGTTACTTGCCACAATCAACAAATAACAGGTGAGAAGGAAAGGTGGCAAAAGAAAACAAACAAACAATGGACAAGAAAAAGGAAAGTGGATACAAATAACATACAAATACTACAGAAAACACAAATACAAGAGAAAATTGATGTTTGTGGAACACTTGCACAGATCCATGAGAATGTCATACATAAGAATGCCAGTACACAAATGGATCCAACCAATACCTCACTAACAAAATCAATATCATCCAACTTACAACATATTTCCACTGACACATCAGTAAAACAACCTCAACATTCTCAAGTATTCAGTTATCAAATTGTTTTGACATACTGGGGGATACATATGCCATTACCGACAATATGATATCATCCATTCCTCTAGTTGCTCCTCATGGCCTCATTCCAAACACCTCCATACCTTTACACTCCTCGAATATACCTCATGACACTGTTTATCATCATGAAGAACAAGTTACAGAACAGCAAACAGAAGACCCCCAAACTGAAGATGCACCGCCTCTGCCATATGAACACATTCACTTACCACCTGTCATAACAAACAAGCTTGTTGAACAAAATATTATTCACAACGATACTTTTCAAGATCAAAATACCGGCCTCAAACTACTTTTTCAACACCCGATCACAGCAAATACAAATGCACAACCCAATCACCAGCCATCCACATCCAAATCCACCTCTACCATTTTCTCATCAAACCCAGCTCAAATTAAGAAAAAGAAAAACAAGAAGAATTACAAAAACAAGGAAAACAAAGATAGCGAAGAAGTTGAGGATATCGACGAAGGGCATACTTACCTAATTTAGGATATTCTGAGTAACAACACCAGTTCAGAAGAAAACGAAGTACAAACAAAAAAGCAAAACCCAGTAGGACAAAGAAAATCGGGTAGGAAGAAGAAACACTATATATCCAATGCTTGACAACATAGGTGCATGGAATTTAAGGGGAGCACATCTTCCCTTAAAGAAACTGGAAGCAAAAAACTTGATCAGCAACAACAATCTTCATATGCTTGGCATATTGGAAACAAAACTAAACAAAGCACAAACCCTGAAAATGTGTAATTATATCAACCCCCTTTGGAATTTCACAGACAATCTTGATCATGCCGTTTATGGCCGTGTGGTGGTGATATGGAACCCTCTTACATACAACACTGACACCATCTCGGCCTCTGATCAGTATATACACCTTCATGTCACTCATATACCAACTTCAGCCTGTTTCAACTTAACTTACATATATGCTTCATGTTGCAAAGAAACCAGAACACATCTTCACAACTTCATTCAATCTCAAAATAATATCAGTGACCCATGGATCCTTATTAGCGACTTCAACTGTATGTATACATCGAATCAAAAATATGGCGGTAATCCTTTATCCATTCACGACATTCGACCACTATCTCAAACCATGCACACAGCGGCTCTTCACAAAATTCCTTCCATTGGCCCTATGTACACTTGGAACAACCGACACAAAAACAAACGTACTTTTTGCACCCTCGACCATTCTCTTTTCAATATACACGCCCTTAAACCTGGCCTTGCCTATTATCATCAATCCTACACCCTGGAATATCTGATCATAGTCCTCTTGTCCTCTCGTGGGGATTGAAAACAACGAAATACCGTGCCTCATTTAAATTTTTTAATTTTTGGACTAAACATGCACAATTCTTTGACATTTTTATGCAGGGATGGAACACCCACACTTATGGCAATCCGATGTACGTTCTTCAGGCTAAGCTTAAGAATACAAAACAATGTTTGAAAAAATGGGCCCTTTCTACTTTTGGCAAAGGAACTTCAAAATCCGATCAACTGCGTCATGATCTCCACAAGGTTCAACTGGAAATGCTTGCATCCCCTGGAAATATCGACCTTTCTGCAAAAGAAGAAACCATAAATAATCAACTGCGCGAGGCTCTACAATATGAACTGGATAGGAATAAAGAAATGCTCGACAAAGAGAAGTTTTTCCATGGTGACAAGAACTCGACTTTTTTCCAAAATACACTCTGCATAAATAGATCAGCCAAAAAAAATCAACTCTATTGTCGACATGGATGGCGGGCTCAAAACCGAAGATAATCTCATTGATGAAGCCTTCGTTAACTACTTCAAACAATGTTTTTCCGAATCTGGACATATACAGAACCTTACTGACATTACAAATTTAACCATTCCAAAGATCACCAACGATGACGCTTTTAACCTGATCTCCACGGTTACTTATGACGAGATTAAGAAGGCATTATTTGATCTAAATCCTGAAAGTGTGGGGGGGCCCGACGGTTTCAACACAAAATTTTTCACTACTACTTGGTCTACCATCGACGTCATTTTCGTCAAGGCTATTAAATATTTCTTTTCTACTAATATTTTGCTCAGCGGTATTAATGCCACTAACGTTGCTTTAATTCCCAAGAACGACTCGCCCACTTCTGTCACACATTACAGACCGATATCTTGCTGTAACGTGATATACAGGTGCATCACCAAAATCCTTGCGAATAGATTAAAACCAGTGCTGAATAACATGATATCTCCTAACCAGACTTCTTTTCTTCAAGGTAGAAATATCACCGATAATATCTTGCTCACTCATGAGTTACTTAGAGGATATAACCATACAAATGTATCTCCGCGATGTATGATGAAACTCGATATTCAGAAAGCCTTCGACTCTATTGAGTGGTTTTATATCATTGCTATTATGTCTAGTATGAGAATACCTGAGACTTACATTGCTTGGATATACACTTGCATTTCCAATGCCACATACACAATAAAGATTAATGGCCATTCTGCTGGGTATTTCGAATCAAGTAGGGGAATTCGACAAGGCGACCCGATCTCCCCTTACTTATTTACCATGGTGATGGAGCTACTTAATTCCATTTTCACCAAACATGTTTTAAACAAGACCTTCAAGCTACACCCAAAGTGCAAGAATCCGGTTATTACCTCGCTGATGTTCGCTGATGACATTGTTGTCTTCGCCAAGCCTGATGTACGTACCATTTCCGCCATCAACGATATTCTTACTCAAATGCACGAAATGACTGGGCTACATATTAATAAGAATAAGTCTCATATCCTGATTGCAGGCCTTAGTGGTAATGATAATGGTCTCATCACTACACTTTCGGGTCTTCAAACTATGCCTTCTGATGCAGTTTACTTGGGTATTCCTCTCACTAAAGCTAGGATCAGTACTACACAATGCATTCCCATGTATGAAAAGATTATTGCTAAACATAAAACTTGGCCTACTCACCTACTTTCTCAAGCAGGTAGAATTTCTATTGTTAAATCTATTATCTTTGGAATGACAACTTACTGGGCTCGAATTTTTATATTGCCAAAAAAATTAATATCCATGGTTAATGCGGCTATGAGCCATTTCTCATGGCATGGGGATTGCAACTCACGCAAGCCTATTCCCATTGCTTTCTCCAATATTTGCAGACCGAGGAAACACGGGGGATTGGGTATAACAAATTTACGATATTGGAATATCGCGGCGGCATCCAAACACATCAACAATATACTCTCACACAATACGAATTTATGGATATGCTGGTTAAGATCGAACTACCTTTACAATAAGAATTTCTGGAGTACCAATCCCACTGCCGCATCTAGCTACTTCTGGCGGAAAATACTTTATACTCGTGATATCATTCTTCCACACATTAAATACAATATTTTCCATGATCAGCCCATCTCGTTCTGGCATTCACCGTGGTCATCTCCTGGTGTAATACTAAATAAAGTTCTCAATAATATGGAAAAGATATCCACCGGGATTCCTGATGGTGAAAACATTCGCCATTTCATCAACCATGGGTTGATTCAGTTACCATCCGCTGCATCTACAGAGGTTAGAAATCTATGGATGAAGATTACACAGGTTAACCATATTAGCACTGAGCATTTTATACAATGGACTGACAAATACAAACCTCACTGCATCGCATCTATATACAAAGCCATTCTCACAGATAATATTAATAATTACGATGTCTGGTATCGCCGAATATGGAGTAAACTCGGATCTGAAAAAGATAATTTCATCCTATGGAAAACTATACATAACTCTCTGCTTACTAGAGACAAACTTTTTGAGAGGGGTTTCATTGTGTCAAATACATGCATTTTCTGCAATACACGGCCTGAGAGCAAGGACCACATTTTTTTCCATTGTACTATCACATATCGTCTATGGAAGGCTGTTCTTCTTGCTGCTGAGATATATTACCCAAACACGAGACGAGGCAACAATGGTTTGAGATTTTTCAACGATCCAGATGGCGAAATGAGAAGGGGGAGCGAATGCTAATTATCATCAGATGTTTCATCTCAGCTATTTGGCGTGAGAGGAACGCTCGTATATTTGAAAACAAAATTAAAAACAGAAAGGAGTTGATCGCTGAGATGATCAGAGCTTTTAAGAAACATGCGAGATGGCTTCAATCAGCTGGACATATAGAATTTACGGTGCATTAATTAGTCTGGTATTTGGGCTATACGGGCCTAAATCCTATTTTAATTACTGTTTTTTAATTTCTGCAGTTTAGGGTTATTTCCGAACTTTGTTTACACGGTGATGTAATTACTTCTTCTTTTAAATCAGATCTGGTAGAGCCCAGTATAAAATACTCGTTTGCCTTAAAAAAAAAGTTTATGACTAAAAGGGTTTTTGGTAAAAAGGATTTTTCATTTTTGAAATAGTAGTTTAAAATTGGTTGACTCAAAAGTTTTTGTTTTTTGGGGAAAGCGATTCTTTAAAATAAATGTAAAATAGAGCATAGGTTGGACTTGATGATTTTTTTCTATTTCATGAATTTGTAAATTCCTTTTTTTTAATTCTTCCTAAAAAGGGGGAATAAATGGAAATGGAACTCAGTTAAATTAAGGAATGGAGAATAAAAGGGTAAGAATAACTAGGATAGAAGGAACATTTCTGCATAAGGAATATGGAGAACAACAACTATAGTACGAGCCAATTAATTATGACAAATATAAATAGAGGCACTGTTGGCAGATTTTGATAGAAATAACATTAGGAATTTATATAAAACATGATTAGTAATCAAGTTAGAAATTAATAGGATAGAAGTTATCCTTATCTACTCCACTTTTCGTTGTTTAAGGTTATAAAGGATATTTTCAAAAGATTTTTTTAATAATTGGATGAAATTAAATGATGATAATTAATAAATGATTTGGGATAATTTTGTGAATGTTATAGGGAAAATCTTTTAGGTAAGGACAAGAATATTATATATTAATCTTTCTATTTAAAACTTGTTCGACTATGAATAAAAAACTATTGAATTTAAAATGGTAATTAATTAGAAATAAATTGGAATTGATACGAAAATGATTGTGAAAGATTATAAGATTCTATTAAGAATTAAACAAAATTATAAAAAGTATTTAGTTAAGTGACAACATATTTTGAGTAATAAAGAAATAGATATTGATATATATATATATATATATATATATATATATCTTTAGGATAATATAACAACATGAAATTATAAATTTGGCATGCATGTGGTCTGCTAAAATAATGGTATTGTAACTAAAAATATCTTTGAAATAATGAATGTCTAATAGAAGAAAACCTGTTGTTCTGAAATGTTATTGAAGTTATAATCTTTGTATAGGTTTAAAAGGACCTATATTTGGAAAATAATAGTAATATATCTTTAAAATGGTAGTTAATGAACTTTTCATAAGTGTAGACCATAACTTCATGGATTAATAAATGCTAATTTTGCATTTAATGTAATAAGTTTATTTGTATGGAAATAATTTTATTAAAAATTATTTTGTGTGTTATATAAGGTTTTTGAGAAGGGAAATTATTTTGCTCCTTTATGGAATTAAGCAATTTTTGAATTTTTAGTTTAATAATAGTTTGAGTTAATAATTGAATTTTACATGTTTTGAATCCAAATTTTAAAGAAATAAATCTATGTTATAGAAAGTCCTTAAAAGGAAAAGTAAGTTAGAGAAAGGAAAAAATTTTCATGAAGTCCTTGAAAGGAAAAGTTGGTTAGAAAAAGGAAAATAATTCCATGGCTCCTTTTGGGAACTACATAACTGTTAAAAATTAACAAAAAGGTTTCCAAGTTTATATTTTTAAATATAAAGGTTTCGGATAAGGTACTTTATAATTATGAAATTTAATTTTAAGAATGACAAGGACTAAACCAAATTTTTTTACGGAGTAGTTATGAATCGTTACTTAGGTAAGACAGGGTAAATGTTTTAGGATATGAATAAAAGAGGAATAGTATATACCACCTTATTTGGAAATTTCGAATCAGTCCTAAATATTTAATTGTAGAATATTAGTAAATTTGTGAAGGTATTCCAAATTTATAATGGGTTGTAATTTAGGTTGCCCTAGTTGACTTGGAATGTGAATTTGTATGTTTTGATTTATTTGGAGCTGTCTCCATGTAAGTTCCATAAATTTTCCAATTCCAAGATATGTATAATTGTGTTTAAATTAATAAGGAATATACCAAAAAGGGAAAGAGATGTGTATGGTATGGATTTTTTTTTCTGTAGTTTATACTATCTATTTTGTTAAAAGGAAAGAAATAAGTCCTTGTGATTTCAAATGAAGCAAAGATCTCACTTTAGTTAATTTATGGAAAATTATAACCATAATCCTTTTTAGAAGGTTAATTCGAAAAATTAAAATGTGAAAAGGAATGTTCTGGTTTAGAAATTAATGACTAGAAATAAGAAATATATACATACACGTATAACCACGCTTAACGTATAATAATAGAAATATATAGGTGGCGTAATTTATGACTATATACGTATTAGTTAGTAATTAATGGGTTAAGATTTATGGACAATATTTACATATTTTGATAGGAAATAATTTTGTAATTAATGAAATGAATTAAAAGAGGATTGATTAGAGAATTTAATATGGTATTTATGGAGGAATATAATTGGTATAACAAAGAGATATTGAAACTAGTAAAAAGAAAAGGGATTAAATGAGGATTTATTAGAGATGGTCCAATATTGGCAATAATGATCAATTATTAAGGGCACATTAACTGAAGTAATGAATGTACCACATTTATTAGAAACCAAGAAGGAAAAGGGAATATGGAGAATTAAGTAGAATGACATACTAAGAATGCTATCTTAATTTGGTAAGGAGTATCAAGGCCCCTACAACATTAACACCAGTTAATGATAAGTGGAAACTTTCAACAAAATTTTCTTTTAGAATTTTTAGGACCGTTGTCTCTAGTTGTCTCCTTTATGTGATGGGTAAATCATATGATATGGTATAAGATATATTCATGTTTTACCATTGGGTTGATTATATGGATGAGATTAGGCCGCCATTTATACATATATAGTGTAAATAAAGAAATTTCATAAGGACACTTAACAAGCAATAAACTATAGGTTAGATTGGAAGTTAATGAGGAAATTAGGTTAGTAACTAGGAACAAAGGATGCTTTAATTCCCAATAGGATTTTGGGAAAAACAAAATTTAGTTTACGGAGAGATACTATTCAAGAATGACTCTTTACCCTGGAGGGGATAAGATGAACGGGTATATAAAAAAAAATTTCTAGTAGACAGGGATAAAGAAGAAGGTGGAAGAATTTTCCATTGACTTTTGATGTGCCA
The DNA here is from genome assembly GCA_030765085.1 of Allium cepa. NCBI lineage: Eukaryota > Viridiplantae > Streptophyta > Magnoliopsida > Asparagales > Amaryllidaceae > Allium > Allium cepa. Next base: position 332,923,630 of record CM060928.1, read on the forward strand.
AAACAAAAAAGATTGAATTGATTTGGCAACGAATAACGACCGCACAAGATTGCTAGAAATCCTATGTTGACAAGCCAAGAGTTAGAGTTTGAAGTAGGGATATAGTGTCTGTCAAGATTTCCACTCTTAGAATGGTTGTGAGATTTGGAAAATCGAGAAAATTGGCACCAAAATTTGTTGGGCTTTTCTAGTTTTAGAAAGAATAAGCAGACATGCTTACCGCGTTAAGCTACCGGATAAGTTGGCAGGAGTCGATGACATTTTTCATGTTTCGCACTTGAGGAAATGACTTCATAAAATAGTCACTGTGGTAGAGCCTGATCAATTGGGGGATATTGACAAGGAGCTAATAGCATCTCGTGTCACCGCATGCAGTGTGGGGCATGGAATTAGGAAACTCCGCAACAAAGAAATTAGGCGAGTTCGAGTACAGTGGGGGAGAAAACCCAACACAAAGCATAAGGACTTCTCATCCTAAACTTTTCACTAACGAACTTTTCTCACCAAAATTAGGTTTTGGTTGCATCGTGGTTGCTAGATTTGATGGTGGAAGGTAGTTGCTACAGTTTTACTATCACTTTTGCACTCATATAGAACACTTTTTCAATGTTTAGGATGTTTGCATATATGCATATATGTCACGACACTTGCATTCACTATAGGATTGAGTTCACCTATAGTACGTCTGCACATATAATCACATTGCACTTTTGGTTGAGTAGATGGTTGTGTGGATAACTTGATTGTATAACATAGAGTGCATTACACTGTCCACCCCTTGGAAATATTTCAGAGATAGAATCGTTTTAAGAGAGGGAGAAAGTAACACTCCTTAAAATTTAATAAGAAATAAATAAAATAAGATAAATTAATTAAATAAGATAAGGCTAAAAATGGAAATTTTGCAAAGTTAGAATTTGACCATGGAAGTTATGCCATTGCATTCGCAATAATTTTCCGATCAATTTCCATATAGCTCAAATGAAAATTTTATGGGCATTTGAAGTTTTTGGATTCAAAATAATTTATACAGAATTCAAATTCAAATAATTAAATAATTCTCAAATTTAAAATTCAAAAGGTAAAGTAATTAAACTTGGCGGTTATGTAATCATTAAAATTAACACTAAAGGAGTAATAAAGAAATGAAATAAATAAATCAAAGGCAATTAAAAAGCATTCCCTGAAATAAACGAACCGATCGACCGCCTTCCCTAGGCCGGTCGACCACTAGCGATCGACCGGTAGGGTAGGGTAAGGGCGATCCACCATTGAGTAAGTGAAGGCTAGGGTTTGTTTGCACAGTGAACGTTTCAAATTTTATTATTTAAACTGACGTAAATATGATGGTTCTGGTGCATTCCAACCAATATAAATAAGGGACTAGCCCCTTACTTTATTCACACTATATTTTGGGGAACCTAGCGAAGAACTATCAGTCTCTCTTGTCAATGGTTTAGAAAAGTTCTTTATGGTTTCAGGTAATGGATTCTAGATATTTATTATTTTATTTTCTAATTCTATACCCCTCCAATCCCTCAATTTCTGAATCTGATATGTATACACATACAAATCCTTCGTTGTATATATCTAAAAGGGGAGATCTAAAAGAGATTATTGAAGGCATGACATATCCAAAACGAGGAAGAGCTAAGGACCTATTGTGAGTTGAAGTCTTAGTCCTTCTATTTTTAGTAAGAATAGTGCAGTTTGGATTTGATATATGCCTTAGGGAATTTCACTTACGAAAACATCACGATAAGCCCTCTAAAATTTCCTTAAAATGAAATATCAATTCTTATGTCGAGATCTCAGTTGTTTTATATTAAAATAATGGAATTTTTATATATTTTACAATTTTAATATTTACCTTCTATTCATAGATTGCACTGCTTATTTCCACAATTTGAATAGAAATACTCTTTGTTTAATTTCTTGTAAAAAGAAGTTGGATAGAGTGTAAAAGTATGTAAACTGTAAGTTTCTTTTATTGATTTACTCCGTTTTTTAATGTAAAATAAGTGGGTTTGGACTTTGTTTTTATACAGGTCTGTTGGTTTGATTTTGGATATTGGATTTATGGTATATGTGTTAATATGGAAACGAGATTGTATAATTTTGAAGATCAGACATTTAAACGTTAGTTTAGGGCGCAAACTTCACATGCTTAGAAATTCACTAAGTGCGTATTTGTGTATATATATACATGTACATATATATTATCATAAATAACGTATGATTATAATGTATTAATGGTGTAGTTAATATATTACCAAATATTATTAAATTCCTACTTAGGAAAGTGAGTAATTATAGAGGCGATATAAGTAATTTTCATATAAGGACGTAATTATGAATACGGTGAGATGTGTGATAATATGTTAAGAGATTGTTCTAAATTATGGCTAAGTTATAGGGATGTGAGGTCGATCAAAAGCACGTAGAAGTCTATCCAGCTAATCTGGCTACTAGCTATGTGACTTTGGGGTAACTACGGATGATGCGAGGTTAGTCCCAAATTTTTTAAGTCAAATCTTCCTAGCTAATTAAGTTACCAGTACCTACGAATATCGAACCAATGTAAAATGTCACTGTGGAGCACGGGTCAAAATACGAAGGACCTACTTCAAGGATTGAACATATTAAGTGGACGTGTGAGGGCCCATCTCTTTCCTATGTAGCAAGTAATAAATGGTTGAGGTTAAGGTTAAGGGTTAGGCACGGTAATGGATATCTTGAAAAAGTCTTCTTTAATACGAAGTATTAAGTAACCAAAAAGATTCCATCCTGTTAACTCCTCTATTCCACAGCTTAGCGACCTAAGAAAATAAGCGACCTGAAAGAATTAAAGTATGAACGACCTAATGACCTAAGGACCCCCAACGACCTAGCGACCTAAAGATATCACGACCTAGCGACCTAACCATCAACACATGGCAACGGCATATCACAATAGAGAGACTTAGCGACTTAACTGGCTAAAGGTACAAGAGATCTGCGACCTAACGACTTATGGACTAAAGCGACCTAGCGACCTAATAGCTAAGCGACCTAGCGACCTAAAAGATCCAGCGACGTAGCGAGTTATCACAGAATGAAGCCGCTTGCTTATAGGCCGCTTCCAACCTTAAGTCGCCAACCATCCTCCACTAGGTCGCTCACGACCTAAACAATACCGAAGTAACTTCTTATGCCGCTTCCTTCTTAGGTCGTTGACGACCTATGACTTGCCGGTTTATTTAGAGTTATCAAGTGCGCTCTTGTTAAGCCGAAGACCGCGTCCACTAGGTCGCTCACGACCTACGACCTATCCAAGGTCGGTCACGACCTACGACCTAATTCATAATTCTCCTATACATACCCCACTTGCTCCAACTAAAAGGGGATATTTTGGCCATTTCTGGAACGCCTATACTCTGCTGAATTCTCGACTCACTCGACACTTCAAACACGAAAGATATCTCGACGAACTTCAAGAGGAAATCTAACACATACGACATGGATTCAAAGAGTTCTTCTACATCGAAGTTATAGCTATTTGTCCTAGCAGTGCTGTAATCGAAGATTGTTGTAAAGTTGTAATTGATTCAGCAATAAAGGAGATTAAAGTGGACGTAGGCTTAACTTGAAGCCGAACCACTATAAAACTGTTGTCTTTTTACTGCTTTTTTGTGACTTTTCTACTTACTTCTGATTCTCGTTTTGATGGGTGGTGCTTTCACTTATTCTCTACTTACACCGGGGTGTTAGCGTTCAATTTTAAGCCTTAACATTTTTGGTGCTTTCATTGAGAGTTGAACTCAGGCTACTTTCGTCATTGCTTCGCAAAAGTTTGTTGAAAAAACCTCTCTCAAAACCAGAAGTCTATCAGAGATAATGGCACTTGGAAGAAAGCGTGGATCTACTAGACCCGGTGATGTTTGTGAGAATACTTCCACTTCTCCTTCATCAAGCCAAGCAGCACCAATTGTTGGAATTACACGAGCGGAGTTAGATGCTGCAGTATCTGGGTTATACCAACAGATGGAAACCCAGAATGCGTTAATGCTTGATAGGTTAAATGCATTGCTCGGAGCTAACCGTCAACCAATGAATAATGGAAAAAACCTTACTGATGATGTTCATAATCCTGAAGAAAGGAATATTCCTCAAAGAGCAGCTAGCCCCGCCAAAGAAACACCTCCCCAAGCTGGAGGATCGAGACCGCAGCCAACTCTCCGCGAACGTTTTTCCAGACAAACTTCTGAGAAAATGGCTGAAGTCTGTCCTGCAGAGCCTTTAAATGATGAGGAATACCTTTCAGGCATGGTGTGACAAATCATGAAAGAGAGCATGCAGAGGGAAGAAGATAAGAAGGAATGGGGATTCGCTCCAAGCAAAACTCCATTCACTGAAAGGATTCTAAAGGTGGAATTCCCAAGGAAGTTTGTTCCTCCTACCATCCCGGCTTATAAGGGAACAAGCGACCCTAATCAATTCCTGTATAAGTATGATTGGCACATGACTGGTGCTAGAGCATCTGATGAGATCAAATGCCGGTACTTTTCGGTATACTTGGAAGGAGTGGCTCTACTCTGGTTCACAAAGCTTCCGGTCCGATCCATAGACCAGTTCGCCGATTTGACTCGGAAGTTTAAAGAGCAATTCAGGTTGTACGCTTCAAAGGCAAATGATATTATGTCACTGTCAAGCCTGGAACAGAATCCTGGGGAATCCATTAGATCTTTCTTGAACTGCTTCAACATAGCTTTGGCTGAAGTGGACAATGCAGAGCCACGAATGGTCCTGACATACTTGATGAGGGCAATCGACAAGTCAAGTAAATTTGGCAAGTGGCTGAAGATGAAAGAACCGAATTCGCTTGAGAAATTCTATAAGAAATCTGATGAATTCATGCGCTTGGAAAGCCTTCAAGCACCGGTTAAAGTGGCATTGACAGAGGTTAAGGATAATACTGCTGCTCCTACCAAAAAGGAATCCGGAAGTCAGAAGAGGGAGAATAGTGGTAGGAAGTAGCAGAAGGATATGAAGAAACCTCTCTTCTTAAAACCTTCAGATTTCACTCCTTTGACTGACACCCCGGAGAATATCTTTTTTGCTACCAAAGATGTGGTAGAATATCCTAAACCACCCGAGATGAGAGTTGGGAAAAAAGCTGCTCAAAGTGGGAGATTTTGTCGTTTTCATAATCAACCCGGTCATGATACCAACGAATGTCGCCATCTGAAAAGTTTGAATGAAGAATTGCTGAGAGAGAACAAGTTACAGCAATTTGTGAAGAGGAATATGAATGACCAACTTCATTTACTAAGGGTCAGCAACTTCCTACTCATCCATCTGACTCGGGTGAGAGGATTACTGCGCATGAATCAGAAAGGCCCGTTATTAATGTGATTACGGGAGGTCCTCATCCAACAGGCAGAAGCTGGGGTGAGATTGAAAGATATGCCCGTGCCTTGAAGTATGCACCAACAGAAGAGAGCGTTTTCGTGCTAGAAGATGCTGCACCTTTGAAGCAGCAGAAAACTTTTAATGATGATATTGTGTTCAGAGCCAGGGACTCTATGGGCATTGAAGCTCCAACCATGGATCCCTTGGTTATCTCTGCAGGCATTGGGCCGCTATTGTAAGGAGAGTGCTTGTTGATTGCGGCGTTTCTTGCAATATTCTCTTTAAAAAGACATTCGACCAAATGAAAATTCCGATGGCTGATGTTCAAGCTTCGTCGCAAAAAATTGTTGGGTTTATTGGGGAACCGAAGCAGCCAATTGGAACTATCGACTTATTCGTGGAGCTTGGAGAGGGGCAGAAAAAGGTGGTTCAAAAATAGACTTTTGTAATTGTTGATGAATCTTCTTCCTACAATGCCTTCCTAGGCCGACCAACTCTTGCGGCTTTTAAAGCAATTCTCGCCCCGTGGTGCCTTACTATGAAATTCCCCATGGATAATGGAGTTGGTGTTATTAAAGGGGATCAGAATACTGGACGAGAATGTTATCTTATAGAGTTGTGTGAAGCAAGGAAGAGAGAGATGGGAAAAGATGCGGCAGCCCCAGTCCGCATCAAAGAACCAACCTTATAGCAATTACAGGATGGACCCCGCACTGGCGAGCATAGCGGGGCATGAAGAGAAATGGATCCTAGAAAAGTCAGTGCAGGGGAGAATAGAGTGGTGCCAATGGAAGTAACGGTACCAGTACCTGTTGACCCGAAAGATCCGAACAAAGTGGTGAATGTGGGTTCGCAACTTAGTGTGACGGTTCAAAATTCCTTGATATCATTCTTGAAAGCAAATATGGACGTATTCGCTTGGAATCATGCTGATATGTGTGGAATATCCCCAGAAATTGCAATACACACTCTGAATATTGATCCGAAGTTTACACCAGTAAAGCAGAAAAGAAGAACCCAGGGTCCTGAAAGGTCAGCAGTGTTGAAAAAAGAGGTAGACCGGCTCATGGAGAATGGTTTCATCAGGGAGTCTACTTATCCGAATTAGGTTTCAAATCCAGTACTGGTTAAGAAAGCTAATAGGAAGTGGAGAGTATGCATCGACTTCTCAGATTTAAACAAAGCCTGCCCCAAAGACTGCTTCCCGTTACCCAGGATAGATTAGTTGGTGGATGGAACGGCGGGGCATGAATTGTTATCTTTTATGGATGCTTACTCCGGATACAACCAGATCATGATGCATGAGCCGGATCAGGAGGACACGAGCTTTATCACCGATGTTGGTCTCTACTGCTATAGAGTCATGCCCTTCGGACTTAAGAATGCAGGGGCAACTTACCAAAGACTCGTCAATGCTATGTTCAAGCCACAGATTGGAAAAACTATGGAAGTTTATGTTGACGATATGCTAGTGAAATCAAAGAAGGCGGTAGACCACATGGATCACTTGGCAGAAATGTTTGCAGTCCTCCGAAAGTACGGAATGAAACCTAATCCTTTGAAATGTTCGTTGGGGTGGAGTCCAGAAAGTTCTTGGGTTTCATTGTGAGTGCTAGGGGCATTGAAGCTAATACTGCTCAGATTGCTGCCTTAAGAGAAGTCAAAGCTCCTAGAACGAAGAAGGAATTGCAAAGTCTCAATGGAAAAGTCGCTGCCTTGAGTCGGTTCATTTCCAAAGCCACTGATAAATGCATTCCATTCTTTGATGCTCTGAAGAAAGGAAAGAAAAATTTTGACTGGACTCCTGAATGCCAGAAAGTTTTCAATGAGTTTATTCGTCATATGGAAATGCCTCCAATACTTTCTAAGCCCGACAATGGTGAAGATCTTTTCGTATATTTGGCAATCTCATCTCATGCTCTCAGTGCAGCATTGGTCGGGAAGACGCAAAAATTCAGCGCCCGGTCCATTATGTCAGCAAAAGATTCACTGGGGCAGAAATGAAATATTCGAAGTTGGAAAAGCTCGCCTATTGTCTACTGATTGAATCAAGAAAATTGAGGCCATATTTCCAAGCTCATCCTATCAAAATCCTCACCGATCAACCTCTGAAGCAGATCCTGTTTCGCCCTGAGACTTCGGGTCACCTTCTGAAGTGGAATGTTGAACTCAGCCAATACGACATCACTTATCATCCCCGGAGAGCAATCAATGGACAAGCTTTAGAAGATTTCATCGTAATGTACAGATAAAGGTGATAGTGAGGAAGAAGTGACTGATAATACCCCAATTTGATGGAAATTATATGTTGATGGTGCAAGAAACGATTACTGTTCCGGAGCCGGGGTGGTGCTTGAAACCCCTGAAGGGCGATCATTGTGCTATGCATTGAGATTGGAATTCCCTTCGACAAACAATGAATCAGAATATGAAGCTCTTATTGCTGGTTTAAAGATAGCTAAAGAACTGAATGTCAAAGTGTTGCAGATCTTTAGTGATTCACATCTTATTGTATGCCAAGTCAAGAAAGAGTTTCAAACTAAAGGAGGAAATCTGCCTGCTTACTTGTCAAGAGCCTGGGAACTTCTCGATAATCTTGACCATTATGCGATAAGTCATATACCCCGGGAAGAGAACATGAAGGCAGATTCTCTCGCAAAGTACGCAAGTACTGGTGAAGCTCGGTTATTGGGATTAGTTCCTGTGGAAGTCCTGTCAGCTCCAAGCACTGATGAAATGGATATTGACTGGATCATGACTATATCTCAAGAGCAAGAATCGTGGATGACTCCGATAATGGAATATCTGCTCAACGGTTCTCTACCAGAAAATTCAAAAGAGCATCAGAAGCTGTTGAGGAAAGCCTCTCGATATATAATTCAAGATGGCCGATTGTATAGGCAGGGATTCTCAATGCCATTACTCCGATGTGTGGCCAAGGAAGAGGCCAAGACAATTCTAGCTGAAGTACACGGAGGAGAGTGTGGAGAACATTCAGGTGGTCAAACTCTAGCAAAGAAAATTCTCCGTTATGGGTATTTTTGGCCAGACATTAATCGTGATGCTGCAAGTTACGCCCGAAAATGTGACCGATGCCAGGGATTTGCAAAAATCCCAAGAGCACCGTCCACCGAGATAACACAGATGGTCAGTCCATGGCCATTTGCTATTTAGGGAATAGATCTCATCGGGCCTTTGCCAACTGCCAAGTCCGGAATCAGTTATGCTATTGTTGCTGTTGATTATTTTACTAAATGGGCTGAGTCTGAACCATTAGCTACTATTACCTCTAAAAAGATGATAAACTTTGTAACTAAGAATATCATTTGCAGGTATGGTGTGCCTCAAAAGATAATCACAGACAATGGAACCCAATTCGAAAGTGAAGAGTTCCAAGATTTTTGCAAGCGATTCAAGATCCAAAAAAGCTTCTCAGTAGTGGCTCATTCGCAGGCAAACGGGAAAGTGGAGGCAGTAAAGAAAATTATCAAATCAACCATCAAAAAACAGCTAGAAAAGGCAAAAGGTGGTTGGGTCGATAAGCTACCACTAGCACTATGGGCATACAGAACTACCCATAAAACTGCGACTGGGCACACTCCGTTTTCATTGGCATATGGATCAGAAGCAATGATTCCGGTGGAGACAGAAGTCCCTTCACACAGAAGAATCCATTTTGATCAAGCCGAAAATGAAAATCTGCAACTTGAAGCATTAGACTTCCTTGATGAAAGAAGGGAAGAGGCTCAACGCAGAATTGCAGCCCATCAGCAAAGAATTGCCAGACACTTCAATTCCAAAGTTCGCCAACGCAGCTTTGAGATTGGAGATCTAGTCTTGAAAAGGATCATGACAGCAACATGAGTGTTTATGCCAAACTGGGAAGGGCCATATGTTATAGACAAAAAACTTCTTGATGGCACTTTCAAACTGACAACTGTCGAAGGAGATCCAATTCCAAGTGCTTGGAACAGTAATCACTTACACCCATATTTTACTTAAAAGCTTTATTGAAATACTGTAAAAGAATTATGCATGTATGATTCTTGTATTGAAAGCTATTGTAAAGCTAGTGCAAGTGAATAGTAAGAACTATAAAATGGATGTAGGCCCAGTTCTTGGCCGAACCACTATAAATCTTGTGTTCTCTACTATTACAAAATGCCTGTTTTATTTCGATATATGTAAAGTACTTTAATTGTATTGCTAAAATGTCGATTTAAATTTGCAGGCCATTAAAACAAAGCTTACCCATCACAAGACCAAGCGATCCCTGACATCACTCAACAAATGAATGTTCAGCTACAAAAATTCCAGACTCAAATCCTATATAAGAAGTGCTTCAAGCAAATAGTTAGTGGTTCCACCGAAGGTGGGCCCTTGCTAACTAATTATGATCGTTTGTACAAATAAACATCCGATTAATTAGCCTGTGTCTGCCCCTGCGAACTCATTTAACAATGAAGTACACTTCTTTGGATAAAATAAACTACTTGCAAAAGAAAGGAATGTGTGCTTGAAAATGATAACAGGAAATCGCTGATATGAGCAAATGGCGAAAAGACATGGGCGAGCAGGCAGGAAACAACCAAAGACCTCTTCAGAGGCACAAGCCTTCTTCGGAGGCACAACTCTTCGGAGGATAAAGACCTCTAACGGGACTTGCCAGAAAAAGAAAGTTCTCTTTCTCAACCAAAAAAGATTGGTGGAATGACCGGAGGCACCATCCCAATTGGAAGGCATGGCACTCATTAACTAGCTGAGAACGTTTGTGCAAACAGACATCCAAGTAACTTGTGTCCGCCCCGTGAATCCATCCAACCATGAGAAAGAAACTTCCAGTCAAAAGCCCTACTTGGAGGCACACATTCCACTGAGATCTGAAATAAAACTTCACAAGTGTTGGAATGTGAAAAGCCCTCTTCGGAGGCCCATTTCACCAGAGTTGAAATGCTAAAAGACCTCTTCAGAGGCACACATTTCATCGAGATCTGAAATAAAACTTCACAAGTGTTGAAATGTGAAAAGCCCTCTTCGGAGGCCCCACTTCACCAGAGTTGGAGTGTAAAAGCACTCTTTGGAGGCCGCTTCCCAACGAACAGGGAAAAAACAAAAGCCTCTTCCCAGAGGCAGAAACAAAAAGCCCTCTTCGGAGGCCCACTTCCCCGCGTATAGGGAAAAAAGAAAAGCCCTCTCCTTAGAGGCACACACACAAAAAAGCCCTCTTTCCAGAAGCACAATCAAACAAAAGCCCTCTTCGGAGGCACAAACAGGTCAAAGCCCTTTTTCGGAGGCCCACTTTACCGCGTAGGAAAATTCACTTGCCAAAAAGTGACTTTCTCCGAAAGTGAAGTGTAAAAACTTCTCCACAAAAAAAAGAGAGAAAGAAAGAGAAGACTTCTCCAATACGAGGCGCATTCTACTAAATCAGAAAAATATTTCCTTAAAATGGAAAAATTATTCTCTAAAGTACAGATGCAAACCTCCTTCAAATGGAAAAGTTGTTCTCTAATGAAAGAGTACAAGTCTTCTCGAAACAAAAGAGTTATTCTCCAAAATTTTGCCAATGTGAAAGAGATTTCAATAAACCATGGTATGGGGGCAATATAATATAGTTACAAAAATAAAAGCAATGCTCAAGCAACATACCATAGGTTTACTGCAACATCACACAGAGAAAATAAAGAAACTTGTATGAAAAAGAAGAATAAATGCATTCTCAAATACAGACAGAAGTTTGTACAAGTAAAAGAATCATTTTATTCCATACTATGAAAATTTTATACATGTGCAGGTTTCAAAACAAAAGAAGGCGGGGAGCGGTACCCGCACAATCTCCGGTCAACACAAGTCTTTATATATACAAGCAAAAAAGCAAAAAGCATAAGTCTCAAACCCATCACTTCTTCTTCCTGCCACCTTTCGAGCCCTCGCCTAGCCGAATGACTAACTTCTTGGGTCGGCTTGTGAGAGTAGGGGAAGAAAGAGGAAGGGGTGCAATTGGACTTTCTTCTGCTTTTTCTTCGCCGGAAGAAGCTTCTCTCTTTTTCTTTGAGACTCCACGCTTCCCCTTCTTCCTTGAAGTAGACTCACTGCCCGGAGTGAAAAGTGCAGACAGCTTTATGTCATCAGAAATAGTTTGCTCCGGGGTTCTCTCGCCTTCTTCAGGTTCTTCAGCCTTCTGTTCTTGTGAAACGATAGGGTCATCCAAGCCTTGAAGAGCTTCTATCTGCTCCTCTTGTGACCCCGGTTGAGAAACGGAAGGAGGAGTAATCTGAAGAGGTGGAGAGGGAACAGTTGGAAGAGAGGAAGGCTGGACAACACTTGACGCTTTCACTACAGGAGAAGAAAAGTTAAAGTCAGTATCTCTCATAAAAAGAGGATAAAGTGGCGCGTCAAGATTTAAGTAATAATCGAAAAGTTCATCAAGCTCATGAGAAGTAAACAAGCAGTCCACTTGAGCAAGATCACCATTAAGGTTACCTGGAGAAGTAGGCTTTACTATGTCAACCTCAAAGTCCTGTGCCTCAGTGCTTTCTTGAGTCTCATCTCTAGTGCGGGCGGCTGCACTTTCAATAACAGCTTTAGCAGGAGGTGGAGAGTGGGAACTGGAGCCAACAATATCGATGTCGGCCGAAACTGAAGGTTGAACTGGGTCGGTTGAGGTTGCCTTCCCTAAATGTTCTCCTTCTGTCATTTTGGCTCTCTCTTTGGCAAGTTGCTCCTTTCCCCTGGTAAGAGCAGCGCATGCATCATCATCTAGATAGTGCGCCATTAAATCTACTTCAGCATATCCATCTCCTCCAAGCATATCAAGTGCGACTTCCCACACTTTGGCCAAAGTGATTTCGTACTTTGGTCCCAAAAATCTAAGGCTACCGCGCCCCAGAACACTATGAATGTAAAGCTCGAATAAAGTAGAGCTGACTTCGACTTTAGTTGCCATATAAGATTCCTCGGCTGCTGCTTTACCGGCAATAGCTTCATCACGCTCTTTTTCAGCTATGGAAAGTCGAGCTTTTAGCAATTCGATTTCCAAGTTCTGGGAGCTGGTTTTTTCTTGCAATTGAGCCACGTCAGCTCGGTAGCTCTCTACAACTTGCTGCTGTGCTTCAAATTTAGCTTCAGCGTCTCTCTATGCAGCGTGAGCATCTCTCACCTGTTTCTGAAGCACTTCTTCTCTTTAAGAATAGGAAGTGGAAGAAGTGGCGAGCTCTTCTTTAAGTTTTTCAACTTCCGCTTCAAGCTTCTCATTATAAGCGGCAATACTCTTCATCTCGGCATCATGCTGATCGAGTGTTTTCTTCCACTCGGATTTGTCATTTTCCATAGTCAGCATTGCTTCGAGATTTGCGCGGTTTACTCTTTGAAGCTTGTCAACAAGTTTTTGCCAAGCAGACATTCTCTCGATATCGAGTTTGACGGCATCAAGATTTCGCAACATGGCTTGCTTATCAATTGGGACCAAGTCAAGGTCGAAACGCACTCCCTTTAAGCACCGGTGCGGAAACCGGCTTTGAAGAATAGCCGGACTATAATGACCCGTATTTTACGTATCGATAAATCGTAAAATAGTTGCATTAGGTCGTTGATGTTGTTAAGTCGTTTAGAGTTTGAGTCGACCAAAACTTAAGTCGTGTGGAAGTTAACCCGTGTGGTGTTTAAGTCGTAGGAAGCTTGGATCGTTTGGTAGTTTAGGTCGTGTGAGCGAGTTAGGGGAAGCTAGCGACCTATAGAATTGGAGCGACCTATAGATACTAGCGACTTAGTGATTGGAGCAACTTATAGGTGATTGCCGACTTAAGGGTTGAACGAGTTACGACTTAGAGGTGTGGCCGACTCATAGGGATGACCGAGTTCAGGGATTGGTACGACCCAAGAAGGCTACCGACTTAGGCAGTAGTTAGCCGAGTTAAGAGTTGCCGACTTAATGGGAGGAGATAGGTCGGTGAAGCGACCTTAGGAAGTTAGGTCGTAAGCGACCTATGATAAGTCGTTATGTCTAGTTAGGTCGGCATGGAGTTAGGACGGCTGAGCGAGTTAATGGCCTAGTAGTTAGCGACTTAGGAGCCAACGGCATAAGGGTTACGACCTAAGAGGGAGATAGGTTAGGTCGTTAAGGGGTTGAGTCGTTGGGTCGTTAGGCCTGGAGGTTAGGTCGGTGGGTCGTTAGGTCGTATGAGTGTTAGGTCGCGTGCATGTTTTAGGTCGCGTAGGTGTTGGGTCGGCATTAGGGCTAAGTCGTTAGGTCGGAGGCTTTTTGAGTCGTGTGCAGTTGGGTCGGCACTTGTGTTGAGTCGTGCCTGTGTTGAGTCGCGTATAGGTTAAGTCGTGAGGCCCTGTGTTTGGTTAGGTCGGTTGTTGTGTTGAGTCGTTAGGGGCTTGAGTCGTGAGTCTTAGGTCGTGGACGACTCATGGGGTAGGTCGGCGGCGACTTATGGGGGCGCGACTCATGGAGATTTCAGCCGATAAATAGAAGGGGTTCGCCTCACTTTTTGGCACCGGATTTTGAAGCGACGAAGTGCTGCCATTTTGAGAGCTCGACTACAACACTTCTTCACTTCTTTTCTCCACTCTAATCTAGTGATTCCTTTCATCTAAATTGAAGATCAAATCGAAGATCTAAGAGCCAAAGTTGAAGATCTTCATCCAACAAAGAGAGATTTAATCGATTGAAGTGAGATTTTGCCGGATAAAGCTTGATTCCTTGCTGTCCAGATCTGGAGTTGGTTGTTCTTGAGGTGTTTAGGTGATTCGGTGAGTGGTAGTTATCTCTCACATGGACCCAAGGGAGTATATTGGATTGGTGGCTTGTTTATGTGTTAAAGATAGTGATTTCTTGCATTTTCCCTAAGTCTGCATGTAGATCCATCACCTATGAAGTTTTGATATCCATTTTACTACATGTTCACTTATGCAAGTTCATTCATCAAGTTGTAGAGATATTGTTCATAATTCATGCTTGTTAGAATGCATGTTAGACTTGAACTCTTTATTTACGAAATTGCCATTATTGTTGTAATTGTTTATTTAGATCTTGTTTGAGTGATTGATTACTTGGATTAATGTTTGATTTGATTGATTAGTTGACCGATAACTTGATTTGGACAAGTTGGTCGAAGATGATTTAAAAGCTAAGTGGAAAGGCTCTTGAATAGTGAAAGCTGCCTGTGGCATATAAAGCGGATGTGGAAGCTCATATGGATAGATTTGTTGAGATGGACTTTGCCATAATGCGATGAGGCAAACCATGATGTTGAGATGGGACTTTGCTATGATGCGTTGAAGCAAAGCATGATGTGTGAGAGCCTTGGTTTAATCCAGACGGGATCATCCCAAGCATGTTGATAACTTGGTGATGCGGTCCGGGTTTATGGATAATGGTGGGCTCGAGAGGCGCTTGAACTAGTGTGAGAATAGTCGTCGAGGAGGATGACTAGGAGGCTTGGATCTTATCGTTATTGAAGGTTCTAGCATGCTCAAAGCAAGAGTACGTTGGAACGGGTCACGATGACGTTCCAGACACGGGTCATGATGACGTGTTAGTACTCTGGGCAGATGCGATAGTCCTAGGCACGGGTCATGATGACGTGCGGAGTTATGTCTAGAACCGGGGTTGCCATTAGCCCTTGACGGACGGCTGAAAGAAGGTGCCGGTCATTCAATTAACGGTGAAATCGAGGCAATGATAACAGTGATAGCCAGAGTCATGGATGTTTGGTTGTATCATCATTCGGCCTCAAGAGCGGTGTTTTCTGGGTGCTTATCTGATCTTGGTTTAGGCCTTGGGGGTTTGTATTGGAAAACATCGAGCTTGACTCGAGTGATAATTACTTTAGTTTAAATGTCTGCTTTGTTATGCTTGTTTCTGCTTAGTGGGTCTGGGGGCTATCACTGTAGAATGAGGTGGAGTGGGATGGTTGAGTTCCTATTCCGTTTATCCTTTATGCTCTTTTGGTATGTTTGATAGTTAATTTACCGCTCACTAAGACTGTTGTCTGACTCAAGGTTTTATGTTCAACTCTTATTACCTTGGGCTGTTCATCCATGTTGGGATGGGCAGACTAGGTAGCAGGTGACAGGTGCTGTTCTTGGCTACCAACGATGTTGATGACGAAGACGAGCTGGAGGCTTTTGCATATTGTTTTCTTACTATATGTACTGGATGTTCCACTGTTTGTTTGATACTCTGAGTGTTATGTAGTGAGGCTTGATGTATTGACTATTCAGATGATTGTATAAAACTATTATGAGTTGATATGATGAGACTTCTGTTCTATAGAGCTTCACTACGTATACTTTCTATTGTATTTTATCCATGCGCTGTGAGTAATACGATAGAGTTTCTGTTTTATCTTACCCTGACTATCGTCCATGGCTGCCTGGCACACCTTTCAGCGCACCATTCTCTTGTTTTAGTGCGGAAGTCATGGGCGGTCTCACATTTGGTATCGGAGCTTTGGTTAATCGATTTTAGCCAACGCTCGCTGACGTAACTACGTATGAGAGACGTAATTGTAATTTTGATAAGCAGACTGTGCAGAACCGAGGAAAGATAAGCAGATTGTGCAAGCTTATGCTTTGGGAGCTGTTCCATCGTCTTCGAAAGCTCCTACTGTTGATGAGAAAGGGAAGAGTGTGGTGGTTCAAGGTACTCTTTCCATTTGTGGTGTTCCAGTTAGAGTGTTGTTTGATACTGGAGCGTCGCATTCGTTTGTTTGTGATGATCTTGTAGGCCGGTTGGGTTTGGAACCGGAAATTGTTGATAGGCCATTGGTTGTGACTAATCCAGTTGGGGGTTCGTCTTGTTTGTATATGGTATGCCGTGGTCTAGTTGTATCGAGTCATGATTGCTCTTTTGTTTGTGATTGTTTTGTTCTGAACTTTGCGGGGTTCGGAATTATTTTGGGTATGGACTGGCTTAGGAAGTATGCGGCAAAGGTTGATTGTGAGAAACTGGAGGTGACAGTCGGGAATGTGGAAGGGCGAAAGGTTGTGATATGATGTAAGCATGAAGAAGGCGTCTTCATGGGCTTCATGTATTCGCTGGTTGTTCCACGGGATGGACTGTCATCGATGCCGGTTGTGAATGGATTTGAGGACGTCTTTGACGAGGTCAAAGGGTTACCGCGGCATAGGGAGATCGAGTTTCGTATCGATCTAGTTGAGGGAGCCAGACCTGTTGTGATGCCTCTTAGAAGGATGGCGCCGAGAGAACAACAAGAGCTGAAGGTGCAGGTTGATGACCTTTTACGGAAAGGATTCATTCGACGTAGTGTGTCCGAATGGGGTGCACCAGTTGTGTTCGCAACTAAAGCGGATGGATCGTTGAGGTTGTGTGTGGATTATCGTGAGATGAATAAAGTGACTAGGAAGAACAAGTATCCATTGCCGAGAATAGATGACTTGTTTGATCAGCTTCACGAAGCTAGGGTGTTTTCTCAAATGGATTTGGCAACGGGATTTCACCAGTTGAGAGTGGCTAAGGATAGTGTGCCGAAGACTGCTTTTAGGACACCATCCGGTTTTTATGAGTGGCTGGTAATGCCGTTTGGATTGACTAATGCACCAGCATATTTTGTGGATCTTATGAATAGAGTGTTCAGAGATCAGTTGAACAAGTTCGTACTTGTGTTCGTGGATGATATTTTGGTTTACTCCAGAAATGAAGAAGAGCACAAGACACACTTGCGGATTGTTTTGCAAATCTTGCGGAAACATCAGCTAAAGGCTAAGTTTTCGAAGTGTCACTTCTGGAAGAGTGAAGTGAGGTTCTTAGGCCATGTTATCTCTGGAGATGGAATAGCGGTTGATCCCGCTAAGGTGGCAGCAATCCAGGATTGGGTTAGACCTAAGAATGCATCTGATGTGAGAAGTTTTCTTGGATTAGCAGGATATTATCGTCGGTTTATCAAAGACTTTTCCAAGATAGCTGCACCGTTAACAGGATTGACGAAAAAGAATCAGGTATTCATATGGGATGAAAAGTGTGAGCAAGCTTTCGTAATCCTGAAAGAGCGACTGACAAGTGCTCCTGTTTTGACTATTCCAAGTGGGAATGATGAGATGGTGGTTTACACCGATGCATGTGGTACTGGACTTGGAGCAGTGCTAATGCAAAAGGATAAAGTTGTTGCATATGCAAGTCGACAACTGAAGCCGCATGAAAGGAATTACCCGACTCATGATTTGGACTTAGCGGCGATTGTTTTTGCTCTGAAGATGTGGAGACATTATCTATTGGGAGTTCGATTCGAGTTGTTTACTGATCATAAGTCGTTGAAGTATCTGTTCTCCCAAAAGGATTTGAATCTTCGGCAGCAAAGGTGGCTAGAGTTTTTAGCATCGTATGATTTTGGTATAGCCTATACTCCGGGAAAAGGCAACGCAGTGGCAGATGCGTTAAGTCGAAGACATGCAGGATTGGGAGCCATGTTTTCAGAATGGAAGAGCCTTGAGTATTTGGCTGGATTTGACTTCAGGCCCAGATGTGAATTGGAACCTGAGATGTTGGCAAACTTATCGATAAGACCTACTCTTGTGGAAAGAAATGGCAAGAGCCGAAAGCGAGATGATAAGCTTGTCAAGATTATCCGCGATTTGGAATCCGGATTGAACCCAGAAAAGGGTAAGGGATTCGAAGTCGATCGAGAGGGTTGGCTTCGTAAGCAAGGACGATTAGTAGTTCCTGATATAGATGGATTGAGATATGAAGTTCTGAGGGAAAGTCATCACTCGAAGTTGACAATTCATCCAGGTGGAAATAAGATGTATCGGGACATGAAGAGAACCTATTACTGGGAAGGTATGAAGAAAGATGTTGGGAATTTTATTTCCAAATGTATGAATTGCCAGTTGGTAAAAGCCGAGCAGAAGAAGCCAAGTGGATTGCTTTAGCCATTAGAGGTTCCTACATGGAAGTAGGAGCAGATATCGATGGATTTTATCAATGGTCTACCTAGAACCAGGGCAGGAAATGAAGGGATTTGGGTCATTGTAGATCGTTTGACCAAGAGTGCAAGATTCATTCCTGTTCGATCAACTAGGACTGCATCGAAATTGGCTGAGTTGTATGTTAAGTGGATAGTTCGATTCCATGGTATTCCGAAGAGTATAGTGAGCGATCGAGACCCATTGTTCACTAGTGGATTTTGGAAGAGCTTCCAAGAAGTTTTGGGAATCGAGTTGTGTTTGAGTACAGCTTATCACCCTCAAACAGATGGTCAGACTGAGAGAGTCAACCGAGTTTTGGAAGATCTCCTGAGGGCATGTGTTTTGGATTTCGAAGGATCATGGGAAGATCATCTTCATTTGGTGGAGTTTGCGTATAATAACAGTTACCAGTCAAGTATTGGTATGGCACCGTATGAAGCATTGTATGGAAGGCCGTGTAACTCTCCGACATGTTGGTTGGAAACTGGAGAAAAGTTTATACTTGGGCCAGAGATGATTCGACAGACTTCGGATTGTATAGAGATCATTCGGCGGCGAATGAAGGCAGCCCAAGATCGTCAGAAAAGTTATGCCGATAAGCGTCGTAAGGATTCGGAATTCGACATAGGTGATATGGTTTTTGTGAAGATTTCTCCTCTGAAGAATGTTATTCGATTCGGGAAGAAAGGGAAATTGACTACGAGATTTGTTGGACCATTCTCGATCATCGAGCGAATTGGAAAGCTCGCTTATAGATTGGAGTTACCGGGAAAGATGGCGGGTGTGCACAATGTTTTTCATGTATCTTATCTACGGAAGTATGTGCATGACTCGAATACGGTGGTTTCTGCTGATAGCTGTGAAGATTTAGAGGTTGATCCAGTTGTTACGAGACATCGTAAGCCGCTTCGTGTTGTTGAAACCGACACGAAACAGCTTAGGAGGAAGACGATTACATTGCTCAAGATACAATGGAGTGATGATGTTGACGACTGTACATGGGAGGAGGAAGAGAGGATGAAGGCAGCTCATCCTGAACTCTTCAAGGTATGGCCCTAAGGTGTCGTGACGTCTCACGAATTTGTAGCTTGTTCTAAGTCTTAGAATTCTGCATGCTAGGCTAGTAATTGGATGCATGGTTTGTTGATTGCTATGGATGGTAGGCATGCAAAATAATTTTGATTGCTCTAGTTTGTTTGGAATTTCGGGGGCGAAATTCCTAAGGGGGAGAGAATGTAACGACCCGTATTTTATGTATCGATAAATCTTAAAATAGTTACATTAGGTCGTTGATGTTGTTAAGTCGTTTAGAGTTTGAGTCAACCAAAGCTTAAGTCGTGTGGAAGTTAACCCGTGTGGTGTTTAAGTCGTAGGAAGCTTGGATCGTTTGGTAGTTTAGGTCGTGTGAGCGAGTTAGGGGAAGCTAGCGACCTATAGAATTGGAGCGACCTATAGATACTAGCGACTTAGTGATTGGAGCAACTTATAGGTGATTGCCGACTTAAGGGTTGAACGAGTTACGACTTAGAGGTGTGGCCGACTCATAGGTATGACCGAGTTCAGGGATTGGTACGACCCAAGAAGGCTACCGACTTAGGCAGTAGTTAGCCGAGTTAAGAGTTGCCGACTTAATGGGAGGAGATAGGTCGGTGAAGCGACCTTAGGAAGTTAGGTCGTAAGCGACCTATGATAAGTCGTTATGTCTAGTTAGGTCGGCAGGGAGTTAGGACGGCTGAGCGAGTTAATGGCCTAGTAGTTAGCGACTTAGGAGCCAACGGTATAAGGGTTACGACCTAAGAGGGAGATAGGTTAGGTCGTTAAGGGGTTGAGTCGTTGGGTCGTTAGGCCTGGAGGTTAGGTCGGTGAGTCGTTAGGTCGTATGAGTGTTAGGTCGCGTGCATGTTTTAGGTCGCATAGGTGTTGGGTCGGCACTAGGGCTAAGTCGTTAGGTCGGAGGCTTTTTGAGTCGTGTGCAGTTGGGTCGGCACTTGTGTTGAGTCGTGCCTGTGTTGAGTCGCGTATAGGTTAAGTCGTGAGGCCCTGTGTTTGGTTAGGTCGGCTGTTTTGTTGAGTCGTTAGGGGCTTGAGTCGTGAGTCTTAGGTCGTGGACGACTCATGGGGTAGGTCGGCGGCGACTTATGGGGGCGCGACTCATGGAGATTTCAGCCTATAAATAGAAGGGGTTCGCCTCACTTTTTGGCACCGGATTTTGAAGCGACGAAGTGCTGCCATTTTGAGAGCTCGACTACAACACTTCTTCACTTCTTTTCTCCACTCTAATCTAGCGATTCCTTCCATCTAAATTGAAGATCAAATCGAAGATCCAAGAGCCAAAGTTGAAGATCTTTATCCAACAAAGAGAGATTTCATCGATTGAAGTGAGATTTTGCCGGATCAAGCTTGATTCCTTGCTGTCCAGATCTGGAGTTGGTTGTTTTTGAGGTGTTTAGGTGATTCGGTGAGTGGTAGTTATCTCTCACACGGACCCAAGGGAGTATATTGGATTGGTGGCTTGTTTATGTGTTAAAGATAGTGATTTCTTGCATTTTCTCTAAGTCTGCATGTAGATCCATCACCTATGAAGTTTTGATATCCATTTTACTACATGTTCACTTATGAAAGTTCATTCATCAAGTTGTAGAGATATTGTTCATAATTCATGCTTGTTAGAATGCATGTTAGACTTGAACTCTTTATTTACGAAATTGCCATTATTGTTGTAATTGTTTATTTAGATCTTGTTTGAATGATTGATTACTTGGATTAATGTTTGATTTGATTGATTAGTTGATCAATAACTTGATTTGGACAAGTTGGTCGAAGATGATTCAAAAGCTAAGTGGAAAGGCTTTTGAATAGTTAAAGCTACCTTTGGCATATGAAGCGGATGTGGAAGCTCATATGGATAGATTTGTTGAGATGGACATTGCCATAATGCGATGAGGCAAACCATGATGTTGAGATGGGACTTTGCTATGATGCGTTGAAGCAAAGCATGATGTGTGAGAGCCTTGGTTTAATCCAGACGGGATCATCCCAAGCATGTTGATAACTCGGTGATGCGGTCCGGGTTTGTGGATAATGGTGGGCTCGAGAGGCGCTTGAGCTAGTGTGAGAATAGTCGTCGAGGAGGATGACTAGGAGGCTTGGATCTTATCGTTATTGAAGGTTCTAGCATGCTCAAAGCAAGAGTACGTTGGAACGGGTCACGATGACGTCCCAGACACGGGTCATGATGACGTGTTAGTACTCTGGGCAGATGCGATAGTCCTAGGCACGGGTCATGATGACGTGCGGAGTTATGTCTAGAACCGAGGTTGCCATTAGCCCTTGACGGACGGCTGAAAGAAGGTGCCAGTCATTCAATTAATGGTGAAATCGAGGCAATGATAACAGTGATAGCCAGAGTCATGGATGTTTGGTTGTATCATCATTCGGCCTCAAGAGCGGTGTTTTATGGGTGCTTATCTGATCTTGGTTTAGGCCTTGGGGGTTTGTATTTGGAAAACATCGACCTTGACTCGAGTGATAATTACTTTACTTTAAATGTCTGCTTTGTTATGCTTGTTTCTGCTTAGTGGGTCTGGGGGCTATCACTGTAGAATGTGGTGGAGTGGGATGGTTGAGTTCCTATTCCTTTTATCCTTTATGCTCTTTTGGTATGTTTGATAGTTAATTTACCGCTCACTAAGACTGTTGTCTGACTCAAGGTTTTATGTTCAACTCTTATTACCTTGGGTTGTTCATTCATGTTGGGATGGGCAGACTAGGTAGCAGGTGACAGGTGCTGTTCTTGGCTACCAACGCTGTTGATGACGAAGACGAGCTGGAGGCTTTTGCATATTGTTTTCTTACTATATGTACTGGATGTTCCGCTGTTTGTTTGAAACTCTGAGTGTGATGTAGTGAGGCTTGATGTATTGACTATTCAGATGATTGTATAAAACTATTATGAGTTGATATGATGAGACTTCTGTTCTATAGAGCTTCACTATGTATACTTTCTATTGTATTTTATCCATGCGCTGTGAGTAATACGATAGAGTTTCTGTTTTATCTTACCCTGACTATCGTCCTTGGCTGCCTGGCACACCTTTCGGCGCACCATTCTCTTGTTTTAGTGCGGAAGTCATGGGCGGTCGTCACACGGACCTTGTCCAACTTGATACGGGGGCCTACTGATAATTGTTTGAATATCAGCTATTTGAAGGGCGGGAGAGCTGGAAGGAATTTCCAAAGAGACGGGAGCAGTGGGCTTTTCAGAAATTTCATATGTCGGTTTTTCACCAAGTTTGGCCCGTTTACTCGGATCTTCAGTGACATGACTTTTCCCTTTATCATCACGAGATTTTCGTTTGTGAGAGTCATCCTCTCTCTAGGAAGAATCATGTCGTTCGTCCCGTCTCCCGTTGCTTTCTTCGTAAGCACGCCTCTCATGAGCTTTCCTCGCAGCTCTTTTTTCGTCGGTTTCCCAGGAGGCAGAAAGATACCTCTTGGGGTCATAAGAGCCGCGCCTCCCATAACGCTGGAAATCATCATAATAAGAGACACGTTGTCCCATTGGAGAATCTGAAAATGAATAAAAGAAAAAGTTCAGAAATCTTCAAAGCAAGGATTTGAATGCATAAAAGCGTTGAAAAAAATCCTAAGTGTGTGTAACGTGCAAACTACGCGCGTCAAACTACGAACCACTCCTCGGTTGGGGGGTGATGACGGATTTTACAGCAAGTGTCGACTCTTGGGCTGACGAAGTTTGTTGCAAGACAGATGTCGCTTCAACTAATGGAGAAATAACTTTAGTAACAACGGTATCATCTTTAAAAAGCTCCTGTGAAGTGATCATCAAGTCGCTCTACCCCTCAAAAATGTCGTCACCATTGTGCTCGACGGGACCCTTCCCCTCAGTTCCTTCATCAACAGTCTTCCCGGACTGGTGAGGAGGTTCCTCTTCCTCAATGACCGGGGCAAGTGCAAGTTTGCCGGACGACCCCGCAACGTCAATAGAAGAAGAGACTTCAACAGTGAAGCCTCAACAGTATGTTCTTTCGGTGTAAGTTCTCCGACGGAGACTGGGGCATCCGATGTTTCTACTGGAGAATCAGGGACTTCATGAGGCTAAGTAGAAAGGGTGCAGAAGTCCGAATTGGTGGAGAAATTCATCTTTCAGCAAAAATTTAATACTTCTTTCCTCAATCGCCACGGCACTTAATCTTTCAAAAGTCGGCTTGTGGCTGGGATCTTTAGAGGGAGGAGGAAGTGCTGTAAAAGAAAAGAACGAAATTAGCACCTAGAAACTCGGACTTTGAAAAGCTCAAATGGAAAAAGTGGGAGTGAGCAATCTTACTTCCTACTTCCAGATGGCGTGAAATCCTGGAGGGCGACGAACGAAGAAGAATTGATTTAAGAACCCGTGGGCGCTTTCCGGAAGATCGACGATCAATCTACAGTTCCTGGCGCTTCTCACGAGTGTGATAGAGGGATGATCTTTGTTCTTTGCGAATGTGCACAAGTAACATATTTCTTCAAAACTCAGAAAACGATTAAGTGTCCTCCTGAACAGCACACAAAGTCCCATTAGGATGGCGTGTCCATTGGGATGCAATTGGAAAGGAGAGATAGTCAATCGGAGAAGGAGTCGCTAAAGAAAGTCATTAAAAGGAGGAATAGCACCACATAGGCACATCTGACGATTAACAGCGATGAAACCGAGAGGTGGCCTGTCAACAGTATCGTTTGGTCTAGGAAGTAAAGCATCTGCTTCAGCAATACCAAACTGAATACGTAGTTGGTTGAACGCCCCCTGACTCAGAGTAGTTGGAGTCCTTTCTGGGGGATCATCCAGTGGATTGACTATCGGGAAGACCCCTTCAGCTTGCTCTATTATTTCTTCTTGAGAAGACATTCTACACAAGGAACTGGATATTCAAATATGAAGGTGCACGTTTCCTAAATGTGTGAAGTGTTGTGCAAAACTAATAAAACAACAAGCAAATATAACTGAAATTAAACTAATATGCATTTGTCAATTTTAATGTCTCAGGGCTTGTTGTTTTAAGTCCAAATACAAGTGCAGTGTTGATGCAAACAAATCAGTCTTAATTGATTAATATGGCTTTGCTTTAATACTTCACTTGAATTTGTCGATTCACAGCATTTCATATAATTTCTTTAAGTTGATTATCTTTTATCGACTAATCTGTTATTCGATGTGGGCGATCAGTGGCAGTATATTCGTCCCATTTTTCTGCAAATGTTGTATTTAACAGGTTATTAGCATTAAAGTTAATAAGATCTGTAAATAAGTGCGACAAGTTCAAGCATGTTTTCTCGGCAGTTCAAGTTGGGAATTCAATTCAGCAACGTCATGTTCATTCAAGTTGAAAGGAGTTCAAGGCAATGCAAAACAGGCTAAGTCCTAGGTCGCTCAAATTCATACGCGACCTATGACCTATGCATACGCGACCTACGACCTATGCTGCAAGAAGTTAAGTCATCAATCTCCTAGGTCACTCTGCTTTAAAGTTTCATGTCATTCCAACAAGTTCAAGACATAGAGCTTCGGGAAAAGGCAGTGCAAATTCAGCTATGTATAGTTCGCTCGAGCGTACACGCGACTTAAAGTTAAGTCGTAGGAAGATAGGTCACAAAGGGCGATGCCGCGAGCAGCTGGGTCAAGTATGATAGGTCGCAAGTATGATAGGTTGCAAAAAGTTAGGTCGTAAGCAAGACAGATTGTATGATTCACGATTAAACCGATAGGCCCAGGGCCTGTCCTCCACTCGAATGCAGCCACGTGTCCATCACCTCACAATCACTAGGAGCGCAACAATTGGACCTGAAATCCAATAACCCATCAACCTGTTAAGAAC
Organism: Allium cepa; assembly: GCA_030765085.1. Taxonomy (NCBI): domain Eukaryota; kingdom Viridiplantae; phylum Streptophyta; class Magnoliopsida; order Asparagales; family Amaryllidaceae; genus Allium; species Allium cepa. The sequence goes on from CM060928.1 coordinate 332,948,823, forward strand.
CTTCTCACATCCTCCAAACTCACAAACCAGTTAACTCGAGGCACTATAATCCACTATCTCCTCCTCAAATCGTCAAGGATCACCCAAAACCGAATTGAGCCACCTCAATTCCATCAGAAATCGATCGTGGCATGGTTCGCGATGAAACATAAAATATGAAATTGGATCAGAGGTTAAAGACGGGAATCCAGAACTCGTGATTTAATGATGGTCGTAAGTTGAATAGAGAACGGATTCACTTACATGATGAAATTGCAAGGATGATCGGTGACCGGTGAATTCAGGTTGAAGTTTCTTCAATGGCGTTTTTAAAGGCTGAAGCAAGTAAGGAGGAAGAAACGACTTAGCGGATTATATATGGGGAAAAGAGAAAGGCGAATGGATACGCGAGTTAGCTTATCCATTAGGTCGCTCACGACCTAGCAGAGTTAAGTCGAAGCACACGACCTATGGCATAGGCGTATACTTCGAGGAGCAAATGTTAACTCCTCTATTCCACAGCTTAGCGACCTAAGGAAATAAGCGACCTGAAAGAATTAAAGTATGAATGACCTAACGACCTAAAGACCCCTAACGACCTAGCAACCTAAAGATATCACGACCTAGCGACCTAACCATCAACACAGGGCAATGGCATATCACAATGGAGAGACTTAGCGACTTAACTGGCTAAAGGTACAAGAGATCTGCGACCTAACGACTTATGGACTAAAGCGACCTAGCGACCTAATAGCTAAGCGATCTAGCAACCTAAAAGATCCCGCGACCTAGCGAGTTATCACAGAATGAAGCCGCTTGCTTATTGGCCGCTTCCTTATAGGCCGCTTCCAACCTTAAGTCGCCAACCATCCTTCCCTAGGTCGCTCACGACCTAAACAATACCGAAGTAACTTCTTATGCCGCTTCCTCCTTAGGTCGTTGACGACCTATGACTTGCCGGTTTATTCAGAGTGATCAAGTGTGCTTTTGTTAAGCCGAAGACCGCGTCCACTAGGTCGCTCGCGACCTACGACCTATCTAAGGTCGCTCACGACTTACGACCTAATTCAAAATTTTCCTATAAATACCCCACTTGCTCCAACTAAAAGGGGATCTTTTGGCTCATTTCTGGAACGCCTATACTCTACTGAATTCTCGACTCACTCGACACTTCAAACACGAAAGATATCTCGACGAACTTCAAGAGGAAATCTAACACATTCGACATGGATTCAAAGAGTTCTTCTACATCGAAGTTCTAGCTATTTGTCCTAGTAGTGTTGTAATCGAAGATTGTTGTAAAGTTGTAATTGATTCACCAATAAAGGAGATTAAAGTGGACATAGGCTTAACTTGAAGCCGAACCACTATTAAACTGTTGTCTTTTTACTACTTTTTCTGTGACTTTTCTGCTTACTTATGATTCCCGTATTGACGGATGGTTCTTTCACTTAATCTCTACTTACACCGAGGTGTTAGCGTTCAATTTTATGCGTTAACACATCCAATGTCAGCTAAATAAGTATCAGTCAAGAATCCACCTTGGGATAGGTATTAAATGACATGGGACCTACCATAAATAAGGTATTAAATGATTAGAGACTGCCTAATTCCCATTAAAAAGGTATCAAGTGCTTTCGACACTACCTCTTACATTGATAAGACATTACTAATATGTGTTATTGAGTTGTAAGAGTGACAATTATGAAATTAAAACCAGAAAAGCCTTAGGGCTTAAAGTTGGAAAGACCTATAATAAAGCTAATCATGGAATTGAAACCGAAAAAGCCTTAGGATTTTTATTCACTAGACATATGTTGTTTTGAATCCCTCTTTATTACAATACAGATTAGGAAAGGCAATACTGAAGGTGAAGGCGAAGGCGAGGCGAGGAGGAAACTTGTGGCAGTTTATCTATTTATCTACTTGTGTTATTTTCTGATGTATCCATTAAAGAATAATGATGTATTTTGAAAATGTTGTACAACGGATAAGTGACATTTGTTATTGGTATTATATTATGGATTTTATGACATTTGGATTTTAGATGAAATAGATGTTATTTCCGTTATATATTTTATCCTTCCATTGGGAGTTCTAAATATGTAGATAAATAGTTGTGTATTTTTCTTTATACCAACGAACAACCAGATTTGAAATGATTCCAAGTTTCGATGAGCTTTTTTTTGGGTTGGAATTTAGGTCCATTTCAGAGCGGGTTATCACAATTATTTCCGTTTCTAGATTGTCAGAGACTGGGTATATATTTCATTATGTAAATAACATTGTGAACATTAGTTTGGGTGGAAATAAAGTCTACGATGGTATTCTTGAAAATAGAATTTATGTGATTAATTCTAATTTTGTGGGTTTTGTGAATAATTCATCTAACAATATAAATGATAGTTATTAATGGCATTGTAGGCTAGGTCATGTTAGTGAGAATGAGTACATAAATTGAAAACCGAAGGTTTTCTACCGTTAATTGATTCTGAATCATTTGACATGTGTGAATCATGCCTCAAAGGTAAGATGACCAAACGCCACTTTAGTGGGAGCAATGAAAGAGTTGATGAACTCTTAGAGTTAGTACATAGTGATGTATATGGCCCGATGCCTATAATTACAAAAGATAATAGTTCTTACTTTGTTACCTTCATTAATGATTTCTCGAGACTTGGATATGTGTGTCTTATGAAGAACAAATCCGATGTCCATAAGAAATTTGTTGAATATAAAAATGTAGCAGAAAACCAAGAGGGCTATAAGATTAAAATTCTTCAACCAAATCGAGGAGATGAGTATGTTGGACATGATTTCTAACAATACTGATGTGCACGTAAATGTGCATATTTTTACCACCATATTGAATCTGTTTAAATTAAATAAATGATCATATTGGGTATTTTAACTTGTTTTAACCAAAATCCATATTAATTCTAAATTGTCACATATCCATCTTCATACAGAGGCAAAACGGTCATTTGTGTGCATATATTTCTTTGAGAAAAATTAATTGGAAATTTATATATATATTTGTAGGAATTTGATCTCAAATATAAGTGGTTTCATGAAGGAATATGCATGCACAAAGAAGATACAAAAGAATGAAGATGTAAATAATTCAAAGTGAAGAACATGGAGGACCCCACCTACCCACCACCTTAATGTACAAACTAGAGGCTATGTTTATGGAATTAATGGCTACATGTACACTTAAATGTGGATTATGACATGCTAATGATTACTTGGTGGCCACACTACCTCATGGGCATTTCCAAAAAAAATATGAATTAGGGTTTCATACATGTATAAATATCCATATGTTTCATGTAACCTCCTTCCTCTTACTTAGCTTCCTCTTCATTAGTTTTAGGCTCAAAATAAAAGAAAGCTCCTCTTTTCTTTTCATGGCTACTTAGCCGTTTTTACTTCATGTAACTTTCATTTTTTTATGCAATGTCAATTAGTGCTCTTTTTTTTTACATGCTTCTTTTGTTTATTTACTTTCATGTTAGTAGTGTAGATTTATTTTTCATGTAAGTAGAATAGTTTTTCCTTTTCTTTACTTTGCTCTCTTTTTCCTTTTCTTTTTCTTTCATGTTTCAAGCTATATTTGTTGTTTTGATAACAAATACGAGAGGCTAATCCTTTCAATTTAGGGGTAATGAAACCTCTAATCATATAGCTTCAACATTTTTATAATTATAGCTCTCTTTTTGTGCTTAATGACAATGTTTGAAGTGGTTTAATTTGTCGTTTTTATTTTGATAGCCTACATTGTTGACACCAAATAGGCTATGCTTAAATAATCACTAACACAAATGCCTCTTCATCAAAATATGATTATGGCATTAAAAAGTGATTTGAAATTCAAATTTGATGATCTATATTTCTAATTAATAGTTAATAGGCCATACTTAAAATAGATTTCATTTTCAACTTTATTGTCATTTTCACGAAATTTATTAAGTGGTTTAGATGCTGTGTTATAGTTTGATGGTTTATGTTGAGCTATTAATAGCACAAATCAGCCATACTTATGATAAACACATCATTTAAACTCACTTATGACCAAAAAAAGAGATCATAATTTCATTAATTGTTGAATTATATGATCTAGAGAGTGGATTTATCTCTAAATTGTCATTTAACTCTCATATTTTTATCTATTTTTCTTTTGCTAGTTTTTGTTAATTTCTTACATTTCTAGCTAATCACACTCTTCAATGTTTAATTTGATTGAATAGAATTTTAAAATTATCAATTCCCTGCGGATCGACCGGTATTCGCCGCGTGCTACATTCGTACACCATGCGCTTGCGGTTATTTTTATTATAAAATTCGTTCGACTATTTTCTGGTTCATAGACATTTAGTCGTCCGAACAAATACTTAAAAGATAATGAGATTATCACTCAGGTTACTCTATCGTATACTCTACAACACAGAGGTGTGTTTGAGCAAAGGAAATGAACCCTATTATATATGGTTTATTCCTTGATGAGTAAGGCTGAGTTACCTCTGTCCTTTTGGGGATATGCGATAGAAACCACAGCGAATATATTGAACTCGTTACCCACTAAATCCATGCCTAATACGCCATATGAGATATAGCATGGGAAGAAACCCCACTCCAATTATTTAGAGATGTGGGGTTGTCCGACTATGTTTGGAACATTAGCCTTAATAAGCTTTAGGCGAGATCAGCCTTGTGTAAGTTTATGGGATATCACAAGAATTCTAGGTGATATATTTTCTACAATAGAGAGGAACAATAAGTGATTAATTCCACAATGCCATCTTTCTAGAAAACAATTTTTTTTAAAAGAAGCTAACAGTAATGTTGTAGACTTGGATGAGATCCAAGAAGCTAACACTGAGGACGAACCGGTGGGAGAACCAAGTTCACCTGTATACGAAAAAAGGCAACTATTAGAAGGTTTAGTAAGGAATGTCATTCACTAGAGAGATACTGTGATTTTCTCATGGATGGAGAGAAGGATGACTATGTCTTAGGTGATGACACTCCTTTATCCTTCCAACAAGCATTGCAGAGTAAAGACTCCGCACTCTGACTTGGAGCTATGAAATTCGAGGTGGATTCCATGTATGAAAACAGGTTTGGACTTTATCAGATGTACCCAAAGGGATAAAAACCATCAGCAACAAATGGATTTTTAAGAAAAAATTAAATCCTAATAGGAAGTAGGGACTTATATATAAGGCTAGTTGCAAAAGGATTTCATCAAATTCAAGGTGTTGATTATAACGAGGCATTTTCTCCCATTTCCATGCTTAAGTCCATTCAGATTATGCTAGCTATTATTGCATTTTATGACTATGAAATATAGAAAATGGATGTAAAGATGGCTTTTCTAAATGGTTATTTAGAAGAAACCATTTATGTCGCAATTCGAGGGTTTTGTGGTTAGTGGGACTGAGGGGCAAGGCTTGTAAGTAATTAAAGTCCATTTATAGACTTAAACAAGCTTTAAGGAGTTAGAATAAGTGTTTTGATAAAGTAATCAAACAGTTTGGTTTTTTTTAGAACACAAAGGAAGTGTGTGTATACAAAAAGGAATAAGGAAACAACATCATTTTCTTGATGCTCTATGTCGATGATCTATTATTGATTGGAAATGTCAATTCATCATTGCAATCCATGAAAGATTGGCTTTCCAAGACTTCTCCGTGGAGGATATAGAAGAAGCATCATATACTTGGTATAAAGATCGATAGAGATAGATCTAAGAGGTCGTTGGGATTGTCCTAATCTCTATACATAGATATCATACTGAAATGGTTCAATATGGAGAATTCTAAGCATGGAAATGTTTCAACACAGTCTGGAATCATCTGTCCTAGGAAGAATGTTCCTAATATTAATGAAAAGCAAGAGCATATGAAGAGGACCCCTATGCTTAAGCCTATAAGGTCTATAGTGTGTGCTATGCTAATTGGATGTGGCATACCATTAGTATGCGTAAACTAATACTAGTTTAATTCCGAAGAAAAGCATTCGACGATTATAATATGTATAAGTTTTTGAGAAATACAAAGTCCTTACTCCTCATATACAGGAATGAAGACCTACTTATGAAGAGCCGTACAGATTTGAGTTATTAAAGTGATATAGATGATAGCAAGTCAATGTCCAGTTATGTCTTTATGCTTAACAACGAAGTCATTAGTTGGAAAAGTTCCAAGCAAGAAATGGTTGTTGTTTCCGCAATGGAGGTTGAATACATCATCCTCAATGAAGTAGCTAAAGAGGCAGTCTACATGCATAAGTTTTTAAGTGAGCACTGAGTGATTCCTGATACCGAGAATCTTATGGCATTGTTCTGTAATAACAACGCGGCGATGCAGATCGCAAAGGAGCCTAGAGTACATAATAATTCATGCTACATTCTTCCGAATGTTTCACCTGATTAGAGAATTCGTTGAGAAGGAAGAGCTCTTGATATAAAGGGTAGGTACCAAGGACAACATAACATATCCATTCATGAAGGGACTGGCTTGATTGGCTCTTGAAAAGCTGATTGAAGGGATGTAATTGAGATTCTATAATTTGTCCCAAGCGCAAATGGAAGATTCGTAGAGTTAGAGGCAGCTCTATGGGCAATTTTGTAATTTATTGTAAATTAATTAACTCTGTATTCAATTCTCGTTCGTAATAAAGGTATTTTTTGTTACATATTTTTACAATATGTTATAAATAATTAAATGCTTAATTGAAATATATTTAATAGAAAATATATAAATGGTATGTTTGTGATAGTATTTACATATAGTTGTAATCATGTGTATTGTATCACATATTATAAAACGCATCATTTCAAATGCTCCTAGTCAAGATGCATCGAGACTAGTTATCAATGTATTCATTGAGCTAAAGTGCGTAATGTTCTTAAAATGTCGAGCACTATATTACTCATGACAGATGGGGACACCTAGGAATTACATGTTAATAGTTATTGGATAGCTACCGAAGGATTCAGTCGATAGTTTTCCGTTGCTTAATATAACTATGGTCAAATAGAAAATATCGATGTAACTAATTTATGCAGTTTTCTCGACTTAAGAATATCATCAATCTTCAATATGAAAGCTCTACTTTGGTTTTGTCAAACATGGCATGACATCCATCTAGCTACTATAGTTGGATCGAGTGGAAGTATTCGAAGTGAAGCACTATTCAGGAGAGGATTCTTCTCCTCGGTTACATGGGGTTAGAATCACGGTCAACTCAAGTCAACTCAAAGTCAAAATCTCTAGACAGAATAGTTCGATTAATAATAATTTTTATTTTTGAACCAAGTACTTTATATTTGGACTATAGAGTTGAATATGGATGATATGGGCAGTTTGACCATTACTAAATTCCACAGGTTCAAAGTGATATGGTTTTAACTAAGAGAATAGTTTTAAATAATAGTCACAATTGGGTGACGCTTAATAAAATAAAATTGGATTTTACTGAATCCAAGAAGCTGGCGAAAATGTCACACCACCTGCTAAATAACGTATGAATGTTAATATTCAAATGGTCGATATTCATCGCTGACCAAATTTACAATTAAAAAGTCGTACAACTGAATTGACGAATTCTTCTTCGACCAAACCTTTTAATTAATTTACTATTTTAAGTTAATTAATATTTATGAAGTAATAAATATAAAATTTGATTATGATTTGATGAATAAATATTATTAAATATATTTCTAATAGTTATAAATATATCAATCGATATATTATATCAATAAGCAATTAAATTAGTATATAATATTTTGTTTGGGCTTAATTAGGTTTAAGGCCCGTTATTGGGTCTGATATTTTGGCAGCAAACAAGGGTATAGGTGGCTCAAGGTTTGATGGGAAGGGATTGATTTTGGATGGTTGAGCTTAAAGGAGAATGTGAAGGAAATGAGATTCATACTTCTCTCATTTCCTTCCACTATACAAGCTTCTCTACCCTCATATGATTGAGAACTTTTGGAGTCTCCACCCTAAGTCTTTGCTTGTTGAAATTTCACTCCCCTCTCCATCTATCTAGAGTTAAAATCAAATAAAGTCATTCGCTATTCGATAGTTGGTGGTCAATTGTTCAAGGACTAGCATTCAGTTGAATCAAAAATAGTTTCAAGGAACATATATCATCATTCTCGGTGTGCTTTAGGGCATTGGAAGTGAGGTATGTTTATAATCATAATATAAATATTTATGCTTATTTATAATATTTTATTATATACATATATTATCTATTGTTAGATAGGCGATGATTCTGATATGCAAATGATATTGTCAAAAAACTGTTAATTATATGTATATATTTTCCAAAAAATTATCACAAACAACTTAGGTCAATACGGCTCTAAAGTTAAAAAAGCCAATTTTTATTTTATTGAATTAATATGTACTATTTAAATAGTTAAATACAGCTTAAAATTAATTGTAATATCATATTTTAGTCAAATATGATCACATAATTTTATATGTAAGGAACGAAGGCTATGAATAATTACGGCAGCTGTAACAACCCACATATTTTATGATTTAATATCTAAATATTTTATTTAAATATTTTATCGTTGGTCGGATTTTAGTCCGAAAAGTTACTTTTTGCATATAGGTCGAATTAGGACTCGAAACCACTTCCATTGAGTTTAAAACACCGTTTGCGATCATTTTGAGTATAAACTTTGATATGTTTGGAGTTAGTGTAATTTTGTCACGTTTTCACTTTGGGCTTTGGGTTTGGTTTAGCCCATTATCCTAAACTATTTACTCTAGCCCAACCCCCTTCCCTTCATAACTTTACTTTCATTTCCTAACACTCAAGCTTCATCAAAAATGGAGGAAGGAATGGGAAATTAAAACTCCAAGCTTTAGTTCATTTGCAAATCCAACATCTAACTCCAAATTCAAAGAGAAGCTATTGATTCTTCCATTGATTTCAAGCTTCTTCTTCATTGATTTTGTGTAAAGGTGAGCTTTTTATCTCACATCTTTGCCTATAACCATCTTTGATTGTTAGGTATGAATTCCTAACACTTATTCATGTGCATTTGCTATTGATTTGGATTGAATTGGTGAAAATACCAATTTTTAGTGTTTTGGGTTCAAATCATTAAAAATCCCAACTTTGATGTTTGAACACTTTTTGGTGATGCATCGAGGAGCCAATACGACCGGGTAGCCTATGGGCATAATCCCCTAGCGTCCGTGCTCGATCGGTTGCAAATTGTGAGAGTTTTTGCACCTCAAACCCCTAGGTCGCTCGTCCTGCACATGGAGGATTCTCGGCCTACACATTAGGTCGGCCTGCATTTAGGTCGCTCCTCTATAGGTCGCGTCGTGCTAGGTCATTGCTCGGCCTTGTCTCCTTTAGGTCGGCCTGCATTTAGGTCATTCCTCCCCCATAGGTCGCTTGCACCATAGGTCGCTTGCACCATAGGTCGTTGCTCGGCCTTGTTTACCCCTTAAGTCGTTAGGTCGCTCGGCCTTGTTTAAGTCGTTGGGTCGCTCGGCCTTGTTTAAGTCGTTAGGTCGCTCGGCCTTCCCACTCAGGTCGTTTCGTCCCTAGGCTGCTCGCCCATATGCCGTATCGGTTAGGTCGCTCACTCTCTTAGGTCGCGCCCATTTGACCACTTAGGTCGCTCGGCCTTCTTACGTGGGTCGCTCGCCTTGGGTCGCTGGCCACATAGGTCGCTTGGCCATGTTAGGTCGCACCATTCCTAAGTCGCTCGCCCTGCACTTATGCCGCTCCCACTTAGGTCGTTTGCACTGTGGAGTCGCACCATTCCTTAGGTCGCTCGCCCCTGCACTTATGCCGCTACCTCTTAGGTCGCTCATCTGTTAGGTCGCACCTGCTATCTCGCAACCATGCTAGATCGCTTGCTCTGTTAGGTCGCGTCATGTCATAGGTCGCGCTACGTTGTGTTGCTCTGTTAGACCGTATGCTATTTCATGAGCCGCTGATTTCTTATGTTGACTTATGCTAAGTCATAAATCGTGACTGTTAAGTCGCAAGGGTATCTCCACTTTGATGGATTTGGAATCGAATTCTTTGGATTTTATTCATGTCTTCGAATGTGAATTTTTGTGATTTATGGTTTCTACAATCATTTTTGTGATTTGTCACTTTATTTCACTCGTACGAGAAATCTAATTAAACGGCTAGTAAAACAAATGGTATGAAACGCTTGCACTTACTTCGCCGGTTAATTCTTGGACTTGTTCGATTGAATCTCTTGTGACAATTTTCTAGTGGAAATCTACAATTTGTTCGTAAATATTTAAGTTAAGCTAGTGGTTATGGGACATGAAGCTAAACTTTTATATTTACTAGCTTACGGTAATTGACACCTCTTGATGATCGTTGATGATCATTTTTGTGATTTAGACTACCAATTGTGCGTTGTCTCTTTTTCTACGAGGGAGACTAAACCCCGTTTCTGTGGTGCTTCGGCTCAATTTGGTGGGGTAGCGACCCATTGTCTTCGGGCCATTTTGTGGAGCTTCGGCTCAAAATTAATGGTTAGCAACCATGAAATAGCGTTCCATTTTGTGATACACGTGTTGGTGACTTTTCATGCTCCCATTTTGTGATAGGCCTCCCCCTTTTTGTGATTTCTGGATTTCCATTGATGATTTCTAGAATCTGTGTTTCACCAATTTTCGTGATTTTCATTGATATGTTTTATCAATATTTGTGCATTGGTGAATTTGTGTGTCATTAACTTTTGTGATTGGCATTGATATTATTGTCAATATTCATGGTTTTGGTGAATGAGAATATAGAGTATGACATTCCTTTTTATCTTTGAGAAGATTCTTGTGATATTGATTAATCCTTAGTTGATTTTCAATTGCATACTTTTCACAGTATGGCTATATGGTTATCATATGCTTTTGTCATATCTCTTATTCTACATCATTTTATCTGATATTTATAGTTAGACCGATCCGTTTATTATTTTCTTATTAAATAATACTCGGGTCAGATCGAGATGTTACAGATGCTTCTGCTTGACTTTACATCTGGGATTATCACCCTGACTTTTGGCTAACTACTTAGATTAGTAGTTTTTATTGTATACATTTGAGATATAGACTCATTGATGTATCCATATTCTTTTGTCTAGCACTTTTAGCTATTCTTTTGTGATATTGTGGATCTTGTTTGACCACTGCTCTGATGTACACTTTCTTGTGTTATATTCATATCTTTTTCCACCTTTGTGATATGGATATCTGTGACTGATTTGTGTTATGTTTATTTCTATATTTGTTTCCGAAGAATATATATAGCCACCGTGTAGTAGCTTTGAGTTTGTATAGGTATGTTAGATTTCCTCCTGAAACCAAATGCATGTTGTATTATCTGACATATCGGTGCTCACACAAAGCAATTACACGGATGGTCGCTCCTCAACAGCCTTATTCTTCGTGCTAGTTGACGGCATTACACCGTAGTGTCCTTGGCTATAGTGGAAATAGAGGTGGGGCGTTACAGCTTAGTATCAAAGCCAAACTTCGGAACAATGTAGAATAATCTAGCAAGGAACATCATCCTAAGTCCATCTTAGGAGTCGTGATTTAGGATTTAATTCGAGTCTTCGTACCGATTCATCCTATTTTCTTTATGATTCCTAGTTTATCTATCAAGATTGCTTGATATTCATTTGGTGAATAACCTTATCCTTCTTCTTTCTTTCTTTCAAAAAGGAAGAGAAATGGTTAGACCTGGCCGTCCCAGCGCCGGTCAATCTCGTGCTACTCCCCAAGATGGAGTATTTATGTCTGCCTAGCAGCTTCTTGATCTAGTAAGGAATGCCCAAGCAGACGGATCTAATCTGGAGTCTACTCACCCTAGGTCTGGATTTGCACGTTGTGTTACGATTATACCAATTTGGGTGGGAAGCCATTCGAAGGTTCTTAAACTATTATCGAAGTCCAGGCTTGGCTGAGAACGTGCGATCGAATCTTTTCTCACTTGAATCTTATTGATCTTCACCGTGTTCAGGTGGCCTCTAGTATGCTCCAAGAAAGAGCATTAGATTAGTATGAGCTTCTGATTTCTGAAATAGTTGAAGCGGATCTTACTTGGGAGAAATTCCAGGAACGCTTCGAATTAAAATTTGTGCCAGACGCTGAGAAGGTGACTTTGGCTCGCCGTTTTATAGACCTTGTTCAAGGTGAATCTTCTGTGGCAGATTATGTCGCATCCTTTGAGTCACTTTCTAAATATGGGGTCGAGTAGATAAACACCCCATTGAAGAAGAACCAAAGATTTGTCTATGGCTTGAATAAAAATCTCAAGAAGCCATTACTTCTAAAATTAGAAGTTTCTTTTGATCAACTCATTGATATCGCTCTTTGACTTGAAAAGGCAGATAGAGAAAGTGACGTTGAAGTTATGGGTGCCAAACCAAACTTCAACAAAAAGAAAAGGCCTAATAAGTTCAAGGGTCCTTATCCCAATAAGAAAGGGAAGAAAACAACTTCGACGGCGAAGACTTCTACCTCTAGTAGTGGACAATGCTACAATTGTGGTTCTAAGGACCATTATGCGAATAAATGTTCAAAGCCCCGTGCTTGTCGCTATTGCAAAAGCCCGAATCATTATTTATCTTCTTGTCCCAAACTTCAAGGCAAGAAGGAGGGAAAGCTTAATGTTGCTCAAGCCCCTGGCAACACATCTCGTGGTCAAGGTATTTCTCATTCTATCCTTAATGGCATTATTTTATTTCGTGATCAACCTATTCGAGTTCTTTTTGATACGTATGCGTCCCATTCTTTTATATCAAAAGAACTTGTTGATACTTTTTCTTTGGATGTTTTGTGTTTAATGACTTCTTTGAGAATTGCGAATCCGGTTGGTGGATCCGCAACGATCAGTTTATTGTGTAAAGATGTCGAGATTATTTTGTGTGATTTTTCTTTCCGAGCCGATTTGCATGTTATGCGCTACTTAGGCTTTGGAATGATTTTAGGAATGGATGGGCTTAACCGTTATGGAGCCCAAATCCTATGCCCTGAGCGGATTATTCATCTTCGACATCCTCAATCTGTTAAGAAGATTTCTATTGATCTTAAAGATTCAGATTCCATCTTGGTTGCATCTTTATATTCTTTAAATCCTCTTGATGACGATAATGATGACGAGGAAGATATTATTTCTCTTATTCACGTTGTTCGTGAATTTTCCGACGTATTTGAGCCTGTTTTAGGATTACCACCTAAACGAGCAATTGAGTTCAAAATTGATCTCACCCTTGGAGCTCAACCTATCACTTGTCCTCCTTATCGTATGTCCAATAAGGAAAATGAGGAGATGCACAAACAACTATTCGAATTGGAGGCGAAACAATTTATTCGCTCTAGTTCCTCGCCTTGGGGAGCTTCGGCTATTTTTGTGAAGAAATCCTATGGTACACTTAGGCTTTGCATTGACTACCGCAAGCTTAATGATCTTACTATCAAGAATAAATATCCTTTACCTCGGAATGATGATCTATTCGATCAACTTAGTGGTGCTAGAGTCTTTTCACAATTAGACTTAGCTACCGGTTTTCATTAGCTTCGTATCGCATAGGATAGTATTCCTTTGACATCATTCCGTATTCGTTATGGATCTTATGAATGGCTTGTTATGCCATTTGGTTTAACGAATGCTCCGGCTTATTTCGTTGACCTTATGAACCGAGTTTTCAAAGACTTCCTCGATCGGTTTGTTCTCATCTTCATTGATGATATTCTTGTGTATTCAAAAACCGAGGAGGAGCATGAAAAGCATCTTCGGATTGTGTTGGAAACTCTTAGGAGTAATCAATTAAAAGCAAAATTTTCTAAATGCCACTTTTGGAAATCTCATGTGAAGTTTCTCGGTCATATTATTTCCGAATTAGGAATTTTCATGGATCCTTCAAAGATTGAAGCGATTCAAAATTGGAAGAGACCGGAGAGTGTGTCGGAAATCCGTAGCTTTCTTGGATTGGCAGGTTACTACCGCCGTTTCATAAAAGACTTTTCCAAAATTTCCGTGCCTCTTACTAGCTTAACAAAGAAAGGTGTTAAGTACATTTGGTCGGACAAATGTGAAGCTTCTTTCCAGGAACTAAAAGAACTCCTTTCCGATGCTCCTATTCTTGTTATTATCGAGGGAAACCAAGATTTTATTGTTTATACCGATGCTAGTCGCATTGGTTTGGGTGTCGTTCTTATGCAAAGAGAACGTGTTATTGCTTATGCTTCTAGGCAATTGAAGCCAACCGAGACTAGATATGCCACTCATGATTTAGAGCTCGCGGCTATTGTCTTCGCCCTTCGTATTTGGCGTCATTATCTTTTGGGAGAGAAATTTGTTCTCTATACCGATCATAAATCTTTGAAGTATCTATTTTCTCAAAAGGAACTAAATTTGCATTAACAACGTTGGCTCGAATTTCTTACAACTTATGATCTTGATATTCTTTATACCCCCGGAAAGGGAAATCGTGTTGCGGATGTACTTAGTCGTAAGCAACAAGCGGTTGTTTCTATGATGATATCCGAATGGAATGATCTCGGAATTCTATCCACTTGTGAGATTCGAGATCGTGTTTCCGATTTGTGTTCATCTCTTGTTTTATGTAGCCTTGAGGCACATCCTTCTCTTTTAGACCGTATTCATGAAGCTCAAAAGCTAGATACCGAATTGGCTCTTCTTGGCCAAAATTTTAGGGATAAAATTGATATTGAAGGTTTGAAAGGCTTTGATATCGATTCTCGTGGCGGTATTCGAAAATTTGGTAGACTTATCGTTCCAAATATTAGTGATCTTCGTAAAGATATTTTAGAAGATTCTCATCGTTCTAAATTTACCATTCATCCCGGTAGTAGTAAAATGTACGCGGACATGAAGCGGCTTTATTATTGGGAGGGAATGAAATTTGATATTGCTAATTTTGTTAAGTGTTGCATGACTTGCCAACTCATTAAGGCCGAACATCAAAGGCCCGGTGGGTTATTGCAACCTTTAGAAATTCCAATTTGGAAGTGGGATCAAATTTCCATGGATTTTATAGATGGCCTTCCCCGTTCTCGTTCGGGTCATGATAGCTTATGGGTGATAGTTGATAGGCTTACTAAATCCGTCCATTTTATTCCCGTTCGGTCCAATCGAACCGTACCTCTTTTGGCCAAACTTTTTATCAAAGAAATTGTTAAATTGCATGGAGTCCCTACTTCTATTGTTAGTGATCATGATCCATTGTTTACTAGTGGATTTTGGAAGAGTCTTCAAAAAGCTTTGGGAACGAAGCTTAATTTTAGCACCGCTTATCATCCTCAGTCCGATGGACAAACTGAGCGTGTGAATCAAACTCTTGAAGATCTTCTTCGTGCATGTGTTCTTGATTTTGGTGGAAGTTGGGAAGATCATATTTCTCTTGTTGAGTTTTCCTATAATAATAGCTTCCAATCTAGTATTGGTATGGCACCTTTCGAGGCACTCTATGGAAGGCCATGCCGATCTCCTTCTTGTTGGCTTGAGGCCGGTGAGAAGCTGGTTTTAGGTCCAGATTTTATTCGGGATTCCAAAGAGAAGATTGACCTTATTCGTCATAGGATGAAAGAAGCCCAGAGTAGACAAAAATCCTGTGCCGATAACCGGAGAAGGAAATTAGAATTTTCTGTGGGAGATCTTGTGTTTATTCATGTTTCACCTATGAAGGGTGTTGTACGTTTCAGTTGATCGGGAAAATTAGCGCCTCGATATATTGGGCCATTTCCTATCTCCGAACGTATTGGTTCCGTGGCTTATCGCCTTTTGTTACCGACTCAGTTTTCTGTTATTCATGATGTGTTTCACGTTTCTCAATTACGGAAGTGCCATCGAGATTCCGATTCTATTCTTGATCCCGGTGTTGTGGAAGAAATTCAAGTTTCGCCTAATTTAACTTATGATCAACATCCTATTCGTATTATTGCTTCGGAGGTCAAGCGCCTTCGAAATAAGGATGTTCCGCTTGTTAAAGTTCAATGGTCCTCAAATCCTAAGGATTGCTCTTGGGAATCTAGAGAATTCATCGAGCGAACACATCCGGACTTACTTTCTCGTGCTCTATGAGGTGAATTTCTTATTTCAAATTTCTTTTGTGTCGATATGCTTTCATGGTTGTTACCTTATATTTTCTTCTTAAATATTGCAAGGACGCAATTTCTTTAAGGAGGGAAGTCCGTAACAACACGCATATTTTACGATTGAATATCTAAATATTTTATTTAAATATTTTATCGTTAGTCGGATTTTAGTCCGAAAAGTTATTTTTTGCATACGGTCGAATTAGGACCGGAACCACTTCCATTGAGTTCAAAAGACCGTTTGCGATCTTTTTGAGTATAAACTTTGATATGTTTGGAGTTAGTGGAATTTTGTCACTTTTTCACTTTGGGCTTTGGGTTTGGTTTAGCCCATTAGCCTAAACTATTTACTCTAGCCCAACCCCCTTCCATTCATAACTTTACTTTCATTTCCTAACACTCAAGCTTCATCAAAAATGGAGGAAGGAATGGGAAATTAAAACTCCAAGCTCTAGTTCATTTGCAAATCCAACATCTAACTCCAAATTCAAAGAGAAGCCATTGATTCTTCCATTGATTTCAAGCTTCTTCTTCATTGATTTTGTGTAAAGGTGAGCTTTTTATCTCACATCTTTGTCTATAACCATCTTTGATTGTTAGGTATGAATTCCAAACACTTATTCATGTGCATTTGCTATTGACTTGGATTGAATTGGTGAAAATCCCAATTTTTAGTGTTTTAGGTTCAAATCTTTAAAAATCCCAACTTTGATGTTTGAACACGTTTTTGTGATGCATCGAGGAGACAATATGACCGGGTGGCCTATGGGCATAATCCCCTAGCGTCCGTGCTCGATCGGTTGCAAATTGGGAGTGTTTTTGCACCTCAAACCCCTAGGTCGCTCGGCCTGCACATGAAGGATTCTCGGCCTGCACATTAGGTCGGCCTGCATTTAGGTCGCTCCCCTATAGGTCGCGTCGTGCTAGGTCATTACTCGGCCTTGTCTCCTTTAGGTCGGCCTGCATTTAGGTCGTTCCTTCCCCATAGGTCGCTTGCACCATAGGTCGTTGCTCGGCCTTGTTTGCCCCTTAAGTCGTTAGGTCGCTCGGCCTTGTTTAAGTCGTTAGGTCGCTCGGCCTTCCCACTTAGGTCGTTTCATCCCTAGGCCGCTTGGCCATATGCCGTATAGGTTAGGTCGCTCGCTGTCTTAGGTCGCGCCCATTTGACCACTTAGGTCGCTCGGCCTTCTTACATGGGTCGCTCGCCTTGGGTCGCTGGCCACATAGGTCGCTTGGCCATGTTAGGTCGCATCATTCCTAAGTCGCTCGCCCTGCACTTATGTCGCTCCCACTTAGGTCGTTTGCACTGTGGAGTCACACCATTCCTTAGGTCGCTCGCCCCTGCACTTATGCCGCTACCTCTTAGGTCGCTCATCTGTTAGGTCGCACCTACTATATCGCAACCATGTTAGGTCGCTTGCTCTGTTAGGTCGCGTCATGTCATAGGTCGCGCCATGTTGTGTTGCTCTGTTAGATCGTATGCTATTTCATGAGCCGCTGATTTCTTGTGTTGACTTATGCTAAGTCGTAAGTCGTGACTGTTAAGTCGCAAGGGTATTTCCACTTTGATGGATTTGGAATTCTTTGGATTTTATTTAAGTCTTCGAATGTGAATTTTTATGATTTATGGTTTCTACAATCATTTTTGTGATTTGTCACTTTATTTCACTTGTACGAGAAATCTAATTAAACGGCTTAGTAAAACAAATGGTATGAAACGCTTGCATTTACTTCGCTGGTTAATTCTTGGACTTGTTCGATTGAATCTCTTATGACAATTTTCTAGTGGAAATCTACAATTTGTTCGTAAATATTTAAGTTAAGCTAGTGGTTATGGACATGAAGCTAAGCTTTTATATTTACTAGCTTACGGTAATTGAAACCTCTTGATGATCGTTGATGATCATTTTTGTGATTTAGACTAGCAATTGTGTGATGTCTCTTTGTCTACGAGGGAGACTAAACCCCGTTTCTGTGGAGCTTCGGCTCAATTTGGTGGGGTAGCGACCCATGGTCTTCGGGCCGTTTTGTGGAGCTTCGGCTCAAAATTAATGGTTAGCAACCATGGAATAGCGTTCCATTTTGTGATACACGTGTTGGTGAGTTTTCATGCTCCTGTTTTGTGATAGGCCTCCCTCTTTTTGTGATTTCTGGATTTCCATTGGTGATTTCTAGAATCTGTGTTTCACCAATTTTCGTGATTTTCATTGATATGTTTTATCAATATTTGTGCATTGGTGAATTTGTGTCTCATTAACTTTTTTGATTGGCATTGATATTATTGTCAATATTCATGGTTTTGGTGAATGTGAATATAGAGTATGACATTCCTTTTTATCTTTGAGAAGATTCTTGTGATATTGATTAATCCCTAATTGATTTACAATTGCATACTTTTCACAGTATGGCTGTATGGTTATCATATGCTTTTGTCATATCTCTTATTCTATATCATTTTATCTGATATTTATAGCTAGACCGATCCGTTTATTATTTTCTTATTAAATAATACTCGGGTCAGACCGAGATGTTACAGGTGCTTCTGCTTGACTTCACATCTGGGATTATCACCCTGACTTTTGGCTAACTGCTTAGACTAGTAGTTTTTGTTGATACATTTGAGATATAGACTCATTGATGTATCCATATTCTTTTGTCTAGCACTTGTAGCTATTCTTTTGTGATATTGTGGATCTTGTTTGACCACTACTCTGATGTACACTTTCTTGTGTTATATTCATATCTTTTTCCGCCTTTGTGATATGGATATCTGTGACTGATTTGTATTATGTTTATTTCTATATTTGTTTCCGAAGAATATATATAGCCACTGTGTAGTAGCTTTGAGTTTGTATCGGTATGTCGGATTTCCTTCTGAAACCAAATGCATGTTGTATTATATGACATATCGGTGCTCACACAAAGCAATTACACGGATGGTCGCTCCTCAATAGCCTTATTCTCCGCGCTAGTTGATGGCATTACACCGTAGTGTCCTTGGCTATAGTGGGTATAGAGGTGGGGCGTCACAGCTTGGTATCAAAGCCAAACTTCGGAACAATGTAGAATAATCTAGCAAGGATCATCGTCCTAAGTCCATCTTAGGAGTCATGCTTTAGGATTAAATTCGAGTCTTCGTACCGATTCATCCTATTTTCTTTATGATTCCTTGTTTATCTATCAAGATTGCTTGATATTCATTTAGGATTTAATTCGAGTCTATCAAGATTTTATTTAAATGAAATTTAGAAATATTCCAAATAAATTAGACTTCGTAGACCCAGTAAAGATCCAATAGGGTAAAAAAATTGAAATTCGCCCAAAACTTCAACTAATGGCTAGCTCATTTCCAATAATCACAAGCTACAGTCTCACTAAAATATAACCCATATCTAATCATATGAACACGATCGAGCCTAAAGCACCAACTCGCATGCCTAAAATGTATGTGATTCGCTACTAAAGGTCTACGCATCTCAACCCACCATCGTCAAATCTTATGTAACTCGCTACTGAAGATCTGTGTATCTTAGTTCACTATTGCATAATAGTATGCAACTCACTACCGAATATTTACGTTTTCCAAACTTCTGAGCATTTTCTAATCAATTCGCACATCCAATCGATGAACGAACACCACCAGTGGATTCATGTTATTGAGAACTACAATTTTGATATATAATATGTCTTGTTTGGAACATCACTATATTTAACACTTTTTTCAATTAGAGGGAGATTAACTTTTGCTAATCACAATCGATATAAATTAACTTTCTAATTATGTAGCCATGGCATGCTACATCCTAATCAGATGTGTATAAAAAACCCAGATTTTAGTTTATAGTTACATTGTTTATACTTGGTTTAAGATCATAACGGATGAATTACAATGTCCTATCAATATATATATATATATATATATATATATATATATATATATATATATTGATATATGCAAATATGATAAATCCAACATCACTGATTAACGGTGCATCTTCTCCGATGTGTGGTGAATCATTCTTCACTGTCCAAAAATCCCCTGCCTTAGTCAAATCTCTTGATAACTTTGATTTATTTATGTAGCTCTCTTAAGATGATAGTTATATATATTCATTCGTAATCTGGATATGATTTAGGAATTGATTTAGTTGTTACGATCTTTTAAGTGGAGGAAAGATTATTAGAGCAAAGGAATAGGGTTAGAGGTTTATTTGTAGGATTAAAATATAATATCTAAGCTAAAATCAGGAAATTAATATATTACAAAAATGTTAATGGGTTTGGCTTCTTTTAATTTCTACCATGTTTAACCAAATTTAGCAAGTTATATATGTTTTCTAACTATAAATGACATTCTGTATATAATAGAATAGGTCTCGAACTCTAATTCCAACAACAATAGAAATTTACTATTTTTTCATTTATGTAAAATTACGATTTTACCTTTTTTTAATTTAATTATTTAATTTCATAAAATTACAGAGTGTTACATGTCTCCTCAATCATATGAGTTTAGTGTCACGGTTAACTGAAGTCAAATCAAAGTCAAAATCTCTGGTCGGACAGTTTGGATAAAAATAAGTGTTATTATTGAACAAAGGACTTTATGTTTGGACTATAAAGTTGAATGCGGACGATATTGGAATTTTGACTGTTACCAAATTTCATAAACCCTAATGTGATATAGTTTTGATGAAGAAAATTGATGTAAATAATTGTCGCTATAGAGTAATGCTTAAATAAAGTAAAATTGGATTTTACCAAAGCTATGCAAGTGATAAATTTAGCCATAATACCACACCACTTGCTAAGTGATGTGTTAATGTTAGTATTCGAATTGTTCGATATTAATCGCTGATCGAATTTACACTTAAGAGTCACACAATCGAGATATTGAATACTCCAATTACCATCTGATTTAATTAGTTATATTTGTTATAAGTTAATTAATATTTTTGAAATATTAATTATAAAATTTTATTTAATTTGTGATGATCAACATAAAATAGTGTGTATATAATAGTTATAAACACACGATTCGATATAATATATATGTGCATATGAATTAAATTTAAGTGCATTTTTAATTAATTAGGCTTGAAGTGGTTTTGAGGCCCAAATAGGAGCCTATGTTAGTCGGCCACATCAGGGAGTTATAGGGTGGAATTTTCATTTAAGGGGAGCTGATCAAGTAAAAGCAAAAGAAGGATCTAGTTTCCATTTTCACTTCTTAGGAACTTGCTTATATATTCTTCTCTAATCCCCACTTGACTTCACATCTTTTTGCTCCTCTTTAGACCTGATTTGGCCAACCCTTATTCCAGCCCTCCTCCTCATTTTCAAGCTTCCAAATACATAAATTATATCAAATTCTTAGATCGATGGTCGCGGCATTCAAATTTGAAGGAGTAAATAGATTCAACATCTCAAGGTTTTTCTACTAGGCTTTGGAGAAGGTAATAATCTAATTTATATCATTTATATATTGTATATCATATCACCATGTCATTTTATTTATTTGTATATTATCATGAATTCATATATTAGTATCGTCAACATTGGATGAAAACGATTGTATGTATATGTTAAATAAAAAAATGCATATATATATATAGAATTGTGTGTATGTATTTATATCATTTAATAATGGTTAAAAGATTACATATTTTAATTTGCAAATATTTAAACATATAATAATATTTGAAACTTGTTTAACTTTAAAATACATGTATATATACATTACATGAAGCATACATATAAATTTTATCAACATGCATACATAATATGTTTTCTAATTTATTTTTCAAAATGGTTTATGTACTTATATATATTCCATACAATTTGTTTTAAATATAAATTATAACTTTTGCTATATTTATATATCTGTAAAATGTATGTAATATGTAAGTTTGTATTTAATAAAATTTGTTATATGTTTATTTAAGCTTTAGAAAAAAATTAATTTTTATATATTTAATGATTTCTGTAGGCCGAATGTATATATGTACTCATGTATATATATATTTTAATTATTTATTTATATCAATACACACACACAGAAATGTGTTTTATCATACATAAAATTCTTTAATATTACTTCTATGTGCATATATATAATTATATATATATATATATATTTAGGTAAATAAAAATTTATATTTTTTAGGTTTTAGTGTGTGTGTGTATATATATGCATGTATTTAAACTAATGCATTTTTAACTTCGGATGTACTAGGTATTAGCTATATAAATCGAGATCAAAGATTTAGAATTTGAATTTTTAATTTATGTTTTAACATCTAGTTATTTAAATTAAATATACAAATTAGTTTATATTATTATATTAACTATACATACATATATACGTATGTATATTTATACATATTTTACAAATGTTATTTTATGATACACACACATATACACTCACACATATTAAACAGCACACACGTATACGAAGGGGATAACATGTCTATTGCAACATAAATTCCAACACTTATACATGGGCGTGTCAAACTATGTACACCATTTATGATGCATGTGCATTCATGCATATATGTGTACATGATACACATATTATGCAATATACATTATACGTAACATTAGTATAATAAATCTTTATTATAAATCAAATAAAATATTTATTTTATTTAAAATAAATTTAGACTTTATAGGCCCTGTAAGATCCACATAATAATTATTTTAAAATTTACCCATTTACCCCGTTGCGTAATGGCCTAGTTCCACCAACGGTATCAGAGCAAAATAACATATGCGGTCTAAATTAACAGTATTAGGGCTAACTTATTAAAGCCTTTCCATATAATAAGGTGTCTAGAAAAGCAGTGTTAATGTTGGGTTTCGGTAATCAAGCTGCCCTACCTAGTTGCTGGCCTGGCCCGAAAGGATGAGGTAAGCCTAAAAGTTACTCCTAATAGGGTAATTTTCTAAACTATTTTGAAATCAAAATAAAATTTAAAAATTTTAATTTAAAATAAAATTTTAAATTTAAAAGGTTAAATTTAAAATAAGTAGTAACGTTATAAAATAATTTTCAATTTTTTTAAAATAAAATAATTATTTTCAAAATTTATTAATTAGATTAATAAAATTAATAAGTAATTTAAAGATAATTAATTAAATTAAATATTATGTATTTATTGATATATGTAACACTATCTTAAGATGTTAACGTAATTCATATTTATAATTTTCAAAATTAATTATAATTAATTAAAATTGTTTTAATTAGATAAATGAATTAAATGTTAATTAATAAATAATACAATACATACATACGGTGCATGTTTATAACTATAAATGTTACGGTACAAATATTCAATTTGAAATGTTTAAAATGAATAAAATAAAAGTTAATTAAAATGTTAGCTAATTAAATTGATTAATTCAGATTTAGTTAATAAAATTAATATAAGATTATGCATAAGATTATTATATAAGTTAGTAAAATTATGAAATGCTATACAATAACTAATTGTATATAGTATGAATGTATAATAAAAGTTGGAAAGGTATGGAGCCCAATTAGACTTAAGGAATAAACATATATATATATATATATATATATATATATATATATATATATATATGCATAGTACGTATACCATGATTTTCGATGTGTCCGACACTTGAGTCATGAGATTACTTCATAAGAAATACATTATTCAATAATTCGATATCACTTAATTAAATATATTAAAGATTATAAATCTTTAATATAAATGTTGTCCTCTACCATTTATATACTAATAAATTACTAGCATATTGTCCAGTTGATGAGCAAACTCAAGTTTGGAATGTTATGTATAATATTATCAATGC
Source organism: Allium cepa (assembly GCA_030765085.1). Lineage (NCBI taxonomy): Eukaryota > Viridiplantae > Streptophyta > Magnoliopsida > Asparagales > Amaryllidaceae > Allium > Allium cepa. Next base: position 332,972,771 of record CM060928.1, read on the forward strand.
ATATAGACTAGACGAGGTAAGATAACTATACCTATTTGGTGAGAAAACTCAAAGTACGTATACTATACTTATGCCATCGTCGAATGGTAGGTATGAAGTGACTAATTTTTTCGATTTGTTAAGAAAAGTCAAAGACAAAATGAGATTTGGACAAAGATTATAGGTTAAGAGTTATATATGATGCAACCAATAAAGTGTTATCCACCGCTTGTGGGCATATAACTTGTTGAGCAAACTCAAGGTGAAAAGCACAAGGCAAACAGATCCCAACACCCACTAGAGAAATCGAAAGGTTTCAATGTTTCTTTTAAGGTTTTAAGAAACAAAATTTTGGGGGGAACCTAATAATAAAAATTAAATGGCAACGTTTAACCCTTCTAATATTTTATTAGCATATGCTATGTACAAATTAAACTAAAGTACATCTATAAACTTTTGCATTAAATATAATTGATAAAATGCTTATCAATTAAAATATATAAATGAATTGAATTAATATTGACAAATAAACATATAAACTATACTTACCAATAAATTTTTGCATGTTGACTCATGTAAGTGCCTATTTATATGACTAGTAAATACGTTCGAAACTTGGTCACTACAGAACCCCATAAAAATTAATAAACTAAAATAAGGCTAAAATAAAGAATTTTCCAAACATTGGGATTTGGCCATGAAAGTTATATCATTGCATTTATGGCAATTTTCTGATCAACTTTCATGTATAAAGTTTTGTGATTAGAGTTACTAGACGGAAAAGTTTATTAATGTTTGGAATTTTTGAATTTAAAATAATTCGAGTGAATTCAGATTTTGAAATTAAATAATGTTAATAATTAAAATTAAAAAGGTGACATATATTTTTAAATGTTAAAGGAAGCTTAGGGTTTAGGTAACATTAAAATAAATGTTAGTGCAAGAATAAAAAACGAAAACAAATAAACAAAGAAGCCACAAGAAAAAAAATACGGCCAATATAGAGGACCAGTTGATCCCCTCCTCTTAACCGGTCGATTGCTAATGGTCGATCGTTCGAGGGTGAGCAGTTGACCGATTAACTATGGTTGACTAAGTTAGGTTAGTCCATAAACAACCCAGATTTTATTATTTTAAACCGACCTAAACCTATGGTTCTTTAGCGTTCTAACAACTATAAATGGCAAACTATCCCCTTACCTTTGTTCATAAAATATTTGGATTGCTAGCGGAACTCCGACAATCTTCTTCCCTAGTTTGATCCAAGAATTCAAACCTAAGGGAAATAGCTAATATTGTTTATATGTATACATTTTTCGATTTTTTATTCTTGCCTAATCTATGAACTCTTAGTTTAATCTATATACAATTGAATGGTTTATATTCCAAAAAGAAGAGACCTGATGGAGTAGCTAGGCAAAGGCGTAAATCAAATCCAAAAGAAGTAGGATACTAGCTGTGAGTTGAAATATTAGATTTTCACATTTTAGGAGTTTGTGTAATAAAAATTTGGATTTTTTTTATGTCTTGCAGAATTTTGTATGTGAAAACCCTAAACCTTAAACCCCAAAATTCCCCTTAATAAATTGTCAATTCTTGGATTTATTGGAATTTCATGTATTTCATGTTAATATAGTAGAATTAAATTCATTGTTTACAATCTGAATAATTTATGTTCTATTCCACTTCCACTTTTTGTTGTTGTAATAAAAGTGTTCAAGAAGAAAATTATTAAGAAATGACATGCAAAGTATGGATTTTCTTATTTGTAATTTGCACCACCTATTTTTGTAATATAAATAAATATGAATCCCTTTTTCTGCTTCAAGGTTTATATGTAAAAGTTGGATAGAATGTAAAGCGTTTAAGTTGTAAGTTTTGTTTCCTTAAAAGAGAGGTGGTAACTCCATTATATGAATGTAAATTACGTTTGGTATTATTCCTTTTTTGAACATTTATACAAGGCTGTTTTGTCCAGCTAAGGATATTAGCTATTTTGTAAGTTATTGTTTGGAACTTAGGCTTGTATGAATGTAGAAATTTTGATATTTTAACAAATAGTGTAGGAAGGGAAATCTTAGAATAGGAATATCCCTACAAATGCTTAGGAATATTTAGTTAGCCTACATTACATACGTATAAATATGTTAATAGTATATAAGTATATTAATAGCGTATTATAATAATGTATTATTCGTATCGTATAGAATAAACAAGTTAGTAAATAACATTATATCCTATAGAAAGGAAGTTAATGACAATTATGGAAACTAATCCATAATTAAAGGGGAATTAAGGAGTTTTCCTTATATGGCCTTAAGGCGGGGAGATATTATATATACGTTGTGCATACACACACGCACACATATGGTAGTATGTTAGGAGAGTAGAAATATGACTAAGTTATAGGGATGGAGGTCAGTCAAAAGAACATAGAACTCTGCCTAGCTTATCTGGCTACCAATAATGTGACATTGAGACTGATGTGAAACATTGCCTATAAAATTACCCATGGTTGATGCGAGGTTAGTCCCAATTCTGTAGGATAAATTTGCCAAGCTAATTTGTCTACCAGCACCTACGAATAACTGGACTAATTTGAGATGTCATGGTTTGGGTTATGCGTTATACAACGGATATCCTAGTACGGGATTGCTTTTGGTTTGGTGGAATTAAGTGGTTGTTGTAGGGTCGGCTTCCTTCCTAGTCAAATGGTTGAGATTATATTTTAGGTATGGTAGTGGGAAATCTTTGGCAGGGTTATGCTTTAGGGTTGAGGTATTAAGTGGCTTTTGTAGGACCTGCCTCTTTCCATAAAATAAGTTTACGTGGCCTTGAGAGATTTCTTACAATGTTAATTAGGGAGTACCAGAGAGAGGTCTGCCTTGGGTTTAGGTATTAAATGACAGGGATCTATTAATGAGATAGGTATGAAATGGTTACAATCTGCCTAATTCCCAGTAAAGAGGTATACGTAGCTCAGGTACTTTCTTTCGCATCGTTGGGGCATGATTGACGGTAGTTGCATTACACCTTCGTTAAAGTTATGGAATTGGACTAAAAGAGACTTTAGGCTCATAGTAGGAAGTATACCTGGTAGGATATCGTATAGGATGTTTAAGGCATATTACTTATCTAAATGATATTGCCGAAATACTATCATGGTAAGGCTTGATATTTTCATTCACTAGGCATTATTGCTCCGACTCCCTCCTCATAACAACCCACAAGTTAGGGGAAATCAGATGCTGATGGAGAAGACAAAGGCGGTGATGAAGATTCATGGCAGATTATCTATATGTTTTTGATATATTATGATGCATCCAGTTTTAGATATATTGATGTAATTTTTAGATAATATATTATGGATATTTGGAATGATATGTTGTATGTCTAAGATTAGAATTTTCATGAAATTAGTACATATTTATGTTATTATATTTTATCCCTTTTTCCATGAGATTCTAAAAGCATAGATAGTTGGCACTGTATATTGTTAATTGTTTGTACCAAAATTGGGCACAACACTCTTCGAATGTATTTGAATAGATTAGAATGAAGAAACTAAATGGAAAAGGAGGATAATCTAACAATCACATCAATAAAATCAAACAGAAATAAAAAGTATACTGGTTCGGCGTTGAAGCCTATGTCCACTTTGAATAGTTTTGCTATTTATTGATGAATGATAACTGATTACAACAGTACAGATCACTAGCTCTCAACTTACAATGGAGTTGCAGCAGAGTAATGACATAAAATCATCAAGAGACCTTTTTCTATAGGCGTAGAGGTGCATTTATAGTAGTAGATATGGAAATATCTCCCTCAAATCTCGAAATACCTCTTCTCACTCGTGGGTGGGCCCACCAGATTGATCTTGGTCATTTGGATCCTAATCAATCGCCATCATCTTCGTATCGATCAATTTTAGATCCCTTTAAGCTGTGATCAACCATGATGGTTCTTCGGGTGATAAGAAAGCTTCTGTGAAAATTTGAAGTCATTTGGACTTGTAGTTTTTGAGTTATGATCGATCCAAGATTGGATTTGTAGTTTGGCTGAAGCATGCATATCTATACTTTCGCATCGCTCGATTTCGTATCGATGACGTGGAGCGAGAACTTTGTTGAGATCAATATTTCATGTTTATAGACCGCTTCCCTTGGTCAGACTACTTCCTTCATATCAATCCGATGCGGTTCCTTTCGTATCGATGCTTGCATACTGTCTTCGTATCGATGCCTGGTTGTCGTTTCGTATCGATTGATTGGTTGTTGGTTTTGTATCAATGCTTGGCTGATCGATACGAAATGGATGGAAGTGGGAATGATATGAAATGGGTAGCGGTCGAGCAGATGGGTTATGATCGATGCCATTTCTTGATGGATGCGAAGGGGATGGAGGTGGGGTTAATGGATACGAAGGGGATGGATATGAAACAAACATGTTTCACATGTAACTTGATCGATCCATACCTTGAGCATACGACTCCGATTGACCTGGAATTTGGAATGTTTTCTTTCACAGCTTTGTTTGTCATACCGTGCTAATTGTAGCTCGATCCGGACTTGGACCAAGTTTGCCTCTATCCATCGTGAATCTTCAGATAACTGATCTTCAGAATGGATTGTTTTCAATCTCTAGTCAAGTCCTTTGTGATGACCCAGAATTTTGGACAATATCAATTTAATAATCTTTATTAATAATTTAATTGGTTTGATAATTTTCTTTTATAATTTTAATTTAAATGGGTAATTTAATCTTTTAAAGGCTAATAGATATTTAATATGGCAATATTGATTTATATCTTTTCTAACAATTAAAAAATGGGTAAAATTTATCTTTCAAAGCTAATAAAATATATATTCTATTTATAATGTATATATTGATGTAAATATTGTGAATAGAAAATCTTTTATTTAAATAAAAGATGTATTTTCAAATTGTGATATATATATATATATGCATATGTTATGATTTGAAGTTTTTTTGAAAGTTAATATAATAATTCTCAAACTAATGTCAAAAATATTTTCTATTTAAAATATATATGTTTATTTGTATATATTGAAGTTTGGTTTGAATTGAATTAAAGTGTTTCAAATTTTAATATATATATAAAATGTAATATGGAAGGTATAATTGAATATAACATTTTTCAAAGGAATTTGGAATTTTAATTTATATTTCTTAAACAATCATGATAATTATTTTGGATTTAAAAATATATGTATAAGATTTTATTTAAATATAATTTGTTCTTTTAAAAGTAATATATATATATATATATATATAAATATATTAAGATATGCATTTATTAATTAGAAAATTTTAATTTAAAAACTTTTAAAACCATTTTTAAAATTTAATTAAAATGCTTAGGACATGTGTAAATACATTAACACATGTTGGGAACATGTGTAACGTAATTTAGAGGTATAAGTGGACAAATGTAAGTTTTTAAAACAAGTGCCATCTTTTAAAATTTTATTTTCTTTAATTTTTCATAAAATAGTGCATAAAAACATACTCTTCTTCTTCAAATCTTTTACCTATTCTCAATTGTAACAAAGAGGATTTCGAAATTAAAATCTTGTAAAACTTCTCACCAACAAAAATTTTCAAATCCTGTTAACCATTTTCCAAAGTAAAAACCTGTAAAATCCTCAAAGCATTTTCAAAGCCCGTATCAAGTTTTAATAAAGTTTAGCAAACAAGAAAATCTAGATTCAACAAGAATCAACATCAGTTTTCAAGTGTTCAAAAGCTGAGATCAAGCATGCAAAGATTTCAACTTCAACAACAAAAGAAATTCAAAAAAATTTGCAGTTCCAAGATCAAAAATTCAAACTGCTCTCTGTTCTTCAAGTTCAGGTGAGTAAACATCTTAAAAATAGTTTAATCTGGTTTTAACTAAATGCATGTGATGATACTGGTTTGTATTGAATTCTTCAGCTTGATTTTATCTGCAATTGTATATATGTATTTGAGATGTATGTTTATATATATTATGTTCTCTGTTGTTCCAGTCTGTGATTTTTTCTTTCTAAAATCCAAATCTTTTAATCAAACCAATATTAGACATTGTTATATAAATGAAATTTGTTTATTTATGTATAATGAAGGATTTAAAAATAGTTACAGGATTTTAAATGTAACAAATAATGTTTAAAAGGAAAATAACAGAGAAATGCATATTTATGATAAAAATCAACCACCTTAATTTTAGTTTTGAATGGCATGATTGTGTTCGTAGCAGGAAATCATGAATTTAGGTGGTATAATCTCGATTGTTAGGTCAATATTCGTTGTGTATTTTTGGGGTGATCAGAATTGGCACTTTCGCCAAATACCGACGAACGGAGAAGAAATGGGCATCGGGCTGTGGTCTGGAGGATGATGGTAGGTGGGCGAGCAAGAGAAAAATAGTCGCCCGATTTCTTTCGCCTGGTGGTCGGAGATGGGTGTTGTAGGGTTTCCTGTCATTTTTGATGGCCAATGGTTTCGAGCGAAAGTCGATGTAGGCCAAAGACCAGAGTAGTTCGCGATGGTCCGAATGGGTGCTGGGTAGGGTGACAAAGCTTCGGTGAAGGGGACAGATGATCTCAAGGTCGGAGGCGATGAGGAGAAGCAGATTTCCGGCAGTAACGGTTTCTGGGCTTAGTCGAGGATGTTCGTTTTTGCCTCGTTGGGTTTTCGTTTGATCTGGGTGTTCGAGTGTGGTTGCATGAGTCCGTGTGATGGTCGAGCGTTGCCGCGATGATCACCGGAGGTGAGAGGCGCCGGTGTACCTGCACCACTTGCACGATGTGTCTGGGACGATGGGTTTAAGTGGTAGCTCAGGTTTTGTCTCGTGCTAGTGAACATTTTTCTCGAAGAAGATGAGTTGGGGGTTGTCTCGATGGCAGGCACGGGATGTTTGGGGCTCGACTCGAGTTTCTGCTATGGTGATTATTTGGATTTAATTAGAGCTAAGTTGTGTAAAAAGGAAATAAGTTACAAATTTAAAATTTCTTTGAAATAAAAGTTAATCAAATTTTCAAGAAGTGTTAATTGAATATATTTTCAAATTCAAAATGTTTAAGATAATTGCTTTTGAAAGTAATTAACTAAATTAAATTTTAAATTTTAATTCAAAAGTGTTTTCAATTTAAAATATTAAATCAAAAGTTTTAAGTAATTCAAAACAAGTTTTAATAAGAATGTTTTAAGTTATAAAGTAATGTTTAAAAACAAAGTTTTCGAATTTTATTTAAATGAATAGGTTTAAAAATGAGGTAATCAAATTTCTAAAGATAAATATTTGTTAAATTTAAATTACACATGTTTGAAAAGTATTCAAAGATTTTAAAGATTTAATTAGATGTTTAAATTGTTTTCAATTTTAATTGATTTCTAAATGTTTTATTTTTTTAAAAATAATGTTTAATGATATAATTAAGCAAAATCAATTATAATGAAGAGTTTATCTTTAAGAAATTAAGATTTTGATTAATCTAAGATAATTAATTTATGAAGATAAATAAGATTAATTAATTATTGATATTAACTTAAGAATAGTTAATTAATGATTTGTTAATAAGTGAAGGTTTAATTAAGATAAATGATTTTCCTAATTAATTAAGGATTTTTAAATATAAGGGTTAACTAATTATTTAATTAATTTTAAATGATTTGTTAATTGTTTGGTTAATTTAAATAATCACTTAATTATGAACTAATTAAGTATAATTACTTGATAGAGTAATTAATGGATAATTACTGAATGTAATCAAAAAGAGAAATTACTTATGGAAGTAATTAGTGGAAAATTACTTATGAAATAATTATTGGAAGTGATTAAGTGTAAATCACTTGGTGTTATTAATTAAAGGATTAATTAATATAATTGATTAAAGAGTTAATTAATTAATTAAAGGATTAAAGTTAATTAATGATGTGATTAATTACTTGTTAAGGTAATTAATTAAGAGAGTAATTAACTAATGAAAGTAATTAGAGGATAATTACTTAATGGAAGTAATTAAGGGTTAATTACTTAGTTAATTTGGTTAATTAATTAATGTGATTAATTAATTAATGAAGGTGATTAATTTAAGATTGATTGCTAAATGTAATTAATTAAAAAGATAATTAATTAATAAAGTAATTAATTAAGGATTATTAATTAATGTAATTAATTAATAATTACTTAATAAAGTAATTAAGGATTAATTAAATACTATAATTAATCAAAGGATTAATATAATTAATTAAGGAGTTAATCAATTAGGTAAGTAATTACAAAATGGTTAATTACTGTTTAAGATTAATTAAGACTAATCAATGGTTGTGGTTAATTAAAGATTAATCGTTTAATTAATTAAAAGGTTAATTAATTAATGAAGTAATTAGAGGATCGTTAATTAATATAATTAATGAAACTAATCAAGGTTGATTAATGGAAGTTATTAATTAAAGTATGATTAATTAATTGTAATTAATTAAGGATCAAGTGTAATTAATTATAATTAATTAATTAATTAATGGAAGTAAATGGAGGACCATTAATTAATGTAATTAATGACAGTAATTAAAGGTTAATTACTGTATATGGTTATGATAATTAATTTGTGTAATTAATTAAAGGATAATTACTTAATGTAATTAAAGGATAATTACTCAAGGAATATTAATTAAGGTAGATCATTAAGAGATGATTGATTAATTAATTGGTAATTAATTAATGATAAATAAACAGGATCATGGTAGTCCAAGTGATTAAAGGTTAATAATTGATTTAATTAAATGTTAATTAAATTGATTAAGAGTTAATCAAACCTGCTTATGGATGATTGATTGATATTGGATGACCGATATTGGATGATTGTGTGTGATATCTCTGATATATGTTATGTGTTGTTTAGTGATATGAGATGTTGTGGATGATTGTGATTACCTGAAATGTCTATCTATGATATTGTAAATCATCTATCCATGTGAAATGTTATTCTGAATATAAGTTTGAATGTTTAAACCCTTAAACAACATGGACATTAAAATGGCGTTTTGGATTTCGGTGAGACCGGGATCAGAATTCCATATTTGGATATCCAAAAACCACATCGATCCAAATTAAACGTTAGGTCATGAATCCAAGTGAAGATCATAGTGAAGACTCAAAGTGTAAGAACTATTCATTAGTATAACCCTGAGGGTGATTCCGAGATGAGTTTGACGGAGATAGTACTTTCAGGTTCGAGATGGTGATTCAGAGTGCAAGGGCTATGGTCGTTAACTCTGAGGGTGATTCCTAAATGAGTGTAACGAGATAGTGCCTTCGGTTTCGTTCGAACCGAGAAAAAACTTGTGTGGATTGAATGCTTTCAGAACATCGTCAGGTGGACGATGAGCATTCTAAGATAGATGTGTTCTATAAAAGTAATCGTAGCCTCAAGCCTCATCAACCGAGAATGGCTAAAACAGGGAAGGCGCAACAAGGTTAATTGGGTAGCACCCAAGTAGGACGAGATTTACCTCTGTCTAGAGGTCCCTTTCTATTTCGGCTTAGTATGTGGTTGGTCGCGCCTACCACGGGGTGGTCTTGTTTGAGACTGTCCAGTAAGGGATGGTTCCGGCCTTGTGTTGCAGAGGATTTAGGGTGGATCCTCGGTACGGTGATCTAGTCCCCGTACTGTGACGGGCGGTACCCCAGTAGCTCTACCATTGATGGAAACCCATTCTTCCTACGTGCCTTTTACGGTTTTGATTGTAATACCCACTTTTGTGGCTAGTAGCTGGAATTTAATGAATGCAACAATTTTGGCTATTTTCCGTATACTTGAAAACCCTAGACCCTATTATAATATCACTAGATTTCCTATCAAATGTTTTGGTTAGCGTAAGGTAAAATCTTTTCCATGTTTATGTGTGGGAAGTCTTATGTGATACCTTTCTTTTTAAAGGTTTTCAAAGTTAAACAATTTTAAACCGTTTACTCACACCAGACCCATATCTGACCCAAGTGTTTATTTTCTGTTTTATTAAACTCTTGGGTACTCATATTATGTATGAGTAGTCGAGGGATTCAGGTTAGCTTTGACGAATTCTGGGGGAGATTTGGAGCAGGAGGCTTCAACGTGTAGATATGTAGTGATTCCACTATGTTTGTGTTGTGTCTGTATCTTTGTAATATCTTGAGTTGTATACTTAGACAGGTGTTTATAACTGTCTAATATGAGTTGTATAAGTTGTGTAACTCTGATGTGTATGATACTATGTAATATTTTATGTGATATATTATATTTCATTCGTTCCGCTGTGAGATTCTTATGTGTTGTTGTTCTTTCTTCTCTATCTTTTCTTCTTTTATCCCTTTCTTTCTTAATTCATGATGCGTCTTTCTAGGAGATGGAAGACGGGTCGTGACATCCCTGGTGTTACAGCCTTGCCAAAAGGCGGGATAACATTTGCCCCCCAAAGTATGTTTTGTGTGAACACGACATGCTTTGAAAACCTACATTCTTTACTCTAATAATGTTCTATCTGATTTGTTGAACAGCTGTTGTCTTTTTTTCCAAGAGTATGTAACCCTTGACTAATTTCCAATAATATAAATGCTTAATTATGGACTACCAACGATCATGCAATTTTTGTTGTAACTGAAGATTGAGTGCTAGCAATTTGTAGTTCACTATTTTGGTGGTCACCAGGTAAGCATTTAGTTACTGTTAACTTTAAAAATAAAATGTTAGTTTGTCATACATGCACATATGTTAACCTGACTCCTGTTCACATTTGCACGTTCATGGGTCGTTGTTAAGTTCTTTTGTTCTAGTTTGGATTGAGTTCCATATCAATCCTCTCCTAGATCGATGTAAAATTCGAGTTGCAACAATGCTTGATGGTTTCTTTAATTCACTCCTTCGTATCGATCCTATTCTGGATCAATCTTAGATGTTGGAATGTATGTTTCATATCGATGGCTATTGATATGAAATAAATATTCCCTAGGGATACTTCGTATCGATGGATACGAGGTTTTGGGTCTTCGAACAGATGGATACAAAATTAACGTTTCGTATCGATGAAGTTGAATGGTTTAAATATGATCTTGCAGTGGCTTTTGTATCGATAGCTACGAGATAGTGGGCTTTGGATCGATCCTGATTGGTGGATATGAAGTGATGATGGATACGAAAGTTAAGCCCTGGACTGCCTTGAGTTCATGGATATAAAATTAATCTTCGTATCGATGCATGCTGACCAATTCTCTCGGTATAACAACTGGGATACGAAATGTCTTCCCTTGTATACAAAGCAATATAAAAGGATTTTGGACTTAGACAAATTTTTTACTTGCCTTGGCTTTTTCTACCTTCGCTTCGTATCGATCGAAGACACATGAAAAAAAAATGTAAAGTCTTCGTCTTCACACAACCAGTCTTTAATCCCTAAACCAATTAATTTAAACTAGATAAACTATCGATTAAAGACACTTCAAAATGATGAGACTTGAGTCTTGATGCCTTTTCGTCTAGGGTAACAGCCAATTCCAACGCCGTTGATGTCCGAATAAGGCTGGAGTGAGGCCGAAGAAGTATTTTAATGGCATCTTGACAGCTTGGGGAAGAAGGAGAGCAATCGATGGAGATGAGGAAGTCACTGGCTTCCAGTATCTTGCTTCAAACTTGTATTGATACGAGGTGGTGGAAGTTTCTTAGTGTCGATCTAGAATTATGAGTGTTTGTTTCGAATCAGGATGACGGATAAGAAACCACAAGCTTTGGGATCGATACGAAGGGCATCGGTCTGGGGTGATTGATATGAAATCTAACACCTAGGATCGATAAGAAGAAAGGGTTAGGTGGAATGATCTAAGTAGAACCATTATGGATACGAACAAGATGCCGTTTACATACTGAACATTTGGCTCCGACGAGCTTTAGCCTTATATAACTGGACTTAAACATTAAGCTGCATGTTTGACTATCCTTCGAAGGTCATCGATGGAACCGTAATTTGACAAACATAACGAATTTTAGCATGGATCGTTCTTCGAAGTTAGGATGGCATGGTGGGGATGGTTAGTGATGATGGTCACTCCAATCGAATCTCGAAGTCTTGTCGTTTCACCATCTTCTGAAATTGTAGAAATTTGAAGTATTATATAGCACTGCAATATACAACACGATCACTCACTTTACATCAGGAGGTAGAGAAGTTTCTTGCCATCTAACAATGGTTTTTACTAAGTTCATAGCTATGGATCCAGGAAGCTTAAGGCAGTAAGAAGTTCAGAGTTCTCCATTTCCCATTATAGAAATACCAGAAATCGTGGTTGATGTAGTAAGTCCTACTCTGGATGAACTACCAGGTGCAGCTTTAGTTTTGAATTCAGAGGACTTAGTACGTTTCGAAATCTCCGAAGATATGCTAGGAGGAATCTGTCTTAGGCATGGATTATCTCTAGAAGATGTTATACTACTGGGGCCGGAAGACAGAGCGCACAACACCCCGGCAGGGTTTATCGCTTGCAATAGATTTATGTGCGTAGCCGGAACGTTTCTCCCATTCAATCAATTTATCCAGGATCTATTATTCTTTTTAAGGATTGTGCCTTCTCAATTGCATCCGAACGGGTATGCACTTCTCAACAGCTTAAATCATCTTTATGGAGCATCTTTTTCGACCCTCGATCATCGAATAGATCAGATACTTGTTTAACATCAAGTGTCAAGGAGATAATCCTTCATTCACTTTTCTAGAAGCAGTCATGAACGGTGCTTAGAGTAAATTGAGCTACTTCAAGACTGAATGGTTCTTTGTTAGATGTCCACCAGGATTTGCTAGACGGTGGTTAGTTAGATTAAGTGCTTTAACTTCTTCGTCAATTAATTGGATAATACAAGTTGATGCTGAGTCTAATACTACGTTTCTTTTACAACTTCGATTACATGGCCCGAAGGAGCACAATTCAAGGAGATAGTGAGAACACTCCAATTGGTGCCTACTGAATTTAGAGAGATCGATGAAGTCTTTAACGATGATAATTTGATTGTCATGGGGCTCATAGAGAGAGGCAAAAGCATTGGATTTACAGGAGTTCCCAATGTGGCTCTGGCAAGGCAAGGAGGAAGGAGAGCTCCTGGATTAATAATCACCAAACGGGGTGATGACGAGAATGTGGTAGCTAGATATAAGCCCACGGTTGTGCCTCTGCGGGGCCTTCGATCACCAGAATCAAAAAGAAAAGGCATGACTCTTTCCCACAAATCCAATAGGTGTAAAACTGTTGTAATGTCTCTGCCTATTGCGACTGCTATAAGTCCGGAGACTTGTTCTTCGCAAATGGAAATTTTATTGAAAGGATTATAAGATATCTCTATTCCGGACGATGTATCTTCATTCTAGGATCTTGGGTTAGAGGGGCTCCACTCCCCATCGTAGACTAGTGCAGTATTGACTTCTTTAGACAAAGGGGAGCCAACTCCTATGAGCAAAGGCACCACAATCGATTGGTTGGGGAGGGGGTTGGCACAAGCATACACGCAATTCACGGCACCACACAATTTCCAATCACATGTTTTCTAGTCTCTGGAGATGATTAATGCTTCTCTTTTCATTTTACAGACATGATGGTGAGGCAGGGGTCTTTGCTCAACAATCTTTGCTCCAAACGCTATTCTTCTTGCTCTTACTCTGAATCTCATAGGCGTGAAAGTGAAAGTGACTACGATCGCGACCACCAGTCTAGCCAAGAGCATGAGCGTTATGATAGGGAAAAAGGAAAGGTCACATCAAAGTAGGCATCGCACCCGGTCGCGATCACCACCACCTAAAGGTTCCTCAAAACCATCCGGCTCCAGCAGGCAATCTTATGAACTGCACACCAAATAGCGCCTCCTCATACTTCAAAATCTGATGATCAATGCCATAGAACTCAAACGAAAACTCCCGTTATTATAGAGCAAGCCATTGTCAATCCCACAGGGGAGGGAGCCATCTGAATTTCTTAGTTAAAGAAAGATTTTCTGACTATTTGTTTTGATGGCTTCCACTTTCCTCCAAACTTTGAAAGAATTCCCAACGACATATAAAGACTGGTGCAGGACTAAGTGTACGATACATACAGCCAGTATAGGGAATGGGCTAAGATGGCTAAGAGAGTTTCTACGGTATCTTTCGAGTGGGCTAGACAGTTGAGAAACTGGAGACCGACCTTGCTTAGAAAGGTAGAATAATAGAAGCGCTTAACCATAAGCTGAATCTTCGAGGAAAGCGGAGATGGAGGCCGATAAGAGAGCCGATGAGCTAGGCGATCCATGGAAAACATGAGAAAAACTCATATGGACCTAGTGCAGGAGATTGGTCACCATAACACTGTTATCACCCGGGAAAGAGATGAGGTGCAGAAAGAGGTCGAAGAGTTAAAGGAGAAATTAGCCAAGGTCATTAAGGAAAAAGACGAGGACAATAAAGTCGCTCAAGATGCATGTGAACAAACGGTGGGACTTAAGGAGGAGAGGGATGTAATGAACTTGAAGGCCCAGGAAGCCGATGTCAGGATGGATAGGGAAATAAAAGCAGTGGAGTCCAGGATGGAGAATGAATTTGAAGACCTCCTGGTCACGTACAATGCCAATGTCTTAAGAAACCACAATCTAAATTGGCTCAGCAAAGATTATCCTTTTCAAATATACAAGGCCTGGAATCGCTTGGTAGAGGACAAAAAGGTGATCCACGATGCTACGACTATTAGTGAGTTCGAACTGGAAGCTCAAATACTTGTCGGAGATGAACCGAAGGTCCTTCATGATACAATCATTGCTCTTGGAAAAGAAAAGTTGGTTTCCAAGTATCCGGACGCTGGAGAAGGATCTGGATTTGAGCATCATGAAGTAAGTTTCAAAGCACTCCTAGTCTTTCAATCTGAGCCTACTTCTTCTATCGATCCTCCAGTTGACCCAGGATATGACCTTGATAAGCAGCACCTTTCTTCGATACACGAACGTGGCTCGGAAGGCATATCAGCTTAACACGGGAGTCAACCCAAGGAAGGTATTTTGAACACTTCTTCTATTCAGAAAAATGCAGGAGCACTATCAGATGATGTTAATAATATATTCTCTTATCATCATTCAAGATTATATTATGCACCAACGAATCCTCGTACGGCCCAAAAAGTACATCACGAGTAGAAGGTTCTAATACATAGGCTATAATCATGACGGTCACCACGTCATTTGGATGGCTGCATGATAGCAGCTGCTTGCTTAATGAACGATTGATGGAAGCACTCTTCAGCTATCAAAGTGATCTAAGTATCAAAGTGTCATTCAATGTTGATGAAGATGTAGTCATAACAGGCTCCTCAAGCCCCACCAGCAGTACTCCAATGGGTATACGTGCAGACCGGGCAGAGAAGATAAGGGAAGAAATAAAAGCCAAAATCGAGTAAGTCGAGTAGGTTTGTAGAGCTGATGGGGGCATGGCAGGTCCCAGTCTGGTCCTGATACTTGTTGTTACTCCATGTGGCACCATCATTAATACCAACGCGCCTCCTCCCTCTAACATCGAAAGCACCACCATCCCTTCAGTTCCACATACAAAGGACATTCTGATCCCTGTGATTTCTAAAGGGGAGTACTTCAATACCCCTGGTCGGAGATAAGCCCACCAGACCAGGTCGGGGAGGCAGAGGTTCAAAGAGGGAGAGGGTTCTGAATGGTAGCTCTAGCAGGTCTATACTGAAGAAAAGCACGAAGGATAGAAAACCAAAGGTGTAGACTTGTGCTTTTACTTCTTCTTTTTTATAGATAGCTTGAAATAGGATTTCCTTTTGCTTTTGTAGGCCATGTGTAGGTGCGGGTTTGGTCCCCGGCTTATAGGAATTCATCGAATAGATTTTTGTACTTATCTTTTTAAAGAACAGTGGAAATAAAACTTATTTTTTTTCTAGCATAACTCTGTGTTCATTTGTTTAAGTATTTCAACACTCGTCTTTCCATTCAATGTACTTATGAGGCTTTAGTTTTTGAGTCGAACTTGAGTCCGATCACTAAATCCTGAAGTCTTAGCTTCAGGTCATTATCAATCATCGAGTCGAACCCCAACGTTGTGCTGTCTCGGTCAATGGCTAGTAGCTGAGTTATGCCCCCAGTCCTGGGGAGAATTGAAGTAGTTAGTCGGTAGTCGTTTTCCACCCTTGCAAATTTAACTAGGTCAGAACAAAGTTAAAGTGAAATGAGTTTGAGTGGTCGGATCACACTTGCTCATCTGCTAGCATTCATTCGCACTCTGGGGATCAAACTTGTATGCTAGCAGTCGGTCATGCCTACTTATTGCTTAGAATCACATCCGTGCTCGAGGACATGAGCTAATTTATGGGCGGTTAGTCACATCTATTTAGTGTTCGAAATTATATCCGCGCTTCGGGGACATGAGTTAATCTATGGGCGATCGGTCATGCCCGTTTAATGCTTATACTCTGGTCCAGCTCGGGGTCAGAGTCAGTTAATGGGTGGTCAGTCACACCCATCTAATGTTTAGGATTAAATTCGCACTCCGTGGACATAAGTTGTTTCACAGGTGGTTGGCCACACATGCTTAGTGTTTATACTACGGTCCGCACTCTCGGGACCAGAGTTAGTTGATGGGTGGTCAGTCCCACCCATTTGGTGTTTATACTCTAGTGTGCACTCTCAGGAACAGGGTTGATCGATGGGTGGTCAGTCACACCCATTTAATGTTTATACTTTAGTTCGCACTCCAAGAATCTAGAGTCGGTCGACAGATGGTCAGTCACATCTGTTTAAGTATTAGGATCTCGTTCGCACTATGGGAACAAGGAGTTGATCAAGGTTTTGGATGGTCGGATCACATCCACCTTGATTTGGCAAGCCAAGTGGTAGATGGATGGGTCCATCCTCTTCGAATTTGAAAGAATGAAGGCGAGGTCGTGAATGAATAGATCCATTCTCCTGGAGCCCGGATTTCGGAGTTTCGCACTTTAGCTTGCACTTTGGGAGCTGGCGTTCGTTAGAGAATTGTAATGTTTCAATCCTTCTTGACTTTGTCATTGCTTGCCCCTAAGCTTGGGGTTTCACTTAGTGAGTGACCAGTCAGATCACGATCACTCCCTATTTGAGTGAGTCCCACTGCATGATGGGACTTAGCTCTTCATACATCGTGACGGTTGCACGACGCTTTCAAGAAATTGTCACTCTGGCTTGTTGAGTCTGCATTTTATTGCTAAAATAAGAAACTATGGCAAAGTCAGTTTCTTAATTACAAGTTCAAATTCAAAAAATGCATAAACAAATTTCAAAGCAAAAGCAGACTAAAATGAATAAAATCTAGTAATGTGCAATAGTGACGAGACTCTTATTGTTCCATGCCCTTGGTAAAGTGAGACTGTCAATAGTTGATAGTTTGAATGTGCCGTCTCCAAGTCTCCATTCAATGACGTACGGTCCTTACCATGTCGGTTTCATGTGTGAAGGGACCGGATAAATTCTCTTAAGTTTGATATCGCCAACTTCGAAGGTTCTGGGTCATACCTTAGCGTTGTATAATCAGATGACTCAACTGCGGCGTGCGGCTGCCCTTAAATCAGCTTATGCACGCTTCTTATCCAGTAAATCCAGTGATTCTACAAGTAGGATAGCATTCGTCTTTGGATCATACTAAGTTACATGGTGAGAAGTTACTTCTAATTCAACCGGAATCGGAGCCGTAAGAAAGTGCAAATGGAGTATGGCCGATCGTGGACTTGTGGTTTGTTCAATATGCCCATAGAGCCATGGAAAGTTCATCGACCCATTTGCCTCTAGCCTTCTCTAGCCGTTCCTTCAGTATGGACTTGATAACCTTGTTGACAGCTTCGACTTGCCCATTCGCTTAAGAGTGAGCTACTACTGAGAACTTCTTCTGGATGCGGTAGCGTTGATAGAAATTTTTGAACTCGACTCCATCGAATTGGGTCTTGTTATCAATTACAATGGTGTGTGGGAGACCAAAGCGACAGGCGATGTTATGCACAACAAAATAGACCACTCTCTTCATCATGATAGTGGCAAGGGGGATCAACTTCCGCCCATTTAGTAAAGTAGTCAACTGCAACGATGGCATACTTCGCACCACCCTTGGCTAAAGGTAAGACCCTGTTATATTAATACCCAATGTGGCGAACGACCATGGAATGGACATCTGAGTAATTTCTATAGGCGAGGCTCTTGGAATTCTGGCATATTTTTGGCACCTATCGCACTTTTTAAGGTAATCTGATGCGTCCCGATTCATGGTTGGCCAATAATATCCATATTTGAGTATTTTCTTTGCAAGGGCTTGCCCCCCAGTGTGATCGGCACACTCTCCCTCATGCACCTTATGTAACACTCATTTGATCTTGTCGTGGGCGATACAGCAGAGTAACGGAACAGAATATCCCCTCCTATACAGGACGCCATTTTGGATAATAAATCATGAAGCCTCTCGGAGAACCTGTCTTTTCTCACTTCTGTGCTCGGACAAAGCTCCATGCTCAAGATAGTTTTTGAATGGAGTCATCCACGACTCTTTCTCGGGCATTGCCTCGTGCACCTAGTCTTTCTCTATTTGGTCAATACTTGGAGCAGTATGTGTCTCAATGGGGATGAGTCCCATTTGTTGTGCTTCGCCAGTGTTGGCCAGTTTCGCTAAAGAATCGACTTTCTGATTTTGCCCTCGGGGTATACAGTGGATAGCATAATAGTCGAACTGATTCAACACTTCTTGAACCCAAGTAAGGTAAGTGGCCGATCTCCGATCTCTGGCTTAATACTCCCCTCGAACCTTGCATAAGACCAATTGTGAATCACAGTAAATATCCAGGACAATAACTCCCAAGTCTCCAGCAAGTTTTAGTCCAACAAGAAAAACTTCATACTCGGCTTCATTGTTAGTTGCACGGAAGTCAAACTTTAAAGCATAGTATATGGATCGACCTTCTGGCGTTTCAAGTACCACTCCAGTGCTTGAGAAACAGTCGTTTGATGCACCATCAATGTATAGATTCCATGTACGCTTAGGAGATTCGCTAGCTTCGGGAAAATCCTCCGATATGGTGAATTCAGCTATGAAGTCTGCCAGAAATTGTCCTTGAATGGCTTTCCTCAGTGTAAGAAATATCAAATTGACTCAACTCGATGTTCCACTTAAGTAACTTACTAGACTCTCGGGTCTTGTTAGGATCTGTCGCAATGGCTGGTCGGTGTAGACAGTGATCAAATGAGCCTGGAAATATGGAGGAGCTTCCTTGAGGCTAAGACGAGACAATAAGCTAGCTTTTACACCTTTGGGTAGTTTGTTTCTACCCCTGTTAGCCTTTTTGCTGATACAATAGACTGGTCATTGGATCCGATCCTCTTCTCGAATCAAAGCAGCACTGATTGCATATGCCGAAACCGCCAAATAGATGTATAATCTCTCATGATCTACCAGTTTCGATAAAATAGGTGGCGTTGCCAGGTGCTAAACTATTTCTTGGAATGCGCCTTTGCACTCCTTTGTCCATTAGAAATTCCGTTTTCCTTTTCTAATCAGCTCGAAGAAAGGACTGCACTTGTCTGTAGATCTGGAAATAAATTTTCTTAAGGCTGCCACCTTCCTGTCGAGGCATTTCACCTACTTTATGGCTCTGGGAGTTTCGAGATACCGGATTGCCCAGATTTTCTTAGGTTTGGCTTCAGTTCCTCTGGCGTTGATGATGAATCCAAGAAATTTTCCTGATGCTACCCCTAAAATGACACTTCAATGAATTGAGCTTCATTCTGTACTGTCAGAGTATGTTAAACATTGTTTCCAAATCACTGACATAGTTGATGGACAATCGCGACTTCATGAGCATGTCATCCACATACACCTCCTTGATCTTTCTGATATGGTTAGTGAACATCCTATTTACGAGCATCTGATAAGTTGCTCCAGCATTCTTGAGTCCGAATGACATCACCTTGTAACAATAGAGTCCCAAATCAGTGACGAAGCTAGTATGCTCCTAGTCAAGTAGATGCATCGGTATTTGATTTTAGCCGAAATACGCATCCATGAAAGATAAGTGCTCGTGTCTGGCTGTTGAATCCACCAGTTGATCAGTTCTGGGAAGAGGGAAACTATCTTTAGGGCAGGCTTTATTCAAATCTGACTAGTCCACGCATGTTCGCCATTTGACGTTTGACTTTTTGACAAGCACTAGATTATATGCCCACTCTGGTATAAAGCATCACGAATAAACCCATTTGACTTAAGTTTATTTACTTCTTCCTTTAGGGTGGAAGATCTCTCTGGATCCATACCGTGCCTTTTTTGTTTGACCGGGATGTGTCGCAGGTCAATATTTAATGCATGGCTCACGATGTGCGGCGAGATCCCACACATGTCTGAATGAGTCCAGGCAAACACATCAAGGTTCGCCTAAAGAAAATCAACCAATCCCTAACTCATCTGGTGGCTAAGTTGCGATTTAAACTTTACCAATTTGGAATCGTCGCCGTCATGTATCAGAACATCGATTGTCAACTCCGCCGAGGAAGTCTGAATATCTTTGACTTCCACCTCATCATTATTATCTTTGGGACCCAGGTCCTTAAGGAACTGGTTATGGCGCCTGAGCCTAGGCTTAGGCATTAGTTGTCAATTTTCTAAAACCAGACGTAGAGAGATTCCTCTATGCCCTTTCCTTTCTCCTTCCGCTGCGCATCCCACGACTCTGCAATATAAAAGGCGCATCCAGCCGCCTGATCACCATGTACTACTCTAACCCCATTATTAGTGGGGAACTTTAGAGTTAAACACCATGGGGCAATCGCTGCCCTAAATTCCGCAAGGGCCAGTCGGCCCAAAAAAGCATTATAAGGGGAATGTATATCCAACACAACAAACTAAAACATCCAGAATCTCCGATGATCTCCAATTCCCAACTCAACGGGAAATTCGACCATCCCAGTTGGTATAGTCGCACTTCTGTTAAAACCATGAACACATGATTAACATGATTTCAAGTCTTTTGCCTTCATTCTTTTTTGGTCATAAGCATGCTTGAAATTATATTGACAGAACTTTCGTTGTCGACCAAGATCCTCTTCATCCAAGCAATACCTATTTAGGCTGAGATGACCAACGAATCAATAGTGGAGGCCTTAACTCTATCAGCGTCTTGATTCCTGAAAACGGCGTCGTCTGTCATCGTCCTCTGTTGTTTTGGTGGGGCCCTGTCATCAACATTACTGCAACATTCACAGTCCACATGCCTAATCGAACTGGCACATGACTCCATTTTCTTCCAGCTCCAATCAGCCGAATGAGGAGCACCACTAACAATGCTAATAAATTTTTTCTTCTATCATTCAACATTCAACCAAATTTAAAAAAAAAAATGGTTAATATCCTCAAATATATAAATTAAACTATCTAATTCATTTCGAATACATTTCATTTATTTAAGTTTCTTGAGTTAGATTTCATTTTATTTACTTAATTTCCCGAACTCCATTTGATTTAACATTGCTAAGCCAATCATTTTATTTCGTATCACAAATTCAAAAAAAATTCTTCCTTCATTTGGTTTTCCAAAATTTAACCAATTTAAATTTGATTTTATTTTTCTATTCAAATTTATAAGTTGTAAACTTATTTCTTTTCTATACATTTTAAATTTATAAGTTATAACTTACTCTTTATACACTATTTTCAATTATAAGTTCACAAAAATTTTCGTATATTTATTAAATCATACTTAGAATATTATTCACAATTAAAACTTGTTTTAATTGAAAATAAATTTCTTTTTGGTAGCAATTCTCTTTCAGAAACTCAAAAATGAACAATGGCAATGCTGTAGTCATCCCTAGAATTATTTCCCAAAGACCAAAGTGAGTTTAATGCTCTTATTTCTCAAAAATAAAATCATGTCAAAATATTTTTCTAGTCAAAACTCTTTTACGTAATATTAATATTAATTTTAAAGTCTTTGAAAATAATTTAGAAAAACAAAAGGATTTTAAATTCTAAAATTCTAAATTTTTTTTAAAATCATTTCTATTTATAAGCTATATTATAAATATACTTATACAAATTTCCTTACCTTATTACCAAAATATTCCATTAATTGGTCATCTTAACCACTTCTTATTTTAATTGATTTCAATCAAATTTAATAATCAAATTTTTCCTAAAATAAAATTCATTAATATTCATTTTATTTTAATTCAACCAACAATCGATGTTAATTAAATATTATCATCACCTAACAAATATCATTCATTAGTAATAATTATATATATATAATATAAATTAGGTAAAATTATTTCATTTAACCAAATTTTAAAACAATATTATATCTAGTTGCATCGTTTAAGTGTTTAGAAACTCCTATTGATAACATTGCATCCCGTACATCGATCAGAATTTACAAACAACTCAACGGATAAGTAAACACAATATAAAACATTTTATAACACTAACATGTACGCTCTCTCATATATAGATACACACTCAAACAGACTCATTCTAGGGTATTGCTACTCTATCTCTAATCAGTCCAACCCCATAAAGCCAAGATTATCACTAAACCTGGCTCTGATACCAACTTTGATAACGCATATTTCGAAAGGTCTAAATTGACGATAATTATAATGACCCGTAAATTTCGATAATTAAATTTGTTAACTTAATAAGTTTTGGTAATTTAATATGAAAGGAAATAAAACTTTGTAATTTATTAATGAAATGAATATTAAAACAAATTGTAACAGTGGTAATTAAAACTAATTATTAACAACAGAAATGAAATTCCAGTAATGAAATGAGGTAAAATTGTTATATTTGGTTATAGAATTAATATAAGAAAATGAATGTGAACATTGAATTAATAAATGAAATAGTGTGGAATAAATGACCAATGAATAAAATTTGGGTTATGTAAGGAATTGTAACATTTGTGTGTAAATAATGAATTCATAAATGTAATTAAAAATTATGGTAACAATTGTTATAAGTTACCTGTTTATTTAATCTACTAAATTTAAAATAGGAAATCAATTAGAACTAAATGAACTTTAATGTTATATTTATGAGAATTAATGCAATAACTGAAAGTGTGAATGTAATAAAATAAATAGTAATGTAAATTTATTCATAAAGTAATAAATGATGTAACAAAAGAATGGAACTAAAATAAAAAAGTTAGTTGGTTTTAAAATCTTAATTAATGTGTGTAATTGACAAAATTACAAATTTTTAAATATAGTCATTAATACAAATAAAAGATGAGAATGGGAACATATTAATGTAATGAAATATGAAACAAGTATTAACTGTGTTACAGAGTAATAATAGACTTAATAAAAAGATTGAAATTGAATCAAATCAATTTATTAGAATCAATTATGATTAATTGGAATTCAATCTATAGCAAATGGATTTATTATAGGTAAATGAAATTAAATACTATGTTAATTGAAATTTGGATGAATTAGAAAATCATTAATGTATTAGAATATAAACAAAAGTGAATATTACCGTTAAGATGATAAGTTAATAATTTAATTAATAACAAGATGGAGAAATCAAATAAATAGATTGAGTGGAATTTCAATTGATAATTAATGAATTTACTGAAATTGAAATTAAATACTGTAATCGGTGAATTAACTAACTTTGAATTAATATAGAAATTGGTTTTAAAGGATTTTTAAATCACTAAGTAATCCAAAGTGATAGGAATTATAAATTATAGAATTTAAGTGGAAAAATGATTTAATTAATATAATATTAATTTATTTATTTAATGTGAAAATAGCAATTTTGGCCACTGACTCGGATTTCGACAAAACTAGTTTCTTCGGATCCGTGACAGTGAATTATTGTAAGATTTCAAATTTCGTAGCGATCGGACTTGTCGTTTGATCGTACGAGCTCGGAACGCCTAGAAATCAATTTAATTGAAATCAATTGAAATCAATTTGAAGTAAGCTGATATGAACATAACTTCTTCATACAACATAATTAGGACTTGAAACCTATTCCATTGAGTTTAAAAATATTGAAAACATCTATTTTGTTACATGGGTTGACCCATTTTCGTTCCGGAGTTGAAACGGGCTTTTCGGGTCGTTTATCGTTCCAACCTAAATCAAATCCGATCCGTTATTTCTACTTTCTAACCTACCTATAAATATCTTGTCATAAACCCTAGCTCCCTCTTATTCTATTTGTCTACACATACATCTTTTTCTCAGCTCCTCTTTCCAATGGCAGACAAATCAAAACCCTAATTCCCCATTTGCAATTTCAATTTCAAAATCAAATCAAAAATTCAAGCTCCTCAAACTATATCAAATTATATATCAATCTGAAGCTCTCAACGAGCATAACCCAGATTAGCAACTCGTTTCTTGAATCAATTTTTGCTGGCCTAGGAATTAATGAATTTTTCACGACCGTTCATTGGATAGCTTCTCGTTCAACGGTGGATTCTCGTCAATAGGACGATCAGGAGTTTGCAGTACGTAGAGGAGAAGGAGGTGAGTCGATCGGTGGGGTTCATCTTTGTCAAAGGGTTGGTGGTTTGTATTTTTCAAAGGGTTGGTGGTTTGCCAGATTCGACATGTAAGGGGTACGACAGCGAAGTCACCTAAGGTAAACTTAGACGTGCGCGCGACCACCAGGTGGGTCGGCTCTGAGTAGAGAAGCCAGTGGCGTTGGCGATTGTCGTGGAAGCGATCGTAGCAGTGGCAGAAATTGGTAGATGTGTGGCGTTCGTAGGGTTTATATTATATTATTTTTAAGATTCTAAGTTTTAATATTTTCAGATTTATAAACTATTTTAACCTATATTAACTATATTAAATCAATTTAACCTATTTTAAACCATTTAATTTATTTTAAAACTAATTAAACCATTTTAACTTATATTAAATCTAATTAATCTATTTTAAAGCTATTTAATCTATTTTAAATTTATTTAATCTATTTTAAACCTATTTAACTATTTTAAATCTCAATTTACTATTCTAGAGTATTTTGACTATTGAAAATTTATTTAAACTATTTTTAACTATTTTAACTATTTATAACCATTTAAACTATTTTCTAAATTTTCAGACTAGGTAAAAGGGAAGTGTTTATATTCAAAATCCATTGGTTTAAAAGAAATATGATGAAATGATGAAATGACCTAAGTTGGGATTCAAATGTATAATAAATTGAAAATGATGATTTTGAAGAAAGGATTTAGCCTATTTTGGAAATATGGTTTTGAAAGCAATTATGATTTGAAAGTGAATACGATTTCAAAGTGAATATGATTTCGAATGTATTATGATTTTGAGAAGATGATACTTTGATATATATTGTGAATTGACTTTTGAAATGTAAGAGAACCATCCATTGTGAAATAAGCATTTGGTTGTTAAGGAGAACGGGATCGGATGTTGTCATACTCCCTGCCAATACCGAAACCACTTTAACAATTGTGTACATAGCGGAGATTCCAGAAATAAAGTAGGATGGTTTAGCAAACGATTCCTGTATAAGGTATGACGTGACCCTGACTCCCGTGAGTCAGCTTAGATGTGACTAAAATCAGGAGCTATACTGAGCCTAGTGAGGTCGTTACTCCCATCGGGCACATTTCTTCGATACTACACTATGATTTTGCGATTGATTTGGTGGCCACCCCTCGATTTTGATATGGAAGTGTGTTCCGAGGTGGATGATAGTAGCCGCTATGCGTTACCACCAGTCCTGGATTTCAATTGGTATATCTACCCTGGCATTTCCTCGTGTGTCGTGTTCACATGCCCTAGCGCGCCTTCTATGAGTTTGTTTTGTATCATACCTATGGGGTGCCCTCTGTGTAAACCTCTCGGAGGAGCGTACGGTACTGTATAGACTATAGGATTATATAAAATGTGTTAATGGGAATATGGGTAACGCCTTAATGCTATTTTAATACTTTTACTTTACTGTAGACATATTATAATAGCGTATTGTACTACATAGTAGATAGTTTAACGGATCCTTAGGAGATGTGAATCTCGAATACCTTTTAAGTTACTGCACTCATGTTAGACACTGGATAAGAGATGTCAAACCCCATAAACATCTCTGACGTCGTCCCACTCATATTTATTTACCGTTGATTTAACTTACATAAGATATTTTAGTTCTGACTCGAGTGTTTTGTCTTTTCAATTCGTCTGGGTCAGCCCGAGCATTTTACGATTTGAAGACTTTATTTCTAGAGGACAAAGACGAAGATTGTATTATTATTATTTATTATATTCCACTACATCATGTATTCTGCTGCATTATTTATTATTCTCTTGTATGCGTAACTCTGATCTGTATTGTATTGGTATAATCAAAGGTTTTGCAAACAGCTTCATGAACTGTCACTACGCCATAGATGGCCTTCTGCAACATTTTTGCAAGGTGTTGCCAGATAAAATGTTACGATAGCTATACAATTTTGGTCCTACTGCAACGTTGAATTTTTGGTGTTTCCTTAGCCACAAAAATGTGTTTCTCTAGCTAAACAAGTGTAACATCCCGGAATTTTTAACAATATCAATTTAATGATCTGTAGTTAAAATTAAATTGATATTGATAATCTGTTGATAATTATTCAGATAAATTTAATAATCTTCTTTAATAAATATTAAAATGTTTAAATTAAATTGGATTTAGTTTTAAATTTAGAATATATTCAACAAATGATTTTATGACTTAATAAAATGGATTGTTTATTTAATAAAAATATAATTTCTTGTAAAATGATTTTAATTTAATAATAAGAGATTTATAAAAACAATATTGATATGTATTGTCTTTATAAATAAGTTTTGAATAGGGTTTGTAATTTTTAATTCAAATTGAATTTATATTTATAACTTGATTTGAAAATAATTGATTTTGAATTTAGTTTGAATATAAATTCAAAAGTATAAAATCTTAATTGTTTTAATTTTTTTTATGTATAAGTTATATTTATAAACATGATTTGTTTTTATCTCTTTTTACAAATTTATATACATATAAATATTAATTAACAAATTAATTTGGCTTAACATATATATTAACATATAAATTAAAATATAAAATACTTTTAAAAAGACATGTGTTGATTCCTTAAAACCTCATTTAACAAATGTTAAAAGATGAACATCCTAATGTGACAAATGTTAAAATTATTTACAAGTGGCCTCTTTTACATTTATTTTTATTTTATTTAGTAAAATCTGAAAATATCCTATATAAGAACACATCTTCAATTCCTATCTCTTTTTCTTCATTTTCCTAATCAAAGAAACTTAAACCTATCTCATGAAAATCTGAACATGAAAAACCAGATTTAAACATCTTCATACAAATCAAAGCCCCTCATTTTCTAAAGTCAGTAATCACCTTCAAAAACAAAGAAAAACTGCATTTTCTTAGATCTGGAAAATCATGTTCACTTGCCAATTTCAGAATCTCCTCATATCAAAACCTTCTTCACCATTTTTTTCTGCAATCTGTAAACAAATCTTGTTCAAAACAAATCACTCTGCAAATACAAAATCAAACCCCTCATTATCAAAAGGGCATGCAGACCTTTTCTGCCTGCATGCATATATTTTTTGAAGCCTGCAAATGAAAAACTGGAGCAAAACATTTGCAGTAAACAGATGGAAGTTTTCTTAAAAAAAAAGAAGCAGATTAAAGTTTAAAAAGCTAAGCCTCAAAAGCATTCTTTTTGAAGACATGCAAGCTGTTTGCAAATAAAAAGGGGCAGAGACATTTTGTTTCCTGAAATTAAAGGCTTCTTCTCAAATCTGGGGCCTCAAATTTGTGAGTAACCTTTTTTTAAAACAAAATTAAATCTAAATTTGGTTGCATAATTTTATGTTTGGATGAATAAGCATTGAATGTTATTTACTAGTGAATAACTGATGTAGGTATTTATGTATGTATCCTGTTTTTTTTAGTATGGCATGCTCTGTTTTGTTTTTCCCAGGCAGAAACATTATTAAAATCTTTATTCTTTAATTATGTTTCTGATATAATGAAATTCATTAAGTTAAGATTGTTTGATTATCTTAGGAAGATATTTAAAACTTTGAGAAAGTTAAAATAGCAGTAGTTGTCACTGGAAAACACAAGAACATCAGTAGATGATAATTTTAATTAAAATTAAAAAGGGGCTAAATTTGTAATGCAGTTTCACAGATAAAAAGCATTAACTATCACTTGATTTTTAGACCAAGAATTAGGATTTTTAAATGATAGATGAAGTTACAGTGGGGGTTTTCTCTGTTAATAGATTTTTACCAAAATCTGATAATTTTGGAATTAGGAAATCTTGAGTTACCTCTGGTTGATTATGTAGGGATAGGTGATGTTGAAAAAAATCTTGAATGGGTTAAAAATTAGCTAGAGTGGATGCGATTGAATTTTTATGAATTAAACCCTAGTTTTACAGTGAGATAAGAATTGATCACTGCAGCCTATGTAGTTGATCGAGTGTTGTAAGATTTTGGAAATGGGTAGTTTGGTCGTGGATGAAGTCGGGGCCGGAGGGGTCGACTCTCAGGTGGTCGGAGCGGTGAGATATAGGCGTTGACAGGTTTTGGGAAATCTTGGTTTGCTGTTTCCAGGCTTGGGTGTATAGCTCAATTGTGATTTGAGCTACTGTGATGGATACTGGAGTTCGTGTTCGAGTTTGGTGATTGTCTCTGTTGAGATGAGGTGTTGGAGGATGGCCGGTGATGGCCGGAGCCACGGTGCACGTGCACCGTGCAGTTGAATTCTGGGGAAATTGTTTTGTGGGTTGGCCTGTGTTGGGTTGCTCGAGTAATTATGGTGAGTTGCCCGAAGCAGAAGTGTGTTTGACTCGGGGATGTGGTGTTGCAAACTCGAAGTAATTGTGGGGTTTTTGTTTTACAGGTTTTATAAACCTGTAACCTCTGTTTTTTTTAAAAGAAAAACTCTGAATCTTTTAAATGATTAAGAAAATTTAAAACATATCTGAATTCAAGTTTGAATTTATTTGAATTCAAGATTAATTTAACACCCCAGTTTAAATAAAATAAAGTTTAAAAAAAATTCACAGGTTTTAATAAACCTGAACTTGTTTTATCAAGTATTATTTACAAACCTGAAAGTATTTAAGTTTTTTTAAAATTTAAACTGAATTTAAAAAGTGTAGAGCAAGTTTTAAACAAAGTTTTAAAATAAGTTTAAAATCTTAATTCAAAATGAGTTTGAATTATAAGATTTAAAATATATATATAAGTTTTATAAAAATGAAAGGTTTTTAACAACTTTGAATTTGTTAAAGTATTTTATAAAATGTTTTAAAATTTGAAGTTTAAGGTTTAAACAGAGTTTAAAATTTAAATTTAAATCTGGATTCAAAGCTAATTTGAATCTTAAGTTTAAATCTGGAATCAAAGTGGAATATGTATTTCAATTTTTTTGAAATTGAAAGAAACTTGAAGTTGAAAATTTAAACTTAATATAAATTGAAGTTATTGAAAGGTTAAAAGTTGTAAATTGTTTAACTTTGATAAGTTTAAATTATTTTCATTTTAAAACTTGTATTTAAAATGAAATTGGGAAACAGTTTCAAAAGTACTTTGTTTAAAATAAGTTTTGTTTTAAACATAATTTAGAAATATTTTGTTTTAAAATTAAATGAAGAATTTATGTTTGAAATTAATTTATTTAAAAAGGTAATTAAGAAATAATTTATTTATTTATTTATTTAATTATTAAGGTCTAATGCATTTTGATTTAGGGTTAATAAAATTTGAAATTTAGATCATTAATTAGATTCTTAATTAATGATTAATAAATTATTAATTAAGTAATAAAGTTTTAATCAAGTTTAATTTATCTTAATAATTAGACTTTAAATTATAGATAATTAAAGATAATTAAATTTGTAATTAATTTAAGTTAATTACTTTATAAAATAATTAGAGAAGGGTTAATGAAGGTCATTAACCAAGATTATTTAACAATTAATTAATATGGTTAATTTTTATAATTAATTTAATAATAATCAATTGTAAATGGTTTGAGTAATTACTTGATAAAGTAATTAAGAAATTAATTACTTAATGTAATTAATTTAATTTAAGGAGATTGTTTAATTTAATTTATTAAGTTTAATTAATTTTAAACACTTGAGTTTTATAAATAATTACTTTATGTAATTAATGATTTGGAAATTACTTAGTTAAGTAATTGTTTAATAATTACATGATTGTAATTAAGTGGAGATGTTTAAGTGTGAGGTAATTTGGTTTAATTATTTAATAATTAATCAAGGGATTAATTAAGAAATTAATTTAAGGATAATTAATTTGATTTAATATAGTAATTAAGTTAGTTAATTACTTAGAGTAATTAATTTAAGGAATAATTAAGGATCATCAATTATTTAATTAATGATATAATTATGGTGATTAATTATGATTAATTAATCAAAAATAGGTAATTAAAGGTAATTAATTAATGTAATTAATTAAGGATTAATGTAATTAATTATGATTAATTAATTAATTGAAGTAATTAAAGGTTAATTACTGAGGATAATTAATTTGTGTGAAATTAATTAAGGATAATTACATGAATGTAATTAAGGATAATTAATCAAGAGTGATTAATTAATAATGAATGGTTAATTGATTATAATCAATTAAATGGTTGAGTAAGCAAGATTTGTATTGATGAAGTAATTAATTTAATTTATTTTAAATTAATTAAAGATGGAGTAATTAATTTAATTCATTTTAAATTAATTAGTAATAGAGATAGTTAATTTAATTCATTTTAAATTAATTATAGGATAATGAGTAAATCATTGCTTATGGATGAATGGTTGACATTGATTGTCTTGAATGGATGAGATCTCAGTAATGAGATAAATGATATTGTGTGGTATGAATGTTTGATTGTATTATGGTGATAACATAGGTTATCTATTGTGTTGATGATAGATGGAATATCTATTTGATATTGATAATGTGGGTTACCTGTTATGTGATAATGTTGATTATCGGTTATGATTTATGAATTATCTATCTGTGTATAAAGATACTGTATTGAATTGTTTTAAACCTTTAAAACAACTTGGACCTTAAAAGACACACTTTGGTTTCGATGAGACCGGGATCGGGTTTCCATATTTGGATATCCGAAAACCACATCGATTCCAAATAACGTTAGGTCGTGAATCCAAGTGGAGCGAGTGAAGACTCGAGGTGTAAGGGCTATACGTCAGTATAACTCTATGGTTGATTCCGTAATGAGTTTGACGGAATAGTACTTATAGATTCGACATGGTGAATCAGAGTACAAGGGTTATCGTCATTAACTCTGAGGGTGATTCCAAAATGAGTGTAACGAGATAATGCCTTCGGTTTCGTTCGAACTCGGAACGAACTTGTATGGATTGAATGCTTTCAGAACATCGTCAGGCGGACAATGAGCATTCTAAGTGATATGTCCTATAAATGTAATCGTAGCCTCAAGCCTCATCAACCGGGAATGGCTAAAACAGGGGAGGTGCAGCAAGGCTTCGTGGGTCGCACCCACTGGAGAGCGAGATTTACCCCTGTCTAGAGGTCCCTTTATTTCGGCTGTGTGGACGGTCTTTTGAGCTCTAACCGTCGGGGTTGTCTTGTTCGGAACAATTCAGTAAGGAATGGGTCCGGCCTTATGTTGTAGGGGAGTGGGAGTACTCCTCGGTACGGTGATCTAGGCCACGTACTGTGACGGGCGGTACACCGGTAGCCCTGCCATTGTATGAAATCCAAAATCCAATAAGTGCCAACGGTTTTTATTGTATTACCCACTTTTGTGGCTAGTAGCTGGAATTTAATAATGTAACAATTGTGGCTATTTCTTATTTATTTGAAAACCCTAGACACTATTATAATATCATCGGATTTCCTATCAAATGTTTTGGTTAGCGTAAGGTAAAAACTTTTCCATGTTTATGTGTGGGAAGTCTTACGTGATACCTTTCTTTTCAAAAGGATTTTTGAAAGTTAAGCAACTTTAACCTGTTACTCACACCAGACCCATGTCTGACCCGGAGTTTATTTTTGTTTTTCATAAACTCTTGGGTACTCAAATTTTTATGAGTAGTCAAGGGTGATTCAGGTTAGGATTTTAGATTGGCTTGACGAATTCTGGAGGAGCAATGGAGCAGGAGGCTTCTGCGTATAGCTATAGAGATTTCTGCTATGTGTTCTCTGAGTTGTTGTATTGAGTTGTATAACTAGACAGATGTTTATAACTGTCTAGTATGTGTTGTATATCTGTGTACTCGGATAATGGTTGTAAACTATGTAATACTTATGTTATTAATATAATTTATTCGTTCCGCTGTTGAGATTCTTGTGTTGTTTCTTCTTTCTCTTCTTTCTTTTCTTCTTCTATCCCTTTCTTTCTTAATTCATGATGCGATTTTCTGGGAGTAGAAAACCTGGTCGTGACAGTTGGTATCAGAGCATTAGGTTGAGTAATACCTAGGCACTGTAGTGGTGTCTTTCTTGAGAGAGTGTATTTGTAATTTTTAGTGTGTATATATATATATATATATATATATATATATATATATATATATATATTTCTACCTATCTGTTGGGTTACCTGTTCAGTTTTTCCAATATAAGTTATAAAGGTAGATGGGTAGTGGTGTGTGTAACATGACTACCATTGGTTGGAGTTTGAATGTTAGGAGGTTGGAAGTGTGTTTGTCGAGACTGTAGACCTAATACCGTCTCGAGAGAGTTCTGTAGTGATGAAGACTTCATTGAGCTCTGAAGGAAACCTGTTAAGATTCGGAGTTCATTTCTGAAGTTGGATGAGTAGAATTTGGATCTGTTGGTTGGCAGAAGCGAGTGATGGTATTTTGATACCTCAGGAATAGTAGCTGCGTGATGAGATGCAGTAACTATGGATGTTCCCAAAGATGTTTTCTTTGGAACAAGTTTGTGGAGGTGAGCCTGCTTCGATGTTGTGGCTGTGTTCAGACGGTGTTCTGTTTGCTTTGAGATTCAAGTTTCTCGAAGGGCTTTGTTTTGGAATTCTTTGGCATCTGTGGCAGCAGTGCAGTTTGGAGTGTTCTCAGTGTTGGAAAGACATCTTCTGGCTTAGCAGTTTTCTGAAGAGGAGTTCAGAAGCAGCTAAGTGGACCCGTTTCTTCGATGGGTTGGCTTGTGAAGAGTAAGCTGTTCTTTTTGGTTAAGGAAGAACAGTATTCCTTGGATTTGGTTTGATGGATCGCAAAAGTGACTTGCGATTGTTTGAGAGTTCTCTTGGGTTATCTGAGTTTTTTCTGGATGTCTTCAGGAAGTCAGAGTTTTGTCCGTATCTGGAGATTGGATTTTCTTATCGTTTGGAATTCCAGGAATGGTACCGGTGGTTCATCTTTATAGAAGAATGGTTTCTAGGAGATTGAGTTGGTGTAGCAGCTCGGAGTTTTGGAGGAACTTCTGAAATTTTCTTATGGATTTGTTGAATCATATCTCTGGGGTGTGTTGTCCTGTTTGTGCTTGTGTTCTTCTTCAGCATTCTCTTCTACTTTGGATCGGAGTTGAGCAGCGGAATCAGTTTGGAAGTGTATCTGCTTTTCTTTTCTGGACAGAAGAAGTTGTTGTCTTCTGATGTTGAGAAGTTGAGTTTGAGTTGTTGGTTTTGGTTCATCTTGAGGAGATCATTTTGTTGTGTTGGTCCAGTTTGTTTCAAGAAGTATCAGCAAGGTTGAGCTGATCAGTAAGTTGTGGACAACCCAGGATCGTCTGGAGAGTTTGTGGATTAGAGTCGGAGGAATTTGGACTCTGAAGTCGGAGATTTAATTTTGGATAAGTTTTCTCCAATCAAAAGTGAGCTATGAGTTTGGGTAAGTCTGAGAAGTTAGATCTGAAGTGTTTTGGATCTTTTCTGATCTTGGAGAATAAGTGATTGATCTACAGGATTGAATTGCCAGTTTGGATAACTGGGATTTGATGAGTTTCACGTATCTCTGAGGGAGTACGTGTATGATTTATCTCTGGTTGTGGAACCAGCAGTTCTGGAGTTTTGGTTGTTGAGTCAGACTCGTTTGTAGTCTGATATCTTGTCTAGTGTTGTTGATATAGTTGTATAAGAGCTTTGTAGCTTCAAAGTATTGTTTGTTTAGATTCTTTAGAGCGAGTATCCCGATATATATATATATATATATGTATACCTAGGGAAACTCGATAAAATAATATCCAGAATTTGTCTGGATAATTAGATTTGTTTGATTAGTTGTTCTTGGTTGTTAGCATATGTTTGATAAATGCTTGTGTTTAAAATTAAAATTTAATAAGATTATTAAATTACCTTTGTTTTAAATTTCGAGGACGAAATTCTTTTAAGAGGGAAGGATTGTAACATCCCGGAATTTTTAACAATATCAATTTAATAATCTGTAGTTAAAATTAAATTGATATTGATAATCTGTTGATAATTATTCAGATAAATTTAATAATCTTCTTTAATAAATATTAAAATGTTTAAATTAAATTGGATTTAGTTTTAAATTTAGAATATATTCAACAAATGATTTTATGACTTAATAAAATGGATTGTTTATTTAATAAAAATATAATTTCTTGTAAAATGATTTTAATTTAATAATAAGAGATTTATAAAAACAATATTGATATGTATTGTCTTTATAAATAAGTTTTGAATAGGGTTTGTAATTTTTAATTCAAATTGAATTTATATTTATAACTTGATTTGAAAATAATTGATTTTGAATTTAGTTTGAATATAAATTCAAAAGTATAAAATCTTAATTGTTTTAATTTTTTTATGTATAAGTTATATTTATAAACATGATTTGTTTTTATCTCTTTTTATAAATTTATATACATATAAATATTAATTAACAAATTAATTTGGCTTAACATATATATTAACATATAAATTAAAATATAAAATACTTTTAAAAAGACATGTGTTGATTCCTTAAAACCTCATTTAACAAATGTTAAAAGATGAACATCCTAATGTGACAAATGTTAGAATTATTTACAAGTGGCCTCTTTTACATTTATTTTTATTTTATTTAGTAAAATCTGAAAATAGCCTATATAAGAACACATCTTCAATTCCTATCTCTTTTTCTTCATTTTTCCTAATCAAAGAAACTTAAACCTGTCTCATGAAAATCTGAACATGAAAAACCAGATTTAAACATCTTCATACAAATCAAAGCCCCTCATTTTCTAAAGTCAGTAATCACCTTCAAAAACAAAGAAAATCTGCATTTTCTTAGATCTGGAAAATCATGTTCACTTGCCAATTTCAGAATCTCCTCATATCAAAACCTTCTTCACCATTTTTTTCTGCAATCTGTAAACAAATCTTGTTCAAAACAAATCACTCTGCAAATACAAAATCAAACCCCTCATTATCGAAAGGGCCTGCAGACCTTTTCTGCCTGCATGCATTTTTTTTTTGAAGCCTGCAAATGAAAAACTAGAGAAAAACATTTGTAGTAAACAGATGGAAGTTTTCTTAAAAAAAAAGAAGCAGATTAAAGTTTAAAAAGCTAAGCCTCAAAAGCATTCTTTTTGAAGACATGCAAGCTGTTTGCAAATAAAAAGGGGCAGAGACATTTTGTTTCCTGAAATTAAAGGCTTCTTCTCAAATGTGGGGCCTCAAATTTGTGAGTAACCTTTTTAAAAAAAATGTAAATCTAAATTTGGTTGCATAATTTTATGTTTGGATGAATAAGCATTGAATGTTATTTACTAGTGAATATCTGATGTAGGTATTTATGTATGTATCCTGTTTTTTTAGTATGGCCTGCTCTATTTTGTTTTTCCCAAGCAGAAACATTATTAAAATCTTTATTCTTTAATTATGTTTCTGATATAATGAAATTCATTAAGTTAAGATTGTTCGATTATCTTAGGAAGATATTTAAAACTTTGAGAAAGTTAAAACAGCAATAGTTGTCACTGGAAAACACAAGAACATCAGTAGATGATAATTTTAATTAAAATTAAAAAAAGGGGCTAAATTTGTAATGCATTTTCACAGATAAAAAGCATTAACTATCACTTGATTTTTAGACCAAGAATTAGGATTTTTAAATGATAGATGAAGTTACAGTGGGGGTTTTCTCTGTTAATAGATTTTTACCAAAATCTGATAATTTTGGAATTAGGAAATCTTGAGTTACCTCTGGTTGATTGTGTAGGGATAGGTGATGTTGAAAAAAATCTTGAATGGGTTAAAAATTATCTAAAGTGGATGCAATTGAATTTTTATGAATTAAACCCTAGTTTTACAGTGAGATAATAATTGATCATTGCAGCCTATGTAGTTGATCGAGTGTTGTAAGATTTTGGAAATGGGTAGTTTGGTCGTGGATGAAGTCGGGACCGGAGGGGTCGACTCTCAGGTAGTCGGAGCGGCGAGATATAGGCGTTGACAGGTTTTGGGAAATCTTGGTTTGCTCTTTCCAGGCTTGGGTGTATAGCTCAATTGTGATTTGAGCTACTGTGATGGATACTGGAGTTCGTGTTCGAGTTTGGTGATTGTCTCTGTTGAGATGAGGTGTTGGAGGATGGTCGGTGATGGCCGGAGCCATGGTGCACGTGCACCGTGCAGTTGAATTCAGGGGAAATTGTTTTGTGGGTTGGCCTGTGTTGGGTTGCTCGAGTAATTATGGTGAGTTGCCCGAAGAAGAAGTGTGTTTGACTCGGGGATGTGGTGTTGCAAACTCGAAGTAATTGTGGGGTTTTTGTTTTACAGGTTTTATAAACCTGTAACCTCTATATATTTTTTAAAAGAAAAACTCTGAATCTTTTAAATGATTAAGAAAATTTAAAACATATCTGAATTCAAGTTTGAATTTATTTGAATTCAAGATTAATTCAACACCCCAGTTTAAATAAAATAAAGTTTAAAAAAATTCACAGGTTTTAATAAACCTGAACTTGTTTTATCAAGTATTATTTACAAACCTAAAAGTATTTAAGTTTTTTTAAAATTTAAACTGAATTTAAAAAGTGTAGAGCAAGTTTTAAACAAAGTTTTAAAATAAGTTTAAAATCTTAATTCAAAATGAGTTTGAATTATAAGATTTAAAATATATATATGTTTTATAAAAATGAAAGGTTTTTAACAACTTTGAATTTGTTAAAGTATTTTATAAAATGTTTTAAAATCTGAAGTTTAAGGTTTAAACAGAGTTTAAAATTTAAATTTAAATCTGGATTCAAAGCTAATTTGAATCTTAAGTTTAAATCTGGAATCAAAGTGGAATATGTATTTCAGTTTTTTTGAAATTGAAAGAAACTTGAAGTTGAAAAATTTAAACTTAATATAAATTGAAGTTATTGAAAGGTTAAAAGTTGTAAATTGTTTAACTTTGATAAGTTTAAATTATTTTCATTTTAAAACTCGTATTTAAAATGAAATTGGGAAACGGTTTCAAAAGTACTTTGTTTAAAATAAGGTTTGTTTTAAACATAATTTAGAAATATTTTATTTTAAAATTAATTGAAGAATTTATGTTTGAAATTAATTTATTTAAAAAGGTAATTAAGAAATAATTAATTTATCTATTTAATTAATTATTAAGGTTTAATGCATATTGATTTAGGCGTTAATAAAATTTGAAATTTAGATAATTAATTAGATTCATAATTAATGATTAATAAATTATTAATTAAGTAATAAAGTTTTAATCAAGTTTAATTTATCTTAATAATTAGACTTTAAATTATAGATAATTAAAGATAATTAAATTTGTAATTAATTTTAGTTAATTACTTTATAAAATAATTAAAGAAGGGTTAATGAAGGTCATTAACCAAGATTATTTAACAATTAATTAATATGGTTAATTTTTATAATTAATTAGATAAATTAATTTAATAATAATCAATTGTAAATGGTTTGAGTAATTACTTGATAAAGTAATTAAGAAATTAATTACTTAATGTAATTAATTTAATTTAATGAGATTGTTTAATTTAATTTATTAAGTTTAATTAATTTTAAACACTTGAGTTTTATAAATAATTACTTTATGTAATTAATGATTTGGAAATTACTTAGTTAAGTAATTGTTTAATAATTACATGATTGTAATTAAGTGGAGATGTTTAAGTGTGAGGTAATTTGGTTTAATTATTTAATAATTAATCAAGGGATTAATTAAGAAATTAATTTAAGGATAATTAATTTGATTTAATATAGTAATTAAGTTAGTTAATTACTTAGAGTAATTAATTTAAGGAATAATTAAGGATCATTAATTATTTAATTAATGATATAATTAAGGTGATTAATTATGATTAATTAATCAAAAATAGGTAATTAAAGGTAATTAAGTAATGTAATTAATTAAGGATTAATGTAATTAATTATGATTAATTAATTAATTGAAGTAATTAAAGGTTGATTACTGAGGATAATTCATTTGTGTGAAATTAATTAAGGATAATTACATGAATGTAATTAAGATAATTAATCAAGAGTGATTAATTAATAATGAATGATTAATTGATTGTAATCAATTAAATGGTTGAGTAAGCAAGATTTGTATTGATGAAGTAATTAATTTAATTTATTTTAAATTAATT
The DNA here is from genome assembly GCA_030765085.1 of Allium cepa. NCBI lineage: Eukaryota > Viridiplantae > Streptophyta > Magnoliopsida > Asparagales > Amaryllidaceae > Allium > Allium cepa. The sequence goes on from CM060928.1 coordinate 333,011,404, forward strand.
AAAGATGGAGTAATTAATTTAATTAATTTTAAATTAATTAGTAATAGAGATAGTTAATTTAATTCATTTTAAATTACTTATAGGATAATGAGTAAATCATTGCTTATGGATGAATGGTTGACATTGATTGTCTTGAATGGATGAAATCTCAGTAATGAGATAAATGATATTGTGTGGTATGAATGTTTGATTGTATTGTGGTGATAACATAGGTTATCTATTGTGTTGATGATAGATGGAATATCTATTTGATATTGATAATGTGGGTTACCTGTTATGTGATAATGTTGATTATCGGTTATGATTTATGAATTATCTATCTGTGTATAAAGATACTGTATTGAATTGTTTTAAACCTTTAAAACAACTTGGACCTTAAAAGACACGCTTTGGTTTCGATGTGACCGGGATCGGGTTTCCGTATTTGGATATCCGAAAACCACATCGATTCCAAATAACGTTAGGTCGTGAATCCAAGTGGAGCGAGTGAAGACTCGAGGTGTAAGGGCTATACGTCAGTATAACTCTATGGGTGATTCCGTAATGAGTTTGACGGAATAGTACTTATAGATTCGAGATGGTGAATCAGAGTACAAGGGTTATCGTCGTTAACTCTGAGGGTGATTCCAAAATGAGTGTAACGAGATAATGCCTTCGGTTTCGTTCGAACCCGGAATGAACTTGTATGGATTGAATGCTTTCAGAACATCGTCAGGCGGGCGATGAGCATTCTAAGTGATATGTCCTATAAAGGTAAACGTAAGCTCAAGCCTCATCAACCGGGAATGGCTAAAACAGGGGAGGTGCAGCAAGGCTTCGTGGGTCGCACCCACTGGATAGCGAGATTTACCCCTGTCTAGAGGTCCCTTTATTTCGGCTGTGTGGACGGTCTTTTGAGCTCTAACCGTCGGGGTTGTCTTGTTCGGAACAATTCAGTAAGGAATGGGTCCGGCCTTATGTTGTAGGGGAGTGGGAGTACTCCTCGGTACGGTGATCTAGGCCACGTACTGTGACGGGCGGTACACCGGTAGCCCTGCCATTGTATGGAATCCAAAATCCAATAAGTGCCAACGGTTTTGATTGTATTACCCACTTTTGTGGCTAGTAGCTGGAATTTAATAATGTAACAATTTCGGCTATTTCTTATTTATTTGAAAACCCTAGACACTATTATAATATCATCGGATTTCCTATCAAATGTTTTGGTTAGCATAAGGTAAAAACTTTTCCATGTTTATGTGTGGGAAGTCTTACGTAATACCTTTCTTTTCAAAAGGATTTTTGAAAGTTAAGCAACTTTAACCTGTTACTCACACCAGACCCATGTCTGATCCGGAGATTATTTTTGTTTTTCATAAACTCTTGGGTACTCAAATTTTTATGAGTAGTCAAGGGTGATTCAGGTTAGGATTTTAGATTGGCTTGACGAATTCTGGAGGAGCAATGGAGCAGGAGGCTTCTGCGTATAGCTATAGAGATTTCTGCTGTGTGTTCTCTGAGTTGTTGTATTGAGTTGTATAACTAGACAGGTGTTTATAACTGTCTAGTATGTGTTGTATATCTGTGTACTCTGATAATGGTTGTAAAATATGTAATACTTATGTTATTAATATAATTTATTCGTTCCGCTGTTGAGATTCTTGTGTTGTTTCTTCTTTCTCTTCTTTCTTTTCTTCTTCCATCCCTTTCTTTCTTAATTCATGATGCGATTTTCTGGGAGTAGAAAGCCGGGTCGTGACAACAAGTGTAATTGATGCAACATTTTTTTATAGTGTTGCTATAGCAGACCTTTTCATATCTTTCGCATCGATCCACGCCAGTCTACCAAGGCAAATCCTACGTTGGAGAACGTGACACCTCATTAATCCGAACACCACTCCTTGATCTTTTAGAGCCGCAAAGAAAAAAAGTCCCCGCAAATAACTTTTTATTTTCATTCTTCTCTGTCTTCTCACAAAGGTTCAAGCAAACATTCTTAATTTGGGTTCACCGATTTCGGTTCGATTAGGGCTTTGATTTGGGGGTTCAAGCTTTGTTTAGCGATTTCGCTTCGATTTGGGGGTTCAAGCATTATTCACATCAGTTTAGGGCTTCAATTTTGATTTTGAGGTATAACACTCTCTTCCATCACTTTAGGGTTTCGATTTAAACTACTTATAAATTCTTAATTCGGCTTGAATTAACAATTCGACTTGTCTAGATTTTCTCTTGTTGGACACACACACAAATTTTATCTTTTTATGTTAAAATACTCATATTCATAATTGTAGTGATGGACAGCGAAAACATTTGGATAGAACTTCCAAAGTTTAGTGAAGGATATATTAGCGGGATAAGAGCCTTTATACAAAACGGTTTTTCTAAATTGGCCGTAGGCAATGAAATGACGTGCCCATGCAAGAATTGTAAAAATAGCAAGTGGCGTCGTCCAGATATAATTTATGATCATCTCATCTGCAATGGTCCATCTCCATTGTATGTGAAATGGATTTGTTGGGTTTCTCACCCAAATTTTGGAAGGAGTGATGAAGATATGGACTGTGATGCTGGTGATTTTGGAGATAATCTAGGTGAAATGTTGCACCATACTCGTGGAAATATGCAGAACTGTGAAGATGAGAATTCTGATGCACCAAATGCCGATGCTAAAAGATTTTATCGCCTTGTCGAAGATGGAAAGCAACCATTATATCCTGGCTGTTCAAAATTTTCGAGATTAAGTTTTATCATCAGCTTTATTCTTTAAAATGTGTACATGGAATTACAGAGTCTGCAGTTGGGGATATACTAGAGTTGATGAGAGAGCTTTTCCACAGGCCCACATACCTTTATCTTTTAGAGCGGCGAAGAAAATTACTAAAGATTTAGGTCTTGATTACAAAAAAATACACGCATGTCCAAACGATTACATGCTCTATTGGGCAGAAAATGAAGATAAAGATGTCTGTAACTCTTGTGGTATTTCGAGGTGGGAAGAGGAAAAGAAAGGCACCCGTGAAAATGATCCAGAGAAGTTGATTCACAAAGTCCCGACAAAAGTAATGCGTTACTTTCCGCTAAAACTAAGGCTGCAAAGGCTGTTTATATGCAAGGAGTATTCACAACTTATGAGATGACATTCTGTGGGCCAAAAAAAAGACGGAAAACTTAGACATCCAGATGATAGCGAGACTTGGAAGGCGATGGATGCTATGTATCCTGATTTTTCATCAGAACGTAGAAATATCAGATGGGGTGTAGCCTCTGATGGATTCAATCCTTTTCATACAATGAGTACAACTTACAGTACATGGCCAATTGTATTAGTTAACTACAACCTTCCACCTTGGTTGTGCATGAAGCCCGAAAATCTAATTCTTTCAACACTCATCTCCGGTCTAGAGTCTCCAAAGAATAAAATTGATGTATATATGCAGCCTCTAATTGAAGAGTTGAAAGAATTATAGGATCTAGGCATAGAAACTTATGATGCCTTTACTGATCAAAAATTCATGTTACGTGCAAGTGTGTTGTGGACCATTAGCGATTTTCCGGGGTATGCAATGTTATCCGGTTGGAGCACCAAGGGTAAATTGGGTTGTCCTGTATGCCATTATGAGACTTCATCAATGTACTTGAAACATAGTAAAAAAATGTGCTACATTAATCATAGAAAATTTCTGGATCCGAAACACAAGTGGAGGTTTGATAAGAGGAGGTTCAATGGTGAAGTTGAAATAGGACAGATTCCGGGAAATTTATCAGGAACAGACATTGAAGAAATGTTACATGACTTTGAAAATAATTTTGGGAAGAAAAAGGATTCCCCTTTCAAAAAGAAGTCAATATTTTTCAATTTACCGTATTGGAGCCACAATTTATTGCGACATAACCTTGATGTTATGCATATAGAGAAAAACATATGCGACAGTATACTCGGTACTTTGCTAAATATTAGTGGCAAGTCAAAAGACCATTTGAATGCTCGTTTTGATTTACAAGAAATGGGAATCAGGAAGGTCCTGCATCCCGTTTTATCAAATGACGACGAACACTTTAAGATTAGGGCTGCCATATTTGACACGACGAATAAAGAAAAAGAAATATTTTTCTCAGTACTGGAGAATGTTAAATTGCCATATGGTTATGCAGCTAATATCAGTCGGTATGTTCACACGAAGGAAAGGAAAATCTCAGGGTACAAGACCCATGATGCTCATTTTCTACTTCACTACTTGTTGCAATTTGCTGTGAAAAAAACACTGAAGCCTGAGGTTGCATTGCCTGTGATAAGATTTGGTGTATTCTTAAGAGGTCTTTGGGGCAAAGTAATTGATTTGGAAGATGTGAAGAGGCAACAACAAGAAATTGTCGAAATTCTTTGCCAATTTGAGATGATATTTCCACCGGCTTTCTTTGACATAATGGTTCACTTGACGGTTCACTTGTGCAAGGAAGTTGAATACGATGGACCTGTGCACGTTCGATGTATGTTTCCGATTGAGCGTTATCTAGCTAAACTCAAATCTTATGTGCGCAACAGATCTAAACCGGAGGGCTCCATCGCCGAAGGTTACTTGGCAGAAGAATGCTTGACATTCTGCTCAAGATTCTTAAGCGGTGGTGATGCAGTACCTAAGTTTGAAAGTTGTCCACAAAATATGGAATATGCTATTGGTACAAGAAGAAATAAAGACGGAAAAGCTATTCATCTAAAAGAATCTGAGTGGATGGCATGTCATCGGTACATTCTATTCAATTGTGGTAACGAGGAAATAGATAATTTAAAAGAGTAAGTTTTTATGTTCTAATTTTATTCTAGCAAGTACTAAAGAATTAGAATATTTCTTTATTGATATTAATACCATCATAATTATTTTAGGGAACATCGAGCTTTAATTGATGGTCATGCAATATCGAGATGATATAAAAAAAAGAGAGCACATACTGAAGAATTCTGGAAATGGCTGAAGGATGAGGTTGGGAAAAAAGAGGACGTTTCGAAAGAGCTAGAAGTGCTTGCAATGGGCCCTAATTGGACAGCTAGGAAATTTAGTGGATATGTCATTAATGGATACAGATTCCATACAAAATATAGAGATGCTAAGTGTAAAACACAGAATAGTGGTGTATTCTTGACTGCCTTGACCACTAGCTTTGCAAGTTCAAAAGATCAAAATCCATTGGTTGGTAATGTTAGTTACTACGGAGCAATTGAAGAAATACTAGAAATTGATTATTTGGGAGAAATTTCAGTGGTTTTATTTAAGTGTTGCTGGTACCAAGAAGAGAAAGGTTTGTATGGGATGACTCGAGTTAATTTTAATAGATTATGTCAGAAATCTGATCTGTATGTTATGGCTTCACAAGTACAAAAAGTATTTTATGTACAAGATCCAACTGATACGGCACTTTATAATGTTGTCAAGAAATTGCCGAGGGACTGGTGTGAAGTCGAAAATGGAAATGGAAATGAAGATGATCTAGTTTTACATGATATTCATTGTGCTAATGGAATAGGAAATCAAGTTAGTGATGTTAGGTGGTATAGAGATGACGTCCCGACAACACAAATCCTCATTCCGCCTAGCATAGAGGAAACTTCCTCTTGATTTCTATGTAGCAATATCAAGTGACTTCTATTTATGTATTGGTTCTTAATTAAGGGGCGACTTCTGCATCTGTTGATTTTCATAAGTAATTTACTACTTTTTAATTGCTTGACTGCTTGTAAGATATTCTGATTTTATGTGTTCCCTTGTTGTTTCTAGTGCTTTATATACCTACATACACATATGTACTTAATATACCTGCCCATTTTATTATTTCATATCTTGCTTCCAATGTAAACTCACCATTCTGTATCCATTTTGTATAGGATGGGGGAACTCATGCAGCTCACATTTCATCACAAGGGTGCATTTCAAAAGGCACAATAGTTGGTGGAACCGATACTGTGGTAAAGAGGGTGGATCCTGACTACTTCTCGTACACAGTGCTCATGGAGTTTGTGAAGGATGACCTTCAATACACCGAAATAGGAGGAATTTATACCAGAAATGGTGAGAAGGGTGGGTGGAAGTTAGTGACAAATGATGCGGACCTCTCTGAATTAGTCAAAGGAGTTAACAGTGGTGGCAACTTGGATTTTTATATCGACAACGTTGTCGATACTGCAATTGAGCCACTGAAGCAAATGTAGCCGCACGTAATCATGCGGCCAAGGCAGAATCTGGTTACAGGTATATATAAATGGATAGTTAATATCATTTACAAATTGTGATATTTTGATATAGGAAAAAAAAATTATTGTGATATTTTGATTATAACATTTAAAGATTATGATTATAATATCATTGTATTGTTACAGCTACAAAACCAGCGAAATGACAGTACGTGACGGCTCATCAACTACAACAGAACCAAAAAAACAAGAAGTTAGCTGAAGTCAACAGTCCTCGAAAGTCAGCACGGCTGAATAGCAATGCAACTGTGAATCTAAAGTTAGGTGAGGTGAACAGTCCTCGGAAGTCGACATGGCTGAATAATCCAGAACCCAACGATGCAACCGTGAATCTAAAGTTAGCTGAGGTGAAAAGTACTCGAAAGTCGGCATGGCTGAATAATCCAGAACCCAGCAATGCAACCGAGAATCTAAAGTTAGCTGAGGTGAGGAGTCCTCGGAAGTCGACACGGTTGAATAATCCAGAACCCAACAATGCAACCGTGAAACTAATGTTAGCTGATCAGGTAAATCCTCAGAAGATGACACTGAAAAAAAAACCAAAAATCAGCAATTCAACAGTGAATCTGAACTCATCAAGTGTTAAGAGGGAGTTGGAATCACGTTTACCAACATCGGAAGAGAGAGATATGGATGAAAATGGCATGCAGGTTTGAAGAATTCTTATTATGATAATCTTATTGTAATTTGAATATTTTGTACCACTCTTGCAGCATACTTACTATGATGTTCCTGTTTATTATATACTTACAGGATGTTCATCTACCACCTCCACCACATCCAAATGAGTATTCCACCCCTCCACTATCTCTAAAAGATTATGAAGTACAGAGAGCTGCTAAGTTGATGATGAACCTAAAAGATTATGAAGTAGATAGAGCTGTTAATGTGATGAGGAACAACGAAGTTCTTGCTTCTCTAGGTGTGCCTGCAATTTCAACTGAACTGAGAAATGCAAACCAAAAAAAAGATAAAGGAAAAGAAAAGATGCAAGAGGATTGGGATAGTGACCAGGAATATAATCTGGACCATGAGGAGCATGGTGAAGATGATACTTCACAAAGTCCAAGAAAGGTGTGTGATAGCTACATATCTTATTTTTTCTGCTTATGAAGATAATAACTATAAAATCCAATCTTATTTCCTACTTATATATACAATTTAGAGAACTAAAAAAGTTGAGAAGCCTAAGCCTGTTAGTGGACCACAAACTCGTTCAGCTAGTGGTATCGCAAAGGAAAAGGAAAAGTTGAGAAGCCCAAGCCCAAGCCTGGTAGTAAGTTCAACTGAGAAGGATGTTGAAGGAAAAGGAACAATGGCTGATTATTTGGCTCTGCCAGAATGACAAAAGAAAAATGCTGCAAAAGCTAGCGCAAGTGGTATGGCAAATAAGTATGTTGCGGAGAATGTCTTGCCAGACATTGAAAATGAAGAAGTTGAAGCGGGTACTGAATTGATGTGATAATAATATTTAATATTACAGTAGGATGAATATTTAAGTACCGAATTTACATTATGATTTATGTTATTATTTGACGGGACTTTTCATTTTAATTAAAGGTGAAGTTCCTAAAAGACTCAGAGGTCACACAAAGATGTTTAATGTTTATACAAGGGCGAATGACAAAAGAGTTGTAATTATGATGGACCAGTGGTTCCAACCTATTTCAGATGATGAAAAAGTAATATCTGAACTGAGCAACTTTTTAGGAACATTAAAAAGGTCTGTGCCGCTTACGTATAAATCTTGGTCGGATGTTCTTGAAAAGTTGAAGAAATCTCTATGGGATTATGTTAAGGTAATCTATTATTAACTATAATGTTGCTGAATTTTACTTTAATAAGTAATATCGATCTATAAACTATAATGTAGCTGAATTTTGATTTATTTATTCTTTTTAATCTTTGATTTATATTTAAGCAACGGTATATTATTCCGGATTAATGTGAAAACTGAGTGTTGAAGTCTATTCGTGACTGTTGGAGGGGGTACAAGAGTCGCATAAAAACAGCTCATTATAAAGCTTATAAGACTGATGAGGAGAGGCTAGAAAACAAGCCGGACAACATCCCAGTGGAGGATTTTAAAGTTCTCTTGAGGTATTGGGCAGATGATGAGATTCAGGTATACGTACATATTATTTATTTCGCAAGATAAACGAGTACTTTTTTTGTGAGATAAACGAGTACTTTGTTTTTTGTGTATTTTTTAGCAAAAAGCCCTGAAAAATTCTGTTAGTCGTAAGTCGTATCAAGACACACACACCGCTGGTCCAAAGTCGTTCGCCCAGCTTCGTCATAAGATGGTATGTGATACTTTACATTTTTGACTGAAGAGAGTGTATGCTAAACTATCTATTGAACTTTAATCAGAAGACACTATCCGATGCAGCGCTTTTTCTTAAAAGTCGTAAGAGAACAGATGGACGTAAGTACGTGTCTAATCCTCAAGTAATGAATTACAAACTTGTAAGTAATAATTCTGTTTTGTAATAATTTTGTTCTATTTTGCACATGCTGCACATTGTTCATGTCTTGCTCATGTGCATGTATGCTCATGGCCTTGAAACTGTCCTTGAAACACTTGTTGAACCTAAGTTTCGCAAACGTACTAATGGCATAGATGTTTGCTTTGTAAATTGTAATTGAATATATTGTGAGATTAAGAATTTTGATCCCTCAGCCATTTTTTTTCCTTTTCTAGTCGAATGAAGAGGACTTGCTTTTGCGTTTGGCTAGAAATGACACAAAAACTGGAAACGAAGAAATGAATTTGGTTAAAGGGATTACTGACTTGGTTTATATAAAAATATATGTCTATAGTAATACACATATGTGCATAAATAAAATGAATGGCCGTTTGAAGCCTCAGAATCGAGATGATGAAGCCGTAGCTGGCTGTCGACGGAATTGTTTTCCAGTTTTTACTACTATATATGTTACAAATTGTTTTCCAAAATGTGGCTTTCTCTGCATTTGTTGTACACAATCCATATGTAAGCATTTGCTGCATTCTCTACATTTACTGTAGGGTAATTTTGATGTGGCTTTATTTTGTAGGACTTAGTTCAAAAGGCAATGGCCGGTGGAGGAGGAAATACTGTTGAAACAGTAATTTCGAATGGAAAATCACAGGGTTGTCCTTTGCTTATAGGGAGGCGTGCAAAGTGTGCAAAACAATCAACCGAGGCTCTAACAAATGCTTACGTACATGACTTAAGGCAAAAGCTTGTCGAAGAAATGGAAGCACAGCTAGAATCCAAGGTAAATCAGAAGGTACAAGAGAATTTGGTTAGGGTGCTTAAGAAATTAGGTGATGCCAACCCAGAGATGAACATCAATGTAGAGGATCTAACTTCCACAATCATGTCCACTGAGACTGATAATCTGACTGGAGGCACCAGCTCTTAAGTCTCATTTATGAATTGTTATGTGTACCGGATATTTTGGGGTAGCTTTGTAGTATTTTGGGGTAACTGGATATTTTAGGGTAACTGACATGAATTGTGATGTGTACTGCTGTATGAATTGTTATCTGTATTGTGTATTATGTTGTGTATTATGCAAGTGTTTTATGTGATATTGTACTGTGTATTATGCAAGTGTTCTATGTGATATTGCATTGTTCTATGTGCTCTTAGTGTCTCTTCAGTATAGTGTTGCAGTAGCTTCAGAATAGTGTTGCAGTAGCTTCAGAATATGTTGCAGTAGCTTCATAATAGTGTTGCCACCAGGTTATAAATGTTGCTTAAAATAATGTTGCAATAGTCATTCAAGGTGTTTCCATAGGAATCGACCCAGTTGGGTCGTGGGCCCCACATTGTGGGACCCACAAGATGTGGGCCCCACAACTTCAGAAAGTTAATATCTATAGCAACATTTTTGGAATGTTGCTACATATATCTATGGGTGTTGCCATAGACCCAAATAGGGTTCTATTGCAACAATATTACTTATGTTGCCTTAGATAGTCAAAATGTTGCCTTTGAGGTCTAAGGCAACGACAAAAATTGCATCACCCTAAAAGTGTTGCCATAGACCTATGGCAACATTTTTCGGTCCTGAGCCAACATTTTTTTGTGTTGCAGAAGGCCATTTATGGCGTAGTGTGTTATTTGATTATTATATTTTGTCATTCCGCTGTGATTCTATTTTGTTTTTTCGTTCTCTGCTTTTTCTTATTTACCCCATAACAATCTGCCCTTCTGTATGGTTTGAGTCGACACGTGTGTCTGCTTAAACATACAAAAAGGCGGGATGTTACAATAATCCACATATATCCAACTTAAACAATCCGGAACATAGATAATCAATAAGGTTAAATAAGAAAAATAAGAAAAGAAGAAGAAAACAAACACAAAATTTCACAGCGGAAATGATAAAATATAATAATCAAATAATAGTTCATGAAGTTGTTTACTATACATTTGATTATAATCTATACACATTTATCAGAGTTAAATATATACACACCAGAGATAAGTGATAAATATACAGAATATCACGAATAAGGGAATAACAATAATAGTAATGTACCAAAATCTTCGTCTTCATCCTCCAGTGAATTATCTTCAATACGTTGAAAAACCCAGGATTGACACGAGCATAATAAAAAGACAAAATACTTGAGTCATGACTGAAATACTCTTATGTAAGTTGAATCAATATCACAAATAGGTGTGCAATAACTTAAGAGATGTTACGGTTTTTTTCATCTCCTAAGGATCCGTTTAACTATTTATATATAATAGTACATGCTATAACAGATAATGTCTATCGATAAAATAAATATCAAAATAGCATTAAGGCTTTACATTATCCCCATTAATACATTTTTACAATTTTAAACCAAAATCGTAACGAGCTCTTATAGGGATAAATATGAAAAGGCACGTGCGACAATGCCCAAGGTTGGATTATACTAGTTTATCCTTTCTGGCTAGTCGTAACCCATTTGTGGCCGACCGCGACAATCAATCCAACCGACAAAAGGTGCACCTATCGAATATGCAATCACAAGGGTAATATGAGGGATCAACGTCGCTAGAGGTAGCTAATCTTATATAGGCTCCTGTTTTAGTCATTTTAATTTTGACATGAGCATCAAGGCTATCTATCATCATTCTCTTACTTCATTCCAGCAAACGTTGCCAATTTAACCACTACATTCTGGATATCATCCACCACGTACACGGTTGTCAAAGTGGTTTCAATATTGATAGAGAGTATACCAATAAGGGGCCCCGGTCTCTTTAACAACCAAACGTCGTTTTACACAGCAGTTGGTTCTTTTACATTTCGAAAACAATTTGTAATTGATATCAAAATATCATATTCGTTTCAAAATCCAATCCATTTCGAAATCATCGTATTCTCTTTTAAAAAAATATTTTTACTTTAAATGTTAATTCAACTCGATATGTCAATTTTATTTCAAAACTTGATTTGAATTACAGTTTTGGTTATAATTCACTTTAACCTAGTTCGCATTTAAATCCAAGGTTTAAATATAAACGTTCCACCCTTTAACCAGTTTGAATTTTTAGAAAATAGTTTAAATAGTTTTAAAATAGGTAAATAGTTAAAATAGTTTAATAGAAAATAATTTGAGTAATAAAAATGGTTTATATAGTAAAATAGTTGGGAAAATTAAAATAGTTTAAATATTTAAAGAAAATATATTTTGAAATAGTTAATACTAAAATAATTTATTTAAAATAGTTTCCAAGCCAAACTAATTCAATTCCAAAATTCCAATCCAAATCAATTTCCATTTCCATTTTTATTTAGTTGATTCAATTCTGATTTCAAGTTGAATTTTAATCTTGGTTCCAAATTAATTTCAACTCCAATCCTAAATTTTAACCCATTTCGATTTATTTCAATTTCGAGTCCATTTCCAAAATAGCGATTCAAAATACTTAAATCAATTTTTCCTTCAATATCCAATTTAAAATCCAAATATTTAAATATAATTCAAATCTGAACTCAATTTCAAAATATCGTATATCAGCTTTCCTTAGCAATATTCAAAGTCTGAATAAAAGTCAAATCTTTTAAAACAAATCAATTTCTAAAATCCACATTATATTTTGATTATAACTTTAAAAAAATCTCAACTTCAATAATTTAAACAATATCATTTTCCAAATTTAAATTTCAAAATTTCCAGATCTGGTTCGAAAATAATTCGATTTTCATAAATTCGATTTTATTTCCTTAAAAATCAAAATCCAATTAAATAATTTTAATTCAAAATCTTAAAATCATTTAATTTAACCAATCTGGTGTCTGTATATAGTTCTCTATCCTATGACCAAGTGAATCAATTATTTCAATTTAATTCTGGGATGGATATATATTATTTAAACTAGAAATAAATGTCACAAGTATATATCATTTCAACCTATTTGTTAATTTATTCGAAATAATTCAGTTTACAATTTTATACTGTATACATAACATATAAGATGTCAACGAGATATATTAAACATAAATAACATCCAAACATCCAAAATATCAATCGAATTTCATCCATCACCATCCATCATCCAAACAATCAATAATCACAACACAACCAATTATCGATAAATTAGGGATTTATCTAGTGGATAAGTTCTAATTCAATTTTAAGTATCAATTTAAAATCCATCAATAAATTTAAATGTCAATTAAAAGTCAATTTAAATTTATTCAACAACCATCAATAAATTTAAATTACTTCATGATATAAATTTTACTAACACACAATATAATAGTCAACGTGAGCGTATAAAACACTCACCTTGGGTTGAATCAGAAAAATTCAAACTCTTCAAACAATCACGAATCCAGCTTTAGTGTGTAGTGCTCGTTGATACAAATCTAGTGCAATTTGTTTCATCCGAAAAAGACCTCGTACGATCACAACACAATTTTATTAATCTACGATTTTAGTTAACATTAAAATTAACAAAAATTAACTAAAAAAATAATAATATTCCTTTATCACACTGCCAAACTCACGCGACCCCTCTTCTCTAACGCGACTTGCCCTCGTTCCTCCCTTTTCTCAAGACAAGCGCAATCCCAAAACCTCACCATCATCGCCCAAGCCTACGTCTTCCTCGCCTGCAGCTCCACCAACACAGCCCTTCCAGTATGTCGGGCCTTCGCCAGCTCGTGCACACATCAACTTTCCACACACCTAAACCCTAGAACCCAACTGTATTCGATGCTGTTCTCCTCCGAGTACACAACGTGCACCCAAAACCTACAACGCACAGACAACCTCATCCATATCGCGCTCCAATCCACTCGCCATTACGACTACGGTCGCCATCTTTTTTTAATTTGATCTGCTCATTTTTATTTTTTGAACAAGAGAAGAGGGGAAGATAGAGGGATACAGCGTATGGATCGGGATGATGGAAGTTTACTTTTCTTTCTTAAATTTGAAGTCTGATTTTTTTTGAACCAAAAAAGAGGAAAGAACGAATAAAGAGGAAACCAAAAGAAACGTGGGGTTTGTATGAGATGGAAGATAAAGAATATTTATAGATATATTAGAAAATATCTAACCGCTTAGCGCCTGAAATTCTCGAACTCCAAACATAGCATGCCACCTGTCGTTCTTAATATTTTATCCTCATTCCGAACACAATGGAACGAGGCCTAAGTCAATCATATGTAGAAGACAGCTTTTCGACTCAATTATTTTAATTAAACTCAAAAACAAATTTCTATGCATTTCAAGGTTGCACAGTCAAACAACAACTCCAATCATTACGAAACTTGAAATTCTATAATAACTCGCTATTAAAGATCCGATGAAACTAGTTTCGTCAAAATCTGAGATGGTGGCCAAAATGGCTATTTTCACTCGTTAATTAAAATATAAAATTCCCAAATTCTAATTATTCACGTCTAAATAAAATTTTGAAAGTAAATGATCTTCATTCATATTTATATAAAACTTTGATCAATTTCTGATGCAACTACATTCACATTAAATCCAGAATTCTATTATTTAAATAACTGCAACATAAATTTAAATAACTTAATTGCCCAATACATCAATACTAATAATTCATTAAATTTCATTTTGACCATTTTTATTTAATAATTATATCAAATCGTATAATTTAAAAAGGTAAAAAAAATACGGGTCGTTACAATTTACTTTGCTATTTTGAAAAAAATTAATTTTGTTTGTACGTATATATAACCATATATATACATGTATATATATTTTAAAACATCCTTTCGGAAGTAAAAAAATATACATTTTTTTTGGTTCTGATTAACATACTGTAGATATACTCTTACCAAGTCAAAAATGTTTATATCTAAAATATTGAATTATCCAATCCCTATTTAATTCGGTTGGAAATTTGAAAAAAATATTATTTAAATCCTTACGTCTGAAGTATTAGAAAACTTATTTTGAATAAGTGCAAATATTTTATTTTTAGTTTTGAAACCAATAGATATACACACATACATATTAATTACCAAAAATAAAGATGTCGTTTGTGTATATATATGCATGTATGTATATAAAATTTATTTAATTAAATTCTTAGTAATTAAATCATTTTTATTAGTTATTATATATGTGTGTGTGTGTGTGTTTTCAATTATATGTTTGTACACATATATATTTATCATTAAGTATAAATATTCTATAAAATATTTTAATAGCTTATTAAAAAATTACTACTTGCTACATGTACAACTAGGATATATATATATATATATATATATATATGTATGTATCACACATCGACATTTTATTGACCATAGGATAATGCAATTAATTTTCCCATGAACCCTTAGTATAGTTTATATATTTATGTTATTGCGGTGTTTATATTACAAATATAAATGTCATAACATATTCGATATAAATTAAAATAAATTAATAAACTAGTTTGAAAAAAAATTTATATGAAATATTAACATTAAGTAATAATTTATTCAAACTAATTAAATTAAAATATTACAAATCTCTTTTATTGATCAGAATACTAAATTTGCTTTAGCATGAACAAATATTTTGTGCAATTTAATAAAAGATTCTTTTTTCAAATGCACCCTTTTAACCTCACTACCAGTGTAGTGGTATCACCAATGGTATCAAGGGCCACATTGTGTTTGTGTGAACAAATTAACCAACACTAAGGGCATTACTTTTGAAAATTCAAAGTAGATGGATATCTAGGAAAAGATGCTTAAACTAAGGAGAAAGTTACCCTAATTAAGGACTATCATATGAGGAAAACATCCCGATCTCCTGGCCCTTTACTGGCTCGTCAAAATGGGCTTTCTCTAAGGTATACGCTAATGGAAGGCTCGAAAGTGTTTTTGAGCGTTAGGTTAATTCAAGTAACATATTTGAATATTATCAATATTAATTAAAAATTGTATAAATTGAATAATTAATCACATAATTTTATAGAAGTTATAAAATGCACATTTAAAATTGTTTTAAATTAAGTAATATTATATATAATTTTATAAAGGATTATCAAATATAAAATTAAAAATGTTTTAAATTTAAATAAATAAATATTAACGTTATATTTTTAAATTAGTCAAAATGTTTAATTGATAAAAGTTAATACATATGAATATACAACTATATAAATTATAAATGTTGTAATTAAATGTATATATATATTATATGTATGAATAAAATTAGGAAGTCAAAACAAATAAAACTCATGAGACTTAAGGGAGTATACTCTGGATGTATGTAAAAAATATATGATATCATAAGTTATAATCGTTATATTTGATAGAGTTAAGTGTGTTCCTAGCGGCAATCATGTAATTATTACGTAACTTAAGTCTTATAGGAGAATCTTGTTTGAAACTATGTAAGCGTCCATTTTTATTGTCTTTATATATGTTGTTATATATAGATATAAATAATAAATTAAACATTTATAACTAGAACTACCTTAGGAAAAGTATTAGTTAGAACCTGTCTGTAACCGTGAGTGTTGAATCGTTAGATATACAGATATATAAATAAATACTTACTCTTAAATGTTCCTATTTGAGATATATCGAGAAAAGGATATTGATATATCTATCCAGACTAGAGTATGCAACGCTCTCCATATAATGGATGGTTTTTTATTCATGGCCATTAGGAGCACCAAGGGTTACATGCTTATGGTTGTTTGTAGTAACAACAGAAAGACTGAATAAGATTCTTCTACAGGTTATATGACTTGGTCAAAATAGGAGTTCTTAGGGAACCATGTTGCATCCATAATTGGCTACATGTTGAAACACTTGAAGTGAAATAGTATTCAAGGGAGGATTTGTCTCATTCATTACAGAAGATGAGTATGACTGCAATTGGTAAGTCAAATTAAAATCAAAGCCTTTAGCTAGAGAAAATCAGTTGATTGATAAACATTATCAAATTGAACTAAGGACTTTAAAATTGATCTGTGCAATTAATAAGGATACTAATATGGTTTTATCTTACACCAAACTATAGATATCTAAGTGATATCGTGATGATGAAAGAGTATGTGTACAAATTAACGTTATTAGGTAGGCCTATATTAGACTAGAATTTTTTTCCTAAATGATATGTAAGCGCTGATCTTGACCCTGCATTGTACTTCAACAAAGTCCATACAAACTTAAATATTTGAATTATTTAAATATTGAATATGGATCGAGTTCACACAAAAGAGTCAATACAACTGTGTGTTCAATTGTTTTTTAATTCAATCAAGGACAAAATTGGTTTATAAATATTATAAATTAATAATAAATTAACACAAATGTTGTATAGTTATGTCCAATTTTATTTATTTATTTATTTTAGGCTCAGAATTAGATAGAACGATGTATATAAGTTATATGACGATTCGATTGATTTTCGAGTCAAAAATTAATTAAATAATGATTCAGGATAAGTAAAAGGGGGTGTTTAACCATGTTTGCTAAATAAATCCATGGATAGTCATTTTATGGGGATATTTGGGGCTTTACATAACCTCTAGATCCAGAGGAAAAGGAGGAGAGAAAAGTATTAACTGATGGCTGTAAATTGCATAACCTCTACGCCATTTTAAAAGACTTCTATGAACTCTCTCCCCTCCATTCGAAACCATCTAACCCTACCCTTGGTGAATCCATATCTTAAAATTTGCAACTTAAAGAGAATGAGACAATGTTGTTCTAGTAGGATAGATTAAACAAACAACATACCGACTCTCGATAAGATTTATTCATAAAAGGCCAATTCTTCTAACTTATACAAACTCTATGTTCATGTACACACACACATCATCGTGCTTCACTATTAAACTTACATTTTAGTTTGACCAAAAGATATTACTATTTCAAAAATTATTTTATTTTAAAACTTTTTTCAAAAATAAACATATTTTCAAATCTCTCTATATGTAATATAGATATTATGTATACTAGAAAAGAGAAAAAATAATCGTTAAAATAATTTATTTATATATGTAATTTTCTTGAATAGAATTTTATAAAATTTAAGTTTTGGCATAATCTAAAAAAAATTAAGTCTTTATTGTTTTGAACATAAAAATTTATCTTAATATATATATATACTGTTGTATATATACAAATATATTTAAATATTCTTCTGAATATTTAAGTTTAAAATATTCTATTTTTATTTCAGTTTCTATAATAAAAAACCTAATTTTTAATTATATTTACTAAGTCAAAATACTTGGACAAAATCTATTTTGAATTTTTGAACCAAATCAATTTTGACGAGAATAAGGTATATATTTTTTTCACATACTTATGGTTGTAGTGTAGTTAAATAAATAATAATTTTTGAAAGTCAATTTAAATTTTAATGTAAAACTAATATATATATAGTTAAAAATAAAATTGATTAGATATATATACGCACTTTATAATTTTCTTATAGCAAATAATATTTTATTATTATTATATTTTATTTTATGAAAATTTATTTATTTATATTTGAGTTATACTTATACATAAATTGATTTCAATTATTTTATAAAATATTTTAATGGTTGAATCAATAAAATTAATATTATTTTTAGTTTGCTTCGTGTACACCTATGTTCATTTACAATAAATATTATATATGACCATGTATATTTATATCATACCTTGTCATCCTATTGACCGTAGGACAAAGTGGTAAATTTACCCCATAAACCCCTAGGTTATACACACACAAGTATATATGTATATTTGTATGTATGTGTATATGTGGTATTGATATTCTAAATATGAAAGTTATTATGTAACATCCAACTATTTGATTAATTATAACAAAATATATTTTGGGTTTTCAATTTGGAATTTTAAAGAATAAATGATTTTTGAAAATTCGATTAAGGAAATTTGAATTTTCAACTATATATGAATTAGGAAAAAAATATACTTAATAAAGAATTGAAATAATTAACGATGGGGGTTGGAAAATAATATTTGAAATTTTATTGAATTTAATTCAATAAAAGTGATTTTTTTGGATTTTTTTAAGAAGTAACGATTTAAAAACTCAAATTTGAAATTTATATTCTATTTTGAAGTTCAAAAACTTTTTGGAAACTTACTTTGGTAAAATAAATAATATTTGGAAAATTTGGAACTACTTTGAAAATAAAATGATTATTTTAAATTATTGAAATTGGAAAGTAATGTTTTAACAAAAGAAAAATCATTGTAATAATTAATTAAAATTTAGATAAAACATCTTGAGTAGACTTTTAAATAGGTATAAAATATTGATTTGAAGGTGGTTTGATTAAAAGGCGATCAAGGGTACAGATTTATCTATAAAAAAATAAAAACGGAATCAAAATTTTATTACCGGACTAAAAAATTAAAGTTTATCCCATAATCTATCATTATATTTTAACATACCTAAATGTTAACCCAAAAAATGGATCAAAATCCTTGTTTGAGTTTAAAAGTACCAGCCCTGTTATGACAAGGCAATATCACAGATCACAGATATAGGAAAAGAATTGTAAAAGAAAGAAGATAGAGAATTTTTATAGTGGTTCGGCTGCTAAAGAAGCCTACATCCACTTTATAGTTTTATTATGACTAATTGCTATTAAAGGTAGTACTTGATTACAATGCTTTTGATTATCCTTAGCTAGATTGAATCTCCAGAGTTGGAATCCACTAGAGCATCACATTGAATCCCTTTGGGGATTGTTGTGAAGGAAGACGAGAGTGAAGAATATTTCCAGCAGAGCTTCAACAACCAGTCCGAAGAAGATCCCGTTTATGTTGCAGGTAGGATAGCATTTATAGAGATCAGAGAGCTTCTGGGCCAAACCCACTTGTCAGTCACTTGCTAGTGGACGTACGATGGTCCAGTAGAGTTTAGCTCGCGACCCGAGCCAAAAACATGGATTGTTAGCGGTCCATGGTCTATGGATCGTTGGTAATCCATAAGCTTAGCTCGCGTGCAAGCTAACTACTTAGCTCCTCTCTTCATTGTGCTGCAATGTCAGGTCATGAGAAGTCCATGGCTTTGAATGGACCGTTAGCGATCCATACACTTACCGTATTTTTGGTATTTTGTCTTTTAGGCTCCTTTGCTCCCACGTGCTTCAGCAACCTAGTGATCCCAGGATGAAGTATGAATCGCTGGAAATCCATGATGCATAGATCGCTAGCGATCCATAGACTTAGTGTATTTATGGATTTTGATGCATAGGATGCTTTTATTGCTTTGCCACGTTGCATGTTGCTCCGTTTTGATGACGATCTACTAGATGGTTGTAACAACTGCTTATCGGACTGAAAGGACGTTAGGTTCTTGGTTCTTAGTTTATTCAAATTCAGTGGTTGCTCTAGTAATATGACTTAGCTCACTGTAAATTATTGTTTTAACCCTTTGGTTGGGTTCTTAGCCATTCCGACTTCATTAAGTCATTCTATCTTCATTTGGATCCTGAGGCTAAAAACCCGGATAACACTAAGCTCTTAACCCCTAAGCCCACTTCTACCATGCCTATATAAACCCTTGCCTGTAACTCCTCTTCTCCATTAAGAAAGCCAAAGCATCAATGTAGTTTGTATTCTTCTTTCATCTTCATTAAAAGATAGGGTTTCCAAAACTCTTCAACAAATCATACAGGAAGTGAGAATGATCGATTTAATAATATTAAATATAACTTATTTACATTAAGGGTTACTACCTTATCTTGATTTTGGTAGCTTCAAATGAAATCTTTATTAGATATTAATGGCTTGGTAGACTGTTACACTTGAATCATTATTAGTTGTAGATTAGTTATGTTGATCATTGATATATAATATCAATAAAAGAAATAATATTGCTTAAATATGATATTGGTTATACGAAATCTTGCATACAAACCTGAATTTTGAAATGAATATAAGATGATTTTAGCCAAACTAGGTATGGTAGGTAGTGTAAATGAGGATGGTCATGTTCGTGTCAAAGTTGTTCGTGGAAGGAGTGCAATTTCGACGACCAACCAATGTTTTCCTGGAGCTTACTGCTCGAGGATTGTCACAATTACTGTTGATCGCCGTGCATATGACCGATTGACAAGTCTTTGCAATCCTAGAGCAATAAGCTCCAGGAAATAAATAGTAAGAAAAATTATAAAAGAAATTATTTTAAAATTGATGTTTCGTAATTTTAACCTTTTGAAAATTAAAAAAAAATTGAAGTTCATATAATATTTTAGAAATTTTAAATTTGAAATTTTCTTATAGTTTTAAAGAATATGTATTTAAATTTGAAAGAGGGTTTTTGAATATACAAATATTTTCAATTTGAAGAAAATATAAATTAAAAGGAAGTTAATTGGTCTGAAAATTTTAGAAAGTGTATTTTGATTATTTTTAGATAAAATAATATAATTTTAAAGTAAAATTATAATTATTTAAGAATATATTGCGTTTTAAAATGAAATAAGGGATTAAATCTTATTTAAAAATAATCTAAATGAAATATGGTATTGAATGATATGAATTGTGTTGAGATGTGTATATGTTTATGATGATATTCTAGTTATACGCATTCGAATTTGAATTCCAGTAATGATTACAAGTTATTAACTTTAGATTGCTGTGAATATCAATATTTAATGAATTTACCTATGTTGTGCTTTATAAATGCTTATGCTACAAATGATGTTGTAAATTGTATGTTAATACTATGAGGCATGAACCTGACATATATATGTGATACAAAGTATGACAAGTGCCATTTCGAGAATAAATGGTATTTCGAAAGGTTAAAAGCAAATGAATTTGAATTGAATTAAACTTATGAAGAAAATACGAAGAGGTGAGGCTACTAGACGCTAAAATCCATCTATGAGGACAAATTCGGGGTCGCATCTTGAATCATGACAACTCGGTTGCTCGTTGCTTATTGTCCACATGATCAATATGACATAATCACGTTGACATGCACACTACAAAATTGAAACAATGAAAGAGCTAAGTGTAATCTCATTGATGAAAATGTATTTGAATGAAGGCGAAGATTTTAGCATAATGAGGCGAGCGCCAATGGTGAATGAAAGAAGATAATGCAACTAATAGATCGTGTGGGGCACCCACAATGTCTGATCGGAAGGTATATAGATGAGAAAGGTCGTGATATTAGTTCAAAGTAAAGTATAGTATGGGTGGATAAGGTGTAGGATTCACTAATGATGCATACCTCATATGTGAATAACCTAAGCATTGAAACGTTTATTAAATAACAATCGCAACTTACAAAATGTGAATAGGACGTGATATCCCAGTTGGTTAGAGTTGCAGTTCTGAGTCAATTTAAATAGTGTTGTGATATGTGTATTTTCACTTACATGAGTAGATTTGATGGGATGTGGGTGGGTGTAGATCATGGAGCTTGTGACTTATTTATTTCTTTATCTATCAAATGGATATATAACCCAACACCACATGATTGTAAATTTCTATTGCTATGTTATACTCACATCTAGTTCTAGCTTGACTCAAGGTTTTGTTTTGCGACATTTCCATTGGTTAGACTTAAGATATTCATTATTTCAAGATGATTTCTCTAGCCTACTTTATCTTTACTACTTTGGAGCATGTGGTGGATGAGACTACCCATAGTGTATCTTTTTTCACCCTCATACTTGTCTAAGAGGATCTGACCCACACCGTGGAGCTTGATTTATGTTGTTCGATTAGGGTCATATGGAATGGGGAAATAACTGAATTATATATGGAGTTAATAGATCCAGAGTAGGCCACCCTATGTCATTGTATATATATATATGACTTAGTAGTCATGCGTTATTTTGGTAAGCATAGATTTTTGATTATATAGCTCTACTGATGTATATATTGTGATGTTTTAAGACACATATTTATATTTTAGTTTGATATGTATATATTTTCGATTCCACTATTATATCTTTAATTGTCATTATTTATGATTTGCTATGTGAATTACTCAAATCTATGATCAGCTCATTCTGAGCCCTTTGTTCCAAGCTATTAGACGGTAAACTGTGATGTCTCGGCTCCAGCGACCAAAATATCAAAGGGAGTCTACCATCCGATACCTGGATTAATGGGCATAGAAGGAGAAATCTCTCGTATACATTGCTTTGGATCAACATGGATATGTTTAAATACCTGAATACATCTGAAATACTATGTATCTCATCTCGACGCAACGCAATGTACTCGAATCTAAAATTGAATAACTCACATATCAGGAACACATATAAATAAATGATGATATAGGTATCGATAACACAGAGGATGTGGAAAGTGTATATCTCAAAGCTTGTCTAATACATGGGCTAATAAAAAATACATCAGTTAAAACTCGACAGACCATATGTACTCTGAAAGATGTTGACTTTAAATGTCCATGTAACGATTCTTCTTTCGATTGATCTTTAGATATATCCATAGCTACTTGGGTAGCCTCATCCTAATCATATCTATGAATAAACTAAATAGCGATATAGATCTTGGCCTCAAGGCAATGGTTACTAAACTCGAACTTAATATTCTCTTATCTAATAACACATCCCATGGATTACTCATTAAAGAAAGCAAATAACATCTAATAGGAGGCTAACCTAGAATACGACAACTCATTCTGACCCGGGGCGTTGTTATAAACATAACAAACCTCGAGTTAGGCTAGAAATCTTATAATCATGCATAATCATAACATAAAAGTGTGGTGTCGGGTATAAATACGTGACATATCAATCAAACACAACGATGTCACTTACACCAAACAATATTCCTCCCACATTTGATTAAAATGGTTTTAACATAAGTGTTATGGCTCTAATCATCGTGACTCACAGCCGCAACTCTAATCAACTGGGATATCACACCCTATACACGTTTATAAGTTTTAATCATATTGAATAGACTTTTCATTGTCAAGTTATTCATATACGAGGTCTATAATAATGGGTGAATCCTATTCATTATTCACTCTTACTAGACTCTGCCTTGAACCGATATTACGGCCTTTCCATCCATATACTTTCTGACCAAACATTGTGGGTGCCCCATACAATATATTAGTTGCACTATCTTCTTCCATTCGTCATTGACGCTCACCTCATTATGTTGTAATCTTCATCCTTGTTCCATTACATATCCATCAATGGGATTACTCTTAACTCTTTCATGTTAACTATTTGCACTGGGCATGTCACCGTGGTTGTGTCCATGCAACAGATCATTTGGACAGTAAGTGACGATGGACCATGTTGTCACAATTTAGGGTGCGACCCTAAATTTGTTTGCTATGATGGATTCTAGTGTCTAGTAGTCTCACCTCATCTCCTTTGCTTCATCTGTTAAATTCATTTAGGTTCGTTTGTATTTAACCTACCAATATACCATTATTCTCGAAATGGTGTCATGTCCCGTTTTATATCATATATAGTGTCATGTTTGTGCATCATATCATTAACTTACAGCGTATAGCATCAGTTATAATAAACCTTTATAAGAACGATATCGAAAAATTCATCGGGACAGTTTAAAATAAATAACTTACATTCATTAATGAATCTTAAATTTATACCCAGCAAACCAGCATAGCATCATAAACACATTCAAATGGTCACACATCAATTTTATTCAAGTCATTATTTAAATTATATAGGATTTAATTTTTTAAAACCTATTTTTTTATAGGATAATTCAAAACTTTTAAATATACAATTTTCCATCTCAAAATTATAAAAATATATTAATGAAACTTTCCAAATTATAAAAACAACTAATTCATTCTTTTAATTTTATACTTCATACACACCATATCCACATCAGCATCTTTTTCTCCTTTCTTTTCATTTTTTTCTTTTCCTTTCCTGCTTCTTTCCATTTTATACCTCTGGTGCATGAAACCATGCACACACACTAATAACTCCATTCTCCCTTACGCATGAAACCATATGCACTTCCTCCCCCTTCACACACATTTCTTTCTTCCTCTTTCATTTATTTGTTTTTTCTTTTTCTTTCATTTTCTTTCGGCTATGGCCCTGCCTCGTCAAATCATCAACTACTAAACCAGGGCCACCATTGCACTTAGCTACGCAATACGATTCTACAAGTACCCTGCATTCCAATGGTATCGCACCTTTTCACCATATGGACATGGATATGACGTTGTCATTTCTGATCACCATGGGGTCCGTCAGCCAGGTGAAAGTTGTCGATATTTTCGTCTCACTTTCTTCTACATATTGCCTTCTGGTTGCATGTTCAATTTCAACTTAGATTTTGAGATATAAAGGATTGGTTTTTGGAAGAATATGCGTGTATCCATATATATATATATATATATATATATATATATATTGATGTTTTCATAGTCATGCATGGCATATGTAAGTCATGTATGCTTAGAAATATTAATCAAATGCATATACATGTGTACATATTATTTTGGTTATCTAGACATAGTTGATGTTCTCTAAAATGAATATGGAATTGAAACAAAAAGAACCACTCATATATATTTGTAAAAGAAAGATAACAATCACCTTGTTTTACTATCCAATGAAAGAATATATTGATGATGGTACTGAAAATGAAGCAAGGTAACGGTGTGCAAGTGTTTACTTTAATGAAGAATGGTACGAGCTGCTTATTTGAGTTGGAAATGATGAACTGAATAGGAAAGTAGTACTGACCTTTTATATGTGTGATTCTAGAATCTTTTAGGGTAATCTTAAAGTGTATAGGTTAATTTAGACTGACGAAATAGATAAGCATGCATATATACATTAATTGAGAAAGATAATTCTAATAAGCATGCATATAATGGTCGAGGAAAAGTTTATTTAATTTATATTCTTTTAAATAATCTCACACGCATAACCATGTTATTGTCTTACCGCGATTCGGTCTTCAGAGAAAATTCTACTCGAGATGTTTTAATCTAAAATTTTATTTTATTCTTATAACGATTTTTTTAATAAAATGCCACTTTTCAATTTTCAACAATTATATTTTTTAAAAAATTTCACAAATATTATTTATTTTGATAATTAAATTTCCAAACAACTTTTGGACTAAATAAAATTTAAAATTTTTGAATTTTAATTATTTTTTTCAAATAAATCCTATATAATTAACCAAATAGTGGGATGTTACATAAACTCTCTTTGATAATTCGGTCACCAGTGTTGGTGCATCGCACCATGATATCAAAGCAAGGTTGTATCTTGAATGATCTGAATTTGAATAAATCGAGAATCAAAACATAATTGGGCCTAGAAAAGACAGACTTAGGGAGTTGTCACCCTGAGGGTACCCTTGGAAGAGTCTAGTAGTAGTATAAATTGTTTTTATTAGTGAGATTATATTGATAATAATATTCAATATTTATCTAATGAAGTGATAAATGTTAAACGGAAAATGGTAGGACAGGACATCCAAGAATGGATGCATCAACAGAACCAATCACTAGTTAGAATAGCGGTTATGGAAATGCCAGAGTCTAAATAACTATGGATCAATTGATGGAAGTAAAGAGGCATGTATAAGGAATATGAGCAGCCATAAGAGCTCCACAACAAAATTTGAACCTAAATAAACATTTAGAATTCACAAAAATTAGTAGTGACTATGCGAGCCTTAGAGGCAAGCCATTTTTGGGAAACGATAGAGCAATAGGAGTTCACTCTTAGTTAATGGAATTAGAAAGAATATTCGAATATCTAAAACTGAAAAATCGAGATAAAATAAAATTGGCATCTCAACAATTACAGTTGAGTGCATTAGATTGGTACGACGTGGTGCCTGTCGAGACACCTGAAGAAAATATTACATGGAAATGATTAAAGACCTTTTTAAGTCATATTTCTTACCAAAGGCCAAAAAACATTGCTTTGGAAGTTTATAGATTTGAGGCCAAGATACTCATCGATTATCAAATATATGAACAAATTCAATGCATTATCGAAATATGGTCCAACTCTTATAAGCACTTTTTTAGAGAAAAATGAGAAGTTTATTTTTGGTTTGAAAAATAAGTTAAGAAATAATTTGTTAACTCAACTTAGATTTCCATTGGAGCAAATTTTGGATATGACACTGAGAAATAATAAGGTTCGTGAACGAGATTCAGTTCTGAAAAGTCAACCTACCCAGCAATTCCAATAATAAAAGAAAAGGTCATTCTTCCTAAAGAAGTATGGAAACTTCTAGAGGACTAAGCGACCGTTCCATCCTAAACACAAGAATGGAAGAAGAAAAAAGTTAAAGCCTAAGTGGAATATTACTCTTGTTGAAGAAAGGGTCATTATGCCAATGAATATAGAAATACAAGTTAAGGTCCTATGCAAAATGTTACAAATGCAATAAAATGGGTCACATAGCGAGATAATGCACAAATCCAAAGAAGTAACTTAGGGAAAGATGTTCGCTATAGAAGGACCTAGTTCAACATCAATAGATAAAGGGAAACAAGCTTCAGTTTTAAAAGGTACTATTTGTGGAAGGAATTATATATTAGTATTCTTTTCGATATAGGCGCATCACATTCATTTGTATCAAAGAATTAGTAGAAATGTTAAAGTTGGATGTTCCTCCTCTTATCACGTCTCTTAGAGTGGCTAATCATGTTGGTGGGCGTGCTACTCTGGGAATGAAGTGTAATGGAGTCGGGATTTGTTTATCTGGACATTCTTTCTTGGATGGTTAGTCTATCATGCATTCTCTGAGTTATGGAGTTATGTTAGGAATGGATGTCTCAAATATTATCAAGCTCGAATATTCTATATGGAATGGTTATTGCTCTCTAGCATCCCAATCATCCAGAGTGAGTTATTATAGCTCTAAAATGAGCGAATGCCGATTTAGATTATTCTTTATTTTACTTGGACTCCAAAGAAGATGAAATAAAACAGATTCCAGTGGTCAAAGACTTCTAAGGTATTTTTGAAGCAGTTATTGGTTTGCATCCTCATCGAGTACTTAAGTTCAGGATAGACTTGAAACGTGGCACTCAACCATTTAGTAGGCCACTTAACCAAATGTGCTATAGAGAGATGGAAGAATTAAGACCTCAAATAGAATTTCTTTAGCATAAGAATTTCGTCAAGACATGTAGTTCTCCTGGGGGTGCATCAGCCTTATTTGTTAAAAAAATGGATTGATCTCTTTAGCACCAAATAGATTATAGAAAATTGAATGATCTCAAAATTAAGAATAAATATCCATTACCAAGAATAGATGACCATAGATGACCTCTTCGATCAACTGAGTAGTGTGGAGTTTTTTGCATAACTCGATATTGGCAAAGGTTTTCATCAACTATGAGTTGCGAAAGATAGTATTCTGCTTACAGCATTTCAAATTAGATATGGTTTTTATGAATGGTCAGTATGCTATACAGATTGACGAATGTCCTAGTTTACTTCATTGATTTAATGTATCAAGTGTTTCAAAGTTATATGGATAAGCTTGTTTTATTTTTGTAAATCAGATTCTGATATATTTGAAATCAAAAGAACATGCTATCCTTTTGAGGATTGTGTCGAAAACTTTGAGGACACAAAAAAATCAAAGCTAAATTCTCAAATGCCACTTTTAATGGAAGAACGTGAAATTTTTGGGGCATATAGTCTTGGGCAAAGGAATTTTAGTCGATGCAGCTAAGGTTGAAGCTGTTCAAAAGTGGAAGCTTCATGAGTCGGTAACTGAAATCGAAAGTTTCTTAAGATTAGCAGGATATTAGAAATTTTTTAAAGGATTTTGCTAAGATATCTACTCTATTAACTAATTTGACAAAGAAAGGAGTTAAATTTTTCAGGTCAAACAAATGTAAAGGAGCTTACCAAAAAGTGAAAGAGCTACTTTTTAATGCTCATATTAAAATTCTAAAAGGAAATCATGATCTGGTAGTATACATAAATACCTGTGGAAAAGGACTTGGTGTTGTGCTAATGTAATGATATATATTTGTAGTATATGCATCTTGACAACTTAGACCCAATTAAGTAAAGTACGCAACTCATGATCTTGAGTTGAAAGCCGCAGTGTGTTCTTTGAAGTTGTGACAGGCTAATGGTTTATTTTATACATGGACCATAAATCACTTAAATATTTTTTCCTAGAAAGATCTGAATATGAGACAGTAGCGATGGCTTAAATTTTTGGCCATATGACCTAGGGGTTTTGTATACTTTGGGTAAAGGAAATAAAGTAGCTGATGATCTCAGTAAGTGGAATCAAGCGATCATATCAATGATATTTAGGGAACAGAACGAATTAGAAGTATTATCTTCTCGTGATCTTCAATTTAGAAGAATAGAGGATACCGCTACTATGTTAGCAAATTTGGGCATTCAACCTGGTTTCCTTGATTAAATCCAAATAAATCAAAGAGATGGTTTGATCTTAGCAGTTCGAATCAATAAATTAAAAAATGGAAATATATTAGATGATCTCTACAAGTTTGAGCTTAACTCGAAAGGATCTTCAAAATATTATAAAAGGTCATGTGTTCCCAAGATAGCCAATTAGAGAAAAGAAATTCTTTATGAGTATCTTTGATCCATATTCACTATACATCACAGTGGTGGGAATATGTACAAGGATGTGAAAAAGATGTACTATTGGGAAGGCACGAAAAGGGATACAGGAGTATATATAAAACAATGTGTCACATTCCAATTAATGAAGGGCGAACAATAGAATTCCAACAGATTACATTTACCTCTTAGAGTACAGAAATGGAATTTAATAGATTCGTATGGATTTTATTGATGGACTTCTAAGATCCAGACAAGGGAATGAAATTTTATCGGTGATAATCAATCATTTTATTCGAGTGAGTAAACCGAACCATAGAAATTTTGCTAGATTATTTGTAAAGCACACGGTATGATTACATGAAATTCTAAATAATACAGTATGCGATTGTGATTCTTTGTTTACAATAATTTCTAGTAAAGTTTGTAGTCAACTTTGGGAATACAAGTCAACTTAAATATTACATAACATCTTTAGGTGGATGGTAAGATGAAAATAGTAAACTGAGTTGTAGAGGGCCAATCAAGAATGTGCATTTCGAAATTTAGAGGTTTATAGGAAGAATATCTCCATTTAGTCGAATTCTCTTATAATAATACTTTTTGATCTAGCATTGGCTTGACACCATTTGAAGCTTCGGGCAGAAGGCTCTGTCAAGCACCAACCTATTAGTTAGAAACATGATATAAATTAATATTAGGTCCATAATTGGTAAAAGAAATGACTAAGATGATAAAAATCATCTGAGATGGGATGAAAACAACTCAGTTAAGTCAGAAGAGTTACATTGATAAACGAAGAAGATGTATGGGATTTTCTATTAAAGATATATTTTTGAAAATATCTCCAATATAAAGCATAGTTAGATTTGGCAAAGTAGAAAAGCTTGCATCTTAATTTATTGGCCCCTATCCTGTTATCGAGTAAGAAGGACCACTTGCTTATAAATTTAAAACTACTCAATATCTATCTGCTATCCATAATGTATTTCATGTTTCATAACTATGGAAACATATTCAAGACCTAAATAGTACAATAGAACCAAGACAAATTCGAGAATCAGAATTGCAACCTGATTTGTTGTATTCTACAAAACCGTCATGAACTGTAAATTCAATGGTGATGTAGAAAAGGAACAAGCAAGTTCCATTGATCAAAATCTTATGGTTGAGTAATCCCAAAGATTATACCTGGGAGATTCAAGAACAAATTGGAAAGACACATTATAAGTTATTCAAAAATTGATAGGTATGAATTTATTATTTTATTAAGTCATGGATGTTTAAATTCAATTAATTGTTGTGCGCATATATATCTATGATTAAACGATACAAAAATAAATTACAGTACTCTCCAATAAATCGCGAGGATGCAATTTCATCAAAGAGAGAAGTCTTTAACCTCCGGCTATTTTATTAATTATGATAATACGTACTTTGGGATTTTAATTAGGAATTTTGGTGAATAAATGGATGTTTGAAACTTCAATTGAATAATTTGAATCTCGATTGGATTTGAATTACGAAAAAAATAAATTTACTTAATAGAGAGCTAAAATAATTAATAAATAGAGTTAGAAAATAACTTAAGAAATTTTATTGAATTTAATTCAATAAAAGCGATTTTTAGGACTTATTGGAGAAATAAAGATTTAATTTGAAATTAGAATTCCATTTTGAAGTTCAAAAGTTATTTGGAAATTTATTTTAGCAAAATAAATAATATTTATGAAATATTGAAATTGTTTTGGAAGTAAAATGATTCTTTTAAAAATTTTGAAATCGGAAAGTAACATTTGTAACAAAAGAAAAATCATTATAAGAACAAATTAAAATTTGGATTAAACTCCTTGAGTAGATTTTTAAATGGGTATAAATATTAATTTAAAGGAGTTTGATCAAATGATGTTTAAAGGTATAGATTTATTTATAAAATAGAAACAAAATCCAAATATTCTTATAGGGCCAAAAGATTAAAGTTTATTTCATAACCCATCATTTTATTTTAACATACCTAACCCCTTAACTCCTAAGCCACCATCTACCATGCCTATATAAACCCTTGCTTGTAACTTCTCTTCTCCAGAAAGCCAAAGCATCAACGTCGTTTACATTTCTTCTTTAATCTTCATCAAAAAGCCAGCGTTTCCAAAACCCTTTAGCAAATCAAATAAGAAGTGAGTATAAGGTGCCGTTCGCAGGCTTCCATTCAGAAATTTTCCTCGCTCCTATTTACGATGCATCTGATGCATCCGAGACATCGGATGCCCCAACGTAGAAATGGCCTTTTCAACCTCTAGACAAATTTGTTGCGTTCAAAGCCCATTGGGTATTAATAATTATGTTATTAGTTAAAACTAAATTTTTATAAATTTCTAAAATTAATAACTTGTGCAAATGAGGTCCGTTTGAGATGCCTTTTTTGCATTGTGGTTATATTAAAGTGCTCTACATTATGGAATTGGTTTGAACTGAATTAGTGCAATTTATAATTTTACAATTTATTTATTTATTTACTTTTACAAATTATTAACACATAAATTTTAAAAAACAAATAATTAATTAATAAACTATAAATCAATTAAATTAAAAATCACAATTTAAATACCTCACTCAAATACCTCGTTTATATTCCCAAATGCATTCCCCATTCACTCAAACTCCCCGTCCAAATGGCCCTCTCAAATGCCTCGCTCAAATTCCTCATTTTCGTTCGTTACGAAGCACCCTAATTGTTTTATTGATAATGAATATAACTTATTTATAGTAATAATTAAATCATATTTAAAAATAATTGAAATGATATATTTGAGAAAAATGAGCGATCCTACCGAAGAGGAGGGCATTTGCATAATTTAATTCTACGGTAAAAAAAGGAGCTGCCAACAAGCTCGGCAAGTACCAAAAAACCGTATTCATAAGCGCAAAATAGAAAGCAAAAAAAACCATTTGAACCTAGGAAATCTGCTATGACACAACAACATGACCAAATCTAGAGCCAAAGGAAAGAGAATATGATGTGTAGGAGAAAATAAAGCGCTACCCACCAATCATGCGAAGTAAATCATCCAGTGAAAGATATAAAATATAATAGCAGCCCCATATAAACCTAACCATGGTACAAAGAAAAGAAATCAGTAGAGCAACATAATCAAGCCAAGACCAACCAACAGAGCCTATCCCTACAGCAAGCATCTACAAATAAATAGAATGAGTTTTTGGGCCTACAACTTCCACTTAAATTAAAAAACTCGACAAAACATAAGCATAATGATAGAGTTAGAGGTATGTTTTAGGGGCAATTCTGTAATTTATTATAAATTATTTAACTCTGTAACCAATTCTCATTCATAATAAAGGAGGTTTTCTTTCTATTATATATATTCGGTATAAATAATTAAATATTTAGTTAAAATATATTCAGCAAAAAATCCATAAATGATGATTTTGTGATAGTAATTACAAATAGTTATAATCATGAGTATTGTCTCACAACATAATAAACACATCATTTAAAATATTCTTAGTCAAGATGTTTTGAGATTTGATATCGATATATCCATTAGGACTAGAGTACGTAACGCTCTTCAAATACTCGGTAGTGTATTACTCATAACTGCTGGAGGAACCTAAGGGTAATTTACTAATAGTTATTGGATAACTATGGAATAACTCACTTGATAGTTTTCTATTGGTTAATATAACTAAGGTCAAACAAAAAATATCGGTGTGACCAATTGATACAGTTCTCTCGATTTGAGAATACTATTGATCTTCAATATGAAAGATCCGTTTTAATTATAGTCA
Source organism: Allium cepa (assembly GCA_030765085.1). Taxonomy (NCBI): domain Eukaryota; kingdom Viridiplantae; phylum Streptophyta; class Magnoliopsida; order Asparagales; family Amaryllidaceae; genus Allium; species Allium cepa. The sequence continues at coordinate 333,044,464 of CM060928.1, forward strand.
AATCATGACATGACGTCCATCAATTGGCTATAGTTAGGTCGAGTGAAAGTATTGGAAGTGAAATACTATTCAAAAGAGGGTTCGTCTCCTCGGTTATATGGGGTTAATATCACGGTCAACTTAATCAACACAGAGTCAAAATCTCCGGCCAAAGTAGTTCGGTTAATAATAATTATTATTATTGAACCAAATACTTTGTGTTTGGACTACAGAGTTCAATATGGATGGTATTGAAATTTTAACCATTACTAAATTCTACAAGTTTGAAGTGATATAGCTTTGACAAAGAGAATAGGTGTAAATAATAGTCACGACCGAGTAATTCTTGATAAACTAATTGTATTTGACTGAAACCAAGTAAGCGGTAATTTTGGATAAAATGTCGCACCACCTACTAAATGAAGTGTAAATGTTAACATTCGAATAGTTCAATATTAATTGCTAACCGCATTTACAACTAAAGAGTCACACAACTGAAACATTGAATACTACTTTGATCGCATGATTTAATTAATTTGTAATTGTTATAAATTAATTAAATTAATTAATATTCATAAAAAATAGTTATAAAAATTTATTTTAATTTTATGAATGGTTCTACTAAGTATGTTTATAATAGCTATAAATATATTAATCGATACGTGATATTGGTGTTAGTCCATGAGACGATGGTTTTGAAGACAACAACCTTGGAATAGGATTATAAAATATAAATACAAACATTGTAGTTTAGAAATATATGTATATGCAGGATTTAACCATGCAAGTACCAAGAACGAAGACTGTACAGTATAGAGATTCAAGATACCAAGATTGAAGACTCATGAGTATCAAGAATATCAAGATTACCAAGAGTTCAAGATTTCAAGAATAAGTAATTTTAATTAGAAATTTTTGTTAAAACTCCTAGAAAATCACTAGCAGCTTAAAGTCCAATTTATTCGTGGAATGGAATCCATTTCGAGCCCGTTAAATGGATGGAACCCTGAGTAGGATGGAACCTACGAAAAATCTAGTGGAACATTGTTTTGTTTTGTATCCGCTAATTTTTATTCAAAATGATTTTACAAAATTATATCTTGTTTTCAAAAATGTTTTCAAAAACCTTCCTTTTAAAAGAATCAAAAACATCTACCCTGATTTCAAATACTTTTAGCCTCAAAATAATCTTTAATTTCAAAATCAAATTATTCTTAGTTATAAAACTATCTTTAATAATAATATATTTAACTTTTAATATTTAACTTAGATTCAAATATAAAATTTATATATATTATTCTCTATATTTACTTATGTATTTTAACTATAGTCAAGTATATTTATAAAGTTTAAAATAGTTTTTAATATAAGATAAAAGTTATTTTCAAAGAAAAACAAACCACCAAAAATTCCTTTGGGATGTCGACATGCTCAATATACCCATGTCGACATAGTGTCAGTTAATTTCAAAATTTAAATTTGAAAAGAAGTGTCTATTCGTTATATCTCTTCACGAATGGACATGGCTGTTGTTCTTCTATAAATAGGGGCTGCTTTCAACAAATTTTTAATCATATTTTTTGGTTTTCATTTCTCTTCTTCTTCCACATTTCTTTATACACATTCGTAACATTACTCTGCCGAAATCAACACTGAATCTAACTAGATTATCTCTGGTTTGATTCTCTATCAATATCTCAACAAGATCCTCAGTGCTATTCAGAGTTATAGGCTTTTTGTAATCAATTAAACGAGAAAAGGTGTGATTGTGGCCTTGGAAATCAATCAAGCGAGAAAAGGCGTGATTGTAGCCTTGGAAATCAATTGGGTGAACTTGTTGCCCAGGAAATCAAGTATCTCTACCCAGAGGATTGTGAATCGGGAGGGTGTACCTCGTAGTCTTGAAATCGAGGGTGTAATTGTACAATTGCTTTTGAAAGGAAATCCATACTTGTGTGCGGGACTGGATGTAGGGTAACTCCGAACCAGTATAAAATCTGGTATGTTCTTTCCTTTACTGCTTTTACTTTATTTCTTCATCTGTGTTTGATTCCGTGATCATATCTGTGTCTGAATATTTCATACATTTGTGTTCAAATTAACAAAAACTCAAAAATATTTAATAATTCCTTAAAACACTATTTACCCCCTTCTAGTGTTTATCCCAGCCTTAAGATCCGTAATCCGCATTTCTCACATTGGTATCAGAGCAAGGTTTTCAAAGTTTCATAATTTGATTTTTGAAAATTTTCAAAATGGCCACCAACACTGGTACTGTTACTAACACTAGTATCCCTGTCACTAGTCCATTTGTAAAAGATATGTATAGTAGATTTCAGGATATTGTGCATTCTCTAATATCATTGGGAAAGGAATTTTTGGAAGAAGATCAAGTTAGAAAATTTTAAAATTCTCTTACTCTAGAATGGGATCAAAAGACACTTGCGATCGAAGAGGCAAATGACATTAGTACCTTAAAGATAGAAGAATTAATTGGAAATCTAATATTGTTTGAAGTCCAAATGATCTGGAGAAGAGAAAGCAAAGCATCTGAAAAGAAATCAATGACATTTAATGCATTGACTGATGGATCAGACTCAAACAGCGATAATGATGAAGAGATAGCCTTTATGACTAGGAATTTTCGAAAATTTCTGAAATACAGAAAGATGAATAATCTCAAAAGAAACAACTATAAGAACTCTAGAAATCAGAATGTATTGCCAAACAATGTCAAATGTTTCTACTGTGATGAACCAGGCCATATCAAAAGAGACTGTCCGTATCCAGAGAGGCAAAATCCTCCTATAAACAATGATTCAGTAAAGAAATGGAAGCATGCATTTACAGCTACTCTAGATGACTCAGACTCGTCCTTAAGCGATAATGATCAGAAGATAGATAATTCAAAATTCTATTTCATGGCAGTTCACGACTCCGACGAATTCAGAGAAACGGACTCAGAAAAAGGTACACATTTACAATACAATTGATTGAAATTGCATTATTAGAATTAGATGCTTGATTGATTGATTTTGAATTGGTGTGTTATTTGAATTTTAAATTTTTTTACTATTATTTTATTATTATTTTATTAGTATAATAATATATTATGGAATATACTATAATTCTAATAATATTCCAAATATATATAGACATTAAAAATAATAAGTGTGTGTGTGTGTGTGTGTGTGTGTATATTAGAGTACTCAAGAAAAATAAATCATAGAAATTCACAAGCACATGTCGACGTGGTCCCTACCATGATGTCGACATGGGTACAAAATTTGAAATTTAAAATTTGAATTCAAATGGTTGAATTTTCCTCCACCTTTTCACTTCATTCAATTCTCTAAAAAGGCATCTTTTGACCAGAGAACATGTCCTTTGAGAATCTATTTATTCACTATCTTTTATCACATCTTTTAACTGTCATTTTCAAATTCAAACTCTCTCTTCAAAACTTCAAGCTCTCTACTCTCTACTCTAATGGCTTCTTCAAGAAACCCCTCTACCATGAGAATTTCCAGAAAGATAAAAAGCAACTCTTCAATGATCCAGAGGCTATAAAAGCATACATCAATTATGCTAACTATGCAAAAGTCCATCCCGGAAAGTTTGCTATATTTCAAGATTTCTCTTCTTATGAAATTGATTCTCTTTTTGCAAACAATCAAATTCTTAGTCTTGTTGATGCTTTTCAAAATGATTTTGTTTGTTATCCAAATCTTGTTAAAATTTTCTATGCAAATTTAAACTGTGGATTTTATATTGGAAATGATGATGAAATTTGGAGTAGTGTCAAAGACACTAGAATTGTTTTGAATTATGATCTTTTGGGTACCATTATCAATTGCAAGAGTACGGGAATTGATCTTTCTAATTTTAAAATCAATGAAAATGATCGTGAGACATTTCATCACATTTTCGAAGGAAATGATAATTTTGAATTCAAAAATCAAAACTTTCGACCAAAAGCTAGAATTGTCAATTTTCTTTTACAACATACTTTGACGCCAAGATCGGGAAATTTTAACAATCCTACTTCAAAAGTTTGCAAAGCACTTTTTACAATTTTTGGAAATTATGATATTAATTGGGCGCAAGTTATTCTGGATGAACTTCGTCCCAAAAATCTTGAAATGGGTGAGAATACTTTATATTGTGGAATTTATCTTACCCGGATTTTTATCTATTTTGGAGTGGATTTCAAAGGAGAAAAAATTGTTTCTAGAGAAATCTTCAATCATTCCAACATTTCGCTTATGAAAATTCCATTTGTTTTTCAACCTTATGCGACTCTTGCCGAAAAGGAAGAGAGTTTGGCTCATGAGGAGATGGAAGAAGAGAAAGAGGAAGAAGAAGAAGAGATGGAATGGAAATTGAAGAAGAAGAAGAAGGCAAAACTTCTTTGGAAAGCATCGACTATCCTCATAATCTATCCAACAAAACCCTTCTCAAAAACCAAAAGACCATTGTTGAGAATCAACGGATTCTTAAACGATCCGTTAGTAAGAAGTTGGACAAAATTTCATCCAAGATGAACAAGTTTATTTCCAAAGTCAGCAAGAAGCTTGGATTATCTTCATCTTCGTCATCCTCTAAATAGTTCTAACTTTTCGTATCTCGTTGTATTTGTTTTAGTTTATTTTGATTTGAATGTTCGTGTAGTTCTTTGTGTTTAATCGTTGTATCGTGTTATCATGAAATGAAGTTGAATTCCTTTTCTGTTATCTAGCTTATCTTATCTCCAGAATAAATGTTAGTATATTATACACACACACACACAATTATTCACAAAATCAAAATAAGCCATCAAAATTCACTACACCATGTTAACATCTCCCTATGAACATGTCGACATGTACTGGTCAGAAATGACATTTCATTTTGAATTTGAAATTTGGATAACTACCTTATGTTTATTCATGTCAAACGAATTTCTACACCTATAAATACCTATTTCTTCCAGAATTCATCACTGAATATTATTTCTTATCCACTTTGCCTCTCATTCTTCTCACAAACTCAAATATGGCCAATCCAATTCATAATCTATCAGAAAATCTTGAAGAGACTCTTAATTCTTTCAAGAATATTCTTTCGTTCATTGATCGAAACCAGAGACACTTAGAGTTGGGTCAAATGCAGATGATCAAAGAGCAAGAAAGGCATTTCGATGCACTACGATGGATGATTTCCTCCCTGCACAAGGACGATAACGAAGCACATCCTCCAATCTCTCTCACTAATGATAATGAAAATTGGGATGCCATTAAAGCAGACCCTATATTTAGAGAAGAAGGATGAGTGGAAGTTCCTCGTAATGTTTGATTTGATTGGTTTGTTTGATTTGAATTGTTTGATTTGAATTGTTTGATTTGATTTGAACTGTTTTGGATTGATATTTGGTGTGAAAAACATGTATAAATATGCATTAATATTTGTATGATCTTTAATTAATTATCATGTCTATCAGTATAATTATCTCTTAATCTATCTATTATATACTCTATTGCATAGTTTACTAATGCATGTACTTTAGTCCAAGAATGAAGGGAAGTTATATAGTTTGGAGATTATATAGTTTGGAGTTAGTTTTTGTTGATGACAACGGGGGAGAAATATAAAATAGGATAGTTAGGCATAGACTAAGGGGGAGTTATTAGGATAGAAGTAATATTTTAAATATAAAATAGGATAGTTATGAATAGATTAAGGGGGAGTTATTAGATAGAAGTAATATTTTATGAAAAAAGGTTTTCATCGTCAAAAGAGGGAGATTGTTAGTCCGTGAGATGATGGTTTTGATGATAACAATCTTAGAATAGGATTATAAAATATGAATACTAACATTATAGTTTAGAAATATATGTATATGCAAGATTTAACCATGTAAGTACCAAGAATGAAGACTATACAGTATAGAGATTCAAGATATTAAGATTGAAGACTCATGAGTATCAAGAATATCGAGATTATTAAGAGTTCAAGGTTTCAAGAATAAGTAATTTTAATTAGGAATTTTTGTTAAAACTTCTAGAAAAGCACTGGCATCTTAAAATCCAATTTATTCGTGGAATGGAATCCACTTCGAGCCCGTTAAAGGGATGGAACCCTAAGTAGGATGGAACCTACGAAAAATCTAGTAGAACTTTGTTTTGTATCCGCTAATTTTTATTCAAAATGATTTTACAAAATTATATCTTTTTTTCAAAAATGATTTCAAAAACCTTCCTTTTAAAATATCAAAAACATCTATCCTGATTTCATATACTTTTAGCCTCAAAATAATCTTTAATTTCAAAATCAAATTATTCTTAGTTTTAAAACTATCTTTAATAATAATATATTTAACTTTTAATATTTATACTTATATTTAAATATAAAATTATATATATATTATTCTCTATATTTACTTATGTATTTTAACTATAGTAAAGTATATTTATAAAGTTTAAAATAGTTTTTAATATAAGATAAAAGTTATTTTCAAAGAAAAACAAACCACCAAAAATTCCTTTGGGATGTCGACATACTCAATATACCCATGTCGACATAGTGTCACTTAATTTAAAAATTTAAATTTGAAAAGAAGTGTCTATTTGTCATATCACTTCACGAATGGACATGGCTGTTGTTCTTCTATAAATAGTTTTCAATGAATTTTTAATCATATTTTCTGGTTTTCATTTCTCTTCTTCTTCCACATTTCTTTATACACATTCTTAACATTACTCTGCCGAAATAAACATTGAATCTAACTACATTATCTCTGCTTTGATTCTCTATCACTATCTCAACAAGATCCTCAGTGCTATTCAGAGTTATAGGCTTTTTGTAATCAATTAAACGAGAAAAGGTGTGATTATGGCCTTGGAAGTCAATCAAGCGAGAAAAGGTGTGATTGTGGCCTTAGAAATCAATTGGGTGAACCTGTTTCCCGAGAAATCAAGTATCTCTACCCAGAGGATTGTGAATCTGGAGGGTGTACCTCGTAGCCTTGAAATCGAGGGTGTAATTGTACAATTGCTTTTGAAAGAAAATTCGTACTTGTGTGCGGGACTGGATGTAGGGTAACTCCGTACCAGTATAAAATCTGATGTGTTCTTTCCTTTACTGCTTTTACTTTATTTCTGCATCTATGTTTGATTATGTGATCATATATGTGTCTGAATATTGCATACATTTGTGTTCAAATTAACAAAAACTCAAAAAGATTTAATAATTCCTTAAAACACTATTCACCCCCCTCTAGTGTTTATCCTAGCCTTAAGATCCGTAATCCGCATTTCTCATAATTGGTACACATTTAAATTAGACTTAAAGGCAATATAATTTGTTTGGGCTTTAAATGGGTATGGAACCCATATGGGGCCTGATGTGTTTCGACCATAACATGACCAGATAAGGCTAGCTTATGGCATGAAAAATGGGCTAGGTTCTTGATAGATAAGAGGAATGATGGGTAGGAGAGAATAGTGGATCTGGATCTTAACTTGTCTCTCTATTCTCTTCTCTATAAATAGATCATAACCCTCATTCTTTTTCCGACTTTTAGAGCATCCATCTACCCTTACTTTTAACAGAAATGTACGCGCCGTCTCCTCCTACATTTCTAAAGCTCAAATGAAATAAAAACAAACGTTATTCGATAGATGGTGGTCATCGGTTCAGGGGCTTGCAACTTGCTGATTTAAAACTAGTTCAGGGAGTTGATCTTATCATTTCAAGGTGTATTAATAGGCTTTGGAGATAAGGAAATTTTTTGATCTACAATTATAATTCAATGTCTAAATAGTTTATACATTATATATTGTTTATTAGTTAGGCGATGATTCCAGTATATCGATATATCGTCACATTTAGAATGGTTGTATGATTATATGTATATGTATATATTAAAAAAATTATGACATATACCTACCATTAATACTCACGGCACAAAAGAAATGATTTTTTTACTATTTAACTAGTTTAATATTCCTTATTTAAATTATTCAAAGATCATAATTTAAATATTATATCTTATACTATCAAAATATGGTTTTATAATGGGTACTTTTGGCACAGGTCCTTGATAGGTTTCAAAATTCACAAAAACCCCAGTGAAAAAAGTATGTAAGTTAGGTCCTTATTTTTCAAAAATCATCAAAAAACATATAAAAAACATATAAAAACTTCCAAATTTTAAAAATTATTTCAATTATTATTTATCTTCGTATCCATGTCAAAAAAATCAAAAAACAAGGATGAAAAGTGAATAAAGGCACACATTATTTTTCAGGAATACTTGTAGACATATATGTAATTTTAGAGAATAATTGATGACATGTCTGCATTTATTTTGGATAGCATGCCTTTACAACTAAAAATTGCAGATACGCCTGCATTTTTAAGGAATAAGTGCAGATATTTACGTAAATATCCTGGTTGTTAAATCAAGGTGCAATTATTCAGTGAATAATTGCACACATGTCTGCAATAATATAGAATAATTGTGTACATATCTGCAATTATTCAGATGTTTATCGAATACAATTATTCGGTGAATAATTGTAGACATATCTGCAAATATATGGTATAATTATAGATATGTCTGTGATAATTGCATATATGTTTGAATTATTTTTTTGCAGAAACCTGGTTATAATATTTACAATTTTTTGAGATTTTTTTAAAGCACTGACACAAAAAAATACATGTTGCTACATAAAATAATTATAAGAACCCGCTTTACAACTTTTATTTAGGGAGGATGCCGTTTGAATTAACTTTAGTTTTAGGGATGCGTGACTAATATTCACTTTTATAATTTTATATATTTAGTTTCACACTTAAAATATTTCGGCATAACTAAAATAACTGATATGTATTTATTATTATTTAAATCAATCAACTACATAAATTAATTATATCAACATATATTATAGAAAATATGTTTTATATTTTATAAAATTAAATTAGCATATGACATGATTTCGGCGGAATGATTAAATTTTTTATAAAATTTAAATATCTAATTACTAGTTGTAAACAAATTTGAATTTAAAAATTGATTTTAAATTATAATATATATACATAATATTTAAATACTAAATATCCATCAAATTTTTACTGAAAAATTAAAATTCATTTCGAAAATGATTTTTATATTAACTAATTAATTGATTTCATTTTAAAATTTTTATTTTAAAATAATTTTAAAATAAATAAAAAACCTTTTTGACGTGAAAGTTATTAGAGATATATAAAATTTATTTTATATATTTTGGACGTATTTTATTCTAATATTAATACATATGTATGTATGTATGTATGTATGTATGTTTATTTATTTATTATTAAATTATTAGTAAGATATGTATATACATATATTATATATATATATATTATTTTAATAAAAAACATCAATTTTGTTTTTGGTTTTTGCAGCAAAATAAATAAATACTTTTAATATAATTTCCATTAATTTTATATACACATATATATCATTATATATATATTATAAATTCCACACACACATATATATATTTATAAATTATTCAAAATAAAATATTAGGTTTATATGTATGCATTTATGATATTATATATATAAATAATTAAAAGATATAAACATACATTTGGACGATATGTTTGTATACTAGATATGCTAACATGTCCATTGCGGTGTAACACTTATACACAGGCATGTTAAACCTTACACAGATTTCTATATTGCACATGCACACACACATATATGTGTATATGATACATGTACATATATAATATAATATTAATTATATAGTATAAAACAAATTATAAGTATAAATAAATAATGATTTTATTTAAAATAAATTTAGAAATATTCTAAATAAATTAGATCTCATAGACCTAATAGATATTCAAAATAGTAAAAAAAATTGAAATTCGCTTAGTACTTCCACTGTGGGCTAGGCTAGTTCCAATACATAACACATATGTATGTATGTATGTATGTATATACACGTGGGTGGTAGAAAATAATAATGTTAGTTATAATAGATTTAGTTATCAATTGGGAGCAATCTGTTTGAAAAATTATCTTTGTTAAAAGTTTGCACTATACCATTATTTATGGCCACTACGTGCCCTCTTTTGAAGCCTAAATTACTTTCAATATATCTATTCGATCTTTTATCCTTTTAATGAAGTAGACCTTGTTGATCAATTTATAGCTAGGATTAGCTACCAATTATATATAAACATCGCAAATGTATAAATTAGGTTGTTAGCAGCCATGTTGACAGTATTAAATATTCTTGGGTTCCTTTTGAACCATATATACCAATAAATAATACTAAAGACGATGTCGTGTAAAATTCTATAATCTTTACCGCATTTGAATCTGAGGTTATTCTAGTAATTATCACAGCTAAAGTCAATTTTAGTCAGGGTAAAGTCAAAGAGGTTAAGTGAATTAACAAGCATTAAAATCGTCAAGGGACGGTTGTAGTTAAGGTGAATTATTTTCTAGTTATAAATTTAAAAACACCTTTTTATCTATAAGCATATTCTTTTCTTTAAGAATTTGATTGGACTTAATATGTTATGAAGGATTTACCACAAGTGCAACATTGCCATGGTGGGGCGTTAATTTTCCAAATAGTTTTGAACATTTTTGGTGAAGTCCTTGAGGAGTTTAAAAATTTGTACACTGAGTTTTGGGTGTAGTATAACGACCCTGACTCGACCTTCGAAAATCGATACCGAATACGACACTCGTATTCAAATGCCGCAGATCCAAACGTCGAATCTGGTTCGCCGGAGCTTATAACACAATTAAGTACAACACAACAGAAGAAAAGAAATGAATATCATATACAATTCCAATGAATACAATATCCAATGATACAACAATGATATCAAAATGATACAAGAATATAAGAGACAATAAACAATAGTGGAAAATGAATAGCAAAAGAGATAACTTCAATGATCAAACAACAACTCCAATCCAATGCTCAAAGCCAAAACTCCAACCCACTAGCTCGAACCACCATCACGTTTCACCAAGCTAAGCAAGTCTCGTCCGTGAATCCGAAGACTCCAAAGAATTACAAAGAGAATGCTGAAGGGTATCAAATCGATATCTACTATCCGACTATCTGAAAACCCCAACTTCAGACTGCCCGTGTGGAAAATTGTGGGCACCCACAGTTTAGGAAGGGAACAATAAACTCCGGGTCAGTCATGGGACTGGTATGAGCAAACAAAAACATTTTATCTTTAAAACAAACAAAAGATTTTAAATTTGAAATCCACAATGCTTTTTGAAAAATGAAACTACCATAAGGCCTCCCGCACACACACCATGCAAACGCAGAATTGGAGGAGATTTCTCCTTATGATAGTCAAACATACTTGATACGCGAAAACCATTTTGATATTATTATTAGTGCATAGTGGAAAATATTTCGAAAGTATAATGTTAATCTTATCCAGCATATAACATTTCGTTGCGTGCCTACTATAGCTACCATGTTCAATAGCAGGTTACCACCACATTCCATGGCAGGTTATACAACTAAAATCGTACTGGACGCGTATTGTTTCTTTGGATTTTCCAACAAATGGTCAGGCCAAGAAACTTCCCATTTCCACATGGGTACGTCTCTGGAGGGACGTCCTGAGAACCATCCCTCAGTTCTCTACCAACACAAGGCCGGTGTACCCCCTGCCCAGGAGTATCACCTAAGATATTCCATTCCCAGTCGTAACCAACCTTTATCCGAGCGCTCGATACCAACAACCACAAAGTAATGTATTTGCAGTAACCACATAGGTTAAATATCTAGGCTCCATACCACGATATCACCTCTATCCATAAGAAATAGACACACCCTAGGGGCGCGACGCCTGAAACCTTGCTACATCTTTCCTGTTTCGACCATTTTCGAGGTGTGAGGTCCTGATGCAGTCTCGTCCATAAAGCTACGCTTTTCACAAAGCCTTGCTTTGATCAACAAATGATCAACATCACTTTGTATGCCACATTACCAAATTAGGAATGTATCACTAGTAACTATCAACTACATAACCTCTGAGCTCGTACGTCTCTGAGAAGGGTGTTAAGCTAAGAGATTAAATCTCCGCCACCAAATAGAAATGTATTTGATAGAAACCGGTTTTACATCTCAAAGTGTAACGTCGGACACACATCCATACAAGTCTATTCTGGGTTCGAACAGAACCGAAGGCACTTTCGAAGAAGCCCTTGCAAATCCGGATAATTCTCTAATCATGTCCAGACTTCCCATCGCAATGGGTGCTCAAATCTCTATACTGGGGATCAGCCAATGCAGAGACATTCGACAAGAAATCCTTTCGTTTTTGAAAATATCCGGTCTTCACCACTGGTCTTCAATTGCTATCCATAATGTCGTATCACTATTTGGAATGAGTTATATGACATAAAGGTCCTCTCCCGGCTAAACCGAATAGTGAGCGCAATATTTAAAAACATATGGATATGGGATCTTAGTTAAGTCACAACTTATTATCTAAAACTTTTCTTTCAAATGGTTTAAACAAATTACCATTTACAAATCTTTTTGAACAAAAGATTCACTTCACAAAGTTTACCAATCTTTCACAAAGATTCATTAATATCTTTCCAATTCAAATCCTTTATACAAAAGATACGCTTTTCAGATCCCTTTTAAATTTGAAAACAAACTTCACCAATCTTAACAAAGATTCATCCATAGCCTTTCAAAACGATTTCCCTTTCAAATTGGATTAACTCATATAATCAAAGATTCAATTCATAGCTTTAAAAAAAATCATTTTCAAAGATTCATTCATAACTTTCAAAGCCATTCTATTTCAAACATGAAAACTTTTCAACACAATTTGAAAATTCTTTCCTTATATAAAAGCTATTATTATTTGAAACCACTCGTTTCCATTTCAGAAAACCAGATTATAATTGCACGAGTTAAGGCCTTTCAAATATAAACTTGGGTTAAATTCAAATTCTCAAAACCCTACTTTTAAAATGGTTTAAAAACCCATATAAACTTGTATAAACTTTTCACATCATAAATTATCAACATAGAATTCAATTTCAAATTTTGAATTCAAATTTTAAATCAAATTTCAAAACTAAATCAAGTTATTCAAAAATAACTTCTATCTTTGAAATTCCTTTCCAAAAGTTTTTCACTTTAAACCCAATCCATATCCAAAACCATTTGGATTTAAAAATCCAATTTTTAAAATTATTTCAAAAATCTGTGACTTAACCGATGTCCTCATGCAATCGATATTTGTGTGTGTATAGTGTAGTACAGGAGTTTTACACAATAATGTAACAACATCAATTATCACGGATTCAATCATATTAATATCGATAAGCGGTATAATCTATAACGCTTATCATCATTCACAGATTCACAGATAGATATGTAAATGCATCACAGATAAATAATAGACACACATAGCTCAATCAAAACAATCCATATCACAGAATCATTATAGATCAACTCAAAACATTTATACAGTTCATACATCCATATGCAAAATCAATTAATTATCTGATTAATTTAAATCAGATGAGTCATCCATCATGGTTAATTAACTTTAATTGATTTCAAATCATTTAATTAATTGTTCTTCAATCATATATTAATTTAAATTAATCAACTTTTTAATTATTAAATAATTCACCTTTAATTATTCAATTGCCCTTTAATTAATTCACCTAACTTATTAAGAATCTTTAATTAACCATATTTGAAATTAATTATCATGAACAGTTATTAATTACAAATAACTTAGACGCTTAATTATTAATTTACCCATTAATTAATTACAAACCCTTAATTAATTACAATTACAATTATAAATTAATTAACCAATCTTTACTTACAATTATAAATTAATCATTCTTAATTACTTTCCAAAATAAATAATTAATAATTATCTTAATTAATATTTTTAAAAAACTTCCTTAAAGTTTGAAAACAAATTATTACCAATTTGAAAACTTTAATGTCAATTTCATTAAATACTTAACTTAGGTTAAGTACTAAATCAAAATATTAATATAGATTTTAGAAAATATTGTTAAACATTTTCCTCAAATAATTAAACTTGTAATGAGTTCTTAACTTATCATTATCAAACCTTAATTAAGTCAACAATACTAAAAATTGTTTTAAAGAAAAATTCACTTTTAAATTAATTACCTTAATTACATTAATTAATTATCCTTAGATTAATTAATCTTTGAACACTTGATTATTTACATTAATTAATTATCCTTAGATTAATTAATCTTTAAACACTTGATTGTTCAATCTTAAATTATTAATTTATTTACCTTATTACTTTTATTAAGTAATTAACTTCAAGAAATTAATCTTCTTTAACAAATAAATTAACTTAGACTTTTAAAGTTAATTAACAATTAAAAACAACTTTCCTTAATTTACGTCTTATTATTATTGAATAAGTTTTTTAAAATAAAGGTTATATGTATTTTAACACTTTTATGAACTTAGTTAATTTCGTTTAAAACCTTTTAACCATATCAAAACTTGGATAAACTTTTATCATTTACAAAAGAATTGGCTTCTAACAAAATTGTTTCAATTAAACTTGATTTTGTTTTAAAGATTAAAAACGGTTTTATGTTCAATCACTCAAACCCGAGCCATATTCTAAATTACCCGAGCTTGTCTTCGAGTTACGCACCTTCTTCTCATACATATGCTTTTCTCGAGTCATACCCTAGAATACTTCATCTTCCCTAAATCGTAAAAAAAATCCGAACACCACCATAGCCATGCACATATACGACTAGGAAATTCGTCGCCGATCATCACTCTGGCCACCATCCACTCGCAATCGACCCCAACAATCATCACAATCCAGCAGAAATACGAAACCATTACCCATACAGAAATCGACCATTCGATCAGAACTTGAACCCAAAAGACGATCGAAAAACGCCCCTTCCACGACGAACCAGACCCTGATGAGCCTCGCCATCTGCCTCCTAGCTTCGTCTCGAACCCTTACATCCGTTCCCTCACTCACGATTCAACCTGATTCACCAAGATTGACGAGATTACCTCGACAACATCACAGACCTAAATCCGGCCATGAACCCTACTGCGCCCCTCCCCGATCACCACGGCCCTAGATAGCCTCATCCTCCATTTTTCCAAAGTCACCGGACACCTCGGCCACCTCCCTGCCAAAACCATAATCATCCTATCGCCGGTCGACAGAAATTGACTAACAACCCAAAAACGAGCAACTCACCAATTCTCATCAAATGCTAGTTTAAAAATCACAAACTTTATTCTAAATTCATGATTCAATCACTTGCATCAGTTTCCAAAATCCAAAAATGAATTCGAATACAATTATTTTCAACTTATTTTTAGATTTTACTGTCATTTATAATTTTTTTGAAATAAACACCTGATATACATTCCTGAAAATCACTTTAGAATTTGCATCAACATGTTATAGTACTTTTTCTTTTAAACACTCTGGTCTAAAGTCAATCAAATGGAAAGAAATGAATTTTTTTTCATGAAAGTATAATTCCTGAAACACACAGAGGAACATATACACACAGACAGATGAAAATATATAGCATGCATTCCAATCTAATATTTACGCCAACAAAAAAAACTTGCATTACAGTTTAGATTCAAGTTTTTAACCTGTTTTTAAATAAAGTTTACTCACAGACAAACACTTTTTTTTGTTAAGAATTAAGGCCTAAAAATCACTTAGATGAATAGTTTGAAATTTCTAATCAGGTTTTAGAACCTGTTATGTTTGAACAGAAGTCTCCTTAGCTTGTTTCCAGACATGTATACAAATATCAACACACATATGTGTATATAAATTCTCAGGCATTCAATCACACAAGCATGTTTCAGATCATAACTTCAAGAATCATCCAAAAATATCAGGTTTAATAATTTTTGTGTTTTTTAAAAAGTTTGCTTACCTGTTGGTTGAAGGGAACAGAGACAGTGAATCCTGTTTTGTTAACTTGAACTGTTTCTTGTTGTATCAGGTTCTTTATTTTTTTCTTTGATTTTCCATAAATATGCTTCTGATCTGGATTATCTTTGAATCTGCATTTTTAATTTCTAGGTGAAAGCTTTTGCATTCTTGAATTTTAAACTGCCATTTCTTCCTTCTGTTTTCATTCTGTTTTTCAAATCTTTGAAATACTTCTGGGTATTGAATCAGGTTTTGATTCTTTTTGCTTTTGTTTTCATCTGGCTTTATTTCCTTGTTTTCTTCCAGGTTTTGAAATTTGTTTTTGAGTTGATTTTGTTTGAGTTTCCAGGTTGCACTTTTGAACACTTGAATTTGGTTTTGATTTCTTTTGAATTTTCTTTTCAGATTTTGGTTTTAAGATAATCTTGTTTGAGAATTTTCTTTTTGAATTGTTTTGAATGTTTCAGATTTGAGAAAATGTTTTATTTAATTCAAATCATAAATGCCACTTGTTAAATTAGTTGTAAACTAAATGAACACTTGTTCATTACCTATCTCCTCTTGCCTACACTTAATGTATGAATTCTCAAGTTTACAAATGTTAATTCAAAATGTATTCTTTTTACATTTGTATTTTTGTATTAATTATTGTATATATATATATATATACAAATTTGATTTTATCACATGTAACTTTTAAAAGAAAAATGTTTATTAAATCCTTTTAATATATTTATTCATTTTAAAAGAAAAGGTGTTTTAAATTCTTTTATCAAATTCATATTCAACTTTAAAACTTTTATTAATTCTTGTTTCACATCATTCATACATTGTACATACATTGTTCAACTATCAATACTTATACATCCTTAAAGAAAAATGGTTTGAAATTAAATTATACATTACTGTAAATATTTATAAGTTAGTAAATAAATTCTTATTTTCAATACATTTATATTTTTAAACTTAAGATATTAAACTTATTAACAAATACTTATTTTAAAATTTTCATTTTAAACTTAAATAATCATACTTATTATATTTTTGTTTCAAATATAAAATTTTCTTTAAGTCCAGTTTCAATATTTTTTTTATTCCATTTATCATTTATTCCTTTAAAGTTCAAATCAAATTCCTATTTATAGCAAGCACATATCCTATTTATCTTTGAAATATAAAGTTTGATATATCCAATATTTATTTATAAAAACTTATTCTTAAATTTTATTTACAATCTTTTGATATATTTATTCAAATCTTCAAATTAATCCATAATTAAATTTGGAATATAAAATATTATTTTATTTTGAAAAAAAACTCTATTTAATTCACCAATTAATTTCAAAATTTAATTCAATTATCAAATTAGACTTGTTCAAAATTCGGGAATGTTGCAGATTCCCCCATTAAGAAAATTTCGTCCTCGAAATTTGTAATTAGGAGACAACAAAGAAATAAGAAAGATAGAGAAATGAATCACCAGATCAAACTGAGTATCTATTCTGTATTTGGCTTACCAAATCGAAATATCAATAATGGATACAAGAATGAATCAAGATACTCGGGTCACCAGAACTACGAAATATACAGGGGTATTGGTTAGTTTGAAAGATAACTAGCCATTCGTAGTATATACCTGGACCCAACAGAATAAATAAATGAATTTAATTTTCCATAATTCTCAAACACTGGGTATGGATTCCAAGCTCAAGTCGGACTATTGCAAAGAATAGACAGATATATGGATACAATCCCAAAACTTTTTGTTTAAACAACCAAAATATACCTACCAACCATAGCAACCAAAGCAAAAAATTCATCCAAACAACAATTCTGACCCGTCTGGAGTTTATGTCCCATGAAAATATATCAAAGCTTCTTCCTGGAGCAACCAGGAATCATTAAAGAATTGAAAAGATGAATCAAAGGAGATTGATAGAGAAAGTTGTTTCCGCTATCACAGGGTATCAACCATTTGTAGTCGTATTCCCATGTCCCCTATCTCGTCCTCTTCTTGTACTCATACTTACTATCAGCGAATAGTAAGAGAATTTACTGAGGCATTCAGACGGATATCTTAGGGATACACTCATTCTAGGGTATACTTCACCCTATCTCTAATGAGCTACTTAATGTGTTATACTCCTGAGCTAAAGTTTCAACCTTCAGCTCTGATACCAAATATAACGACCTTGACTCGACCTTCGAAAATCGGCACCGAATACGACACTCGTATTCAAATACCGCAGATCCAAACGTCGAATCTGGTTCGCCGAAGCTTATAACACAATTAAGTACAACACAGCGGAAGAAAAGAAATGAATATCATATACAATTCCAATGAATACAGTATCCAATGATACAACAATGATATCAAAATGATACAAGAATATCAGAGACAATAAACAACAGCGGAAAACGAATAGCAAAAGAGATAACTTCAATGATCAAACAGCAACTCCAATCCAATGCTCAAAGCCAAAACTCCAACCCACTAGCTCGAACCACCATCACGTTTCACCAAGCTAAGCAAGTCTCGTGCGTGAATCCGAAGACTCCAAAGAATTCCAAAGAGAATGTTGAAGGGTATCAAATTGATATCTACTATCTAACAATCTGAAAACCCTAACTCCAGACTGCCCGTGTGGAAAATTGTGGGCACCCAGAGTTTAGGAAGGGAACAATAAACTCCGGGTCAGTCATGAGACTGGTATGAGCAAACAAAAACATTTTATCTTTAAAACAAACAAAAGATTTTAAATTTGAAATCCGCAATGCTTTTTGAAAAATGAAACTACCATAAGACCTCCCGCCACACACACCATGCAAATGCGGAATTGGAGGAGATTTCTCCTTATGATAGTCAAACATGCTTGATACACGAAAACCATTTTGATATTATTATTAGTGCATAGTGGAAAATATTTCGAAAGTATAATATTAATCTTAGCCAGCATACAACATTTCGTCGTATGCCTACTATGGCTACCATGTTCAATAGCAGGTTACCGCCACATTCCATGGCTGGTTATACAACTAAAACCGTACTGGGTGCGTATTGTTTTTTTGGATTTTCCAACAAATGGTCAGGCCAAGGAACATCCCATTGCCACATGGGTACGCCTCTAGAGGGACGTCCCGAGAACCATCCCTCAGTTCTCTGCCAACACAAGGCCGATGTACCTCCTTGCCAGAAGTATCTCCTAAGATATTCCATTCCCGGTCGTAACCAACCTTTATCCGAGCGCTCGATACCAACAACCACAAAGTAATGTATTTGCAGTAACCACATAGGTTAAATATCTAGGATCCATACCACGATATCACCTCTATCAGAAGAAATGGACATACTCTAGGGGCGCGACCCCTGAAACCTTGCTGCATCTTTCCTGTTTCGACCATTTTCGGGGTGTGAGGTCCTAATGCAGTCTCGTCCACAAAGCTTCGCTTTTCACAAAGCCTTGCTTTGATCAACAAATGATCAGCAGCACTTTGTATGCCACATTACCAAATTGGGAATGTATCACTAGTAACCATCAACTACATAACCTCTAAGCTCGTACGTCTCAGAGAAGGGTGATAAGCTAAGAGAATAAATCTCTGCCACCAAACAGAAATGTATTTGATAGAAACTAGTTTTACATCTCAAAGTGTAACTTCAGACACACATCTATGCAAGTCTGTTCCGGGTTCGAACAGAAGTGAAGGCGCTTCCGAAGAAGCCCTTGCAAATCCGGATAATTCTCTAATCACGTCCGGACTTCCCATCACAATGGGTGCTCAAATCTCTATACCGGGGATCAGCCGATGCAGAGACATTCGATAAGAAATCCTTTCGTTTTCGAAAATATCCGGTCTTCACCACCGGTCTTCAATTGCTATCCACAACATCGTATCACTATTCGAAGTGGGTTATATGACACAAAGGTCCTCTCCTGGCTAAACCGAATAGTGAGCGCAATATTTAAAAACATATGGATATGGGAACTCAGTTAAGTCACAACTTATTGTCCATAACTTTTCTTTCAAATGGCTTAAACAAATTACCATTTACAAATCTTTTTGAACAAAAGATTCACTTCACGAAGTTTACAAAGTTTACCAATCTTTCACAAAGATTCATTAATATCTTTCCAATTCAAATCCTTTATACAAAAGATACGCTTTTCAAATCCCTTTTAAATTTGAAAACAAACTTCACCAATCTTAACAAAGATTCATTCATAGCCTTTCAAAACGATTTCCCTTTCAAATTGGATTAACTCATCCAATCAAAGATTCAATTCATAGCTTTAAAAAAAAATCATTTTTAAAGATTCATTCATAACTTTCAAAGCCATTCTATTTCAAACTTGAAAACTTTTCAAAACAATTTGGAAATTCTTTCCTTATATAAAAGCTATTATTATTTGAAACCACTTGTTTCCATTTCAGAAAACCCAATTATAATTGCATGAGTTAAGGCTTTTTAAATATAAACTTGGGTTAAATTCAAATTCTCAAAACCCTACTTTTAAAATGGTTTAAAAACCCATATAAACTTGTATAACGTTTTTACATCATAAATTCTCAACATAGAATTCAATTTCAAATTTTGAATTCAAATTTTAAATCAAATTTTAAAACTAAATCAAGTTATTCAAAAATAACTTTTATCTTTGAAATTCCTTTCCAAAAGTTTTCCACTTTAAAACCAATCCATATCCAAAACCATTTGGATTTAAAATTTCAATTTTTAAAATTATTTCAAAATCTGCGACATAACTAATTTCCTCATGCAATCCATATTTATGTGTGTACAGTGTAGTCCAGGAGTTTTACACAATAGTGTAACAACATCAATTATCACGGATTCAATCATATTAATATCGATAAGCGGTATAATCTATCACGCTTATCATCATTCACAGATTCATAGATAGATATGTAAATGCATCACAGATAAATAATAGATACACATAGCTTAATCAAAACAATCCACATCACGGAATCATTATAGATCAACTCAAAACATTTATACACTTCATACATCCATAAGCAAAATCAATTAATTATCTGATTAATTTAAATCGGACGAGTCATCCATCATGGTTAATTAACTTTAATTGATTTCAAATCATTTGATTAATTGTTCTTTAATCATTTATTAATTTAAATTAATCAACTTTTTAATTATTAAATAACTCACCTTTAGTTATTCAATTTCCCTTTAATTAATTCACTTAACTTATTAAGTATCTTTAAATAACCATCTTTGAAATTAATTATCATGAATAGTTATTAATTACAAATAACTTAGACGCTTAATTATTAATTTACCCATTAATTAATTACAAACCCCTAATTAATTACAATTACAATTATAAATTAATTAACCAATCTTTACTTACAATAATAAATTAATCATTCTTAATTACTTCCCAAAATAAATAATTAATAATTATCTTAATTAATATTTAAAAAAACTTACTTAAAGTTTGAAAACAAATCATTACTAATTTGAAAAATTTAATGTTAATTTCATTAAATACTTAACTTAGGTTAATTACTAAATCAAAATATTAATTTAGATTTTAGAAAATATTGTTAAACATTTTCCTCAAATAATTAAACTTGTAATAAGTTCTTAACTTATCATTATCAAACCTTAATTAAGTCAACAATACTAAAAATTGTTTTAAAGAAAAATTCACTTTTAAATTAATTACCTTAATTACATTAATTAATTATCCTTAGATTAATTAATCATTAAACACTTGATTATTCAATCTTAAATTATTAATTTATTTACCTTAATTACTTTTATTAAGTAAGTAACTTCAAGAAATTAATCTTCTTTAACAAATAAATTAACATAGACTTTTAAAGTTAATTAACAATTAAAAACTTCTTTCCTTAATTTACTTCTTATTATTATTGAATAAGTTTTTCAAAATAAAGGTTATATGTATTTTAAAACTTTTTTAAACTTAGTTAATTTCATTTAAAACTGCTTAACCATTTCAAAACTTGGATAAACTTTTATCATTTACAAAAGAATTGGCTTTTAACAAAATTGTTTCAATTAAACTAGATTTTATTTTAAAGATTAAAAACTGTTTTATGTTCAATCACTCAAACCCGAGCCATATTCTGAATTACCCGAGCTTGTCTTCGAGTTACGCACCTCCTTCTTAAGCTTTGAGTCATACACATGCTTTTCTCGAGTCATACCCGAGAATACTTCATCTTCCCCAAATCGCAAAAAAAAAAATCTGGACACCACCATAGCCGTGTACATGTACGACTAGGAAATTCATTGTCGATTATCTCTCTGGCCACCATCCACTCGCAATCGACCCCAACAATCATCACAATCTAGCAGAAATACGAAACCATTACCCATACAGAAATCGACCATTCGATTAACTTGAACCCAAAAGACGATCGGAAAACGCCCCTTCCATGACGGACCAGACCCTGATGAGCCTCGCCATCTACCTCCAAGCTTTGTCTCGAACCCTTACACCCGTTCGCTCACTCGCGATTCAACCTGATTCACCAAGGTTGACGAGATTACCTCGACAAAATCACAGACCTAAATCCGGACATGAACCCCACTACGCCCCTCCCCGATCACCACGGCCCTAGATAGCCTCATCCTCCATTTTTCCAAAGTCACCTGACACCTCGGCCACCTCCATGCCAGAACCACAATCATCCTATCGCCGCCGATCAACAGAAATTGACTAACAACCCAAAAACGAGCAACTCACCAATTCTCATCAAATGCTAGTCTAAAAATCACAAACTTTATTCTAAAATTCATGATTCAATCACTTGCATCAGGTTCCAAAATCCAAAAATGAATTCGAATACAATTATTTTCAACTTATTTTTAGATTTTATTGTCATTTATATTTTTTTTGAAATAAACACCTGATATACATTCCTGAAAATCACTTTTAGAATTTACATCAACATGTTATAGTACTTTTTCTTTTAATCACTCTGGTCTAAAGTCCATCAAATGGAAAGAAATGAATTCTTTTTGTCATAAAAGTATAATTCCTGAACACACAGAGGAACATGTACACACAGACAGATGCAAATATATAGCATGCATTCCAATCTAATATTTATGCCAATAAAAAAAACTTGCATTACAGTTTAGATTCTAGTTTTTAACCTGTTTTTAAATAAAGTTTACTCACATACAAACACTTTTTTTTGTTAAGAATTAAGGCCTAAAAATCACTTTGGTGAATAGTTTGAATTTTCTAATCAGGTTTTAGAACCTGTTATGTTTGAACAGAAGTCTGCTTAGCTTGTTTCCAGACATATATACAAATATCAACACACATATGTATATATAAATCCTCAGGCATTCAATCATACAAGCATGTTTCAGATCATAACTTCAAGAATCATCCAAAAATATCAGGTTTAATATTTTTTTTTTTTTAAAGTTTGCTTACCTATTGGTTGAAGGGAACAGAGACTGTGAATCCTATTTTGTTAACTTGAACTGCTTCTTGTTGTATAAGGTTCTTTTTTTTTTCTTTGATTTTCCACAAATTTGCTTCTAATCTGGATTAACTTTGAATCTGCATTTTTAATTTCCAGGTGAAAGCTTTTGCATTCTTGAATTTTAAACTGCCATTTCTTCCTTCTGTTTTCATTCTGTTTTTCAGATCTTTGAAATACTTCTGGGTATTGAATCAGGTTTTGATTCTTTTTGCTTTTGTTTTCATCTGGTTTTATTTCCTTGTTTTCTTCCAGGTTTTGAAATTTGTTTCTGAGTTGATTTTTTTTTTGAGTTTCCAGGTTGCTCTTTTGAACACTTGAATTTGGTTTTGATTTCTTTTGAATTTTCTTTTCAGATTTTGGTTTTAAGATAGTCTTGTTTGAGATTTTTCTTTTTGAATTGTTTTGAATGTTTTAGATTTGAGAAAATGTTTTATTTAATTCAAATCATAAATGCCACTTGTTAAATTAGTTGTAAATTAGATGAACACTTGTTCATTACCTATCTCCTCTTGCCTACACTTGTTAATGTATGAATTCTCAGGTTTACAAATGTTAATTCAAAATGTATTCTTTTTACATTTGTATTTCTGTATTAATTATTGTATATATATATATACAAATTTGATTTTATCACATGTAACTTTTAAAAGAAAAATGTTTATTAAATCCTTTTAGTATATTTATTCATTTTAAAAGAAAAGGTGTTTTAAATTCTTTTATCAAATTCATATTCAACTTTAAAACTTTTACTAATACAAAAACAATTTCCTCTCATGTCCTCTACCATTCCTCCCGATGTCCTCCCCCTTACCTCCACTGTCAACTCAATCGTACCTCCCCTCTCCTCTCAAGTCAACTCTCACGTTCGTCCCCTCGACAACTCTGACGAACGCTCCCTCACAACCAACGTCAACTTAGTCCATCTATCATCCTCAGCTAACCTTTTGCCATCACCTCCTAACAATCCAGTAACCACCATCAATGACCCCTTGCATCCCTTTGTAGCTCCTTCTGACCTTTCTGTCCTATGTCCCCCCTCTCATGTCCCCCCAAAATTTCCCCATGCGACCTCCCGATGCATCTCCCTCTCCTCTAACCTCAGTGCCTTCTTCCTCCTCTCAAGGTGAACGAACATGGACTTCGCTTTTTAAGCATAAACCCAAAAATGCTGGGAAGTACATTCCCGTTGACCTATCTCCTGTGTATGAAAATGAAGACCTAGTGCCGAACCATGAAGTAGTTGAAGCTGGAGCAAGGATCTGGAATGAAACATTAGTTGGATTTTTCCTTGACAAGCCGTTATCATACACAGCTGTCATTCAAAAGCTAAAGTTCATCTGGAAATTGAGAGGCTCTGTCACTGTTAAATCAAATGGTATTATCTTCTTATTTAACTTCTCTTGTTCTGAAGATAGAAATAAGATTCTTCAGAGCGACCCCATAATCATGAATAATAAGTTGTTCATTGTCAATCCATATGACGCAGCAATAAGTAATGTCGCTGGCATAGTCACTTCTGTTCCAGTGTAGGTACATTTGTATAATCTCCCGTTATTTGCTTGGTCGCCTCTAGGAATTAATTGGTTAAGTAGTCATTTGGGAAAAATGTTGTGCATGGATGAAATGATGGAAAAGCAGGAGAGGTTGAGCTACGCAAAATGCTTGATTGAGGTTAAACCGGACAAGGAGCTAGTAGATGAGTTTCTGGTCAAGCTGGTGGAAGGAGGATTTCAAAAAATTTATGTGCAGTATTTGTGGAGGCCAGACGTATGTGTTACGTGTAAATATTTTGGTCATAAAACTGAATGTTGTGACAGGATGGAAAAAAGTTATAAAGATAGTGAAAAGGAAAAAAGAGACAATGGTAGTAAAGGAAAAGAAAGAGATACAACAAAGATAGTCCAAGGGAATAGAAATGCAAGGCCTCTTCAGAAGCGTGTATCGGGAAATGGCAACGTGTAAAAGATAGGAGAAAAGAAAATACTGTGAATGAAAGAAAAATGGATCAAGTCACAGGAAGCAATGAAGAAAATGAGAAAGAAATAGACCGAGTCAAAAATGATAATGAAATAGGAAAAGAAGAGCGTAATAAAGTAGACCATAAAAATGTACAAATGGGTAATGAAAAAGATAACAGCGAAGATAGTACTGAAGGTGCTACTGACAACATTCAAGTAACTGCTGAAGATGTGAACAAGGATAATATAGATGAAAGGGAAGGGAGAGCTGAAGATGATGACATGGTAGAAAAACTCTTAATCACTAATCAATTTGATGCACTACTTAACCTGGATGAGGATGGAAACATGAATTTTTTGTGTGAAGAGAATCAAATTGCTGAAATTCAAGGTCAAATTGCACTTGAAGAAGTTGTTATACAAGTAGCTGCAGAAAGTCATATAAAACAAAAAGACAAGAGTAACACAGTGGATACACAAGGGAAGGTAGACCAAATAATGCAAAAGCAAGATAAAGTGAATATAACACAACAAACTGAAGCAAGAGAGGCAGAACATACTGAAGATGGAAATAATAGTGAGGGTAAAAATGAAGAAGAACCCAACACTAGTGGAAGGAAAAATGGAAAAAACAGAAACTTGAAAATGGGGCAAAGAAATACAACAACAAAGAAAAATGACATGCACAAGGAAGAAAAAACATGCACAACTTATCAGCTCAATACCCAAACAACTATCTCTCCCTCCCAAGTAAATGACAAATCTCACAATCCTCCTCCAACAAATATTTACTCCAAAATCAATCTGCCATCGGCATTCAAACCTCCACCCCCTTTGTCAACTCTCTCTCTATCTCAGATTTCCACTCCACCTAAACCTATTCTCACAACCACACCAAAGTCAGATGAAACATCCAATAAGGAAATTACCCCCCTATCAGCAACTATCCCTAACTACTTGTCCTCGTCACAGGCAGTAACTAGGCGAATGAAGATAGAAATGCTCAATGCCCATGTTACTCAATGTTGACACGCATTTGGAGCATGGAATATACGTGGTGGACATCAAGCAATCAAGCTAGATGAATGTAAACAGCTTACCAGTACACATCACTTATCAATCTTAGCCATACTAGAAACAAAGTTAAATCTTATGATGACGATCAAGGCAGCACATTATATAAACCCCAACTGGAAGTACCATCACAACCTGAATGAAGCTATGTATGGTAGGATAATGATTCTCTATGATCCCCTTCACGTCCAACTTTCTCCTATCCTATCCACTTCCCAATTAATACATTGTCATGCACATGATCTTGCTGATAACTCAACTTTTTATGTCACCTTTTTTCATGCATATAACTCTGCTGCTTCTAGAAGTCCTTTATTAACTGTCATACCATCTCTGAGGTAGTCCACCCACCCATGGCTAATACTCGGTGATTTCAACTCCTGTTATTCACTCTCTGATAGAGTTGGAGGAAATCCCGTCTCCATCAACGAAATACAACCACTTGCTAATACCTTTATCGATGCTGATCTTGTTTCTGTCAGATCAGTAGGAATGCAATACTCGTGGAACAATAAAAGAAGACAAGGATGCAGGACCTTTTCTAGAATTGACCACACCTTCTCCAATCAAATAGCACTAACTAAATGGCATCTCCTCTACATCCATCTCCCTCCACCTCTCCTATCTGACCACTCACCCCAAATTATCCATCTTCGTGGAGTGGACAAGAGAGGAAAAACAAATTTTAAATTTTTTAATTCATGGGTTCTTGAACCAGACTTCAAAACTATTATTAAAACTGCATGGAACAAAGAAATAAATGGTAATCATCTTTTTATCTTGCAGGAAAAAAATTAAGGAAGTGAAAGAAGTCTTGAAACTGTGGGCATTTAAAAGATTTGGCAGAGGTGAAACAATGAGTACTACTATAAAAAACAAGCTTTCTGAAGTCCAAACTGACATGATGACTAATGTTAATGATGCGAATCTCTCATCGATTGAAAGTTCATTGTCACAACAATACCTTGAAGCGTTAGCAAAAGAAAGTGATACGATAAGGCAAAAGTCGAGAATTAAATGGATGGAAAAAGGAGACAAAAATAGTGCTTACTTTCATGCAAGTCTCAAGAACAAGCAGAGAAGAGAAAACATAACTACTATTTACGATACGAATGGTGTTCTTCGTTCTTCTCTTGTGGAAGTTCAGGATGCATTTGTTAAGCATTTCTCAGGCATGTATAGCAACTCTGATAATTTCATTCCTAATATCGATCAGATCCCCGATGATATCCTGCCTAGAATTAATACAGATGGTTATAACATTCTAAGCGCTGCAGTTACCCCTGAAGAAATAAAACAAGCAATGTTCTCACTGAATACTGAATCGTGTGGTGGCCCTGATGGGTTGAACGCACTTTTCTACACTTCTTGTTGGACGATTGTCTCAACTGATGTGTGCAATTCCATAATGCTATTCTTCAAAAAGAGTAAAATCTTCAGGTCGTATAATTATACCAATATAGCTCTTGTTCCCAAGCACAAGAATGCTCTCAGTGTTAATGAATTTCATCCTATATCGTGTTGTAATACCCTATATAAATGTATCTCGAAGGTAATAGCAACGAGGCTTAAGAATGTCCTACCAAGTATTGTCTCAAAGAATCAAGCAGCCTTTCTACCTGGTAGGAATATCCTAGACCATGTCCTTCTCTCCCATGAACTACTTAAGGGATACAAACGCAAGAAAGCTCCCTCGAAAGCCATGATGAAACTTGACATAATGAAAGCTTTTGATATGCTGCAATGGAATAGTATAGTACGAATTATGGGTTACATGAACTTCCCACCACACTTTATTCCTTGGATATACGAATGTATCTCCACTCCAACCTATTCAGTCAATGTCAATGGAATATCTGCTAGTTTCTTTGCCAGTAAGAAAGGAACAAGACAGGGTGATCCGTTATCAGCTTACATCTTCATTCTGGTAATGGAACTTCTTACGAGGATGTTAGACAACTTAATTATCCTTAATAAGTTCAATCTTCATCCAGCTTGCAACGATCCTCAAATCACTGCTTTAATGTTTGCTGATGATTTGGTCGTGTTTTGTACCCTTGACAACAACACAATCACGAATATAATGATTACACTTGAACAGTTTTATACTATGACGGGTCTTAAGGTTAATCTTCGCAAGTCTGACATTATTATGACAGGTGTGAGCGATGAACTGTCTGCACAAATTACACAAATCACCGGTATGTCTACCAACCCTAACACTGTGTCATATTTGGGACTGCCGCTCTCAACTTCAAAGATTACAATTAACCAATGTCTACCTCTATTTGAGAAGATCACAGCAAGATTGAATTGCTGGACCACTAGAACACTAAGCCAAGCGGGTAGATTAACTTTGATTAAGTCGGTTATTTTTGCAATGCAAGTTTATTGGGCTAGAACCTTTATTCTACCATATAAGTTGATTAATATGATCAGAACTGCTTTTATGAAATTCCTATGGGTAGGCAAGACTACTGGCAAATACATAGCTCCTATAAAATTTAGCAAACTTGAGAGGCCAATGAACAAGGGGGGTCTTGGTATATTCAATATGAAGCAATGGAACAGGGCTGCCTTTGCGAAGCATATCGACACATACTATAATGGTACAGACATCCTTTGGGCCATTTGGTCGAAGAAAAACGTGACTAAAGGAAAGAGTTTGTGGAATATGACTAAATCGCAAAACATGAGCTGGACATGGCAAAGTTTATTCAAAATAAAGGAAATTTTCCTACCGCTAATAGAAATGAATAGCTACCCAACATACATTGTTAGTTTCTAGGATGAACCATGGCTTGATAATGGGTACATTCTCAGACGTCAACTATCGTACAATGAAATTCTGCAGACTGGTATTCACTCTGGGACTAAAGTTAGGGACGTACTCAACAATTATAACATGATATGTTACTCTTCTTCCAATCCTAGAATACAGAACATATGGAACATCATTAGAAGGTTTACTTCGCTGCCTTCATCTACTGATGGTATAGTGTGGGGAAATAAAAAGACAAAGTTCAGTATTGGTAGTGGATATGAATTCTTGTTGAAAAATGGAGAGCTCCCAAAGTGGAAATGGTGGAAGCGAACATGGAGTTTGGACAGTAGTTTCAGAGAAAACTTACTGCTGTGGAAAGTACTTAATCGTGCAGTACATACTAAATCCAAACTTGCATGCATGGGAATGGTCTTTAATATCTTCTGTTCCTTCTGCTGCCAACAACCGGAGACAGTCGAGCATCTGTTTTTCGAGTGTCCATACATCAAGAAACTCTGGACTGTTGTAATGTCAAAGCTTAAAAGTTATACTGTCTCTCATGACAATCGAGTCGAATGGGAAAACATACATGCGAAGACTGGGACCAAGAAAAAAGATAAGAGATCATTTACTGTGGTGATGAAAAGCTTCATCAATGCTGTTTGGAAAGAGCGTAATATCAGAGTGTTTGAAGCCAGTAAAGTGAAATCTGATGTTGTGTTCAAGAACTGGTTGATAAACGAGATAAAACAATCCTTGGCGATGCAAACTTACAGCATTGATCCAGGGATATATGACTCATTCCAAAAGTTTTAGTCTGTGTGTGTTTTATATTTTTGTTTTTTTATTTCCCGTTGTTCTTGTGGCGCCGTGTTTTCCTTCGTTTTCAAGAGCTATACTCAATGTTGTATGTGTTCTGTTCCTTTTGGTGCTGCAATAAAATGGTCAGGGTCCATCCAACCCCGTCGGCCTTGCCAAAAAAAACTTTTATTAATTCTTGTTTCACGTCATTCATACAATGCACATACATTGTTCAACTATCAATATTTATACATCCTTAAAGAAAAATGTTTCGGAACTAAATTATACTTTAAAAATTAATCATATATATGTATTTCTTATTTTATTTTCAAAAGATAATTTCAATTACTTATACAAATTAAAGAAAAATGGTTTGAAATTAAATTATACATTACTATAAATATTTATAAGTTAGTAAATAAATTCTTATTTTCAATACATTTATATTTTTAAACTTAAGATATTAAACGTATTAACAAATACTTATTTTAAAATTTTCATTTTAAACTTATATAATCATGCTTATTATATTTTTGTTTCAAATGTAAAATTTTCTTTAAGTCCAATTTCAATTTTTTTTATATTCCATTTATCATCTATTCCTTTAAAGTTCAAATCAAATTCCTATTTATAACAAACACATATCCTATTTAACTTTGAAATATAAAGCTTGATATATCCAATATTTATTTATAAAAACTTGTTCTTAAATTTTATTTACAATCTTTTGATATATTTATTCAAATCTTCAAATTAATCCATTATTAAATTTGGAATATAAAATATTATTTTATTTTGAAAAAAAACTCTATTTAATTCACCAATTAATTTCAAAAATTAATTCAATTATCAAATTAGATTTGTTCAAAATTCGAGAATGTTACATGTAGATTCTTCTTTTACCCCAACACCAAATTTTAAGGTCACTCTCGTTATCTAAGTTATGGTATTCTGTCTTGATACAAAGAGAGACAAATTAGGTTGAGGTAATGTCATCGAGGTTACAGTTGAATGTAAGTTTCCATGGAAATTTGTTCCGAGGAATAAAGACAAGTATCAAATAGTTATTTAAACTTGATTTTAAGTGGTATAGCGGAGATCCAACTATCATGCCAAAATATTGTACTGTTGTCTAAATGAACTATATTATTGAACCCAATGATACAAATGTTATTGTTTTTTAAAGATAAATTTTCGAAGGAGGGACATATTGTTATAGTTAGAGTGATGAGGTGTAGAATATAGGTTCTATCATAAAATTGATTTAAAATAATTTCTTTCCATAGAATTTTTTTTTCATTTTCATTACTGAATTTCCAAGCCATTTACCTTGCACCCATCCTCTTTGGATTTGCGAACCGTTTCCCAGTTAACCGGACAATTTAAGCCACTACAGAAATTGTTGTCATTCTAAAGAAAATTTCTTCTGATTTTATCTATTTTGTAAACAGCTCATTTAGGAATAACATAAAACAACATCCAACAAATCGACAGAGCCTACAAGATGGAGTTGATAAGATGATTCTCACTGATCTAGATAAAAAACCGTAGTTCTAGTTTGCTAGTTTTCTATTAATTTTATCAACTATAATTTGTCGCTCTTCTTTTTTAGTTTTGTTAGTCTAACCTTGAACCCTAGATATCGTATAGGAAATCTCATGTTTTGCAATTAAGAGTATTAGCAACCATGGTTTCGAATTTTCAACATTATTGAGGACAAGGACCGACTCTTGTCAAAGTTAATATTAGGCACTGATAATATTTCAAAACTATATAAAACAAACTTAAGAGATGTAATTTGTTGGGTGTAGATGTAAGCTAAAATGCATGGTGTAGTCAGGAAATTGTAAAATCGAAAGACCCTCACTGGTGATCTCATTTCCAACACTACCTAAAACCCTACTTGTAATATATAATTTTATGATCCTAGAGAATGCACTCGTTGCTAGAGTAATAATAAAGATGATAAATGATCACCTTGTCTAAGCCCTTGTTTAGACTAAATTTCATTTCCCAAAAAGTCATTGATCATTATACTAGAATTTTTGGTTTTCAATGAAGTCATAATGCAGCCAACCCGTCTAGAGCTAAAACCCCTAGCATATAGAAGGCCTTTTAGAAACACCCAATAAATAAAATTGAAAGCACTAGCAAAGCCGAGTTTTAACATGACACAAGTAATATTATTATACAATAATGTTTTACAAATTCTTGGACTACAACAAACCCATTTGCGATGTTCCTACCCTTTATAAAGGCTGTTTGCATTATGCTAATTAAGCTGTTCATCTTACTACTTAGATAAATCGTTAAGACCTTAAAAATAATTTTGATCGAATAGTTTATTAATGAGATAGGCCTATAATCTTTGGGTTCAATAGCATCAACTTTCTTGTGTAGAAGGATTACATTGGAAAAGTTAAATCTTCTTAATTAAAGGTTACCATTATAAAACTCTGAAGATTTTTATTATGTCATAAATTACAACATGCCAAAATTTCCCATAAAATAAAATGGGGAAACCGTCTAGTCCAGGAGATTTATCGCTAGACGAATGGCTAATAGCTTTGAAGATTTCCTCTTTAGAAAAAAGAGATAACTAAATGTTTTAAATCAATCCTAATATTAGCAGGGTATAAACCATTCCATCTAGCTGTAATTTTATGACTCCTGCTAGTTCCAAATATATCATTGTAGTAGCTCAAGAATGTATTATTGACCTCATTTTGATCAAAAATTTCCATATTATCAATTACTAAAGAGTTGATAGTATTGCTACACTTGCGACCATTGGTTATTTTATGAGAAAACTTCATATTCTTATTTCCTCCATTCGTCCATTGAACCCTGGACCTCTACTTCCAGATTGTTTCCTCTTGTGCAGTAAATTTTTCCAGTTCTTCTTTACGATTTAAAAGAACATTTTTCTGAAAGGAATTTAGGACTCTGGCTTCTTCTAATTTTATTAACTTTAGGATTTCAAAGAGGGGATTTCCTTTTTTGATTCTAATGTTGCCAAAGGCATCTCTATTCCATTTAAAATAGTAATACTTTTAGGCTCATAATCTTACCGACAAATGTTTAGGCTATATTTACAGAATACATATAATTATTGTTACTCATGGATAACCATATGTTTGCAACCAAATCATTGAAATTAGTTTCTAAGAGCCACATTGTTATCCCACCTTTTGGTCAAGGCCGAAATATCGATAAATTAGCTGGAATGGATGGATACCAAGATTAGAGATCGAATGGAAGCAAGGCCAAGATCGATGTCGTCAAAATTTGACCAAGCTTCAATTGAGACAAGATCGATTGGGAATGGAGAATAAAGCTAGGAAAGGCTACTTTCAAATCGGAGTTCGTATGCTCGAGATATGGATGGGTTAAGATTCGTGAAACTGGTTCGTGTCGATACTGTTCGTATCGATCAACATGCAGTACTTCGAATCGCTACTGTTCGAATCGATCAACATGGATTCGAATCGATGATGTTCGCATCGATCAGGATGGAGATGGTGGCATACTTCGAATCAGAGGTTTCGTATCAATTCAAATGGATATGAAGGCAGAGTTCGTATCGGTCTTGTTCGTATCGATCCATAACAACACCCTGATCGGTACGACTAAGGAAGCAGCCGATGGATACGAAGAGCATGGACGCGAACAGGAGCAGCTGATGGATACAGACAAGTGGATGACTTGGTCGAATGGCATGAAAGGTGGATCTTTTTGGATCTTCATGACACATCATCGATGCAAATTATATCAATTCGAAGAGAGGAGAATATGGAGATGAAGTCATGGATACGAACGCTACAGCTAACCTATAAGCACAAACTTGCATCGATCATATCTCACAATCTACAAGTCCAAATGCTACGAAATTTTCACATGAGCTTACGCATGACCTAAAGAATGTTCATGCTTGATTTCAACTCGATTGGGAAAAATCTTGATCAATACGAACTTGGTTCGTATCGATCATAGACCGAGTGCAAACCACATGGGATCGACGGCGTGGGCCCACACACGTGCCAGAAGAGGTATCACGAGATCTGAGCGAGGTATTTGCAGCCTACACCTATAAATAGCATCCCAAAGGCTTTAGAAAGGGGATCTTTTGGCTCTTATATGTCCAGACTCTACTGGAATCATCATTGTACTCGAATTCTATTGTTGTAATCTGCTGTAACACATTGTAATCAGCAAGCAAACTTCAATAAAGTGATCAACTTCGAAGTGGACATAAGTCGGATTGCCGAACCACTATAAACTCTATGTTCTTTACTGCTTTCCTATTAATTTTCTAAGTGATCTTCATTTTTATTCTCTACATACTTGTCATCTGTAATATGTGATTGTGAATTGGTGCTTTCATCGACAATTAGGTGTTTGTGACCAATTTTGGCGCAATCATTTTGGTGCTTTCACTGAGAAAGCTAGCACTCAAGGATTCAGAACCTTGGATTTCAAATTTAAAGCCATAGCAACTTGGATTCTGGAGACTATGGCAAAGCAATCAACAAGAAGACAAAGAGATGAAAGGAGTCAACGTGAAGGGAGTCAGGAGGCTTCCTCTGGAGCAAATTAGACCTCAGTCTTCATCACCCGGGAGGAGATGATGATGGAAGCTATGCAGGAAGGAATGCCGAAAGGACAGGAAGAGATGATGCAGAATCTACTCCAACAAGCTGGACAAACCAAAATGTAGAATCAAGGGAACGCTGCTGTAGGAGATGCTGGAGATAAAGATCAGGAGCATGGAACAACAATAGTTCAGAATAGAGAAGGACCATTGGGAACGACACCAGAACTTTGAGGCACTCATCCGGAGGACGTTGACCAACCTCAGGCAGGATACCAGGTGGAGCTGTTCAACATGGCCTTGGTACAGGAGTGGATGCCCGTCCAAGGGACCAGATTCCAGGATTCCCTCATGAACTCAGGGGGCAGGTCGAAGGCAACAGACAAGGGCTGCAACTTGACAATAGTGACAGACTGACTGAGATGGTTAGATGAGCCATGAGAGGTGGACTGGTGAACAGAGATTTGGAAGATGTTAATATGAGTCCCTGTGCTCCTACGATCAGGAAAGCCAAGAATCCATCAGAATTCAGGCTACCAACACTGGAGATGTACGAAGGAAAGACAGAACCTACTGTTCATCTAACGAGGTATACGCGGCATATGGAAGTATTGGGGGCATCAGAGGAGGTCATGGCACGATGTTATCCTTTATATCTGCGGATATAGCAGCATTATTGTTCAGATAGCTGGAAAATGGCTCTACTGATACATGGATGGAGCTGATCAAAAGGTTTATGAGACAGTTTTAGGTCCACATATCCAGATCCAAGAATGCGATGACTTTGACATCAATGAAATAATGGAAAGGAGAACCACTTAGAGATTTCTTGACTAGATTCAATGCGGTAGTGGCTTCGGTGGATCGACCTAATCCGTCATTGGTTTTGATGGCAACGGTTTCAGGAATTGCAAACAATTCAGATTTTAAGATATCGTTGGAACGGAACCCACCGAGGGATCTTGGAGAGTTCTATCATGAGGCAGGAAGTTTTCTGAGATAAGAAGATGTGCAGGCTGAAAGAGAAGGGAGAGAAGCTGAAGCTTATGTAGTAAGGGATGGAGGTCCACCCAAAGAAAACTCAAACAAAGACGATAAAGGCAAACAGAAACTGAATGACAACGATGGACTTCGAAAAGGCCTCGAAGGGAGTCAAAGTTTTTCTGTTACACAGATTTAACCGCGACTCTAAAAAGGATTTACTTGGATACTCAAGGGCACCTCCAGTATCGAAGGCCAGCAAGAAGGGAACCTTCTGATTATGAGTGGGCATCGAGAAGGCATTGCCTATTCCATGAGCTGGATGGACACAACGTGAACGACTGTAGGTATTTGAGGGATATCATTGAGGAGCATATAAGGAATGGTCATCTGCAGCAGTATGTAAGGAATCGAGATGTAGCAGTGGAACAGGAGCGACCACCATCCACTTCGAACGAAAATGGCACTAGATCTAGGCAGTGACCACTTGTTATCAACTAAATAAATTTATAGGTTTGAATAAGTAATATAGCTCGAAGTAATACGGCTAAGTCGCTTACATATGTATGAGATCGAGGATGATCCCTAGGCATGCTCTGAGCGATGATAAACTATGTTGCTCGAGCCTATGAAATCTTGTTTTTCTTTCCATTTCCCCAAAAACTTTGGTTTCTCCCTTGGATGTACATACACTTATTTGGTTTTCCTTGGCTATAAAAACTCTTATTTTGGATAATTGGATTTGGATCAATGTAAAGAATAATGCAGGTCTCGCGATTACGGTCCCGACCGGAGAGACGGGGCTGTAATCGCGAATTACGAGTTCCTTCACGGGAGAGCGATGGAATGGACTCAAACGCAATATAAAAAGTCCTTGGCTGGAGAGCCGAGGCCAGTGAACATAAAAAGTCCTTGGCCGGAGAGCCGAGACCGGAGAATATAAAAGTCCGTGGCCGGAGAGCCTAGGCCGAAGATTATAAAAGTCTTTGGCCGGAGAGCCGAGGTCGGTAAATATAAAAAGTCCTAGGCCGGAGAGTCGAGGCCGGTGAATATAAAAAGTCCTTGGCCGGAGAGCCAAGGCCGCAGAATATAAAAGTCCTTGGCCGAAGAGCCGAGGCCGGTGAATATAAGTCAATGGCCAGGGAGCCGAGGCCAGTGAATATAAGAAGTCCTTGGCCGGAGAGCCGAAGATGGAGAATATAAAAGTCCTCGGTCAAAGAGCCGAGACCGGAAAATATAAATGTCCGAGGTCGGAAAATATAAATGTCCTTGGTCGGAGAGCCGAGACCGGTGAATATAAAAAATCCTTGGCCGAAGCGCCAAGGCCGAAGAGCATAAAAGCCCTTGACCGAAGAGTCGGGGTCAGAGCAGGATAACGCGACCTGGCGAGGTCTATGGTTTTGAAGTCAAACCCGGAGAGGTCCTGGATTCGAATTTTGGCTTTGGATAAATGGACCAGGAGGGGTCCTAGATCTGGCAAAGGACTTAGAGTGGTCCCGAATTTGGATATCATCTCAGAAATGTTATGCTTTGGCTATTGGTTATTGGATATGAATATATTAAAGTCCGCTTGATGGATTTAGATAGCTATGAAATTGAACAAGGATTTGATTATTAGATTCGGAATCGGACATCGACTCGGAGCAGTCGCGGATTTGGATTAGGTTATGGATGTGGCACTTGGACATGATGGCTTGGTAATGGATTGGATTATGAATCGGATGGTATGGCTATGGATAAAATATGGACTTCAGATGTCGGATTCTGAGCTTTTCAAAACACGCCTTCTTACCACAAAGGCATGTTTTGGGGGGCAAATGTTATCCCACCTTTGGCCGGAATATCGATAAATTACCTGAAAAGGATGGATATCAAGATTAGAGATCAATTGGAAGCAAGGTCATGATCGATGTCGTTAAAATTTGACCGAGCTCCAACTGAGACGAGATCGATTGGGAATGGAGAGAAGGCTAGGAGAGGCTACGTTTCAAATTTCAGATCAATCGGAGTTCGTATCCTCGAGATAGGGATGGGTTAAGATTCGTGAAAACTGGTTCCTATCGATACTGTTCGTATCGATCAACATGCAGTACTTCGAATCGATACTGTTTGCATCGATTAACATGGATTCGAATCGATGATGTTCGTATCGTCAGGATGGAGATGGCGGCATACTTTGAATCGAAGGTTTCGTATCAATTCAAATGGATACAAAGGCAGAGTTCGTATCGTCTTGTTCGTATCGATCCATAACAACAGCCTGATCGATACGAATAAGGAAGCAACCGATGGATACAAGAACATGGACGCGAACAAGGGCAACTAATGGATACGAATAAGTTGATGACATGGTCAAACAACACGAAAGGTGGATCTTTTTGGATCTTCGTGACACATCATCGATGCGAACTATATCGATTCGAAGAGAGGAGATTATGGAGACGAAGTCATGGATATGAACGCGACAGCCAACCGATGAACACGAACTTGCAACGATCATATCTCACAATCTACAAGTCCAAATGCTACGAAATTTTCACAGGAGCTTACGC
Organism: Allium cepa; assembly: GCA_030765085.1. Classification (NCBI taxonomy): domain Eukaryota; kingdom Viridiplantae; phylum Streptophyta; class Magnoliopsida; order Asparagales; family Amaryllidaceae; genus Allium; species Allium cepa. Next base: position 333,082,666 of record CM060928.1, read on the forward strand.
ACGACCTAAAGAATGTTCGTTCTCGATTTCGACTCGATTGGGCAAAATATTGATCGACACAGACCGAGTGCAAACCACTTGGGATCGACGGCGTGGACCCACACACGTGCCAGAAGAGGTCTCTCAAGATATGAGCGAGATATTTGCAGCTTACGCCTATAAATAGCATCCCAAAGGCTTCAAAAAGGGGATCTTTTGGCTCTTGTACGTCCTGACTCTGTTGGAATCATCATTGTACTCTAATTCTATTGTCGTAATCTACTGTCTCATTGTAATCAACAAGCAAACTTCAATAAATCAATCAACTTCAAAGTGGACGTAGGCCAGATTGTCGAATCACTATAAACTTTGTGTTCTTTACTACTTTCCTATTAATTTTCTAAGTGATCTTCATTTTTTATTCTCTACATATTTATCATCTATAGTCTGTGATTGTGAATTGGTACTTTCATCGACAATTGGGGTTTGTGACCAATTTTGGTGCAACACACATCTTTTCAAATTTGAATGATTACGAAATAAGCGTTAGGTCTCATAGAATAAAATGATAAGATAGTGATCAAAACATTTGGTTAGAAGCACGTTAACCTAGAAAAAAGGGAAATCTGCCTTCCATTTCTTCACTAATGAAGAAACGATCAAGGAGTGATAATAAATGGTTTTCCCTAAAGTTCGACCAAGTGTTTTGCCTATTGTTAAGCGATAATTCAATCAAATTACCATTAGTAATAAACCCATCCATAACATGTCACCTTCTCTGGGTGAGCGTTTGCCTAAAAATACGGTCATGTTGAAGTCCACCCAAAACCCAAGGACCTATGGTAAACGATCTAAACTCTAAACACTTGATCCAAAGGGTTCCATCAATCTTATAATGATGCCCATACACATTTGAAACATTAAATAAAGAGTCATCCTTTAAATTAAAAAAAGAGATTTGTCGAACAAGCTTTAGTAAGGAAGAGTATGTCCTTAACATATTGTTTCCAGCCCACTATTTGATCTCTTGAACTACCTCTTGGCAGGGAGGCAAACCCGAGTTCTAATGTAAAATCCCACTAAACTTTTGTAGAAGCGGTAATTGAGTATCTCTATTTTTGTTTCCTGCAATAAAACTATGTCTGTATTGTTATCTTTTAAAAAGGATCTAATTTTACTGCATTTACCTCGCTCATTTAGACCCCTGGCATTCCAATTGATGTATTTCATTATCTAAGTGCTTGAACCTTCTCAAATTCCTTATTTTGAGTATATTCAATATCCCCGTGATCTATGTTAAGAATAAATCCCGACCTTCCAGCTAAGTCAAGCATGGAACTAGTGGACATGTTTAACATGAAGGAATAATAAGTGTTACTTAAGAAAATAGCCAAACCAGAGCAAGAGCTAGCGACTCTAGTAATAGAAGAAGCAGAATGGAGTCTCACACTCCATGTCCACCTTCCTACCCGGATATAATTATGCTTGATCGGCTGCATTTGCCCCGACCTTGGCATGCCCATATCCAAATCCACCCTACAGACCGAAATTTCGATGGGGTGTTGCCGAGCTCAATGAGTATTGGACTACCACTTCTGCATGAAGTTCTGATCAGATAAGGCTAGGATTCTTCCCATTGTAAAATGCCAAACAACACTACTCCCCTCTGCGTCACAAAATAATTCACACTCCTTGTACAAAAAATCATGTGCAAGACTCCCCACAACTTCATATTGTGGGATCCACATATAAATTTATTTTTTGCCCTTATAATGCTAAAACTCTCTGACCCATCATCCGCTGTATAATGGCAAGATGTGCGCCCATGCATCATCACTAAACCAATCACTGAACTAATTTCACCTACATTACACCCTTCAACCTCGCTATCCAAAACCCATAACACATTCTTCATTTTATAACACCTACCTGCATCGACAGTATCCATTCCCTCACTTGCAAATACCATTACTCCAACTTTAGAATGATTTGAAATTGTTTCTACAACAACACTAAAGTTACACGGTGGTCTATCCTCTCCACCGACACTTCTCTTGCCTTTCAATGAACTACTACCCCTCACACCATATACCTTGGCATCATCTACTAGTTCAGATGTCTCAACTGGTACCCCATAACCCGACCCCATTAGCAGCATTCTCTGGACATACTTTGCCATCTAAATCTATAATTGCATCATCTAGATTAACACAAGCCACACTACTCAAGTTATCGCCCATAACCTTGATAAGTTCGACATTTACATTCAAGCCCAGAGCCAGTGGTTCCCCACGTGACACTAAACCCTTTCTTGAGACTGCAATTGTTGCCTGCCTATTCTCAGAACCGACACATACTGGATTCAGCTTGCACATCTATTTCACCCATCAGTCCATTAATAATTAACAAAAAAAACTATTCTTCATTACAAAGCAATCAGCTAGATTCAATTCTATATATTTACTTGGGCCTAGCGATAAGGTGGTCAGTGAATGTTGACTTTGGCTGCTGATAGAAGGAAAAATAAGTAGGGGTTCTAAAGATGTGACTTGAGAAGTATTAGCATCTAGATGTGAATTCAACATTTCTTCAAGTATTAAATCTATATTAGTTTGTCCACTGTTCTCTCCCTTCTTAAGATTTTTCCTTTGGCCAATGTCTACTCTTATCTTCGCGACCTCTTTCTTGAATTGCTTCGGCTCTGACCTAGGTTGCTCTGTCACATTTTCTGACTAATATACTTTTATGAAGTGAAAGAAGATGTCTACCAACAGCATTACACCCGATCCCATATTATTCCATAGAAAACCTAGCAAAATCCCTTTCAATAACATGCATTTATATGTTAACTAAAATCCATGTTCTTACCCATTTTGCTGGTGAGTTATCTCATGAACGGTCTTCTATTTAGCAAGTGAATATTAGGTATGATGCTCTTTTATGACCAAAACCACCGTAAGCTAAAGCACCTTGGAGGATCTCAGTATTCAAAAGCTTTGTGGAATATTCCTCCACAACGATAACACGACGACTTCCCCTGCGGTGATCTATCCATGGCAGGCGATTTTGGGGGAGTCGAAGTTGCAGTTGCCCTCTAGGATTAAGCGCAAGACTAGAACTGGAAGATTTCAATTTTACCACTTAAGCATATGTACGGAGATTCGATGGTAGAGAGGAGAGAGAAAGGAAGTAACGGTACTGCGATTATTTCTAGAAAAGGAAAAGTAGAAATTGCTGGACACTACTCTTCAATTGAAATATAGTATTTAATGATATGGATTGTGAGGAAATATGTATGTGTTTACGATGATATGCCAGTTTAAGTGCATTTGAATTTGAATTCCATTAATGATCGCAAGTTATTAACTTTTAAATATCTGAAGTATCAGTATTTGATAATTTTGCTATGTTGTGCTTTATAAGTGCTTACCTTATGAATGATGTTGTAGATTGCAAGTTAATGCTATGATGCACCCACACGACATACATGTGTGACATAAAATAAGACACGATGCTTTATCGGGAATAAATGGTAATTTGAAAGATTAAATACAAATGAATTTGAATTGAATTTATTATTATATGCTAGAATCACCCTAGCGAGTAGATTCAAAGTTGCACCATGAATCATGAGAAATGATATCTCGTCACGTTTTGTTCAAATGATTTGTTTCTCAAACATATACATGCTAGCATGCATAGTGCAAAATGGAAATGGTGAAAAAGTTGAGAGTAATCTCACTAACGGAAACATTGCAGAATGAAAATGAAGATTTCAACACAACGGAGGAGCACCGATAGTGAATGAGAGAAGATAGTGCAACTAATAAATTGTGTAGGGGCACCCAAAACGTTTGATCGGAAGGTATTCAGATGAAATGGCCATGATATTAGTTCGAAGCAGAGTCTAATAAGAGTGAATAATAAGTAAGATTCATTAATGATTACATACCTCGTATATGAATAAGCTAAGTAGTCAAAAGTTTATTAGAGTTGCAATTTTGAATAGGAAGTGATATCCTAATTGATTAGAGATGCAATTGTGAGTCACTTTAAAGATTATGGAGTGTAAGACATAATTATTTCTTTATATATGTATGTATGTATGTATGTATGTATGTATATGCATGCGTGCATATGTGTGTGTGTAACCGACACAACATGATTGTTTATTTCTATTGCTTTGTTATACTCACAGCTAGTTTCTAGCCTAACTCAAGGCGTTTTTTCAATCCTCGGGTTTGACTAAGGATTGTCATTGGTTCCGGATGATTACTCTAGCTTACATTATTGTTACTACTTTGGACCATGTAGTGGATGAGATTATCCATATTGTATCTTTTTCACCCTTACACTTGTCTCAGAGATGTAACAACTGTGTTTTAAAGCAGTAATATTAAACTAGTTTAATTAAAATAAAAGTGTTTTAATTCAATTTTTGATAATTATTACTTTGAAAATTAAATTATTATTCAGTTAAAGTCTATTCAATAAAGGATTTTATTATAATAAAATTTGAATTAGTTAATAAATTCCTTTTTAGATGATATTTTAAAATTAAAATGAAATGTTTCAATAAATGTAGAATATTTTAAAGTGGAAACAATTTTATATACTTGAAATAGATGGAGAAGGAGTTTTATGTGATATTTCATAAAATCGATAAATCAACGAAGATGAATAAATTTATTTTATATCAATACAGTGAATAATTAAATAGTGTGAACTAATATAGAAATTGAATATTCTATATAATCAAGCAAATTATATTTTATAAATAATTATTTAGGTAGAATTGAAAATATATTCTCAATATTTGGAAAAAAGAAACGAACGAAAATTTGGAATTCATTTTATTTGAGGGACCTAATTGACGTGTTAAGAGCGAAATAATAATAGAAAAACATATAGTAATAGCTAGCTTGATTTTATATAACTCTCTTAACCAAAGCCCTTACCCTTCCACTCAAATTCTTAACTCGTTTATACCTGGAATGCCCTAAATCACCTAATTCGAAATCATTCGGCAGAAAGAAAAAATGGACGAAGGAATCGCACTTGAAGGCGTTTGCATCTCATCGACATCCAGGGGAGACGAAGGCATTCGTATGACAATATGGGAAGGATCGCACGATGAACTAAAGGCAGGTGATGGGGTCGAGTGCGAGCGTGGTTTAGGTGGTAGTAGGAGGTGAAGTGCGAAAACAACCTAGGGCATTGAGGAGGTAGCCAAAAATGTTTGTGGACGAGGCAGTTGCTGACAAATTCAAAGGTCCCGAAGTAGGCAAAGTATGCACGATTGAGGGAGAAGCAACGATTTGTGATGACTTCAATAGCAGTTATGGTTTAGGTGCAAATGGTTGCAAATGGAATTTCAATAAGCAATGGATTAAGGTGAGTTAGTTAACTCACATTTCTATATCAGAATAATTGGCATATTTTATTGATTATGATTATGCAATAGAATTTGGTAATGATTAATTTAAGTGCTTGGAATGAAATTACATGCTACAGTTTTAATTAGTTTGGTGGTTGACTTGGTTGAATTGTATGTTCTAAATATTGGATTCAAATACATTATCAATTATGAAATTTCGTGATGTTGAAAACCATCGAAACGCCTTTGATCAGTTGTAACTAAAATTATATGGTTGTTATGCACTATTTATATGACAGGAGTTGTCGGAAAGCAAATTGGGTCGTTAAATAATTCCATATTATGAAATTATATTTTATAGAGCAATGTTGGCTCTAGATATTGAATTTTTGATGGGTTTATTATTTGAATAATTTAAATGTTTTAAAAAGGTTTTCAATATAAGGTTTTATCTAATTGGATCTTTATTTGAAATTCAATTCATAGAATATAGTTAAATCATATAATCTTCTTAACTTATTGCTTAATTCAAAATTTCCATCTAAAGCTTTTATAAATAAGCAAATCTTCTTTAAAAATAAGTTTATGGATTTAAAGGTGATTTTGGAAAATTATATCTTTGTATATAAAATTAATTTAAAACTCATTTATTTTATTTATTATGAATTTGATATTTTAACGAGATTTTGTGTTTTTCTATGAAATAAAGAATTTTAATAAATGATCGAACTGTTGGATTGGTATGGGACATTTCACACAATTTTTTTTTTTTGCTTATTATTATAATTTGTTAAATAAAGTTTGAATGAAAATTACTAGCTTTTAGTAAATACTTGAATTTACTTTCAGTTATTCTAGTGTTTACTAAAATGAAAGTGATCTGCATTTAAGAGTTGTATTATCTTAGGGTGTTCGGATTTTAGGCCGATCGATCCCCGAGAAGATGACTCATTTTTCATTGACCTGAGAGTCGATATTTGAGTAGCGCTTGACAAAACTACTTGAAGAGGTGTTAGCAACTTTGACAGACGAAACTACTTAGTGAGGTGGTAGCGACCTTGTCTTTAGGGAGAAACTTCTTAGTGAGGTGTTGGCAACCTTATCCTTCCAACAAAACTGCTTGCAGAGGTGTTAGCAACTTTGTCATTGCGTTCGTGGCTATCATAACCTTTTGGATGTCGAGATTATGATTATTTATTAGCGTAATTAGGTATCCATTCCCATTTGTTCTTCGGACTATTTGTATTCAGGTATGGATTCCCTTTTTGTGCTTCAAAGATTTTGATAAATTGGTTATTACCATATTTTTAGATGATATTTCATATAAGACTTGATATGAATTTATGAAATGGTGATCTTAATTGTTATGCCTTATTACGATTATTTGATTTTCGACATATTTTTATTATGGCTTATTTTATTATTAAGTCATATATTAATATAAATTTTGAAATGGTGATTTCGTTTGATATGCCTTATTATGATTAACTGGTTTTAGAAATATTTCGAGATGACTCATTGGTTAAGTCAAATATTCATGATACTAGTGTCTCACCTTTTTGTTGGACATAGTCTGACCCGTTTATTTTATAGTACTCAGGTCAGGCCGAGACACTACAGGTACAAGGACTCGCTGACTCCTTGAATTTTGTGCTAGCTATGGATTAGACCATTTTGATTGTTTCAGTTTACTTCATTATTGTATAAGTTGACATTTAGGATGATATGTCATGTATATTAATTAGTAGTCATTTTGTACCGAAACAATATTTTGGATGTGATGTATATATGATTATGTGGGTCTAGTACTGATATTTTGTAGACTAACATCTTATTATGATATATGATGTATATTATTCCGCTATGGTCTATGACTTTGGTTCTGATTTATACTATATATTATTATGAATATTTTAAATCGACATGTTTAATATTTTGTATTAATACTGTACATGTCAAATTTTCAGTTCAGATTCTCAGAAAGATAACAAAGACGTGTTAGTGTTAGCCCAAAGATATATTCACATTCGATCACCCTTAACTAGCTATATTCTCCATATCATTAGATGACATTACTTGTAATGTTCTTCAATAACATGGGTATAGTAATGAGGTCATTATGAAGCGTCTGATCTACACCGTAGAGCTTAATTTACGTTGTTCGATCAGGGTCGTATGGAATCGAGAAACCGCTGAATTGTATCTGGAGTAGGTGGGACTAGAGTTGATCAATCTGTGTAATTGTATGTATGTGTGTATGTGTATGTATAACTTAGTTGTCAGGTGTTGTTTTTGTAAACAATATTTTTGATTATATAGCTCTACCGATGTATAAATTATGATATTTTGAGACTCATGTGTATATTTTAGTTTTTTATGTATATATTTCTAATTCCACCGTAAGATATTTACCTATCAATTATTTATTATGTTAATTACTTAAATCTTTGATCTGCTCCTTCCAAACCCTTTGATTTGGGCTATTAGGTGGTAAAATTCCTTCGATAATTAGATCATTACTGCTGGAGTGTCACATATTACATGTCAAATATAAACTAAAATAAATTAATTTTTTTGCATGAAAATGGACAAATACCTCCAATCAAGTTATCAATAGCAGATTCAATAGAAAGTAAATGCAAGGAAAGTAAAAGACATGCATATTTATAGCAGTTCAGGTGTAATAGACGTACATACATTATTTATTTTTATTCATGTTCTTATAATTCAACTTTTACAAGAGTTGTGAAGTGTAACAGAGATGAATTATAACTAAAATTAGAGACCTGAAGCTTGGTTCATTTATTTCTACGACATAGTGCTCTTAAGCTTCAAAAGATTATCCTCATGAATGCCAAATCATTGGAAATTTATAGTTTGGAAATTTATAGTGGTAAAAAGGCGGTGTAGTTAATTCAGAAAGTCAGGAAATTTCCATGTATATCTCACCCAAATCTGATACTTTCGCATATAAAAGATATGATTGCTAATTTCCAAATATATGCGGATTCTATTTCATATATGGCCTATATAATTCGACTGGGAGCTCAATTCGGGGTCGCTTGGCTCAGTGAAGTGTACATGGATACTTTCGTGGGGAAGTTCCTACCACCATCTCCTTGGTTTAGCCTCCCTTGCTAGGCCATGGTTCGGTTTTCATATGATGTTCCCTCTTGGTTCAGCCCCTTCCTTACCGAACAGATGAACATGTTCAGTACCCTGGGTACCGAAGATCTCATGTTCGGCACCTTGAGTACTGAATGGGAGGGCCTGTCTCCCTCTTTACTTCTCTTCTCTACCTACCAAATCATCTTTTCTTAGCACTATGTTACCTTCCAATCCTGCGAATACCTTGATCTCATAGGCACAATTGCCCTTAACACTTGGCCCCCAAAACTTATCTCGTAAACTACAAGGTGGATTTTGTTGAGTGTTCCTTGAATTCCTTTGGAAGCATACCTCGTCCTTTTATGTTATATCGGTTCGGCATGCTCATGGTTGGACATACTCCTTGTTCGGTAGCTAGTGTTGGTTCGGCATGTTATCGGTTCGGCTTTGGATATGACCTCACCCCTATATAAGCTCCAACAGCTCCTCCTACTGAGCGCTACTTCATTTTTCTATTGCCTTCAGTTTTTCATGACCATTCACCTCCTTGACCAACAAGCACCGTCTTCTGCTTCTATCTCTCCCAATTCAACACAGTTACCATTCATACTATCAATTTGTACACACTAATTCAAACTCTATCCGGTGATTGGCCTAGGGTTTAGGGTTTGGTGCGTTGAGAACATAGGTTAAGGTGTGATGATTTGGTGCTTACAAAAACATGATTATACATACTCTTCGAATTTGACTCCTGTTAGAGCTTGACCATTCAAGTGCTCGACCATCGAACATAAAGTTGACAGTTGCATGCTAACTAATTTTCACTTGTTACTTTTAGCTTTAGTCGATGAGTTGAACTTTGAATATGCATTTTTGGCAAAGTGTGGTATTGGCATAATTTTCTAATTGCATCGGTATATTTAAGTTGACACTGTCTTAGTTCTTTTTTAACGTATATGCACTCACTCATGCGCACACATGGCACTTCCATCTTTTATGGTAACATGCAAGAAAGATTATTATATATGATAGGTTTGTCAGGCCACCGTTAGACTTGCTCACAGACAGTTTCTAGGGATCATATTCCATTTTCTTCCACTCCTTAGGAGCCTAGACGTTGGGACGTCGCTCGAATTAGCCCAGTCCATCTCGCTCTCTATGAAACGACCCTGACCCGACCTTCGAAAGTCGGCACCAAATACAACACTCGTGTTCAAATGCCGCAGATTCAAACGTCGAATCTGGTTTGCCGGAGCTTATAACAAAATTAAGTATAAAAACACAGCGGAAGAAAAAGTAAAGAAATGAATATCATTGACATACAACATTCGATACAACAATGATACAATATGAATCAATATCAGAGATACAAGATAACAATGCTACAGTGGAATAACAATATGATATAGCAGCGGAACCAAAAACTCCAAACAGCAACAGCAACTCTAACTCCAAAACACCAATCCAGAAATAGCTCGAACCACCATCACGTTTCACCAAGCTAAGCAAGTCCAGTCCGTGAATCTGAAGACTCCAAATAATTCCAAAGAGGAAGCTAAAAGCTACAGAATCGATATCTACTATCTACTATCTGAAAACCCAACTCTAGACCGCCCGTGTGGAAAATAGTGGGCACCCTAGAGTTTAGAAAAGGAACAATAAACTCCGGGTCAGTCATGGGACTGGTATGAGTAAACAAAAATAGTTTTTTTATCTTTAAAAACAATCAAAAGATTTTAAAACATTGAAATCTGCAATTCTTTTAGGAAAAATGAAACTACCATAAGGCCTCCCACCGCACACACCATGCAAATGCAGAATTGGAGGAGATTTCTCCTTACGATAGTCAGGAATGCTTGATACGAGAAATTCTTTGATATTATTATTATAAGTGCACAGTGTAGAAAAACCTTTTCAAAAGTATAATATAAATCCTAGCCAGCATAGGCATTTCGCACTTATGCCTACTATAGCTACCATGTTCAATAGCAGGTTACCACCACATTCCATGGCAGGTTATACAACTAAAACCGTACAGGGCTCGTATTGTTTTGTTTGGATTTTCCAACAAATGGTCGGGCAAAGAAACTTCCCATATAAAATGAAATGGAACGCCTCTGGAGGGACGTCCCCGGACCCTAACCGGATCTCTGCTACACAAGGCCGGGTTACCTCTGTAACTAGGTAACTACTGACACGAGTATGCCACCTCCCGGTCGTTACCAACCTTTATCCGAAGCGCTTCCTAACCGACAACCACAAACCAATAAGTTTGCAGCAACCACAAAGTAAGTATATGGGCTCCATACCATGATACCACTTATAATCCAGAAGGAAATGGACATACCCTCAGAGGGCGCTACCCTCAAATAAACTTGCTGCCACGATTCCTGTTTCGACCATAACCGGGTTGTGAGGTTCGACGAAGTCTCATCCACAAAGCTGCGCTTTTTCATAAAGCCATGCTTCGATCAACAAATTATCAGCAGCACTCAGCACGTCACACTACCAAATTGGGAGTATATCACTAATAACCTTCAACCACATAACCTCTGAGTTCGTACGTCTCAGAGAAGGGTGTTAAGCTAAGAGAATAAATTCTCCGCCACCAACAGATATGTATTTGAAAGAAATCAACTTTATATCTCAGTTTGTAATGTCAGACATACAATCCATACAAGTCTGTTCCGGGTTCGAACAGAACCAAAGGCACTTCCGGAAAAGCCCTTCAAATCCGGGAATTCACAATCCCGATCGGACTTCCCATCACTTAGGGAATCTCTATACCGTAGTTACTCGGTGCAGAGACAATCAATAGGTCATCCTATCGTTTTCGCAAATACCTGGTCTTCACCACCGGTCTTCAAATGCTATCCATAACGTCGTATCATTATTCGAAATGGGTTATATGACACAAGGTTCTCTCCCGGTTAAACCGAATAATGAGCACAATATTTAAAAACATATGGATAATGGGATCTCAGTTAAGTCACAACTTTAAAACCCAAAGACTTTCTTTTCAAATGGTTTAAACCAATTACCATTTACAAATCTTTTTAAACAAAAGATTCACTTCCAGAAACCTTTCAATGGTTTAAACAATTTCCACACTTTAATCTTTTAAACAAAAGATTTACTTTTAAGACGCTTTCAATTTTAAAACAAGGTTCACCAATCTTCCATAAAGATGCATTCATAGCCTTTCAAAACAAATTTCAAAGATTCATTCATAACTTTCAAAACAATTCCTAGTTTCAAATCTTTTATATATAAAAGATACATTATTTAAAATCCTCTTCAATTTTACAATAGGGTTCAACTATCTTTCACAAAGATTCAATTTTAGCTTTCAAAACCATTCAATTTCAAATTTGAAATCTTTTCATCATAATTACTACTTGTTTCCGTTTTAGAAAACCCAATTCCATTTCTAAAGTTATTTGGATTCAAAATTAAAACTTTAAAACTATTTCAAAATATTAAATTCAAATATCTGTGACTTAACCGATTTCCTTATGAAATCCATATTTTGTGTGTGTATGGTGTAGTCCAGGGGTTTAACACAATAGTGTAACATTATTCAATCGTCACAGATCAAACACAGAAATATCGATAAGCGGTATAATCTATAACGCTTATCTTCATTTAAGATTCACAGATAAATGTATTACAGATGAATAAATAAATAAGTAAATAAATTACACATAACTCAATTCACATAACAGAATATCACAGATCTATCAATTCAAGGCAATTCATACAATGCAAACATTCATAGGCAAGGTCAAGCATTCAATAATCATTTATAGGTAGGATTAATTAATTGTTTAATCCTAATTAATTCAATTAATTTCTAATTAAATTAATTACTTATGAGTTAATTATCCAATCCTAATTAATTTATTACAAATCATTTGATATAAATTAATTTATCAAACACTTAAATTAACTACATCAATTAATCACCTCATTATTAATTATTCCTTAATTAGTCCATTATAAATTACATATTAATTAATAATATCTAATTATATTTAAATTAAACTACTTTATTTAAATTAATTACATTAAGTAATTAATCTTTAATTAAACACAATTATTAGTCACCCTTGATTAATAACAAAAGTAATTACCCAAATTACTTCATTTATAAATCATATTCACTAATTACCTCCCAGTAATTATCATTTATTACTTCCCTAAGTAATTTTCTCCATTAATTACACTAAGTAATTACACTTATTCAATTATCAAATGATTTTCTTAAGTTAATTAAACTAAATTAATTAATTAACTTAAATTAATCACACATTAGCAAAATTAATTACAATAAGTAATTAATCTCTTAATGGAAATAAACATTTAGAAATCAATTTGAAATTTAAAATAATTTAATCATCAAATTTAAACTTATAAATCTTTGAAACTTTTCAAATCAGTTACAAATATTTATCTCTAGAAACCTAATCTTCGTATCTTTAAACTTATTCATTTCAATATAATTTGAAACTTAGTTTTTAAACAAATTAAAATTTACTTAAAAACTTTGATTTAATATTTAAATTGAAACACTTCCTTTTTAAATTAAAAATTCAAAATTTAATTAAGATAATTATTTCCAAAAACAATATCTTAAACAATTTAAATTTGAAAATATATTAAACTAACACTTTTAAGGGTTCGATTAACATTTACTTCAAAGAACAAGTTTTAACTTTGAAAATTTATTTCCTGCTGTAAAAACTTAAGCTTTGATTTCCATAAGAAAATCGCCTCGGGTCAAACCCGAGTCGAACACTATAAAAATAAGAGCAAGCCTCGTGACACACACGAAACCCAACTGCTTCGAGTCGTCACCATGAAATCGCGAGCTCCACTTCGAGTTCAACCTCATCTTCCCCAAAACCCAAATTCTGATGCACGAAACCGTGCACGTCAACGTGCACCACCTCCCTGGCCAACGATGAACTCCACTCCGATCTCCGACACATCGCTCTCGACCACTCAGTCAAAGTGGAGGGAACACATCGCTCTGCACAGAGTGGATCGGCCAACATGAGCATGATAGAGTAGTTCGGACCTAGTGGATCAGTTGTTCACCGCTCGGCCTGGAAGAGAAACTCATCGCTCGACCTAGAGGAGAAATTCGTCGCTTGGCTATGGGAGACATTGTTTCGTTCGAGCTGGATAGTTCGTTATTTGCCGTTCGGCCCAAATGCTTCGGCACACGCCGCTCGGTCAAGGAATTGAAGCCATGCATGGGTCGGCTAAGGAGCTTTGTTCAATTCGGTTTTGATGCTTGTGGTTCGGTCATGGTAGTTTGATATACCTCGTTCGGTGCATGTAAGTAGAGTTGTTGGTTATCAATTCGACTTCAAAGTGAGGTGGTCCGTATGCCATTGCTTTAAGTCATACCATTGCTCACTTCGATCCCCTAGAAGGATTGCTTCGAGCTAATCATCAAGACGCCCCGGTTCGGCATTTACCGCTCGCCGATGTCGTTCGGCAAACTTAGCTCGGTCTGGTGTCAGGATTTGTCAGTAGTGGGCCGAGGTACCTTATTCTTGGGCTTGCATAGGAAGTCCATCCTATCTTCGTTTATAAATAGAGAGGCAGGGGTGTAGTGAATGGGACCTTTTTTCGAGAACTCCGGGGATACTCTGCCATTCTTTTTTACTTGCTTATTTCAGTTGAAACTTGGATACGAGTTATTGGTTTACGGATCGTATCTGCATTCAAGTCTTTGAGAAAAGAAATAAAGATTACATTAATAATGGACGTAGGCAGTTACGCCGAACCACTGTAATCTTGATGTTCTTGTTTTTGCAGTTAGTTTTGCACACATTCCTCTCTTTTAATTTACTATCCTCATTAATCTCTCTACACAAATCTATTCTTGGGTGTTAGTGTCCAATTTTAGTGCTAACATTTTGGTCTTTCACTGAGAACGCGTTCTCTGACTGTTAGGATCTACTTTGTTGCTACTGGATTGGAGAAATCCCCTAAAGAAGATCCAAGTTCATTCACAAGAAGTTCAAACTATCTACTCAGAGTTCCACATGATAACTCTATAATGGGAAGACCACGTACCAGATCAGCCTACCATAATGCAGATGTTAACGAGACCATTAACGTCCAATAAGTAGGACCCAGCAATCAACAAGCTAATCCAGGCACAGGGACCACCGCCGTCCTAAACCAACCAGAAGTTGTCACTAGAATAGAGTTCAACGAGCTGATGAGAGAACTCGTGGAAAGCAGGAGACAGCTCAACGAGAAGATCCAAGTAAACGCCAACTTCATGACCCAGCTTACTCAACAACAGCATCAGAATGTCGGAGGAAGTCTCGCTACCTATTCGTCATCTGACAGCTCCGCTTCATATGATGAACATTCCAGGCGTAGATGTCGCAGAATTGAAAAGGCGCAAACAAATGCAGTAGATCAATCCAACAGGAATGGTCCAGGTTCCCTACCTAGAGTCGCGGCCCCTCACTTGCACCTAGGAAATCTTACTCAAGTTGGAATGGGAAACATAGGACCTGGAGTACGAGTGGAAGCTGACGGACCGACTTACCAGGAAAGCAATGAAGCATTTCCCTAGGACACTTGCTTGGGAGATCACCAATCAAGGAGGCACCAGCTGGGACGGTCAAGCAGGACGAAGTCCAACTTGCCACCTCTCATCCAGACCTCGGATTTATCATCTATGCTCAAACAAATGATGAGAGAAAATCAGGGATTATCTAACGATGATTAGGGTACAGCTAGAAGTCATACTTCATCCACAGATGCTATCCAACAGGCTGAATACCTCCGGAAGTTTAGTATGCCGACTATACCAGCTTATGAAGGGAAGACAGATCCCCAACAGCATGTAATGAGATATGAGTGGTTGATGGACTCGCTAGGGCAAAGATGTGACTAAATATAGATGTTTCTTGATAACCCTATCTGAAATAGCTACCATGTGGTTCACCAGACTTCATTCGCGATCGATCTCCCGATTCGATGAGTTAGTGACGAAATTTGTGGAGCAGTTCAGAATTCATACCACTCGTCCAAAAGACAAGATGTCTTTATCAAGTGTAATCCAGGCTCCAGGAGAGTCCTTAAAGGAATATTTGCAAAGATTTCACATTGCCGGTATCAAAGTTAGCAACCCGAATGACCATGCTATTCTTATGGCCATGATGCAGGGAGTAGATTCAGACTCAGAGTTTGGTGATTGGCTGGCAAGAAAACCTCCGGCTGCCTTGGAACATTTTTACTCAAAGGCGCACTAGTTCATGAGAAGGGAGGAAGCGTGGTGGATGAGGCGTGGCAGTACGCCATGGCCTGGCAAGGAGATAGTGCAAAGAAATATTGCAGTAAAACAATCTGGTGATAACTCTAGAAAGGTCCAGGTCAATGTTCAAAATAAGACCGAGTAGTCTAAAGGACCTGGAGGAGGAAGTTTCGAAAGGAAGAGGGAAGCAAGAAAGTGAAAACCAAGGATGCCGACCTACAACGAATACATTCCTCCGAACACATCTCTGGAGAATAATTATTTGTCAACTTCTAATACCTTCGAAGACCGAAATCCATGCCCGAAAGAATCTACTGAGGAACAAAAGCAGACTGGGAAGTACCGCCTGTTTCATGAGACCTACGAGCACAACACTGAGGAATGTAGACACCTCCATGATGCTATAGAAAAACAGATTCGACAAAAGAAGTTATAGTAGTTTGTTAAGAATCCATAGGAAGGCAGACAAGGAATGTCCGACCCGGTTGTGGGCAGGCTCCACGTCATCCTGAGGATCCTGCTCGGACCATGGGTAGACTGATCATAAACACGATAGTCGGTGGGCCTCATCCAGCAGACATGAGTTGGCAAGAAATGGAATGCTGTGCTGGTTCCTTGAAACATACGGACTTCGAATGCTGCTCGAACTTGGAAGACGGGACTCCAACGAAACAGCATCGAATGATGATGGATGATATAGTGTTCAGAAGTAGAGATGCCGATCAGGTGGAGGCACCTACCGTTGACCCGATGGTCATCTCGACTACGATTGGGCCAGCATTTGTGAGAAGGATATTGATCGATTTTGGGAGTTCTGTTAACATTATATTCAAAAAGGAATACGACCAAATGAAGATAGAGGTGAAAGATCTAAAACCATCTAAAGCATGTATTCATGGCTTTAATGGTGCGAATACTGATGCAGTAGGTTTTGTTGAATTACCAGTTGAGTTAGGAAAGTGAACGTAGGAGGGTATGAATCCTACCATTCATTGTTTTGGATGTTGATTCTCCGTATAATGTTTTTTGGGGACGACAAGCCCTGGCAGAGTTTAGGGCAGCTTTGGCCCTGTGGTGTTTGACTTTGACGTTTCCGACGGATAGAGGGGTTGGTGTAGTGCATGGCAATCAAGCAACTGGTCATATATATTATGTGGCTAAGCCGAGAGAGGCCCAACAAAGAGATAAGGGAAAGGTTGCGGACGTCTCAGTCCGCATCCACGTTACTCAAAATTGACAAGTAATGCCCAAACCTTGGCTGAGGTAGTGGAGTCGGATCTACAGAGACACGGATCTGAGAGACGATGATGAAGAACCTAAGGAGTCTAAAGCAGCACCGGCTGAATTGACGATTGACACTCCAGTCAGCCATGACGACCCATCGCGGGTGCTGAAGGTTGGATCATAACTCACCCCCTCGATGATTGAGGATCTTGCTGATTTCCTCCGGATGAATTTGGATGTTTTCGCTTGGACACAATCTGATTTGTGCAGGATTTCTCCAGCCATAGCGAGTCATATGTTGAACATAGGCCCAAAATACGTGCCTATGAAGCAAAAAAGGAGAGCTATGGACCCGGAGAGGTCCGCTGCTCTCAGAGAGGAAGTGGAAAAACTCAAAGCCAATGGGTTCGTCCGCGATGCCCTCTACCCAGAGTGGGTCTCTAACCTCGTAATAGTGAGAAAAGCAAATAGGAAATGGAGGATCTGTGTTGATTATTCAGACCTGAACAAAGCATGCCCTATGGATAGTTTCTCTTTACCCAGATTTGACTAACTGGTTGACTCAACAGTTGGACACGAGTTATTGTCATTTATGGATGCGTATTCGGGATACAATCAAATCCCGATGCACATTCTAGATCGGGAACACACTAGTTTTGTCATGGATGTCGGACTGTATTATTATGTGGTGACGCCTTTTGGTTTAAAGAACGCAGGAGCGACTTATCATCGTTTGGTAAATTAGATGTTTAAAGACCAAATTGGTAGAACAATGGAAGTCTATGTGGTTGACATGATCGTGAAGTCACGGCAGTCAAACAACCACATACGAAACTTAGCGGAGACATTTGATGTACTTAGATACTACGGAATGAAAATCAATCCATTAAAGTGTTCCTTTGGTGTTGCGTCGGGAAAGTTTTTGGGCTTTATTGTCAATGCATGGGGAATTGAAGCTACTGTAGAAAAGAATCAGGCTATTCGAGACACACAGGCGCCTAGAACTATAAAGCAAGTACAAATCCTAAATGGAAGATCGCCGCATTGAATCGATTCATATCTAGAGCGACCGACAAGTCTATTCCCTTCTTCGATGTGATAAAGAAAAGGAAGAGGAATTTTGAATGGTCGCCCAACTGTGAAGATGCATTTCGAGCTTTGGTAAGACATTTGGAAAGTCCCCTGGTTCTGTCAAAGCCTGTAGACCATGAAGTGTTATATGTATACTTGGCCGTGTCTCAGCATGCCATTAGTACGGCCTTAGTTTGCAAGGAGGTCCGAATTCAAAAACCAGTGTACTATGTCAGTAAATGTCTAATGGAGGCAGAGAGAAATTATCCTAAAATGGAGAAGCTAGCCTATTGTTTGGTGATTGCATCACGCAAGCTTCGTCGGTATTTTCAGGCACACTCGATCAGTGTTTATACCGATCAACCTCTACGACAGGTGCTCCAACGACCAGAAACCTCTGAAAGGTTGTTAAAGTGGAACATTGAGTTGAGTCAATTCGATATCACCTACTTGCCACGGAAGGCTATCCAAGGGTATGCGCTAGTGGACTTTATTGCAGAATTCACCATATAAGACGAGCCAAGTAGTGATGATGTTATTCCCCTCATTCGATGGAAACTATACAACGATGGGGCATCCAACGACCGTTGTTCTGGTGCTGGTGTTATTCTTGTAACTCCCGAAAACCTATCAATTTGTTATGCTTTGAAGCTCAATTTCCCAACTACGACTAACGAAGCCGAGTATGAAGCATTGATTGCGGGTTTAAAACTTACCAGGGAACTCGAAGTAAAATCGGTTGCAATCTTTTGTGACTCACAATTGGTGGTATACCAAGTGCGGGGAGACTATCAAGCAAAGGGCCAGAGACTTTCCCCACAACTTGCTCGGGTTCAAGAGCTATTGACAGAACTTGAATATTACGGTATTTCACACATCCCATGTAAACAAAATGGGGAAGCCGATTCATTGGCGAAACTCGCAAGTACTGGTGATGCATAGCAGATGGGCTTGGTTTCCGTCGAAATCTTACATGCTTCGATTATAAACGAGATGGAAGTAGATTTTAGGTTAGAAACAGAAACTGAGAGGGAGTCCTGGATAACCCCATTCAAACAATACCTATTACATAAGACTTTTTTCGAGAGAAGGAACAAAAGACAAGTCATTCGCAAAGCTTCACGGTACATAGTGTAGGATTGAATAATGTATCAGAAAGGATTCTCAGTTCCCTTACTTCCGTGCATTGCCCACGACGAGATAAAGCATGTCTTGAAAGTGGTTCATGAAGGAGAATGTAGCGACAATACTGGAGGGAAGACATTAGCGAAAAAGATCCTCCGCTACGGATACTATTGGCCAAACGTGAATCGGGACGCCGCAGACTATGTAAGAAGGTGTGACCAATGTCAAAGGTATGCAAAAATTCTGAGAGCTCCCTCGACGAAACTCACACAAAAGGTTAGTCCCTAGCCATTTGCAATATGGGGGATCGATATGATCGGCTCCTTGCCGATCTCCAGAGGTGGTGCAAAATATGCAATTGTTGCGGTAGATTACTTTACCAAGTGGGTGGAGGCAGAGCCCTTAGCTACAATGACCACCAAAAAGGTCATTAATTTCATTGTGCGAAACATCATATGTCGTTTTGGCCTCCCATGAACTATCGTTACAGATAACGGAACTCAATTTGAGAGTAGGGAGTTCAATGAATTCTGCCAAAAATATGGCATTGAGAAAAGATTTACAACAGTTGCTCATCCTAATGCCAATGGACAAGTTGAAGCCGCAAACAAAATAATCAAGTCCATATTGAAAAAATGTTTGGAAAAGGCCAGAGGCAAGTGGGTGGTGACAACGCTCTGGGCTTACAGAACCACCCACAAGTCCACGACTGGCCATACTTCCTTTACTCTGGCATACGGCACTTAAGCTGTTATACTTGTGGAACCTGAAGTTCCCTCTCACTGGGTGATTCATTATGATCCTAGGACAAATCAGGATCTCTTAGTGGAGTCGTTGGACTTAGTCGATGAAAAATGTGAAGAGGCCAATTTAAGGGACGCTGCATATAGGCACCGAGTCGCTCGATATTATAATGAAAAAGTTCGATCAAGAATCTTTGATGTGGGTGATCTCATTTTGAAGCGAGTCTTTTGATCCCATCACATATAAATCCTACATGGGAAGGTCCATACGTCATCGAATGGAAGCTTCGAGAAGGAACTTTCAAGCTAGCGATCGACGATGGCATGATGCTCCCACGAGCATGGAATAGCGAGCATTTGCGTCATTATTACACTTAGCCTATTTATTTTGCATTTTAGTAGCAATTGTTTCTAGTATATTTTTCTTTTGTTATTCTTTGTTTTTGGCATGTAATAAGACAAATCAGATTGTTCCTATTTGCTATGATCAATAAAGGCTTGAAACCATTTTTCTGTGAACGGTTGATGTTCCATGTGTTATAATTCCATGGCAAAAATTAAATTACATTATTCTGTCTGGCATATGAACGCACACACAAAATTGAATGTCAATTGATAAATCAAAAATCTCTAAGTCCCCAAAGCACGGACTAGAATACTCTGAGTCCCCGAAGTACGGACTAGAGTATAAACGAATAAAAAAATCTCTAAATCCCCAGAGCACGGACTAGAGTACTCTGAGTCCCCGGAGTGTGGACTAGAGTACAAACAACTTAAAAAATCTATGTCCCCGGAGCATAGACTAGAGTACTCTGAGTCCCCGGAGTGTAGACTAGAGCATAAACAAATTAAAAATCTCTAAGTCCTCGAAGCGCGGACTATAGTACTTTGAGTCTCCGGAGTGTGGACTAGAGTATATACGATTTAAAAAGCTCTAAGTCCCCAGTGCACGGACTAGAGTACTCTGAGTCCCCAGAGTGCGGAATAGAGTATCAATAAATTAAAAATCTCTAAGTCCGTATAGCGCCGACTAGATTACTCTGAGTCCCCGGAGTGCGGACTAGAGTATAAACGATTTAAAAATCTCTAAGTCCCCGGAGCGTGGACTAGAGGACTCTGAGTCCTCGGAGTGCGGACTAGAGTATAAACGAATTAAAAATCTCTAAGTCCCTGAAGCTAGGACTAGAGTGCTCTAAGTCCCCGGAGTGTGGACTAGAGTATAAATGACTGAAAAATCTCTAATTCCCTAGAGACGGAAGAGAGTACTCTGAGTCCACGTAGTGCGGACTAGAGTATAAACGATTTAAGAATATTTAAGTCCCTGGAGCATGGACTAGAGTACTCTGAGTCCCCGGAGTGCGAACTTGAGTATAAACGACTTAAAAATCTCAAAGTCCCCGGACCACGGACTAGAGTACTTTGAGTCCCCGAAGTGCGAACTAGAGTATAAATGATTAAAAAATATCAAATTCCCCGGAGTGCGGACTAGAGTATTCTAAGTCGCAAAGTGCGGACTAGAATATTTACGATTCAAAAAATCTCCAAGTCGTGTGGAAGCGAAACGGAGCTTATGTAACCCACAAGCTTTCGAATTTCGACTGCAAATTAGATAATAAGCTAAATAGTGAGAATCGTGGAAGACAAAGAAACAAAAAAAATTACCAATCCAAAATAAAGTTCCATTACAACTTTTCTGGGGTTTGGAGCAAAAGACTATTCACAACGACTATAAAATAAATAGAAACAACTACATGATCCGAGTTCATTCGAGCTAAATGAGGCATAGCCGGATAGCTACCTTTTTGATTTTTTCTCCTTCTTTGGCTTCTCCGAAGGCTCGTCACCCGAGTATTTTTTCTTGGATGCCTTGCTTCCTAGTGAGGTGGTGCTCGGGGAAGAAGGAGGAACTTCCAGTGGCGTGGTCCCACCGAGCAGAACGACCTTCAGGGGCCTGTTCAGAAGATCATCAAGCTCCGCCACATGAGACTTGGCCTTAATTTCAACTTTCTTCTTCTCTTCTTCCATGATTTGCTCCTCTATGCTCAATTTCGAAGTATGTTCGAAGGCACCCGTGATTTCAACCTCATCATGTTCTTTTGTAGGTGAAGGGTTCTAAGTTTGTCCTCATCGAGCGCCCCGATCATTTGAGCATCGGGTCCAAGAGTATTCCAAGTGTGAGATGCCTCTCCTAATTTCTCTTCCTTCTCCATTGCGACATCACTCCTTGGAGTTGGTTCGGGATCAAAATGTCCTAGATGAAGTCATAAAAGACAATTGTTAGAATACATGCGATGGTCCATTCAACCCTAGAAAAAATTACGTACCAGCTTCCGGTTGACTCTCGGCTGTTTTAGGAGTCTCACCTTCTGGCATAGGGGAGAGAACGTGAACAACAAGTCCAGGTTTCTCTAGGTCATATCCTGTATGTCGTTCGAAAGGATCGAGTGATGAGCAACCAGCCAGTTGGGCGAAAGGTGGAATTGGAGACTCAGTTTCGAAGGGCCACCAACATCATCCCTTTCGATGAGGAGGAATCTCTTCTGTAAAGGGCTTTGGCTACAGATAAGTCGGAAGGCTCGTTTCCTCGAAAAACTTCCTTCGCAAGAGAATCCTCATTAACTTCCTCGGTGCCCAACTCCACTTGTTTAATTTTATCAGGGTATCCCATGCTTTAGCTAATGATTCGACGTAACCCTCGCCCAGAAAAGATAGATCTCGATGCATGAGAACTCAAGCATGTATTCAAAAATAAGAAGATCAAATAAGCATTTAATTTCTTCTCCGCCAGCTTCAATAGCCACTTCAAGGCGAGAATCGATTTTTTTCAGCGCCATTCTTTTGCCCTCCTCATAGGCTGCATCTTTTAACGCTTCAGCTTTAGAAATTTCCTTGTTAAGTTTCGTTTTTAAGAGTCGGGTTGCGACGATTTCCTCGCAATATTGTTGCGACTCTTCATGTATAACATTTTTCTCTTCTTTTTCTTTAAGTAGCAGCTCCTCCAGTTCTTTAACTCGTCAAGCAAGGACATCCTTTTCTTTTTGAAGGGAGTCTTTTTCTAAGGCTGGAGCACCACTACATTGGACTGCCTCATCGATTTCCTTTTTGTGAGTGGCTTCCAACCGATTGACTGCCTAAGTTGTATCTTTAGCATTTTGCTGAGTAGCCTCAAGTTGAGATTTGTACGAGGAAAGCGCTTCGTCCTGGCTTTAATAATATCTTTATCGTGAATGGATTCGAGTTTCAGATGATCGATTTCATGCTGACGTTCCATAGAAACTTCTGAAACTTTTTCTACCAAATGAACAAACACATCGTGTTGAACATAGACGTCATTATTACAATCGATGGCGCTTTATTTAATATGCCCAGGAATTGGGTGAATAGCGGGAAGAAATTTCAGTCCGTCGAAGCATATCTTTGGAAATGTGGCTTAAGCTCGGCTAATCTTTTGGCAATCAACGGATCATGTGCAGAAATTGGAGGAGTATGCTTGGCCGGAGCCAGAGACATTTTATGAGGCTCACGAGATTGCTTTGTGCTGGACGAGCCAGAGTGTTGTGAGCGGAAAGCTTCAGACTGAGATCCCTTCTGAGCAGATTTTTTTGTACTATGCTCTAAGCGAGGGGGGATCGTTGGGGTATGAAGAATGGCTGTATGTTTTTATTCGAGAAGACAACGAGTCACTGGGACGGTAGTCCCTATCGCCGCTGTCATCTATTTCTCGACGTCTACCTGATCTTGAATCCCGACTGGAGTGGTGAAAGATAGAAGACCCACGAAGGCGGTCAAATCCATGAGTGTCCCTATATCATCATCATAGAAATCAAGTGAGGATGAGTTAGCGAGAATATTATGATGGCTAAAATTTAAGTGTGCGGTGAAGTATGAGTGTTCGTGCGTGTCCTAGTGTCTACCCCCGACCGGACCAGTTTCTTTTGCTTTACTTATTGGGGTTGTCCACCGTATTGACAAGCCGGATCGCCTACATTGCCTCTCATGGGCGAATTAATTCCCATATCTCTTGGGTCGTTGAAACCATATTCAGCAGTCATCGGCGATGATCAGTTCTGAAAGACCTTTTAGTGAACCCTCTAGATGTTGGGGAGACGACTTTTTCTCAACTAGAGTGATTGTAACTTTAGAATTCCCGCCTACTGTTTTCTTTTTCAGTTTATAGGCTAATCTTTTTTGCCTCTTCGAACATGGAAGCGATTTGGCGATGCCAAGTGCGTCAGTCATTGGTGCGATATCAGAACCTAAATTCTCATCGGTCGTTTTTGGCACCCCGGCCTCCTTTATTTCACCTTCCTCAGATATATCGGGGGTTCCTCCTGTAAAGAGCATCGAAGGCCCAACTTGCCCTTTGCCTTTTTCTGTGGCGGATCCGGTTGTAGCGGTGCCAGTTGGGAGACTAATTCGATGACCTTTCGCCAACAACCCAAACTTTAAACGTAATTCATTGGAAATAACGGATTTGATCTCTCGATCTTCCACGGGAATAGCTCGAATGGCCTCGACGGCCTCAAAATACACAGTACCTTCGGGATGTGGGTTGATACCTATAAAAGTCGAAAGAAGTTTAGAAAGAATGCACTTCGTGCCATAGACAAATATTGGCCCGAAAATGGAACTTACTCCCTTCCAGCATCTTCTCGCAAAGCGGGGGCAGCATATATAAAACCATTCATGCTTATATCAAGAGAATTTACTCCATGCCCCCGTCAGGATCTAACACTTGGAGTGTGGCTCAAGGAATATGAAGGATGGACCGTCAGACCATCTTTTGAAGCGATAAATTTAGCAGATATCACCGGGAGTGGGTAGCATGAATAAGATGCTCATGAAGAGAATATAAGTGCCATAGATGAACGCGTGACTATTAGGATGTAGCTATCCTAGGGCGATCCCGATATACTATAACACTTCACGAAGAAAGAAGTTGAAAGGTGGCACGCTACCAACCTATCACATGAATTTATTGCACGCTGTATATCCAGTTGGGGGCAGGTGAGGCCGATCTTGCCCCGATAGAACTAAAACGTCGTCGAAAGGGATTCCATGAATTGTACACAACCAACAAAGACCGGCTTCACCGATTTTTGAAGCTTGTGAATCAATAGGATTATCTTGAATAACTGCTCTGTCTATTACATTAGGAGCCGGGCCAATAACTACAGCTGATGGATCTAGAATACCCTATGTCGGGTTGTCGATGGATTCGAAGTTCCTACTACCTTCTGATGAGAACTTAGCTCAGGCTTGTCGGAAACTGTAGCAGAGCTCGATCTTTTGGACATCTTCAACGAGCGTAGAATATAGGTAGATACCTGTTTGAACTATACTTGAAAGACGATCAATATCAGATATAACGATGATAATACATCCCCCCGTGTTATGTGTGAACTAGTGCTATGACTTAAATGTGAGTGCCGAAAAGTTAAAAGTTTTAAACACAAGTATGATGTGATAGAGTTTTAAGAGGTTGTCCTCGAAGACCGTCATCGCTGACCGTCTCCTGCAGTTTATTATATGATTGGCATTAGAAGTTCTGGAATCACGCATCGGCATCATAGAATGTGAAGGCTATCGTTCTCATATGTTAGGTTAAATTTGCATTAAAATTTATTCAAGCTATAGGGAGTTGGTTCGGAATGAGTCCTTAGGCTTATATGTTTTATCACTTGTTGTTAGTCGATATGCTGTAAATGATTATGGAAGTAGGTTATCAAAGTATGTATTATGTTCAAGTCAACACAATCTTGGTTGCCAATGCCGAACCTCTCTCTCACTACCTCACTCTCTGGTCACCGAACGGCCTCACTCAGACTTCTACCGAACTGCTACCCCAGGCTCCTCCTGAGCCATAACCACTGCCCAATGCCAACCACCAACACAAGCCTAGACATCGAGCCGCACTACACCATTCGGTATCGAACTACTCTCCTCCGAATTACTGACCGACCCACTTACTTCCTATCCCCTACTCTAATTTCCAGGCGCCTCACTTGACTTATACTCACTACTCCTACAAACTCCTACCGACTCAAAACACCTCAAGGGATAACGATTCTCTCTCTCTCAGAACAATGACCTCCTCACTGAAGAAAAGCGACCAACCACCTACTCCTACACTTCTCTGACCTGGCTTCCTGAAGTTGTCCATGGCTGTTTCCCCTAAGTCAAAGTCTACTCGTACCAAAAGCACTTCATCATCAATGCCCAAACACCTACTTGTTGCGTTTCTCTCCTCTCGTGCTTACCACGCTAAGCCGAATTCCTATGTGGATCGGCCCTCTAGTTTGAGTTCTAGAGGATAGGGTTTGGTAATTTACAGTGTTGTATGGAACCTCACCTATAAGATAATTTAAGGGTGAGACGAGTGTTACTTGAAACTTAGAGTCGAGGATGGCTAGGGAGTGTGTTGGAGAGGATGACTGAGAGGAGGGGTACAGTAGTATGGAAGAGAAATGGAGTTTGGGTTTTTTGAGTAAAACTGATAGAGGGAGAATAATGAAGTAAAGATGGGAAGAGAATGTAAGGCTTGAGCTTTTATATGTAGAGGGGGATGGGAATCGGCATTTTCCTAAAGACATGGTCACCGTGTCTCACGGGTTCAACAGGGCAACATGCCGAACCATTCCAAACAAGCCAAACGAGTGGGTCGGCCTTCGTATGTCGCTCCATCTCTTGTAAAAAAGGAAAAAAAGAGAAAGAGAAGAGAGAAAGAAAATACAGCTAAGTAAAAATATATGAGCATGTGTACGCGATGCTGGGAAAGTTCGCCATGATTCAGCCTTCGTAAAATTATGTACATTTGGCTTTTGAAAAGTTGAGAATGGAATCTAAACGATGGACAATTAACTTTCTGGATGAGCTAGAATCTAAAAGCAAGGACCGAACGATAATTCAAAGCACGTCGTGTTGATTCACATGACGTGCTTTGGGGGGGGAGGGCAAATGTCACCCGACACTTTAGCCTGGCTACATGGCAATAGTTGTAGAGGTGACAGTTAGCACCAGACAAGATTCTGACCAAGGAAAGGCTAGAATATAAAGGATTTGGTGCATTCGATATGTTTCGGCATTTCTGTGTGGCTCGTTAAAGTGGTCAGAACAAGTGGCTCGGTCAAAGTGTAGGGAACATATCGCTTGGCATAGAGTGGATCGGCCAACATGAGCATGACAGAGTAGTTCGGACCCATTGGATCGGTTGTTCAACCCTTGGCCTGGAAGAGAAACTCATCGCTCGTCGTAGAGGAGAAATTCATCGCTTGGTCAGGGGAGACATTATTTCGTTCGGACTCAATAGTTCGATATTTGTTGTTCGGTCTAGATGCTTCAGCACACGCTGCTTGGTCAAGGAAGTGAAGCCATGCATGAGTCGGCTAAGGAGCTTTGTTTAGTCCTGCTTCGATGCTTGTGGTTCGGTCATGGTAGTTTGATATACCTTTTTCGGTGTAAGCATGCGGAGTTGGTGGTTCTGAATTCTACTTCAAAGCAAGGCGGTCAGTATGCCACTGCTTTGAGTCACACCGTTGCTCACTTCAAGCCCCTAGAAGGATTGCTTCGAGCTAATCATCAAGACGCCCCGGTTCGGCATTTACCACTTGGCCGATGACGTTCGACAAACTTAGCCTGGTCTGGTGTATAGGAGTTGTCAGTAGTGGCCCGAGGTACCTTGTTCTTGGGCTTGCGTAGGAATTCCAGCCTATCTTTGTCTATAAATAGAGAGGCAGAGGTGTAGTGAAGGGGACCTTTTTTCGTTAACTCTGGGGATACGCTGCCATTTTTGTATTCGCTTATTTTACTTGAAACTTGGATTCAAGTTTTTGGTTTACGGATTGTATCTGTATTCAAGTTTTTGAGAAAAGCAATAAAGCTTACATTAACAGTGGACGTAGACAATTACATCGAACCACTATAATCTTGATGTTCTTGTTTCTGCAGTTAGTTTTGCACACATTCCTCTGTTTTAATTTACTTTCCCCACTAATCTCTCTACACAAATCTATTTTTGGGTGTTAGTGTCCAATTTTGGTGCTAACGGTCATTTCAAATCTAATGTCGAGTATAAACAACCATACTAAAATCTTATAACATGGGTACATCATTAACAATCATAAGTTTGTAGTTTACTTGTAGTTTAGAAATATTTTAGAATCTTTACAGTTCTTTCTTACAAACACACACTTCCTCTGCATTTTGACTAAAAATCAAAATTTTGGTTTCTTTATCAAAATATTTCTCAATTCTATTGCTTATCAAGCGATACATTTGTATCATTTCTTGGATCGTGTCAAAACTCGCAAGCTCAGTATCTCTAAAATGGCTCTATAGACACTTTGGCGGTTATTTCAAACATTTTATTCTAAATCATTATTTAGTATTTTGTTTTAATATAAATGTCCTAAAACTTTAAGTCTAATTTTGGACGTAAAATTTGAATTAACTGAAGCATGTTAAATGATGAATATTTTATGTTAATCTCAATAATTGAAATGTACAATGTATTCTTATCAACATTGATTACTATATTCCAACTGCATTAATATTCTTCTCAATGACACATTTGCGGCTGATGGGTCATATCCATTTGGGTTCAACTATTAGAATCATATTTTGATAATGCATTCGGAATCCATTTTGGATTTGCACATCATGCCATATGGCACATCAATACTCTTAGTGGTTAATTGACAATTGAGGAAATTCTGTTTTGGATATTTATATAAAACCCATTGTTTCACTTTACCATGCGAGAGTACTTATAAGAATCTAATGAGTGGCGTTTATTTTGACTTGGTTAATTACATCTAATCGTACTTAATCAGTTTTATCTTTTGGATCATATACAAACCCACTATACTTCCAATAATTTCTAAAGAAATTCCTTCATCATGAAGTTGGCGATTCTTGAAACAACTATTGTTTCTCAGCATAATATAATAGGAATTCAAAATTGTTTTATGAACTGCCTTTATGTGTGTGTGTGTTTTCAATAATGAGTTTACAATAATTTATGTTCATAACATAAGTTACTCAATCAATATTGGCCTACCCCGAATTGCATTGGGATCATCCACACAAGATCCCTTATAAATGAATATTATATGTAGCTACTTAACTTATGCATTATCCACTCCTTGATCCAGGATGTTGTTATCCGGCTTTTCGACCAAGCGACCTTTGGACAAATTTGGACGTTGGGATGAAGATGAAATGTTCCACGGACTTGGGAAAAAACACAATAGAAATGAGATAAAGAATATAGAGGTCCATTGGTGCTAAGGAAACAACTCGGTATCTAGTACTTTCTACTTGATAACTGTAACGATCTGTATTTTGATAATTAAAATATTAAATTTAGTAATATTTTTGGAATTTAATATTTTCAAAAATTAAAATTTATGATTTATTAATGAAAAACTTATTATAATATAATTTAATAATATTGATTGAATGTAATTGACAATTGTTTAATGCAGTTTCAATCAATTGTAATAATAAAGTTTAATAATAAACAAAATAAATAATGTATAAAACGGTGAGATTAGCTATGTGGTAAGTAATTCATAATTCTTGTTGTAAACAATAAGTTAATAGATATGAATTATTAATCTATAACAATTGTTTAATTTATCATTTTGTTATTAAATCAGTTTGAATTTAGCATGGGACGTCAACTTTAGAGCATGAGAATAATAAGATGAAAACTTGTGTTAAATAAATTCATAAGGGATTTGTTGATATAATAATAAGAATGTAAATCAAAATAAAAGAATTTGTTTGAAATTTAAAATATAATGAACTGATTTTATTATAGTTGTAATTTAATGTTGAAATTAATTTAATATTTAAATCTTGTATTTAACATGGAAGATTGTATTTAAAAGATTATTAATTCCTTTTTTACCAAGGATGATGATAGAAAACTTTTAATTTAGAATTTAAAAGTGATTAAATTGATTTTAAAATAATAATTTATTTAATTAACCTGTAAAATTAGTCTTTTTGGGCACTGTCTCGGATTTTGACAAAACTAGTCTCATCGCATCTGTAATACTAAATTATTATATAATTTCAAGTTTCATAGCTATCGGTCTTATCATTTGATCGTGCGAGCTCGAAACGCATACAAATAAATTAATGGAATTTAAATGAATATAATTTGATTTATGAAATCTAACTTCTATATACAATAGAATTAGGATTTGAAATTAATTTCATTGAGTTTAAAAATGTTGAAAACCTATATTTCAACATATAGGATAACCTATCTTCGTTTCAGGAACGAAATGGTTTTTTGGGCCTTTTGATCCAATTGATTTATATTCAAACGGAAAATATTATTTTTGAAATATAATTATACAAATTGATTCAAATATGGAAGAATAATAAAATCAAGTTATATATGAACGCCGTAGTTCGTAACAACGTATTTGTAAATTAGAAATATTGTATTTGTCCATAATTGTGAACTGGTAAATTACTTGAATATAATTTAATTTAAATTTATCGAAAAATAAAATGTTAACTTTTATATACGATGGAATTAAGCCTCGAAACTAGTTTTATTGTATTCAGAAGGCTTTTTTACATATAGATTGCTTGTCAGCACATCTCGATTAGGGTTCGGACCGTTTTGCACCTTACGCTATAAATAGGCACGCAAATTGAGACGAAAATATTATTAAAAAATTCGAAAACCCTCATTTCTCATGGCAGCCGCCGTCTTTATTTCAATGGCTAAAAACTTCCCACCTTCTTCCTCTTGGATCTCTCTCATCTCTTACCGAATCGCGATGACTTCTAAATGAAAGTTGTAGATCTCATCCTCCTCTACAATTTGAACGGTTGGATTGAGCTAATCGCATCTAAATTTGCTAGAATCTTGGATTAAAGGTGGCAGTGTTTATGGGTGTCTGCGAGCGAAATAAGGCGTCAGAAGTGCTGGAATTCTGGGCGAAGGTGGAGCTTGTCAGGGCGCATGTGGTGGTGGCCTCCGATCGTGGTGCGGCGGCAATGGGCTATGGCGATGGGTGGTTGGACACACGTGGCCTGATGGGTTTATGGTTGCAAGTTGAACGTTAGTTTGGAGATGATGGTATTTGACCATTTTTCCCTCTTTTTTTAAATTTAATTTTAAAATTCAATCTTCTAACTTGCATAACTTTTGCATACGAACTCCGATTCACGCGTGGTTTCTTCCAATTGGTTCGTATAGAAATTCCAGACAATATGGATTTAGTTTGGTTGAATTTGAAGATTGTTGGAATTTTGAGCTTTTATTGGATTTTTAGTGGACTATAAATAAAAGGTGGGTGATTTAACCCACTCACGCACTACTAATCCTTCTTATGTTAGTTGAATTAAATTTATGAGGTGATAAATTTTTCTTAGATTGTTGTTTGGTAGTTTAAATTGACATTTAAATTAATTTGAATTTATATTGAATTAAATTGACATTTAAATTAATATTGAAATTAATTGCTAGTTAAAAAGCCGATAATTGATAACTAATAACTATTGTGATATGTTAGTTGATTTGATGTTGATTGCAATTGGATGCCTATTGATTGATGATTGGATGCATAGTTGTTTATTTATTTTGACATACCCCAGTCATTACCTTATTTATTATTTAACATCTTATAAATGGTCATTTGTAATAGTTGAAATGAATTAAGAAATAGGTTGAAATGATACATACTTATGTCAATTAATTATGGGTTGAAATGATAGAGATCCCTCCATGTAATTAAAAATTTAAATAACTAATCACTTGGCTATAGGATAGAAAAGTATATACGGACACCGGATTTGGTTAAATTAAATGGTTTTAAAGTCATGAAATTTGATTTTCATGAATTAAATTATTTTCTAAATCGAGATTTGAAATGTTGAAATTGAAACTGTTTAAATGAAATTGTTCAAAGATTATTTTGTAACCATAAGTTGAAATTGAGATATGATTTGAATTTATCGAAAGTGAATTATTTGAAAGGTTTATTTTTTAATTTAAACTTTAAATTTACTTTATTTAAGTTGGTTGAAATTGGTATTTCCAAATTTGGACGTGAAATGGATTTAAACTAAATTGTTTAAAATTAAGAATTTGAATTGAAACTTTCAGCCATTGAATATAACTGTTTAAATTGAATTTGAAGTAAAGTCTGAAATCGTTTGAATTTGTGGCTGATTTAAATTGAAATTGGAAAATGAAGTTGACTTGATTTGGAAGTCAAAGAGTTGCTTTCATCGTGATTTGGAACATGAATTCAAATTGTTGTGGAAGAAAGAAATAGTTTTTTGCTATAAACTATTTTAATATAAAAATTATTTTAATAATCAATTTATTTAATATATAAACTATTTTAATTATTTAAACTATTTTATATTCAAACTATTTTCAATCTTAAACTATTTTAATTGTTCCAAACTATTTTTCAATATTAGAACTATTTTAATTATCCAACTATTTTCAATATTCAAACTATTTTAATTATTCAAACCATTTTAATTATTCAAACTGTTTTAGAGGGAAGTTATTTAGATTTAAATCATTGATTTAAATATGAATGCTATGATATGAAAGTATAATCTATTTGAATTCAGAATGATTTTGGAAGCAAATCTGGTATTTTGATATGAAGTATGACTTGTTCTTGAAATTTAAAAGAACCTACCGGTGTGAACAATGATGATTGGTTACTAAAGAGACCGGGTCCAGATGAATGACATACTCTTTGTTATTCTACTAGATCCACTTTAGTAACCGTGTACGTGGTGGATATTATCCAGAACATAGAGGTTGAATTGGTGAAGTTTGCTGGATTTGAAGAAAGAGAACAATGATGGATGACCCCAATACTTGTGTCAATTTTAAACGACTAAAACACGATCCCATGTCTAGCCAAGGGATTAGCTACCTTTAAGGGCCCCGCCCCTTCATATTATATTGACTTTTGACTTGATCGGTGCACCTTGGTTTGATTTCGGTGGTGGTGGACTTGGTGAGCGGTCGTGGCCATGATGCGTTACCATGAACCAGAAAGGGTAAACTGGTAGAATCCTACATTGGGTATTGCTTACATGCCTTGTCATACTTTTATCCTTATACGCGCTCACTATGATTTTGTTTTAGTATGGTACCTATAGAGGACTCACTGGCTACCGACATTACTGGTTGTGTTATAGGACCTACATATACTGCTTGCTTAAAAATGTGTTAATAGGGATCAATATAAAGGCTTAATGCTATTTTAATACTTTACATTACTGATAGACACTAACGTATTTTTCTATGTATAGATAGTTTAACGGATCGGTTGGAGATGGAAAATACCCTAACATCTCTTAAGTTATTGCACTCACGTTGTATGCTTGATTAAAGATGGAAAATCCCATAACATCTCTAAAGCTATTACACTCATATTTTACTTGTTATCGATTTAACTTACATAATAACTTTTAGTTCTAACTCGAGTGTTTTGTCTTTTCATTATGCTGGGTCAGGCTGAGTATTTCAGTGTTGAAGACATTATTCCTTAAAGATGAAGATGGAGTTTGTTAGACCATATTTACTATTACTATTCCGTTGCATTTAATTGGTATGTTTGTTGATTGTACTCTGATTATGTTGTAAAAATTGTGTAATCAAATGTAAATTATAAAACAGCTTCATGAACTATCTGTTTGATTATTATATTTTGTCATTCCGCTGTAAGATTCTGTATTTTGTTTTCCTTTATTTCTCTTATTTTCTTATTAAATCTCATTGACAATCCTCCATTTTGAATTGTTTGTGTTAGATATTTGTCGTTTATTATCGATTTAAACTGTCCAAAAAGGTGAGTCGTCATAGTTGGTATCAGAGCCAGGTTTAGAGATTTCTTAGCACGTTGGGGGTTAAACTCATTAAGAGATAGGGTAATGAAATGCCCTATTTTGAGTTGAGAGTATATATATGAGAGAGTGTATTTGTTAGTGTTATAGAAATGTTTTGTATTGTGCTAATTTGTTCGGAGAGTATTTATGAATTCTAATAGGTACATAGGTCGTTATAGCACCGATAGGGATTTCTAAACACTTGAGCAGGGTAGCAAACACAATATTGTTTTTGAAATACGTAAATGAAATAATTTTTACCTAGTATTATATTTTGTATTTAAAAAGAATAATTTTTAATAAATTAATATTTTTATTTTTGGTGTGTTGGATGTTAGGAAATATAATACTCAATCATTCTCATTATTGTTGGTTAGTTAAGGTTCTTAAAAACCATTGACAATTGTATGTGATAAAAAAATGTGATTTTATAAACATGGTTTATAAATTATGATTTACAAATAAAATGAATTTAAATTGAAATTTTTGAACCTAAGTTCCGGTGTTTTGAAATTGGTTTTCATAGATTTGGAAAAGTAATATTAGTATTATTTGGAGTATTTTCGGATACTAATATTTTCAGTGGGATTTGAAAGAAATGTTTTAAAATAATTTTAAAGAAAATAAGTTCTGTACTCCTCTCTTCTGTCGCTGGAAAATAATTTTCGTGATGATCGCGACACCATCGACGTTCATTTTCGAGTTTCAAAGTGGAAAAACCATTATAGTAGCTTTGCTACATTGTTGTTTTGGTGAAAAAAAATAATTGTAATTTCCTAAGTATTATTTGATATACGAAAGATATAACTATATGTTATTTCAAGATTATTTGAAATGAAATCCAGTATTTAGTTCTTAAATTTTCTGTTAATTAGTGATTTTCAATTACCGAATTGAAATGGAATCTTTGACTATTAATGGTCGGGAACTTCAAAATTAAAATTTGAAATTAAAAGCTAGGTGTTTAATGAAAATGTAAAATTAAAGTTTGTAAATTGTAAATTAAAAGATAATGAGATATCAAACAGGTAAAAACTTAAGTATAAAATTATTCATTTATGAAAGTTAACGTTAAATGGAAGTTAAGTTATATAAGTTAACAAATGTGAATTAAACTGCAAGGAACTTATGTAGTACTTTAAGGATTTATTCATTAATGATTTTAAATAGTGAATAGGAATAATTTATGTAAGTAAATGAATAAAGATGACCTGGTATGAATGATAATTGATAATAAATGGAAAGTAAATGTTGTGTTAAAGAAACCAATAGAATAAACTTAAATTATAATTAAATTCTTTGTTGTTTTGGCTTATGGGAAGTTTGGGAAAGGATGCTTCAAATTGTTTGAGGTTGTATGAATAATCTATTAAGTAATTATCTAAGGCTCTTGAGCATAAAGTACACTTGGTAGTTTATTTACCACCCTTGTACGATGAAAAGTTTTTGAACCTAGACAAACCATTAGTTTCTTTGTTGCTATGGATGTATGATTGATTCTTTTATTGCATATGATGGTTGTATTGCTTTTTTTGGCATATGATAAAGATATGTCGTGTCGCTTGTGCTATTAGTTGAAACAACTAATATATTACTCTTTATACATAATTTAACTCTTTTGGATTTCGTAAGTGGAATACAGGTTTCTGGGAGCAATAGCTATTGCTTTTGGTTTCATAAATAAAGTTTGTTTGCCTGACAAATAGGTACCTTTTCAGATTACGGTTTTGGAACGATAATTTATTGTTTTTCCCATTGTGTGAGATGTTTTATTATTGAAACATGGTGTGTGTGTGTCTATATAATGCAATCATTGATATCATTAGTTTTTTGAACCTAACCGCACAAAGTAGACGCTACCAAAATTTTCCATAAATTTAGGACTTAGAATTTTTTTGTGAAAGTTGAGTTATTTTCAAATTTATATTAAAATTAAATATGTAAGTTTAATTGTTCTAAATTGATTATTTTGAATAAATATATCAAATTATTGATTCCTTCTGTTTCTTTTCGAGGATGAAAAGTTTTGAGTGGGGGAGATTGTAACAAACCATATTTTGATAATTAAAAATGTTAAATTTAATAAGATTTTCGGAATTTAATACCGTCAAAAATTAAAATCTATAATTTATTAATGAAAAAACTTATTACAATATAATTAATAATATTGATTTAATGCAATTGACAACTGTTTAATGTGATTTCAATCAACTGTAATAATAAAGGTTAATAACGCATAAAATAAATAATGTATAAAATGGTGAAATTAGTTATGTGGTAAGTAATTTATAATTCTTGTTGTAAACAATAAGTTAATAAATATGAATTATTAATGTATAACAATTTTTTTACTTATCATTTTGTTATTAAATCAGCTTGGAATTAGTGTAGGATATCAACTGTAGAGTATGAGATTAATAGGATGGAAAATTATGTTAAATAAATTCATAAGGGATTTGTTGATTTAGTAATAAGAATGTAAATCAATATAAAATAATTTATTAAAAAATTTAAATATAATGAACTGATTTTATTACAGTTGTAATTTGATGTTAAAATTAATTGAATATTTAAATCTTGTATTTAACCTGGAAAATTGTATTTAAAAGATTATAAATTCCTGTTTAATCAAGGATGATGATAGAAAACTTTTAATTTAGAATTTAAAAGTGATTAAATTGATTTTAAAATAATAATTCATTTAATTAATGTGTAAAATTAGTCTTTTTGGGCATTGTCTCGGATTTCGGCGTAACCAGTTTCATTGGATCTGTATTAGTGACTTATGATAGGATTTCAAGTTTCGTAGCGCTCATATATATTGTTTAATCGTGCGAGCTCGAAAGCGTCAATTAATGGAATTTAAACGAGTATAATTTGATTTTTAAAAGCTGACTTCTATATACAATTGAATTCGGGTTTGAAATTAGTTTCATTGAGTTTAAAAATATTGAAAACCTATAGTTCGACATATAGAATGACCTATTTTCGTTTTGGGAACGAAACTAGTTTTTCAGGCCTTTTAACCCAATTGGTTTATTTTCAAATGGAAAATGTTATTTTTGAAATGTAATTATTGAAATTGATCCAAATATGGAACAATAATAAAACCAAATTACTTATGAACGTCGTAGTTTCTAATAACGTATTTGTAAATGAGAAATATTGTATTTATACATAATTATGAACTGGTAAATCATTTCAATATATTTAAATTTAAATTTATTGAACAATAAACTGTTAATTTTTGTATACGATGGAATTAGACGTCGAAACTAGTTCCGCTGTGTTCAGAAGGCTTTTTAACATATCAATTGCCTGTCAGCACGCCTCGATT
This sequence comes from Allium cepa, assembly GCA_030765085.1. NCBI lineage: Eukaryota > Viridiplantae > Streptophyta > Magnoliopsida > Asparagales > Amaryllidaceae > Allium > Allium cepa. The sequence continues at coordinate 333,119,805 of CM060928.1, forward strand.
GGAGTTTGCCCTCGATAGTTCCATTGTAATGACCTCGATAGTTGGAACGATGAGGATATGAGTTAGGAGTTTGCCCTCTCGTTCTTCAATTCTATATTGTATTTTTCCATATCTATCTTGCCATAGTACATGAGAGAGAAAAAAGAACGTGTAAGTTCTATAATTTTAATATTCAATTGAATGCAAGGATATGTGTTGGTGATCCTAGTGGACTGTAGAGTGCTAATGACCCCCCCTAAAGTACTCTATGGACCGTGTTCACATGGAAGTAAAGACAGAGTCTCGCCTCCTTTGGTTATGACAATGTCAGAAGGGAAAGTGAAGCCCGGGCAACCTTCCTTGAGGAGTTCACTAATGGAGATATCAAAGTAACTTAACGAGCTAAAAGCATCCTAAAAGATCCAACTAGAAAAGTTGCCATGGCCACTGACGATGCACTTAGTTCTTCCTCAAGATACTTGGTAATGATACATTTCTGGAAAGAGGAGGCATGGACTTCAATGTCTTTGGGAGATATCTCGCGTTACGACTCGTCTCCCTCCGGACTGGCATCGTCATCACTGTCACCTCCCTTCGTATTTTATTACTCTTCTTTTTCTTCTTCTTCTTCCTCTATCCTCAGCTCCTCTTTTCCTTCTCTCTTCTCCTTATCTTTGTTTCCTTTTGGGATCATTTGCATCCTAGCTCTTTCATTTTCATCTCTCAGAACTTCACTGACAGTAGGCTCTTTAGATGCCTTGTTTACAGGCTAGTCGATGTTTACTATACCCGACGGACCATCAACTTTCCCTTAAAGATTACCATCGGAACTGCGTGTGGAGGTAGAAGATAAGGTGGGTATTCTAGAGATGCTCGGTGGAGTAGTTATAGCAATAGAAAATCGATCAGGAAGTAACATACCGCACTGATGAAGATTTTTATTTGTCAGAAGGAACGCGGTGTTGCAGTATTGAGAATTGATTCTCTTTAAAGCCTTTAGAGTTTTGGCATGCTCGTTGCTTATATCTCAAGCAGGAAAATCTACGACCGAGTTGGATAAAAAATTAATTGCTTATTCAGAAGAATTCAAACTTGGGAAGAGTAAAGGAGAAAGGCTCTTACGGCCAAAGAGCTAATACTCGTTGAAGCCAGACATCGAACAAACAAATACTCATTCTTGAAATATGAGCATTTATTGTGGATCACCTTTATAACTTTGCATTGTTCCAGGCCTCAATGATCACGAGGGATGGCGAATCTTGTCGGTGCTTAAAGCTCAAGATGTGAGTTAACTCTATGAGTTTTGGAGCTCGTTGGAATCATTCATGAATAGCATAGATAAGGAGCTTAATAGCGCATATCCATTGAGATAAACCTGGAATGGAGAAAACATGAGCTCTTGGAGAATCATGCATTGGAATGGATTGAAAGGCAGCATAGCCCCACGTAGGCACATATATCTATTACAGGATGTATATCCCACCAAAGGATTATGAGGTTGATTCCCTTAGATAAGGTACATGGCATCGCATTCGGGAATCCTATGCTGTTAGGAGATAGTTTGAAGGATCTTTGGGGTAAGAATTGTCAGCGCTTACTCAGGAGGATCATCCAAGAATCTTAAACCGTTATACTCATTCAAAAGAAAAGGAAGGTCTTGCATAAGATCCGCTAGAATCATCATCCCTTGTAATTTAGAGGTAATTAAGTGCCTAGTTCTAAAAGGCATGGATGTAAAAGCCTTAGCTGTGATGGGTCCGGCTTCGGAAGGAGTAGATGGCCTAATACTAGTATTAAAGCGAGGCTAGTAATGAGTCAATAGGAAAACTTAGCATTTAACACGGCTAGGTATGTTTTATTATGGAATTCTATTTCAGACTTAAACCAATGTGACCGGTGCCCAGAATCCAGATGTCGATGTGTATTGACTAATCGGGTTTAGATCATCGACCAAGGCAGGTGGAAGTTAATCTACGCGACATGAGTCCCATGTCCTATACACGTGAATAGATCATCCAGTATAGATAGCTCATTCGTGCTAGAAAAATGGCGATGCCACATGATAAAGCTGTGCATCGTGTAACGAACGGAATTTTAAAGCTTCAATTTGCGAATATTTAATTAATTTCATATATTCAAATAATATATCTTATAATCAAAATAAAACTCTTTTATATAATAAATAATGATGGTGAAATAGTTTTCAATATTTGTTCACAAATATAATAAGTTCGAAGGAAAATCAAAAATGAGATCGGAATTTGTTTCCCAAAGTTCCAAATTTTCATTGAATAAAAGTTGTCGGAAATATGTAAACCATGTTAGTATGAGTATACACACATATCCAAAATTTAATTGAAAATTTATATATGTATTATTATAAATATTTACATATTTAAGTATATAAGTTTTAAAAAAATAAGATGTCTTAGGGTACATGAAGTGACACTTTGTCGACTCAAGTACTTACGGGATTAATGCATGCTGGATTAGGGAAATGGGAGGGAGGACAATGGGTAGCATGAGTACCATGGTGCAGGGAATATGATGAGGTGGCATATAGAAAGTGAAGGGCAAAGGACTTAGGGTAGTTTGGTAATTTTCTAAATAGGATTAGAATAAAAATAATTTTCATATATTTTCTCACTTTTTTCATTCCCGTTCTCATTTTACATTTCATTCGTACCATTGTAAAGTTTCTCCAAGCTCATGAAAAAATTTCCGTGGCTTCCTATGTTCTTAAATTAAGAATTCTTACTTCCATTCATTTAAAAAAAAATAATCTAAATCCTTGTTTAAAAGCTTCCTTCTTCCATTTCAATACTCTACCTTCTCCATTTTTCCTCCCACTTCATCTAGCCATAACTCCCCATAAACTACTCTAGATAAAGAATTTTTTGCCAAATTCAAGAGAATCGAGTTTGATAATTTTCACGTACACCTTTTATTCAATTTCCGAGTACTAGTGGGTCAAAAATGCATTCCTTTAAGACTCATTTCCAGATCCAGATTTTCAAATACGAAAATACCTCTTCTTCTTTTGACCATATATCCTTTAAAAAAGATCGAAATTGAGTAGTTCTTTTTGAAAATTGTAGAGAAAAGAATTTCCAAGAACTTTCCCTCTGGAAAATTTTCCAATTTCTATTAGTAACTTATCCAAAAATCAGTTGGAAAATGAACCATTTTCAGGTTTGATTTTTGTGAATTCGATGATAATCCGAAACCCTCCACCTTTCATGGCCAAGCTCCACCACCCTTGGGTTGTATGCACCATACCTTGTTCGAATCCTCTTAATACCACCAAATCTTCATTTTCAAAGCATATAGTGTGGATCTAGGTTCTATTCTAGTTCTAGTGGAAGTTTGGATGGTTTTGGTGGGTAAAATTTTTGGTTTTTAGAATAAAAGTTTTAAGTTTTATATTTTAAGTAAATTGTTATATAATTTGTTGGTTCAATTGTTAGATTAATATATAGTTGGTTATATATGTATGTTGGTCATATGTGATTGAAAATTTGACATGGAAATGATGTTTATGTTGTGTAGGTTGTAAAGTTGTGAACTTTAGTTATGTTGTGCTATAGTATGCTGTGAATGTGATACATATACGTTGTGGATGTAGAGTTGTATGCTAGGAAAGTTAGTAAATTTGGCATGTTAACGTGACTTGAGATCTTTTAAAGAAAATGAAATATGTTTTATTAGTTTAAAATTATTAAATTTTTCCAAAGGTTCTAACTTTTGTTTTGTTCTTTTTTTTTTAAACTTTCTTATGGTTTGAAAGTAAGGTTAGTCGAAAAGGGTTTGGAAAATAACTTAGAAACCAATACTAAGTAATGGCGTCCATAACGATAGTCACTATGGTGTAGTTCGGAGAAATCAACACTTACGAAATAAAAGTGTTTTAAAATATAATTGTTTTAGAAATCATTTTCAAATGTTAATTAACTATAGAGGTTAATTATATTTTAGTTACGTATGGGTTTAAAATTTAATCAATTAATTTATTAATTAATGGTAACTAGAAGTAAATTAGTAATTAAGTCAAGTAATTAGTAATTAAGTATAGATTAAGTAAGTTAATTATTATTTAATTAACTAAATAAGGATTAATTGTTACTTAAATTATTTTTTAAAGATTAATTATTAACTAATTATTTATTTATAAAAGGGTTTAAATTTTGAATTAATTACTAATCAAGTCAAATTTAAGCAAAGATTTGATTAAAAGTTAATTATGATTTAATTATTTTATGTTAAGGTTTAATTTATTATTTAATTTTTAATTAAGGGTTAAGTTATTAATTAATTAAGATTAATTAATATCAAATTATTTAAAAATTTAAAGTATTATTTAATTATTAATTTAAGATTAATTATGGTTTAGTTATTTATTTAAAGATTAACTATTGTTTAATTATTTGTTCAAAGCATAATTATTATTAATTATTTATTTAATATTAAATTATTATTTAGTTATTTATTGAAAGAATAATTATTGATTAATTAATTATTTAATACTAAATTATTGTTTAATTTGTAATTAAAGGTTTAATTTTTTTTAAAGAGCTTAAATGTTATTTAGTTTTTAAATAAAAGTTTTGAAGTTTAAACCACTTGATTTATAAAGATCGGTTTTGTTTCTAAAAACCAACTCTCTTTTAAAAGAAGATTTTTGATCCAAGGGATTTCTTGTCAACTACTCTTAAATAACCTCAAATTGAATTTGAAACCCAATGACATCTATTAGCAGAATAAAACACTGTTTTGCTAATTTAATTGTATTTGACTTTGGTTGGTAGAATAAATCATGGTTCTACCATAGTTCTCTAAGTATATTATGTGGACATCTTATAATAAAAACTCATTCCACCATTATATTAAATTGGACATGTGTTTAGCAGAACAAATTCCCATTTGCTATATTAGTAACTTGGACATCTACCTATATGATTGATCGTTTGTTATTGGCTGATTCTCTTTACATATTTGCTTGTTATGTAAATACTCATGCTATAACTTGTGAAGCTAAACTCAATTAAATGAGGACCATTCTGCTCACTAAGCCTCTTCCCGATTATTAGTAAAGTCAATCATACTTTTAATAATAGTTTCAAGGTAAGTAATGATTTTATAAAAAGTGTTTCAAGTTAATGTAATACTTTTAAAATGATTTTTAAAAATCATTGTTTGTTAATGTGAATTAAAGATAATTAAATGAAGGACGTTTTTAAATAATAACTTGTTTATTTAATAGTGTTTTAAATAATTGGTCGGTTTATCAAAGGAACTATATTAAATGAGATTTACTAAAGGAGTTTGTTTTAAATAAGGAATATTTACAAAGAAGTTTTATAAATGATTTTGGGTATTGATAAAGGAAATTTTAGAAATGATTTTGGGAATTCATAAGATGTTTTATATATGATTTTGGAAATTTTGTAAACGGGTTTAGAATTCAAGTAAAGGAAATTTCATAAATGAAAAAGCTTATTGAAATAAGGCTTAGTGGTTGCTATGGGTAACTAAATCTCTAGATTCTTGTTGTTTGGTTATTTGATAGTCAATATCGACTATCATTTCTTTGCTAGTTTGACTTAGGAAGTACGATTGTATATTCGAGTTTGCCGATGAAAACTTGAATACTTGTATAATTCTAAAAGAATTGGGAATTAGTCAACCAAAAATTATCGTTGTTGGTTCGGAGAGACCGGGATCAAATATGTTATCCGAAAACCACTTCGTCCAACATGATCATTCGAACGAAAGATACCCTGAAAATGATTGAAAATGGAGCTTTTGAAGTGTAAGGAGATGCTACTAATCCCGAGAGTGATTCCAAAATGTATGTAGTAGAAGTAGTGCCTTCGGTTTCATTTAATCCCATATACAAACTTGTATGGATAAATGTTATACTACATTTCTAACCGGAAAGTAGTGTAAGCATTCCAAGTGGGAAGTGCTATATATAAAGGTAAACGTAGCCTTAAGCCTCATATCTGGAAAATGGCTAAAACATGGTAGATGTCGTAGGGCTATGTGGGTTGCTCCCATTAGGGTATGTCATCACCTTTCTAGATTACCTTATTATGGATTTGGTTGTGAACGAGAGAACTCAATAAAGATTAGGAACAATCGGGCTGATGATATATTCAGTGCTATCCACTAAGGGGTAGGTAGGTCCTACGTTGGCAGGGGTACAATATGTTCTTTTAAGACCCTGGGTATATTTTATCTAGAGGTGTACTATTCAAAAGGTAGTCTCTTATATTGTCATTACCGAAAATCATTCTCCAATACTTATCTTTACGGTTTTGATTGTAGAGCTTAGTATGCTATAATTTAATCAATGTATGACTATGATTAATATGTATTTATAAACAAGACATTAATATAATATTACTAGATTTCCATATAAATGTTTAGTTATCGTAAGGTAAAAACCCATCCGTGTTTATATACGTTGTGGTCTTACGAGATACCGTGATAAGTTAGTTTTTGAGTTTACTCACACCAAATCCATTCCGACCTAGAATTTTATTTTCTTTTGCTAAAACTTTTGGGTGCTCAAATTTGTATGAGTTGCAAAGTAGCTCAGGTTTCCCACTTATGCATTTTGGAGGAGCTTGGAGCAGGTGGCTTCATCGATAGCTAGTTATTATCTTGTTTCCATTGTGTCATATGTATTTGTATTAGTTAAGTTGGGGCAGGTAGTTATAACTGTCCCAAAGTGGAAACTGTATTTTTATTTCCCTAATGTATCATTTTGGTAATGATTATGTAAAATTTTACATTGATTAATATATACTATTCTATTACGTTTTGAGATTCTGTGTAGTTTAGTTTCTTCTTATCTTCTTTCTTTACCCTAACAATCTGTCTCTCCGACACTTGGTCATTCGACACGAGAATACTGTGGATGTATCAATGTCAAATTCCAAGGAAAAAAGGCAAGATCGTTACATTTGGTATCAGAGTGCAAGTTTAAGCGAGAACCTTGGCCATGGTAGGGTATACTAATTGAGCGATATGATAGTCGGACGCCTTATTATGAGTTTTAAGGTGTGTGTATTTGCTAATGTATGAACTTGTTTTATATTATATTGTTTGATCTGTTGAGTGGCTTATGGATTCTAGTCAATACGAGTAGCTAAAATATTGATAGGGATCTCTAACACTTGAACATGGCCATCCAACATTGTATTGCTTTGAAATTGAAAAAAATGAAATAATTTTAGCTAAGGATATATTTTATATATAGAAAATTGATTTTCAATTATAGTATAGTATAGTATAGTATTTTGAGGTGTTGTTGTTAGGAAATGATAATATTCTATCATTATCATTTAGGATTTGTTTAGTCATGCTCGTCCAATTTGAGCATTAATTATTACTATTGTGTATAAGTAACTTCCCTTTTTAAGATCTGGGTTGGGTAAATAGAAATAGGGAAAAACATTGAAACAAACACCTTGTGAATTAAGTTTCACAATGTGATTATAAAGCGTTCGGTATTAATGTTAGGATAAATTTTGAGTTAATAAAATGTGTTTATCCAAAGTTAGAATATTTCGCAATAAATATTTAGAAAAGGTTGTATAAAAGGATACTATAAAATGAATTTATAAGAACGTGTCTTTAAAATAAAAAGAATTTAAGTAGGAAACTTGAGAACTAAAATCCCAGTGCTTTTGAAAAATGGTTTTCAAGGTTTGGAAAGTAATAATATCATTACTTGAAAATATTTTTTCTTCAAGCATAAAAAAATTTAGAAATGGAAATTTTAAAGTAGGTGCATTCTCTTTCGATTGGTTCAGGGCAATGAGTTTCGATTTGTTTTGTGATGATCTGAATAGTATTCTAAGTGGCGATTGGATGCTTTCCTGGGAGAATGTTGTAGGGCACTTAATAAATTATTTTCTTTATCATTATAAGATCGAAACAAGTTCAAATCCGAACAAATCCAAAGCAAGTTGGTAATAAATATTTGTTGGCGATATGTAAAGCATTGTTTCAAAGATGGGATTTTGAAATAAAAATTGTATCTTTAAGTTAACAAGTTCGAGTGGATTAGAAACAAATTAAAATGGAAAAGGGATGTGTTTGGATGGTAAACACTTCTCTTGAGTATTATTCTTGTTGGTAAGAGAATGTACGACACTGTTTGGTAGTACCTAGTTCCTTAGTTTATTTTTAGGTTACTTGGGCTATATATATATAAATATTTCTATAGTTAAAATAAATAGTGTCATTTCAAAAGGATTTTTGAGATAAAAACCAGAGTATTTGGTTCTTAAATTTTCAAAATAATATGGTATTTTGATTAAAGAATAGGTTAATAAATGAAGTTTTAAAACCGAATTAATTTAATAACACGGTTTAATAAACTTTGTTTTACTAAATTGTGTCTTTAGGGTTTTAACATCCAGGAGTGAAAAAATTATTGGATATTATTGGATCGGCTAATAATTTTGTTTTAACCTCAGAAGTGTGTAAGGAAAAGTAGATTCTAGGATGGAGTTTGGATACCAGCATCCTACTCTTCTTAGCTACTTACCACACCAAAAGGATAAAGAAGTTGTTTGGTCGACTCAATTTTGGGGCCCAAATTATTTTGGGTCTACATCTGAATAGTTAAAAGTAAATGGAATTAAAATTGAATATTTTGTATATACTTACCACACCAAAAAGATGTAGGAGAGTATTGTACAAGTTAATAAATTTAATTGATTTTATGAAAAGTTTCATTAATAAGTTGTAACATTTAAATATTTGAACCAAAGCAAAAAAAATTGTGAAATGTTTTCATTAATATTTTTGGGAGGATAGAAAGTAAATAGATGAGTAAGAACCTTTAGATGATTATGTAAGCTACACTTAGATCATTTTTCCTTCTCATATAGTTCTTGATCTAAGGCCCGAGTACATGACTTTAAGGTGTTTCACACCGTTTCAAATACAGATTTACTATTTGATTTTTGACGGTGAACATTTACTGAGGGTTCTTAATATGAAACCAAAAGTTTCTATCATGGTATATGGTTATGTAAGGGGAACGAAAGTTTCTAATTAAGGAGCCAGATCCGAGTTCACATTAGGAAGTCGGATTAGTGATACTAGTTCAAAAATAAAGATACGTATTTAAGTGAGTGATCGATTCAGATCTTGATTAAGATTGATCTATGTACATCATATGGACTGATGAGTAGTAATAAGTGTATTTGGGTTAGGGTTGTGGTAAAATTTTGGGGATGAAATTCTTTTAATAGGGGAGAGTGCAACGACTTGGAACTTTATTACTTTGATTTGCGAATATTTAATTAATTTTAATACTCAAATAATAGATATTATAATCAAAATAAAACTCTTTTAAATATTAAATAGTGATGGTGAAATAATTTTCATATTTGTTTAAAAATATAATTAGTTCGAAGAAAAATCGAAAACGTAACCTAAATTCATTTTCTAAATTTTCAATTTTTCGACAAATAAAAGTTGTCGAAAATGTATAAACCTTGTTAATATGAATATAAACACATATTTAAAAATTTATTTATAATATTTATATATGTTTTAGTATAAATATATACATACTTAAGTGTATAAGGTTTTAAATAAAGAAATAATATGCCTTAAGAGACATGAAGCGACACTTTGGTGACTCAAGTACTTATGCAATTAATGCATGTTGGCTTAGAGAAATGGAAAGGGGACAAGGGGTGGCGTGGGTAGCATAGGGTGGAGAGAATATGATGAGTTAGTACATAAAGAGTGGAGACTAAAGGACTTAGGGTATTTTGGTAATTTGCTAAATATGATTAGTATAAAAATAATTCTAATATTTTTTTTCTCACTTTATTCATTCCCATTATCATTTTACATTTCATTCCTACCTTCGTAAATTTTCTCCAAGCCGATGAGAAAATTTCCTTGGCTTGCTAAGTTCTTTAATTAAGAATTCTTAGTTCCATCCATTATTTTAAAAAACAATCTAAATCCTTGTTTAAAAGCTTCCTTCTTCCATTTCAATACTCCACCTTCTCCATTTTTCCTCCCACTTCATCCGGCCATAACTCCCCGTAAACTACTCCAAATGAAGAATTTTTTTCCAAGTTCAAGAGAATCGAGTTGGCTACAGTTTTCACTTACATCATTTCTTCAATTTTCCAGGTTATTGGGTCAAAAATGCATTTCTTAAAACTCATTTTCGAACCCAAATTTTCCTGCCTGAAAATACATCTTCTTCTTTTGACCATGTCTCCCTCAAAAAAGATCCAAATTGAGTGATTCTCATTTAAAAATTATGGAGAAAACAATTTCCAATCATCTTCTTTGTAGATACTTATAAAAATTTCACGAGTAACTTGCCGAAAAATCAGTTGGAAGATGACCCATTTCCAGGTTTGATCTTATTGAATTCGATGATAATTTGAAGTCTCTCCATCTTTCAAGGTCAAGCTTCACCACCCTTGGGCCATGTGCATAATACCTTGTTTGATCCCACTTAAGGCCTTAAGGCCACCAAATCTTCATTTTTCAAAGCATATTGCATGGATCTAGGTTATATTCTAGTTCTACTAGAAGTTTGGATGGTTTTGGTGAGTAAAATTTTTGGTTTTTAAAATAAAAATTTTAACTTTTATATTTTGAATAAATTGTTACATAATTTATTGTTTGAATTGTTGGTTAATATGTGATGGTTGCTATATGTTGTGCAGGTTGTAAAGTTGTGAAATTTGTTTATGTTGTGGCATTGTATGTTATGGTATGTATAGATTATGGATGCAAAGTTGTATGCTAGAAAAGTTAGTAAATTTGGCATGCTAATGTGATTTGAGATCTTTTGGAGAAAACAAAACATGTTTTATTAGTTCAAAATTACTAAAGTTTTCCAAAGTTTCTAAATTTTGTTTTTTTTTTCAAAAATTTTCTTATGGTTTGAAAGTAAGTAAGGTTAGCTGAAAAGGGTTTGGAAAATATCTTAGAAATTAATTCTAAGTAACGGTGTTCATAGCGATAGTCGCTATGGATGCAGTCCGGAGAAATCAACACTTAAGAAATAAAAGTGTTTTAAAACATAATTGTTTTTGAAACCATTTTCAAACATTTGTTAAGTATAAAGTTTAATTATATTTTAATTATGGGTTTAAAATTTAATTAATTAATTTATGAATTAAGGATAATTAGAAGTAAATTAGTAATTAAGTTAAGTAATTAGTAATTAAGTATTAATTAAGTTAATTATTATTTAATTAATTATTCAAGGATTAATTATTATTTTAATTAATTTTTAGATATTAATTATTAATTAATATATATTTATGAAAGGGTTTAAAATTTTAGTTACTTACTAATTAAGTTAAATTTAAGTTAATGATTTAATTAAAACTTAATTATGATTTAATTATTTTTGGTTGAGGTTTAATTTATTATTTAAGTTTTAGTTAAAAGTTATTTATTGAATTAATAGAGATTGATTAATATTCAGGTATTTAAAAGTTTAAACTATTATTTAGTTATTAATTAAAGATTAATTATGGTTTATTTTTTATTTAAAGATTAACTATGGTTTAATTATTTATTTAAAGGATAATTATTATTAATTATTTATTTAATACTACATTATTGTTTAATTATTTATTCAAAGGATAATCATTATTGAATTATTTATTTAATAATAAATTATTATTTAATTATTAACTAAATGTTTAATTATTTTTTTAAAGAGCTTAAATGCTATTTAATTTTTAAATAAAAGTTTTAAAGTTTAAACCACTTGATTTATAAAGATTAATTTTGTTTTTTGAAAGCAACTCTTTCTAAAAGAAGATTTTTGATCCAAGGGATTTCTTGTCAACTACCCTTAAGTAACCCCAAATTAAATATGAAATCAAATGACTTCTGTTAGCAGAATAAAACACTGTTCTGCGAATTTAATTATATTTGACATCTATTGGTTGAATAAATCGCCATTCTGCCATAGTTCTCCAAGTAGATTATGTTGGCATCTATTTGGCAGATAAAAACCCATTCCGCCATTACATTAACTTGGACATGTGTTTAGCAGAACAAATCCTTGTCTACTATATTAGTAACTTGGACATCTACCTACATGATTGATCGATTGCTATTGGCTAATTCTCTTTACATATTTGCTTGTTATGTGAATACCCATGCTATATCTCGGAAAGTTAAACTCAATTAAGTGAGAAACATTATGGTCACTAAGCCTCTTCCTTATTATTGGTAAAGTCAGCCATGCTTTTAATAACAGGTTCATGTTAAGTAATGATTTTATAAAAGGTGTTTCAAGTTAATGTAATACTTTTAAAATGATTTTTTTAAATCATTGTTTATCAATGTGAATTAAAGATAATTAAATAAAGGATGTTTTTTAATAATGAATTGTATATTTAAAAGTGTTATAAATAATCGGCTGGTTTATCAATAGAACTTTATTAAATGAGACTTATTAATAGAGTTTGTTTCAAATAAGGAATATTTATAAGGAAGTTTTATAAATGATTTTGGATATTGTTAAAGGAAATTTTATAAATGATTTTGGGAATTTATAAATTTATAAAGAAGTTTTATAAATAATTTTTGGTAATTTTGTAAAGAGTTTTGTAAATAGGTCTGGAATTTAAGTAAAAGAGATTTCATAAATGAAAAAGATTATTTAAATGAGGCTTAGTGGTTGTTATGGTAATTAAATCTCTAAATGGTTGTTGTTTGATTATTTGATAGTTAAATAACCGACGATCAAAAATCTTAGCCAGTTTGAAATAGGAAGTATGATTGTATATTCGAGTTCCCTGTTGAGAACTCGAATACTTGTAGTATACTTCCAAAAGAACTGGGAATTAGTTAACCGAAAATTACCGTTGTTGGTTTGAAGAGACCAGGATCAGATATTTTATCCGAAAATCACTTCGAACCAACATAATCATTCGAATGGAAGATATCTTGAAGATGAATGAAGACAGAGCATTTGAAGTGTAAGGGCTACTTGCTACTAATCCCGAGGGTTATTCCAAAATGGATGTTGTATAAGTGGTGCCATCAGTTTTATTTAGTCCCAGAATGAACTTATATGGAAGAATGATGATACTGCATTGCTACCCAAAAGGCAGTGTTAGCATTCCAAGTGGGAAGTGCTATATATAAAGGTAAATGTAGCCTCAAGCCTCACAACCCAAAAAAGATTAAAACGGGTTAAATGTAGTAGGACTACATGGGTCGCTCCCATTGGGGTATGTCATAACCTTTCTAGATTACCCTATTATGGATTTTGTTGTGCATGAGAGATCTCGATGAAGGTTGGGAACAATCGGGGTGATGGCATATTTGATACTATGCAATAAGGGGTAGGTCAGTCCTGTGTTGGCAGGGGCACAAGATGTTCTTATCAGACCCTAGGTACATTTATCTAGAGGTGTACCATTCGAAAGGTAGCCCTTACCTTGTCATTATTGGAATTGATTCTCCAATACATGCCTTTACAGTTTTGATTGTAGAGCCTAATATGCTAGAAATTAATTAATGTAACAATTTCAACTATGATTAATATATACTTGTACATTAGACATTATTGCAATATCACTGGATTTTCTATAGAAATGTTTGGCTATCGTAGATAAAAACCCATGTGTGTTTGTGTGGCGTGGTCTTATGAGATACCTTTGATTTTAAAGGGGTTTTAAATGTAATAATTAGTTTTTTGAGTTTACTAACACTAAACCCATGTCTGACCTAGAGTTTTATTTTGTTTCCTTAAAATTATTCGGTGCTTAAATTTGTATGAGCGGCCAAGTAGTTCGAGTTTCCCATGGATGCATTTTAGAGGACCTTGGAGCAGGTGGCTTCATCAATAGCTAGTTATTATCTTACTTACGTTGTGTCATGTGTATTTGTATCAGTTAAGTTGGGACAAGCAGTTATAACTGTCCTAGACTAGAAATTGTATTCTTATGATTACGTAAAATTTTATGTTGATTAATGTATATTATTCCATTGCGTTTTGAGATTTTGTGTTGTTTTGTTTCTTCTTGTCTTCTTCCTTCTTTCTTTACCCTAAAAATCTATCTTTCGGGCACTTGGTTGTTTGACACATGAATACTGTGATGTATTAGCATCGATTTCTAAGGATTGAAAAGGAAGGATTGTTACACATCGCATCTTACTTATTACTGTCGAATGGTCAATAACAAAATAGTTTCAGAGCGACGCAGAATTTTTTTTTACAGGACATTGAGAATGTAGGAATAGGTGTGATGGAATTGTTCAATAGGACTGTTTTTTTGGTAAGAAACTGTCATATCAAAACTGGAATGGTTGTGTTTGTTCAGATAAGTTTTGGTCAGAGCTAGCCCGAGTGTACATCAGGTCGGACCTAAGAAAAGGCACTAAAAAACAGATGTTTGCTTCATACAAACCCTTGTTAAGACCAACCTAACCACGGTCGCATTCATTGGCCCCAATCTGAAAGGCCATGACATGATTGTTGGCTAATTGCCTACCTCGAAGGCTTGTAGGCTTGGATGTTGGGTTGAAGGACTCAGGGTCGAGTTCCAATAGAGAGCTCAGTGACTAATTGCATATGGCGGATGGTGATCAAAAGCAGAAACATGCGGCGGTGACATTTCAAGGTTGGCGGTAGTGTTCAGGTGGCATCAGTGATTTGGAAGCATTTACGGCAAGTAGTTTGGTTGAAAAGGAAGAAGTCACCAGTGGTTGGTGATTGGAATGAAGATCTGGTTAAAAATGTCTTCGGGCAGGAGTAAATGAGAAAGTGACAAAAATTGGCTAAGTCCTAAGTACTTATGTGCTCAAGGGAGACCAAAAGGACTCGACACCTAGAAGATCTACTCGGTATCGACTAGATTCTTTAGAACAAAAAATATCAAGAAAAGGCATAGGAAATAAAGAGCGTACTTGGCTAAGATGTGGAACGTTCTTCAGCGAGCAGATCTTGTCCTTAGCACGGGGAATAAAATTTCTACTACTTAATGCAGTTGAACGGATATCCACAGAATGGAGACAACACTTTGAAGCAACTCTACGGCAATCAATGGACCAGCATGGATAATAGAACATGCTTGCCTTGTTCCAAAGCATGCTTTGTTTTCAATAGAAGCAAACTCTAGGGGGAAAGTTTTATCTGGCTTTTCGACCAAGCAGCCTTTAGATAGATTTGGACGTCAGGATGAAGACAAAACGATTCAGTGACTTGGGAATAGGCTTAGAAAGGCAATAGACGTTGCTCAAGAATTTAGAGGTCCTTTGGAGCCAAGGAAACAACTCGATACCGAGTACTTTCTATTCCGTACCGACTACTTTTTTGGCCCTCTATGGGCCCTAAAACCACTTAGATGTAGAATAATGACTTGTGGGATCGTCATGGAGTGTGTTTCTCAACAAATGGACAAACAACTCCAAAAGAGTTCTAGAAGAAAATAGACAAGTCCAAACGATATTAGAACCTCTCAGAAACCACTCAATCTCAAGGAAAAATTGCTTGGAACGCAATGGATTAGGGATAGAAGACGAAAGGAGAGAAGAAAGGGGAGTTCCACTCCAAAATTCATGTCGATTCAGACCACTTCTAGTCAACATCAATTAGAATCTAGGGCCTATGGGGCCTATCTTTCTCTCCTACACTCTCGGATCTGGAACTGAACTTGGTATTTTATGGGCTTTCGATTCACTTTCTATATAAATACAGACCTTATAGTAACTAGAGAAGAACTTTTTAGTTCATTATCTTCTTCGTCTTCTATCTCTCCCACCATAGTCAGTAAGGTAGATATTATTGGTTGTTCTAAGCTGTACGAACATTTCAATCCCTTGTACTAGTGACTCTTAATTAAATAATCAATAAATTATAGTGGACGTAGGGCAGAGATTGCTGAACTACATTAAAAATCATGTTATTCTTACTATTCTAAATATATTCTCTACTAGATCTTAATATTTCTATAGTTCTTTGGGAGTTGTGCCATTTTTAGTGTCAACATTTTGGTGCTTTCACTGAAATGGAATATTTTCTAGCTTAGATGTAGCATTCTATTTTCGATTAGACCATCCAGAGGTTAAATCCACAAGGTTTACACTAAGGGAGTTGAAGTATTCACATACAAGAACCAATGGCACCTATGAAACCTAGCAGATCAACTAGGACTGTTTTTGGTACAAAGGGTCATAATGCGGAAGTTAGCAATCATCAGACGTTATAAGGACTGTCTGCTCCTCAAGAGATGGTTACTAGAGTGGAATTTGACAAAATGGTGCAGGAGTTGAATTAGAAGGTAACAAACAGTCATAAGGCGATAATGGAAAAGATGGATGGTAGCATAGCTCTACCAACCCAGCAGCCATATTGGACTAGGAGGAGTAAGGGGAAAATTTCAACGGTTGGATCTAAAGAGGAGAATTCATTTATTTCTAGCCAGAATAGGGGAGTCGAAAAATAGAAACAGAAGGAAAACGCTACTGGAGTGGCATGAGGAGTCACTGGAGGAAGTCAGAGAGCTTGTGCAGAAAGAATCAACTCGGCATCGATTAGAATTAGGTTGGTACCAAGAATAATTTTGGAGGATTGGGGGAATAAGGAGCCAAGTCCATGGATTTGTCTGATTCAAAGGATGATCTGCAACATAACATTGATACAAGCTTAATGCTAGAGTTCATGGTAATGGTGTGCGAACAACCGCTATAGAGCCCACCAGGAGATAGAAGATACCTGAACGAGTGGTTCTCCCAAAGATTGGAGAACCTATATGTTAATAAGCAAACTGAGACCTTTACAGAGTTAAACACTTGATGCAAATCCTGTAATCAACGTTCAAAGTACTGTGCCAATGAGGAATATATAGCAGATATGGTTAAACAGTTGGTAGAAGAGAGCAAAGGTAAAAAGAATGTGGATTGGAGTTTGGAACCAACCAGAACTCCATTCACAGAGAACATACTAAAGGAAGAGTATCCTAGGAGGTTTATGATGTTGACGGTGCCATCATAAAATGGGACTACCGGTCCAAAGAAGCACCTATTCAAATGAATAGAACATGGATATTGCCAAAGCAACGGACGTAGCACGGTGTAGATGTTTCCGTATTTTTTAGAAATTGTTGCATCAATGTAGTTCACTTGGCTCATGTCGAGATTCATATCGATGTTTGATCAATTAGCATAGAAATTTATGGAGTAGTTCAGGCTCCATACTACTCGGCGTAAGGATCCAATTCCCTTGTTGAGTTTATCTCAAGGACCTAATGAGTCATTAAAGGGGTCCTTGAATAGGTTTAATGTTGTTGTCACAACAAAAAAGGATTTGGTGTTTGGCACTAGTTCAGGCCTACATACGGACACAGACTTTAAAAGATGGCTGAAGATTAAACAATTGACAACTATGGATGAATTCCATTTGAAGGTTGATCAATTTTTACGTTTGGAAGAAACAAGTCAACGTGCTGAAAAGACTGATGATGGATAGTCAAAGGAAGTAGTTCAAAGCAATGTGCAACCAAGTAACCTGATGCCAACTGCGGTGATATGACCATAAACATTGGAAATTCTAATAATGAAAAAAAGGAATATGGTCTCTGGTGCTAGGCAGAATGATGCAAAGAAGTGCCTATGGAACATGAGGCATGATGAGTATCTACCATTGAATGATACTTTGAAAAATTATATACCTTGTTACACAAGGAACAAAACGATACAGAAGATCGCCGAGAAAGGAGGCGACCAAGGAGGAGAAGCATTCAGGAAAGTACTATCATTTCCATAAAACTCATGGGCTTACAAATGAGTGCTGGCATTTGTGAGACTTTATAAATAAATTGATAAAGAAGAAAACGTTATAATAATACGTAAGGGAATAGTGGGATTATGGGAATAATGCTAGACCCCAAAGAGCCAAATACTCAAGGAAACCAACCTGGACCCAACGGAGAGGGGCCTAGGCACATTAAAGGTGGTTAGTCATAAATACCATTACAAGAGGACCTCATCAAGTGGGGAAAAGATGGAAGGAAATGGAGCGGTATGCAGGATCATTGAAGCATGCATCGCATGAGAGTTGCTTTGCCATAGAGGATGGGGCTTCGGTCAAGCAACAGAGGATTTCAACGCATGATATTTTATTTAGAAATAGAGATTCTGATGGAGTCAAAGTGTCAACTTTCGACCCCAGTATTATAACAACTATTATTGGACAGACTACGGTATGCCGGGTCTTGATGGATAGCGGAAGTTCTGTGAATATTGTGTTTAGGAGAACGTTTGATCAAATGAAAATTAGTAAAAAGGATGTCATAGCTTGTAGAACTAAAATTCGAGGGTGTGTCTCCCTTAGCCATGTGAGATACAATTTATCAGCACCATATGATTCATAATCATATGATTATTAAATTATTCCTCAGAGATGTGGCTTAGTCTATAATTCCATTTTAAATGCAAAAATTCTGATAATTCTATATTTTCTAATGCATCACTTTTGCTATGAGTACCATTATTATAGATTTACCTTATAATGTGTATTCAAAATGTTCATATCAAAATAAAACTATATACACTTTCATTCAATGCTAAAAATAGTTATTATTTGATAAATAATATTTGGTATATTTGTAGAAATAATTTTTCGTAACTTGATGCGTCCACTAGAAAGTGTTATACAGTATGCCCCTACTATTATTGTAATAGAGTCTGAAATACGAAGCTCCATTCAGTGACTTATTGGGGCTATTTATTTCTTTTACATTAAGTAGTTTACAGTAAAGAGTTTTCTGTCAAATATCTTTAGCTCGTCGAAATGACCTTTATAGAAAATAATTTTTTGTATGGAAACAAAATCGAAATAAAAATCACATTTTTTACTTTTTATTAACTATCTATTACTACTTTATACATTCTTGTTTTCGATGTCTCATCATGAATCAGAAGCAACATTCACTCTTTCCATCCTAACTTTGCCTTAAGTTACATCCACTCTCATACATTCACTTTCCTTTTCAAATAGTTGAACTATTCAAAAGGAAGCTATACTACAAAGCAATAACGAAACTCTTTAAAAAAAATGCATTTAGTCTTCCTTAACATTTAAGTAAATTTATGTAAACTGATCAAACTGATATTTGAGCGATAGAATTCTTAGATCCAGATCCACAACATTGCTCTTGGTTTAGTGCTACATCTAACATAGCAAGTCCTTACTGTAATCAGTCATATTGAATGCATGATCATACATCATATTTTACTTGCTCATTTCGAATTGAACTAATTTCATCGAGGTTTTGTATAATCCAAATCATGATTATTCACCATATGAAATTTATATGCAATCAAATATTGATAAAATATTCATATTTCTTATGTATTTTTAGAGTTTAAAACCCATAATAGAAAATACCCAATCTTAGGCAAATAAACACCTAAGTGACCAAGGTGCGAATGTATTTTCTAGCTGTACAATTTAGCTCTTGCATAGGTCTAGAATTGAAAACAAGCCAAAATATTTATTGGTAAGCATATTTTATATTTCTATGTCAAACTTGATTCAGTTCATCGGTATATTTTAACTAATAAATATTTTATCAATTATACTAGTTGCACAAATTATCGAAGTATACTATTTTAACTTTATATAATATATATTCTTACAATATTAGAAAGATTAAATGTATTCATTTCATTTTTCTAATAAGGCTCCCACTATAATTTTAAGTTTCTCAAAATCCTGAAAGTAAACGTATAAATCTATGATTTCTCTAGTATGCACTAGGACGCAATAGCTTTGATATTTTGACCTTAAGGATGATCAACAAATCATAAGCCTGCAAATAATGGATAACACATTATCGGCCATATTATATACAACTCATAAACCATGATATTTACCATAATCTTATCTCAGCCTTGAGGATGATCAATAAATCACTCGACCCACCATTTTGCGATGACCTAAGTATAATGCACGTAATCTGAGGTAGATCAACTAATACGTGCATGTATCTTACCTTGTCTAGTCAATGTATTAAATAGTACTACATGTAACTTCCTTAGCTTGAAGAAGATCAATAACTAGAGTATGCAAGTAATCTATCAATATATAAATGGTAGAGGATAACATATATATTAAGGATCCATAATCATTAATACACATACACACATAATGAGTGGCATCAATTTAGCGAACGATGTATTTCGTATGAAATACCCTCATGATTCAAGGTATACATACAACATGTATGTACTCATTCCTTAAATCTAAGTTAAGTTTCTTATAGTTCCACTTATGTTTATACATACATAGTTATATAAACTTTAATTTATTTACAACTTTTATAATTTAGTTAACTTATTGTATATATATATATATATATATCTTATTAATTAAATTAAATTAAACTAATTTTAATTCTTACTAAATAAATCATTTTTACTTAATTTTAATTATAGTAATTAAAAAATATATAATTAATTTGATTTATTTAATATAAAATTTCTAGAATTTTATATTATTCATCTTAAACAATTTAAGGTAGTGGGCCATGCCACATGTATATATGAATATATAAACCGGTTCGCTAGAACACCTAAATGAAACAAATAAATCATAGGAGTTTAGCATGCTAAACTACTAGCCAATAAAAAAACTAAGCTAGTCTCCCTCAAAGGAGGAAGAATCGCTTCTCTCATTCGAAGAATCAGGACCAATAACATGATGATATCTAGATAAAAGAGATGCCAACGTAGGAACAAAATCCTCATATTCGGGTCCATTAAGGTATTTCTATCCTAGGAAGAATCCAAGATAACAGAGCGATTCAAATCACCAAACTGACCTAAAACTGTGACCTTTACCTCAAGATAGTAAAATAGACGCCTTTCTTCGTCATTTTCACCAATATTCTTGTAGAACCTACCATCCTTCGGGTCAAATCTCATTTTCGATGGTTCACGAATCCTTGCCTGCTTAGATCACCCCAAAAGAGGTCCTTTGTAGAGGAAGCCAAATCTAGAGTACCTATAGGCCAACCACAACATCAACAAAGCGAACATATATTGGTAGGAAAAATCATTATAGAATCCTCAAAGCAAACATCAATAATATCATTAGAGGGAACATTTATAATCGAAGGGACATTATCAGGAACAAAATGGAAGATAGCACGACAAAAGTGCGGTGAAACGAGAGGACTAATCTCCATAGGAGAATTAACAATAGAGCTCGCACTGACAACAGGAACCATCACCTAAATAGTGTTATGCTTTGGAACCCATCCTAGTCAAAGGACGAGGCAGAAGGACCTTAGCAAAAAAAGGAAGAGGCGGACCAAACATTAGAGAAGACCTAGCAGGAGCACCATGCTTACAGAAATCACCCATATGGCCAAAGGAGCAATAAGTCAAAAAAATATCCGGCTTCCAACTGTAGTGAACATTAACAATAACTACATCACCAGTAGCAAGGCAAAACCGAGGCTTAGAAAGGTGGGGTTTATCTAAGGTTATTTCAATCAGGGCCTTAGCATAAACTGGCTTTTTCCTCGCTACCATATTTACAACAAAACCTTCAATTTTCCTACTAGAGTTGCCAGCCAATCTAACCCAATCATAGGTCGCAAAATAGACGGAATATGAGAGAAATGAGCCCAGACAGTAAATAATGCTTGCTTCCTAGCACTATCATGTAGCTATACCATATATAATTTGTTTATATATCCTTGCTACCGTATTTAAGATAAAAATTAACTGCAACATATATAATTTGTTTATATATACATACCAATATATGTATACATATTAATCAATAAATTCTTAGTTTATTAAATAAATTCATTTATTTAATTAAATAATTTGATTTAATGTATAATTTAATTTGAAATTTTAGCATAATTCATCTTTAAAAAAATTAAGATTAACATGTAACTATAACAATTATAGTTACACACACATACATTCATGCATACTCACACACACACACATATGTACACATATGTGTGTGTGTGTGCGCGTGGGTTAATTAACTAAACTTTAATTTATTCGGTTTAATTTAATTAATCCAATTAATTAAATACATTAAATTTTAAAAATTAATTATTTTAATTTCTCAAAACAATTTTGAATTTTTTTGAATTCATTGTATAACTTCTATAAATAAATTCCTTTATGCTTAACTTTTAAATTAAAAATGCATTTTTAATTTTCAAATTTAATTTGAAAATTAGCCCAAGGTCCAAATCAATTTAGGCCTTTACAATTGAGCCAAATTTTAGGACTTACTCCACCTATTGGGCCAAACCAACATTTAAGGAAGAGAGAATATTGATTATTCAAACGAAAAGTTGGATGCTACTTTTCAAGAAACCCATCATATAGGTAAGCTTAATTAATTGGCCCTAAAGTTGGTAATAAGACTACATGGACCATTTGGACTCTGATACTATTTAAGAAATTAGGTTGGTTGGCTGTGGGTAAAATAAATAGATTTTAATTTTTTTCCCCTTATTTAGATCTTTGTTGGACCTATAAAGTATAAATGGGTTCATTAGATCTAATTTAATTACTTTAGATAGAATTCAATTTTATTTAATTTTTCGATTAGTGAATTGATGAATTTAATTATTTAGTATTTGGTATATTATATAAATATATTATTTTAGCTAGGCTGGCCAATTTTATTATGGACCATCCACTTTTATTTAAAATGATAACTAAAATAGGAGAAAGGAAAAAAGCCTCAACTACTTAAAAAGAACAACAACCTAGCTACAACACAGAAGTTAGGCAATGAACCTAAAGTGCTTTAAGACTAAGGCTAGCCCCTCTTGACAAAGGAGGATCTACTATCGTCATTTGATGAATCAAGTCCAAGGATATGAACAAACCTAGAAAACAATGATGCAATGTTAGGAACAAAAACTGAAGAGTCGCTAATGTAAATCGATTTCTTATCCCAAGTGTAATCCAAAAAAATAATCATATTCAAGTCACGAAGTTCACCTTTGTTAGAAAGTGAAAGTCTTCTTCAACAATATGATAATATAAACATCTACTCTCACTTTCATCTTCATCAACAAACTGACAATAGGTGTCACACATAGGAAGGTATCTCATTCTCGTTGCCTCGTGGTCCAAACTTGCTTAAAAGAGTCCTGTGTAATAATATCGCTAGAAGAATGTACTAAGTTAGATTTGTCAAAGAAATATCATCATGCATAGTAGCTGGAAAAAAGTTGGAGAATCAAACACAAACATTGCAATGTTTGATCTAACAAGAGCTGTAGGGAGGGTAGAAATAACCCAACCAACCGAAGGTAAAGCATCAAAGAAAGGAACACGATGAATATTGCAAGGTGGAAGAGTTATATCGACTATAACTACCACTGGAGGGGGTTGCTTAGGTTTGTAAACCCACCTTCTAACAAGAGGATGATGAAGTGGGATTCTAATGGAAATAAGCGTAAGAGCATCAACAGTGGAAGGAGAAACCAAAAGGAATCATACTTACATGAATTCTTGGTGTGACCAAAGGAGATACAGGTCGTACAAATATCATGAAACCAGCAAATAGCAACATGGCACTTATCAGCCAACATTCTAAGCTTTATGGGAGTTGGTTTATCCAAAAAAATTCAGTCGAGGTCTTTAAAGACACAAGCCTCTTCCTTGCAATAGTATGCATCAAAACACTTAAGTTTTCAACTAGACTTGCTAACTAATTAAGACTAGTCATTGGTTGTAGAACAAAAGGGATATGTGAGAAATATTCCTAGATGTGAATAGATAATACCCATTCCCTTTATTGTCAATAGATGGGCCCCATGTAGTATTGGTATACGGCTTGCGATCAATTAAAGGAGACTCCGCTTCTATAATGTATTGCCTCTCTTCACTATTATAGAATTTGAATAAAAACATCGAATCATCAAAATGAACTTTAAGGTCAAACCTAAGCCTTAATACGCAACAATAATGACCTCTAAAAACATTATATGGCGGGTTTGAAGTAAGAAAAAAAACTAATCAAGCAATCTAACCAAAAACCAACATACGCATAGGCAACATCAATAAGAGACACCATAACATCATCAATTTCTATAGTTTCAAATGACGGGGGAGTATAGCCATCTACGTTTATTAGTAAGGAAGTAAATAGAGTTATCCACAAATTCATGGTCCTGTGGGTTGCAATGTTTGGGGCAGAAACAGAACCCATTTTGGAATTTGTCGTAGGAATTACAGTAGGACTATCATTATGTGAAGCTTGGACAAAAGCACAAGCACTTGCACTACTAGAACTGCAGTATATAGCCACGATAGGGTTCCCACGGCCACTAACGAGAATTTCCAACGGCTACCAACGGATCATTATTTTTTAACAAGCCGTTGGTAGCCATTGGTAGCCGTGTAAAAATGCCGTTTGCGGCCATTGTAAGCCGTTGGAATTATTCGTATAAACCTACAGTCAAGCCGAGAGCATAAATCATTCCTCTCTTCCTACCAAAAACACCCAAATTCATCACCATCTTCCTATACTCCTCTTTTCTTGCTCCTAGCCTCCCCACGCAACCGGCAGCCACTCCGACGCCATCAATCAATACCAACGACCTCTCTCCATCCAAATACAGCTCCAAAATCAGGTTTTGCCTGAAACCCTAAAAATTTAAAGTTTGCTAATTTTGTGCTTAATTTGTTGTTATAATTGTATCTAATGGCATATTGATTGTTTATTATACCAAACTAAGTGCTAATTATAATTATTACCATCAAAATGTCCAAATTGTTTGTGTATATATATTATGCACATATATACATATGTTGGTAATTTAGTGTAAATGCGTATTTGAGTTAGCATTGGATTAGTTAGGATTGATTTAAATTATTTTGTGTATGTTTTGTAAAATATTAGACAAACATGAATTAGTCAAATATTTTACGAACATGAATTATATCTTTCACAAAATATATTAGCATTAGATAAGTATATAATTTATTTTATATATACACATGAATGATATATTTTGCGAAAGAGTAAAAATCATATAACTTACTATATAATTAATAAAATAGTAGAATATAAATAAAATAATGCATAATATGCTTTATTTTATATATTTAATAAATTTAAACCCCTTAGTGAATTTTTGGCCCCGTCTAACACGTGTTGTATATGATCGTTGTATGAATATTCGTTTTTATTGCAAAACGGATATTCATATTCATCTGATACAATATTTGTTGGATTTGTCCCGGTATTGGACAAGTTACAAACACTATAAAGTAATTACGTTTCGTAAATAATATCGTTATAAACGGTTCACAAAATTTCGACAGCATTTCCTTTTCGTTCCTTGTGTACATGCATATGTGTACGAACAAAGAACATAGGGGAAGTGCTGTCGAAATTTTGGAAGACCATTTATAATGATATGATTTAAGAAATGTAATTACTATTGTGTTTGTAATGGGAAGTAGGATGACCGACCATCATAAAAGGTACAAAAATGTGAACAAAATATCAAGAAATATAACTTTGTATATAAACGAAAATGGATTATAAAAAATAGTAAAATCTAAATGTGTTCACCGAATTTGATTAATAATTTTTTTACTATTGATCATAGGTTTTACAATAGGAAAAATGGTCAATTATTTTATTGATCAGAGCTGGATGTATCAAAGAAGAGAAATAGAAGGCCCAATAAGTAAACATTTTCTTAACGGGTAAATGTGTTTGTCGAATTTGCTTTATGTAATATTGAAAACGACATAGAAATTCGTTGTCCATGTAGTAGGTGCAAATTGTCGAAGCATTTAGTACCGAATATGGTTAGGATTCATTTGCGCCAATATGGTTTCGTAACCAATTATTTGGTGTGGGATCGTCATGGACAAATTATAACACGTAACGAAGAGCAATCAATAGAGGTCATTAGTGATGAAGTTAGTACGATGAATCTCATATAACATATGGTTGAAGATGCATCAAGATCAATATTCCCTACTGATGAAATTAATAACGACGATGTTAACATCGAAGAGGAACCAAATGTTGGAGCGAAAAATATATATGAATTATTGGATGCTGCTAAGAAACCTCTTTGGAATGGAATCACACTCAAATTCATAACAATAAAAAATCAATAATCTAAATTATAAATGCAAATTAAAAAAATTAAATTAAATTCACTGGTGACAATTCAAATTGCTTGCAATATTAAAATATAAGGTACAATCCAAATTTATAATATTTTTAATATCTAGTATGTTTATATTATATAATTTCATGAAATGTATTATTGTTGCTGATATAATATCCAAACTATTTTACCAAAAACAACAAAATTTAAAACCATTCTATCTTTAGACTCTAATAATGCAATGAACCAAAATAATGATGGGTTTAGGTTGCGATATAAAAAAGCAATGTACAATAAAAGAAAAAAATTGCACAAAAGAACATTCTACGTTTGATACGTTATTTTAATTGAACAATGTAAGACATTATTGTAGAAATAAAAAATTCAAAGAAATTCCAATAGTTCGAATCAAGTTTGTATAGCTCTAACACATTCTATTTTTATTTTTCATTCAAAACAGAAACAAGTGGAAATGGATTAAGAATTTAATTAATTCATTGTAAAGTAGGGGAAAATCTGGTATTTTGGCATCATACACCAAAATTGATATTGAAAAAGTAATAGTTTTTATCATTTATCATCCTGCACCATTATCATTTAATAAAATATGCATTTCCTTGTGGTATATGCATTGCTTAAGATCACGTCATTTGCGTTTCTATATTTTAAAATATGCATTGCTTAAGAAAATGATTATAATACAAATGTGAACATCTCACATTATATTCGCAGGTTTGGGCAGCTCAAAAGACGCATGTCATAGCTGAAATAAAAGAGCTTAGAACCATGATTATGCAGTTGCAAGAGCAGGATCGTCTTTGCACTATACAAATAGAGCAGCTGAATCAATGTTTAGCGGAGTACGTGCAGAGGCATGGTTCCTTCCCTTCGTTGTCTGGTGCTTCCGGAGGTGATGACGATGCTTGAGAGGTATGATGATTATTGTCTTTTTGGTTGGTTATTGTATATATTGACTTTGATGTGGTGAGGATTGTGTTTAATGGTTATTGTGCATATACTGACTTTGAGGTGGTGAAATTTAAGTGTTTGCATTGTATATATTGACTTGAATATGGAGTTAGAGTTGGTGTTGGTGAGGGTTTTGTTGTTTATGTACATATTGACTTGGAGTTTGGTTTGAAAATGTAATGTTTGATGTTGATTTTTGGTTGTTTATATTGTTTGTGGTATAATGTGTTGGATATGTGATATATATGCGAAATGGAGTGGAAATGGAATGGAAATGGATATATATTGATTGTATGTGGCTGGAAGGTGAATGGCTTGCTGTTATAGAAAGAATTTCACCAGATTAGCAACGGCTACCAGCGGCTACCAATGGCTCTTTGGTCGTTTTAAACCAACGGCTTCCAACGGCCTCCATCAGCTAAATGCCGTTTGAAGCCGTTGGAAAAGCCGTTGGAATAGCCCCGTTGCTTCCGTTGGAAGCCGTTGGAAAGCGTGAATGTTATTCCAACGGCTCCCTACTGCCGCCAATGGTTGGGAGCCGTTGGAATAGCCGGTGTCTCTTGTAGTTTTGGAGTACTTTATGAAACGACAGCTGTCACATCATTTCACTCATTAACAGAGCTACCAATACCTACAAATTCATTATCCAAACCACCACTAGCATTAGTAGAGCATCTAGCTCTAGCAATTTCATTATCCAAACAACCACTAGTATTTAGTACAGCATCCAGCTCTAAAAATATCATTACCCAAACCAAAACGAGGTTCAGAGGGAGCGAAGAAAATAGTGATAGGAAGTTGTTGTTTTAAGGACACTATTTCATGAACTCCTAGATTGTCTGAAATGTAAGTAAGCCGAACAGATGGCAATGACATGATTCCTAACACTGGGAACATATTCAAGGTATCTATAGTATTAGATAACTCAAATAGTGAATCATTTGTAAAATAGGGCAACTCCAAATGATCTATACTATTAAAACAAGCATTAACGTGAAGATGGTCCTCAAGAAGTGCTTGAATGGAAACAATAAATGGAACCTCCACATGGAAAGAATGCATAGTAGGATGAATGCTGAAAGCACGGCCTGAGTACGTCAAAGAGCTTTGAGCGTCCAAAGTAAGATCTGGATATGGGGGTGGGGGATAAGGGCAATGAGGCTTCTTCTTTAGCATGATTGGCCTCTGTTGCTTATTATTCTTTCTGGTCATCATGATTTTAAGCTTTAGGTTAAAACTGGGTAGTATGGTGAGTTCAGGGTAGTTTGGATGTATTGGAGATAGGTTAGAATGATAAAGGAGGAGAGATGTAGAGGGAAAATGCACACGAATTTGCCATGGTATGGGAAGGTGAAAGCAAGCAAGTTTTTATAAGAAAGTTAAGGAGAAGTAGTAATAATAAGAGTTGGTTTGGAGAGTAGCTATTACTTTAAGATTAGGAAAAAGGGTAGGAGAGAATCATGGTGAGAATTAGCAGTAAGAATTCACACAAGAAACGAGGAAAAGGAACATATGAAGATAAAAAGAAACAAAAAACTAATTTTATTATTCGTTCAACACACTTGTACATACATACTCACCCATACATAGGAATATTTTTAATGGTGCTAAACTAACTATAGTAACACTAATGAGTTAATTAACCAACTTAATTACAATTTTGGCCCCAAATAACCTATGTATGCTTGTGCACATGCACATTCACAAAACTTGCACCAATGATATCTTTTGTTCTCTTCAACTTGAAGCTTCGAGCTATGATGTAGTGATACTTCCTTCCTTGTTCTTTCCATGGTCTTTATCTCTGATGATTTCAGGTGCTAATTCTAGTTAATTATGGTCAGAGTTTTGTTTTATGCAGTTTTTCATACAATGTTCCTGAAACCAAATCTGGGACATTCCACCTCCCCGTCCCTTGAAAAATAGACCTTGTCCCAAGGTCCAAAGTAGGGAACTTCTTAGTTATCTCCCCATAATTTTCTTACGTATCCTCGTATTCAGAAAACTCTTTCCTCTTTACGGAAATATGCATTGTTTGCTCTAAGATCATAGAAACTTCGGTGCCACCAGGATCAAATACAAACACATTTTTCTCACCAAGTTTGGTCATGCTTAGCTGGTCCTCAAGCATTTCAGGATCTTTCAATAGTTTCAGTCTTGATGTTAGTACAATGTTTTTTTGGGATACATAAAATGATTTTACTACAATGACTGGTTGAAAAGATAACATAAACGTGAAATCGATCATTGATATTTCAATAGATTGTTAATTATTAACACAAAATTGTTCAACTAATTGAAAATCTTTCCTTGTCATTTCTGCAAATGCCTTATGTGTGTCCTCATTCTTTCTTTTCTTAGAACAATCATTTTCCAACTTTGATTAACTAACCAATTCCTAATTAGGTGAATCGGACTCAACATGATCATTCTCATACTTCAGTGAAGTAAGATCTTGAACTTCTGGTGTAATTTCTGGTTCAAAGCCAATTTGAATTTTAGCAAGAATTGGTTCCTCAAGTGATGTTGGCATTTCAATTGACTTTGAATCCTTTTTATTGTCTTCATCATTAGTTTCATGAGTTATCTTCACATCAACTTTTGCATGAGAGTTAACCCTATTCTTTTGCTTCTCAAAATTATCAACATAATAGGCATGGAAGCTTTTAGAACTTTCACAAAACTCAGCCAACACTTGTATTTGTTTTGCAACTTGTCTAAAATTTATGAGTTGTGATTGATTTACAAGATCAAAAATGCCATAGTTGTAAACAACAACAACATTGGTAAAGGCATTCCAAATTGAGGCAGTGATATTCTAAATTTGGGTTATTATAGAATCCAAGAAAAAAGGCAATTTTTTGAGAAGATCATGAAAAGCTTGTTAACCCATATTTTGGAAAGGAAAATATAGGCAGATTTAACCCACTCGACTGCATAGAGTCTGCTTTCGATCGCCTTCATGTTTACTTCGGGTTTTTAGGCAAGTTACTTCGGGTCAGAGAAGGGCTTGCTTCGGGTCACTAGAGTGTTTACTTCGGGTTAGAGTCGTGAATCGACCAATATCCATATGGTCCGCACCAACCTTCGTATCCATGAACCTCATATCCATCAGCTTTGTATCCATATACCTCACACTTATCCATTTCGTATCCATCGCCCCACAAACCTTGATTCGTATCCATCCACCAAAGCCTTCTGATTCGTATCCATCAAGCAAGAGCGGCATGCTTCGTATCGGTCATTCACTTGATCGATACAAAGAGAATAGCCAGATATCAATACGAAAGGAAGGCTTTGGCATCGATACGAAGCCATATAAAACACATCGATACGAAGAGAAGAGCGGGGGATGGATACGAAGGAGAGCAGTTGGCGTTCAGCGATTGATACGAAGGATGGAGTTAGGGATCGATATGAAGAGCAGGACACAAGATCGATATGAAGAAGGAATGTGTCGAACCAAAAGAAATGGTCTACTAGCATGAAAAATGGATCTACACGTAATTGCCGATCCACGTCATCAATGCAAGATCAATCGATACGAAGTCTACTGATACGCAGTGATCGATACGCAGCCATCAGCCAACCTACAAATTGAATATTCGATCGATCATAACTCAAAATCTATAAGTCCAAATGCCTTCAAATTTTCACAGAAGCTTGCTTACCACCTCAAGAATATTTCTGACTGATCTCATCCTAAATTGATGAAATATTGATCGATATGAACAAGGTGGGGATCAATCCCAATCGATGCCAAATGACCCCTGATCGATCTGGTGGGCCCATCCATGTATGAGAAGAAGTATTCTGAGTTCAAAGGTAGATATTTCAGAGCTACACCTAAAAATATCACTCATATGCCTATAGAAAGGGTACTTTTTTTGCCCTCCTATGTTGTTACTCTTTTGGAATTCCATTGTAACTTGGGTGCTATCAATTATACCGTTGTAAACCAGTTGAGAATCATCAATAAACAGCAAAATCTTCAAACTAGATGTAGACTACAATGCCGAACCACTATAAACCTCGTCTTTCTATTGTTTTCTTTTCAAATTTTGAGTGTTCTTCATATCTATATCGTCTACATATTTTTCATTTGCGATCTGTGACTGTGAGTTGGTGCTTTCATCTGCAATTAGGTGTTTGTGATCAATTTTGACGCAAACATTTGGTGCTTTAACTGAGAGTTGACTCAGGGATTCTGAAGCTTGGATTTTGGATTTGAAGGCTTAAGGACTTGGATCTGGGAAGCAATGGCAAAGCAATCAATAAGGAGACAAAGAACGGAGAGGAGACATCGTGAAGGAAGTCAGAAGGCTTCCTCAGGAGCTAATCAGACCTCAGTTTTCATCACCCAAGATGAGCTAGAGATAACGATATATGCTATGCAATAAGGTATGCTGAAAAGGCAAGAGGAAATGATGTAGAACCTACTCCGACAGGTTGGGTAGACTGGAGTACAAAATCAAGAGAATGGAATAGCAAAAGCAGAGGGAGCCCAAAACCAGAGTCAGAGGAACGAAGCAACGGGGATTAAGGATCGAGTGGGACCATCGGGAATAGCCCCTAAACTAGGGACCTTGCCCCTAGATCATGTTGACTCGACTCCAAGTAGGATAGTAGGAGGTGCTGTGAAATTTGGAGTCGATAGAGGAATGAATGCTAGTCCAGGAGAGCAGATTTTAGGATTCCCTCGCGAACTTGGAGGGTAGGTCGAAGGCAACGACAAGGACCACCACTTAGTGATAGTAACAGATGGGCAGAAATGATCGGATGGGCCATGAGAGGAGGATTAGTGAATAAAGATTCAGAGGATGTGAATAGGAGCCCTTTCGCTCCCACAATTAGGCAGTCTAGGAATCCCCTTGAATTCAAGCTACCAACGCTGGAGACATATGATGGAAGGACGAATCCTGCTATTCATCTGATAAGGTATATGAGGCACATGGAAGTACTTGATGCATCAGAGGAGGTCATGACCTGGTGTTTGCCTTTGTATTTGACGGACATAGCAGCACTGTGGTTCAAGAAATTGGAAAGAAGCTCCATTGAAACATGGACCGAGTTGATCAAGAGGTTTACAAGGTAGTTTAAAGTTCATATCTCAAGACCTAAAATGTGATGAGTTTGACAACACTGAAGTAGAGGACCTGGGAGTTTTGAGGAGTTTTCGAATGCGATTAATGGAGCAGCGGCATCGGTGGATTGCCCAGATCCGTCTATGGTATTGATGGCAGTTGTATTTGGCATAGCTGATGGCGAGGAATTCAAGAATTCATTAATAAGGGATCCATCTATGGATCTAGGAAAGTTTTACCAGGTATAAAGGTTTTTGCGACAGGAAGACATAAAGGCTGAATGAAAGGAAGGAGAGGAAGTTGATGTTTATGTAGTCAGAGGCGAGGATCCACCCGATAAAGATTCAAACAAGGATAAAGTGAAACGAAAAGCAGAGAATGTCTTTGATGAGTCAAGGAGACCGCGAAAGGAGGCAAGATTCACCTCTTATTCGGAGTTGAGCGAGACGTTAGAGCGAATACCAAGATATTAGGGGATAGGTTCCCTATCAGAAGCCAATCAAGAGGGAGCCAACCATTGACAAAAGAAATTTAGATAAGTATTGCCTATTCCACGAGCTAAGAGGCCATAGCACGAACGATTGTAGGAACTTGAGGAATAAGGTCAAAGGACATATTAAGAATGGCATCATGTTGTAGTATGTGAAAAGGTGAGTAGCGACGGTGGAATAGAAGCGACCACTATCTGCATGCAAGGAGGACGGCTCCGGATCTAGGCATCGCCAACTTATTATCAACTGAATGGTTTTATGACTTTAAGTAAGTAGTAATATCCACTTTATAATGGTTAAGTAACTTATACATGTACGGGATCATGAACGGTCCTCAGGCATGCTCTGAGATGACTATAAACCGCAACAATGGAGTGCTACCACTTCGGTGTTTCGTTTTGCTTTTGTTTTCTCATTTTCGCATATGGATTCGATTTAGTTAAAAATATTGATTGTAAGGCTCATTTGAATGTAAATCTGATGTTTGAAATTTCATAATTCACCTCCAACGGCACCCGACCATGAACAATCACAATTTGCCTCGAACGGCACCCGACCACGAATGGTCACAATTCGCCTCAAGCGGCACCCGACCACGAACTGTCATAATTCGCCTCAAACGGCACCCGACCACGAACGGTCACAATTTGCCTCAAACGGCGCCTGACCATGAACGGTCACAATTCACCTCGAATGGCACCCGACCACGAACGGTAACAATTCGCCTCGAACAGCATCCAACCTCGAACGGTCACGTATCGCCTCGAACGACATACAATCTCGAACGATTGCTATTCACAATCGGGTAACATTATTGATCTCTTTACAGGTCATCGACATGATATGAACATCTAGCTTATGGCATTACAAAACACACCTTCATATCGCAAGGCATATTTTGGGGGGCAAAGTGTTAACCCGCCTTGTGGCAAGGCAATATACAAGTGGATTTAACCCACTCGACTGCCAATGATTGAAGCTGGATTGTCACGGATGATAAATATGATCACGAGGCTATGGTATAGCATAGTCGACTGACAAACATCGCGATGGAGTATAGGTTTTGGAGAAATTGGGTAGCTTGTAGTCTGCTTTGGGTCACCTTCATGTTTACTTCAGGTTTTTAGGCAAGTTACTTTGGGTCAAAGAAGGGATTGTTTCTGGTCCTGGAGGGGTTACTTCGGCTTAGAGTCGTAAATTGACCAATATCCATATGGTTTGCACCAACCTTCATATCCATCAACCTCATATCCATCGGCTTTGTATCCATCTACCTCACATCCATCCATTTTGTATCCATCGGCCCACAAACCTCAATTCGTATCCATCCACCAAAGCCTTCTGATTCGTATCCATCAAGCAAGTGCAGCATGCTTCGTATCGATCATTTAATTGACCGATACGTAGAGAATAGCCAGGTATCGATATGAAAGGAAGGCCTTGGCATTGATACAAACTCGTATAAAACGCATCGATGTGAAGAGAAAAGCGGGGGATGAATACGAAGGAGAGCAGCTGGCATTCAGTGATCGATATGAAGGATGGAGTTAGGGATCGATATGAAGAGTAGGATAAGAGATCGATACGAAGAAGGAATGGGTTGAACCAAAAGAAATTGTCTACTAGCATGAAAAATGGATCTACATGTAATTGCCACTCCACCTCATCGATGCAAGATCAATTGATATAAAATCTACCGATACCTAGTGATCGATACGTAGCCATTAGCCAACCTACAAATCAAATCTTGGATCGATCATAACTCAAAATCTACAAGTCCAAATGCCTCCAAATTTTCATAGTAGCTTGCTTACTACCTTAAGAATGTCTAAGATCGATCTTAGTGCAAATGGATGAAATATTAATCGATATGAACAGGGTGGGGATCGATCCCAGTCGATCCCAAATGACCCCTGATCAATTTGGTCAGCCCGCCTACATGTGAGAAGGATTATTGCAAGTTCAAAGGCAGATATTTCAGACCTACACCTATAAATAACACTCCTACACCTTCAAAAAGGGGATTTTTTTGGGGCTCATCTATGCTTTTACTCTGCTGGAATTCCATTGTAACCTGAGTACTATCAATTGTACTGTTGTAAACCAGTTGAGAATCATTAGTAAACCGCAAACTCTTTAAATTGTGCGAGAATGCGGATTATGGATCTTAAGGATAGAATTAACACTAAAGGAGGGTGAATAGTGTTTTAAGGAATTACTAAATCTTTTTGAGTTTATATTATTGAACACAAATGTAAGCAATATTCAGATATAGATATGATCATAGAATCAAACACAGATGCAGAAATAAAGTAAAAGCAATAAAGGAAAGAACACATTGGATTTTATACTGTTTCGGAGTTACCCTACGTCCATTCCCGCATACAAGTACGAATTTCCTTTCAAAATCAATTCTTACAACTACACCCTCGATTTCAAGGCTACGAGGTACACTACTCTAGATTCATAATCCTCTGGGTAGAGATACTTGATTTTACGGGTAACAAGTTCACCAAATTGATTTCACAGGCTACAATCACACCTTTTCTTCCTTGACTGATTTCACAGGCTACAATCACACCTTTTCTCACTCAATTAATTACAAAGAAGCCTATAACTCTGAATAGCACTGGGATCTTGTTGAGGTAGTGATAGAGAATCAAACTAGAAATATCTAGTTAGATTCAATGGTGATTTCGGCAGAGTAATGGTAAAAAGGTATATAAAGAAATGTGGAAGAAGAAGAGGAGTGAAATTAGAGAATATATATATAAATTCGTTTTAAACTGCCCCTATTTATAGTAGAACAACAGCCATGTCCATTCGTGAAAGGATATGACAAATAGACACTTCCTTTGAAATTCAAAATTTTGAAATAGTCTGCCACCTTGTCCACAAGGGTCCCTAAGGGTTGTCGATAGGCCTAAGTAATTTTTGGTAATTTGTTTTTCTTTGAAAATAACTTCAATCTTGTGTTAAAACTATTTTCAACT
Organism: Allium cepa; assembly: GCA_030765085.1. Lineage (NCBI taxonomy): Eukaryota > Viridiplantae > Streptophyta > Magnoliopsida > Asparagales > Amaryllidaceae > Allium > Allium cepa. Next base: position 333,155,474 of record CM060928.1, read on the forward strand.
TTATAAATATACTTAACTATAGTTAAAATACAAAAATAAGTATAGAGAATAATATTTTGGTATATATAAATTTTTACTATATATTTAAATCTAAGTATAAATATTAAAAGTAAAATATATTATAATTAAAAGATAGTTTAAAACCAAGGATAATTTGATTTTGAAGATAAAGATTATTTTGAGGCTAAAAGTATTTTAAAACCAGGATAGATGTTTTTTATCTTTTTAAAAGGAAGATTTAAACGAAACGAAACTGAAGGTACTACCTCTACTACACTTATTTTGGAATCACCTCCACGGTTAGTAGCAAATAGCCCTTGCACTTCAAAATTCCATTTTCAATTCCATAGTCTTCAAGATATCTTCATTTCGAAATGCTTCAGTTTGATTAAAGTGGTTTTTGGATAACATATCTGATTCGATCTCTTTAAAACAACTTTCGATAATTATCGGCAAACTCAACCCCGGTTCTTTAGGATATAAACAGACAAGTTAAGAGCATAGATCACCTCTTAACCATTAATGGATGGATTTCCTTATCATTTATCCTAGAAGAACGAAACGAGATTTATATGCACACTACAACATCATTGGGGATAACTATGTCATATAACTCACGTGTTTCTCCTAGATATTTCCAAAATTACATTTTGGTTCATGTTTGATAGTCGTTATTTAACTATCAAATAAATATTTAACTATCAAATAAATAATCATTCAAACATTGATATAATTCCATATGATTTCTAGTAAGCCTTTATTAATTAATCTTTAGTTAGTAAAATCACTTTATAAAACTTGATCAAAAGATCTTTACACAACACTATTTCCAGAACCCTTACTTACCCTTTTTACTTGGAAAATATTTATACTTACCTTAGGGGTAGAAGTATATTATCAAAACATTTAGAGAATTCTCTCCTTTTAAATTCCTTTTGAAAACATTACTTACTATAAACCAATACACTTTTCCTTTATAAAAAGTTCCCTTTTAAAAGCTCACTTCACATTTAAATACCTTTATAAATTTCCAAAATGAATTTATAAAACACTTTTATAAGTCTACAAGTCAATTTACATAACCTCTTTACAAACCTCTAAAATCATTTATAAAACATTTTCCCATTTAAAACTCCTTTGACAAATCTTCTTTAAGAAAAATCCTTTACAAAATATCTTTTACAACTCATCCTTTTAAATCAATTTGACTAAACCTTTTTACTTAGTAAAACCCATTTTATAAACAAGTTATTATTTATAAATATCTTTACAAAATAATAATATAATTTGAAAAATTATTATAAAGCTTAACCCCAAGTTGATAAAAGAATTGAAATTAATGCTAAACCATACTTTATAATTACAAAAGGAGCTTATCAATCCCAGTGGTGGTAATTTAAGTTACCATTTAACATCAATTTCACTTTCAAGTCACTTAACCATTTATTTACATAAGTCAACATATACATAAATGTAATTGATATCCAAATCAAGGAATAACATATCAACACAACTCAACTAGCATATACATGTTCGAATAATAGAAGGATGGTGATTTGTCCTACTAAATAGATATCCAAACAATTCACTACTTAGAGAAAAATGGGAATTTATTCTACTAAACATATGTCCACACAATAAACAATTACATTATTGCAGAACGGGGACTTATTTCGCTATCAAATGTCCAAACAATCAACTTATAGTAGAACGGGTATTTATTCAGCTAACACATGTTTATACAATCAGATCATTTACATAACTCATTCATAATTGTTTGTCCACTTAATGATATCAACATTTGAATTCCTTGTGTTGAAAACTATCTTTAAAAAGAAGTACCTTCAAACAATTTGATTCTCGAGACAAAGGGTTAAAAACTTAAAACTCCCTTTTAAAATGATTAATTACAAGTTAAACTCTTTATTAAATCATAATTAATCTTTATTAAATTTGAACTAAATGTAATTACAAATTAATAAATAACTAATCCTTTAATAAATAATTTATTTATGATTTAAACCCCTAATTAATCCATTATTAATTATTAAATAATAATTAAAACCTTTATTAATAATTAACTATCAACTAATCTCAGTTAATTAATTAAATAATATTTTAATTAAAACGTAAACAATAAATTAAAAATTTAATGAATACTTATTTTAAATTAAAACCTTAATTAATTTATCATTAAAAATAGTTAAATACTTGATTAATTAAATAAATAAATAATTGACCTTATATTTGATTAATAATTAATTAAAAATAAGTCATATACTTAACTCATAATTAATTAAAAATTAATCTTACTTTTAAAGGATAATTAATCAGTACTAATCTTTATTTAATTAAGATTAATGAACCTTGTTTAATAATATTAATTACCAAGCTTAATTAATTAATAATTAATTATAAAACTTAATAGATTTCTATAACATTTTTATTAAGTTTATAAAACCTTTCCAAAATAATTTTAAAGTATGAAACTGAATTTTCAAAAAAAGGGATCTTTATCGAAACTTCTTCCATAACAATCATCACTATGGATGTCATATTTGCAAATGTTTCAGCTTTTCTCTTTGGAAACTTAATACTATAAAGCTTAATAACTTTTCAAAACATAAAATAAACAACTTGATAAAAAGTTTCTAACTTTTAAAAATTTAATTGTTAACTTTGTTAACTTTTCTTTGCACAACAACCACATAATTATGTCCATGAAAACTTAATCATACTATAAACCCAAACAAACAAGATCACACTTTTACATCATTCATAAAAATTTAGACTTCGCATTCAAGCACACACTAACTTAACCACATGCATTCACAAGTATAAGCAACATATATATGCATCCAAACTATACAACAATCCAAAGAACAACATCATATATTTAACCATATAACCAACTATATATAAAATAATATTATTTCCAAAAAGTTAAGAATTTACATACCAAAATTTTGCAAAACTCTTTTGAAAACATGAAATATTTTAGAACTTACAAAGCTTGGAAAACCATAAAATCAACTCGAAAATGGGTCATCAAACTCTCAATTTCTAGCAATGTTACTCTTAGAATTTTAAAAAGGGATCAAAAGAAAAGTTCTTGAAAATTCTTTTCTTTATCATTTCAAAAAAGAATCACTCAATTTGAATTTGTTTTGAGGGAGATATGGTCAAAAGAAGGAGCGCTATTTTCGGACTTGAAAATGTAAGTCCAAAAAGTTGTTTAGAAAAAATATTTAACCTAAAAATATTCGATGTTCGAAAACATGGTTCAAATAAAAGTTATTTCCAATGGAATTATACGTGTCTTGAAAAAAAAAACCTTGATTTGGAGTAGAACAGAGGAAGTTATGGCCGAATGAAGTGTGAGGAAAATGGAGAAAGAAAAAGTTTAAAACTAAGCCTTTAGAACATTTAAAAAGAAGTAAAAATTCAAATTCAAATTCTTTAGATCTCTAAAGGGAATCTATTAAAGAATTTTAGAAAGCTTTGGAAAAGAAAAAGTAAAGTTAGGAAGTGAGAAAATAAATGGTAAATGGTGTAACGACCCGTAAATTTTAATAATTTTTATAACGTATTTAATTGAATTTTTCACAAATTTTAAATAATTGAATTTTGAAATAAAAATGTTATATTTGAAATACGTCTATATAAACATAGCAAATGACAAATTTTCATCAGTAAATATGGAAGTTTATTTTGCTGTGTAAATTTTATTTCAATTTAAACCAGTTAATATTAGATGATAATAAACTATTTTTCAAACCTGAATATATTTATATAATAAATTTGTAAATCATACTCTGAGTGAGACTTCATATTTCATTTCGTCAAATTTGGACTGCTATTGCTCCGTTTATCTTATTTTTGGCAAATTAGCAGCAATTTCGATACCGAATATCGATTTTGATCGGATGATCCTACCGCTAATATTTGTATACCGTTTTGATCATCTCGTCGTACTGATCTCCGCAATATATTCATGTCTGTGTTTCAAAGTACGAGGGACAACGAAATCTATGTGATGATTGTCATATCGGTTTCAAAATTTGGCTTTTGGATATGACCATTCATTTCTCATTGTGTAAACTAATAGTCAGCAGCCTTTATTATTCCCTGTATTGAGCCTTAACTATTGCTATTCCCAATAGTTTCAAAATATGATGGTGGTTCGTCTCTTTCTATTGCACATTCTTTGTTCTGTTCATTCTTTTCAAAAGGAAAGAGAATAAATTATATAAAGTGTATTTATATGTTTTGCCAACCGAAACTCCCCTCTGCTCACCTCCTCTATTCCTTAGCTGAAGCAACCACTTCTAAAACTCAACGCAACAGCCTACCCACCCATCATCACCCAAACTAGGCTGCCCCTTCGGCCGAGACTCCATCCCTCTTTTTAGCCCGAGTCCTCTTTAAACCCCTTCACGTCTTTCCCTAATAGGGCCGCCACTATCTTTCTCCATCGGCAACCGCTGCCACCCTGATAGCCCCTTCGAGCCAAGCATCTAAGCAACACTTTTCTTCTTTTGTCGTATAAGGTGCACACATATTATCTATATGTTGTATATATATATATCATTTGGTTGTTGGTTATATTTTAGTCCGCTGTTATATACAAAGTTTTTACATAATATATATTTATATATATATATGGTCTCCTATATCAGTTGTAAATTTATAAGTTTATATATATTTAAAACTGGGTGTTACATATAAATTTAAGTTGTATACTTATATATTAGTCATGTTAAGTACATGAATTTTGTTTTATATACAAAAAAAAGCATCTCAGTTTTCTATTATCTGTTCTGTGTGTGTGTGTGTATATGTATGGATGCATATAGATTTCTATAAGGTGATAAAGATTTTGTGTGCAAAACTGTTGTGGTTATATTAGTGTACATTAGTTTATATATATATATATATATATATATATATATAAGTTACTAGTTATATCACTTATCTTTGATCTTTTATATATATATATATATGTGTGTGTATATATGTTCATAAGTATACAAAATTATGAATGTTAAACTGTGCTTGAAAAAAAAACAAATTTGAGACTGCAGTTTTCTATATACTAGTTTATATATGGTGTTGTATATAAAAGTTTATATAAATTTTATAACCCGTTTATATAAAATATCAGCTTATACAATAGTATGCTTTATATATTGCATTATAGTTTTGAAGTTGGCGTGTTGCTTCTCTGTGTGCATCTAAAAGAGGAAATTTTATTATATAGTGTGTTGTATGTAGTGATGTTGAATAAGATACATTAGTAGTTTGATTTTCAAATAAATATTATAGGTGTTTAATGATAAATATATATTAGTTATATGGATAGTTTTGTATATATTAGCTGCAGTTGCATACATATTTTCTTTTGCCTGTTTTCAAAGTCTACAAATATATTTGTATTAGTATATAAATGTTTCTATAGTTAATTAAGATCTGTTGCTGATTGACTAAATTTCCATTTGTTATGCATGACATGTTTGTTGTATATATGTATGATGTCTGCACATGTTCATTGAATTGGATATATAAGTTATATAATAGTATTATATGATAAAATATGTTCATATATTAAGTTTATATAAGTGATATATTTATTTTAAAGTTCTGGTCTATTATATTCATATATATACTTTCAGGTTATAAACATACTTAATTTTTTATACATATATGGTAGATATGTATAGTCTACGTCAGTTGTTTATGTATATTTACAGGTTCGTTTTATATGTATTTGTTCTAATTTTTTTATATTATATAATAAATATGGATCTTAAAGTGTAATATGCTAGTTTATATAAGTTTTAAAAATATTAATTTGGAATTATATATATATTATTTTAAATGTACGTTTAAGTTTTGTTTTAGAGAAAATTGTAATATATATTTTGTTTCAGTTATATATGGATTGCTCTTATTCGCTTTCATCAATTCCTATTTATCAACTTTGTCGTCGAATTCATGCTAGTTCTGCTTTGCTCTGAAATTCATGCTTGGATTCATAGCTCAGTTTCATCGTCAAATTTCTTTGACTTCGAAAGGTGAGTAATCACTCACGATTAACGTTCTTATATTTATTAAATTTGATTTTGATTGAAACGATAATTAAAATATGCCACTGTTGGTTATTTACAATTTCTATATATATGTTATTATCTGTATCTGTTCACCTGTAACATCTGACATCAATATCTGTTATTTATATTGATGATATATGCCTGTTATATTATTATCATATCTGTTCTCACTCTACAAGTTCCCTGTTAGTATAGAATTCCCTATGGGTTGAAATGATACATACTAAACGATCTATAGAATTGGAGAAAATCATTATCGGTTGAAATGATAAATCCAAGCGATTTTCATTTTGTTGAATTTGGGATTGCGGGTTGAAATGATATATACCCATAAATATTTAAATTACGGATTGAAATGATAAATATCCGTATCACTTGACCATAGGATAGAAAATTATAGAGACACCGTTGGTCTATATATAAATATTTTGAAAATGATTTCTATGGTTTTGGAAAGAAATATATTATTTAATAAATATTGATTTTAAGATATTATATAATGTATTTTTATGAAGGTTTAAATTTTAGATTTTAATTTATATGTTTTGAGAATTAAAAATTTTAAGTTAGTTTTGGAATTATAAATTTTAAGATTTACTTACAATTTTACTATTTTAACATATGTATAAATTAGTTTTAAAAGTAAAATAAGTTAATAATAAAATTTGATTTAATTAAAATATAATATGTTTAAATATTTATTTAAAATTATATTTTAAAATAGATTTTATAATGCTATTTATAAATTAAGGTTGGAAAGATAAATAGATATTGATTTGAAATATATTTGCTAAGAATTTTAGTTAATCAAAACTAATTTGAAACTTATTGAATTTGAGATTTTGAAAATATGATTTTATAACTTGATTTGGTATAAGGTGGTTAAATGAATACTTCAAGATTAAACAAATTGAAGGAAATACGTAGTTTATTTTTAATTTGGGGTGTTATTTAAATGATATTGGATTTATTAAGTGAATATTTCAAAAGTAAATAATAATGAATTTAAATTACGATATATATATATATATATGTATATATATGAAATTATCAAATTTATTTTTGAAATGTTGAATATTAAATCTTTGAAATATATTGAAATTGAAATGGTTTATTATGTGGTTCAGTCTGTATTTGAAATCGATATAATTTGAAATTGTTTATTGAGAAACTGAATTGAGATTGAATTAAATTTGAATTTTGGAATTCAAGTTGATTTGAATCAATTTGTGAAATTTGAGGAAATTATTTTATTATATTAAGTATTTAACATATATAAATATTTTACCTTATAAATCATTTTAATGTAAATCATTTTAATACAAACTATTTTAATATAAACTATTTTATCGTATAAACTATTTTATTATATATATACTATTATTAATATCTAAATTGTTCGAGTGGGAAGTTATGATTTCAAAGTTATGAATTTCAAAGTTATGTTTTCAAAGTGTTATGATTTCCAAAGTATTGTAAATTCTAAGTTATAATGTCAAAAGTGTTATAACTTTGAAAGTGTTATTGATTTGGAAATAGATAAATTTGAAGTGAAGAATGATATTGTTTTTATATTGAAATGGATATGAATTTTGGTTTTGAAGTTATAAATTATTTTGAAATGACCACGGTGTTATAGTGACGTTTGGTTGTTAATAAAGTATATTACTACATAATAGATAGTTCCACGGATCCTTAGAGGATGGGTATCCCAAACATCCTTTAAGTTACTTGTATTTTAGTTGACATTTCACTTGAGTTGGATTTATTGATATAAAAATGTTAATCCTGACTCAAGTGTTTTTTGTTTTGCTTTACGCTCGGGTCAGATTGAGTGCCACAGCATTTGAGACGCACCTTTGGAGTTGGAGCTTCGATTGGAGATCCATCTATTATCCAGCTTTCAATTATTCAGTTGACTCCACTGATATATTCAGATTTTGTATTGATTATTATATTCGAGACTTATGTTGTATCCTGTTTAATTCTGTTATATATATGTAGTAGCTTCATGAACTACTATTTATAAATTTCCACTGCTTATTGTATATTACTCTGTGTCTGTGATTCTGTGATTTATTTATTTACTATACATGCTGAGTTTTGCCAAATTTAAATTAACAATATGATATTTTAAGCAATTCAAGTCCGACATGTGCGGATGCGAATAGTTGAAAATACAAGGATGCTACAGTTGGTATCAGAGCTCTGGTTTTAAGAAAAAACTTAGCATATAGAGTAAAATTAATTACATAATCACTTTCGTTCTAGCTTGAATCTCTTCCTCTTTGATTCGGATCTCCTTTGAATTCCGGGACAACCATTTTTTCTATAATCCATCTTTATCTCCCTATTCGTGTTTTCTTGATTCCGGAGCATCCCATAGTTCCACTGAATGATTTGTAAAGGGGGAAACTTCTTTACAATAGGCATTGATTCAACGGAGAGTTCTGTATCCTCGGTTTAGATACTGCTATCTTTTACTATGTCTGAATTCTATCTCTTGCGATCGAATGACGATTTACCTCCGAATTCTGCATCAATCTCATTTTCGTAGTAACAGTTGACCCGGTTAAGGTCACCCATGATTGATATAAGGCGATCCATCTTCCTCGCTTGTAATTTAATTACCTTCCTAACGAGTCTTTTTTCGTGATTTGATTTCTCTTCGATTAGAACTCCTCTAATTTTGAATCTCGTATGGCATTTCATACAGTGAAAATGTTTTTTGAAACTTTTTGATTCTTGTATAAGATGGACTTTATGTAAGTACTAGTGACTTTGAAACTGTTAATTTTGGAAGGTATTCGATATGAAGAGATAAATCTTATATATAACGGAATTTATATAAGAATGATCTGATATATTTGAGATTATTGATTTTGGAAAGTACTTTATCTGAAATGAAATTTTATATATAATGGAATTTATATAAGTGTGATATTTGAAGCTATGATTTTGAAAGGGTACCATATATGGTACATTATATTTTGAGGTAAGAGGTATGGGGAACTATCCTCTGCGAAGAAGTATTGTATGATATGCTTCGACCCAGATGGACTTGGGGAATCCAGGAATGGATTCGACTGATAAACCCCAATGAACTTGGGTGAATTCAGAAATGGATTTGAACTGATATAGTTGTTCGGACTTAAAATCATGAGTTCCTCTATTTTTTTAGGGTAGATGGTTCTTTAGTTTACCCAATGGAGGCGCTTTCGATCCTGGGATCTATTGTTTATGGATCTTCCGGGAAGGAAGTGCATCCATTGCATAAATCATTGCATCACCAACGTACCGCTGTAGCAGGGTCGATGGTCCTTTGTTTACGAACTGCCTACGATATTTTTCTGGAATCTGAAAGGTGGAAGGATCTTCTGAAAAGTTTTGTGTCCATTGCGTAAATACTGGATCAGCAGTGGGCCACTGCCATTGTATTATCATCATTTGACATTGGATTTTAAGCGTTACTTCTCACACCTATTTTTAAGTATTTTCACTAGGTTTTGAAACAGGTCTACTAAGTACTAGGAGAATTCTAGCATTGCGCCTGATCAATGCATGGCCAAAGTCTGCAAGAACGAGGATAAACCTGTTAGGACATCAAGTTATAAAAGTATTTTGATAACGTATTATATAAAGGATATTTTGATCATTTTTTTCTTTCTAAATAATTTAACATGTTTAAAATATTGTTTATTTCTATCCTACATGGTTTAATAGTAAATTATTAGAGTTATAAATATTTTAGAAGTTATTAATTAAATAAAACATATTTAAAGTAAATTATTATTGATTTATTAATAATGTTTGAAAATTACCTTGAGATAAAATTAATAAATTTATGGATTATGGATTTAATGTTTTCAAAAGCTTCTTTGTAAATATAAGTAATGATGTAAATAATTGTTTTCAAATAGTTTACATATATTTATAAAGGTGTCATTTAAATGTATAAATGGTATTTATAAATGAAGCAAGAAATTTTACAAATGAGTTTTGAATAGTATTAAAGTATTAAAGATAATTGATTTGAAAATGCAACTTTCAAATGAATATTTCAAGTAAATTTCTTTGAATTTATAATTTAAAGATATTATATAAGTGGAAAAATTTTGATTTGCGAAGTTTATTTATAGGAATATACATGACAAATAAATTTGAATCTCTATTTTGGAAGTATAGTTTGGATATTTACTTAATTTCGAAGTACTAATAGTAAATTTATTAGTTTATTTACTATTTGAAATTTTGTATTAAACCATAATAATTGCTTTTCCATGATTTCAATATTCATTTTAAACAAGTGTGCAAAATTAGTTATGAAGATATGAAATTTTATACTTTGATTTAGAAATTTAATGTAAGATTTGAAGTATACTATTAGTTTTAGTTTAATAATCTTGAGTTTATACTTATTTTAAAAAAATATAGAATCTAATAAATTATCGGATATAAGGAATGTTAGCTCCAAAATTGGTCACTAACACCCTTAGAAAGATTGTGTAGAGAGATTAGTGAAGAGCGTAAATTAAAATAGAGAAAAATATGTAAATTTCAGTGCATAGAACAAGAACACCAAATTTATAGTGGTTCGGCGTAACTGCCTACGTCCACTTTGAAGTTGATTTCTATTGATTTCCTTGATGGTTGATTACGATACAATCCATTTCTAATTACTTGAATACAATTGCAAAACCAAAGACAAAGTCTTGAAAGAGTGTTGAATGTGGCAAAGTTTCCCCAGTGTTCCTTAAAAATTGATCCCTTTACACTGTGCCCTGCCTCTCTATTTATAGAAGAAATAGGGTTGGACTTCCCTGGTGGGCCTGGTAGCTGGATATCACGGCCCAAATGGAGTAGACTCTGTGTGCCGACCTGAACATGCCGAACGGCGAAATGCCGATCCATCACCTTCATGTCGAACGATGCGGTGTCGCGTGGGAAGAGTAGGCCGAGAAATCAATCGAAGCCGGACGGATTGGAAGAGTGTCGGACAACCTTTGGTTGCCGAACGTCCTTGGGAGGCCAAACAAACTCTGGATGCCAAACGATCTTACGCCGAGCGTCTTTGGTATGTCGAACGTTCTCGGGAGGCCGAACAATCTCTGGATGGCGAACGATCTTACGCTGAGCATCCTTGGTATGTCGAATGTTCTCGGGAGGCCGAACAATCTCTGGATGCCGAACGACCTTATGTCGAGCGTCCTTGGTATGCCGAACGTTTCTCAATGCCGAACGCTTCTGGATGCCGAGTGCTCCTTCATGTCGAGCGTTTCTCTGAGGCCGAACGCTCTTGACTGTTGTATGAGCCTGACTGCCGAACGATTCCTTGTACCGAGTGTTCAGAGAGCCGAACGATACATATATTGCCGAGCAGTGCGCCAATGCCGAGTACCTAGTTGCCTGGTCAATTCCCCAGGAAACACTTGCCCCCCAATGTGTATCGCGTGACCAAACGTGATACGCTTTGAACTACGAGTCCTTTGTGCTTCGCTTCGAACCTTGGCCGGTTACTCTTGGAAGTCGTTTTCTTGTGAGTACCGAGTGGGATGATGTGTGCCGAACGTAATGCGAATGCCGAGCGATACAACCGAAGCCGAACATTCCATGTACACCAAGCGAAATGAAAGCCGACGCCGAATGATGCTGCTTTGACCGGTTCTACCGGTCATCGTCGTTTCGCCTCCTTCTTCTTCCCTATAAAAGTCAGTATGTTCCTTCTTCTTCTCTTTTCACTTTTTACTTCCGCTACTTTGTACTTGCTAACCTCATCTATTAACGGATACGAAAGTCTTAACTAATCCTTCCCAAGCCTTGATCTTCCAACTAGGTACTAACACCTTTATCCAAATCCTTTCCGTGATTAAACAGTTTCAATAAGAGGCTTTAGTTCGTAAATTAGAACCGTAGCCGAGAGGGAATCGAAACTCGATTAGGATACTTTTAGGGTAAACAATGTGGAGGAAAGGAAGGAAGGATTGGCCAGGTATGAACACACGTGGGAGTTATTGGGTGATGTATTGTGGTTCGTTATGGTTTCTTCGTGCCGAACGAAATTGGAAGAAAAGAAAGAATAGAGGAGGAGGAGGTGGTTAGGATGCCGAACGGCACAGTCTGGAATGACTCGCCGAACGATGCATTCTTGTTGTTCGGCGTGGATGGAGGAGGAGAGGAAAAAATGAAATCGTAATCAAGGGCGGAGTGCCGAGCGTTGGGGATCGGCGTAACTCTGGCTCGGCATGACTCACCATATGCCGAACAGTGGGATGGAAGGCGAGGGAGGAATTATGAATTAGTGGGGATGCCGAACGTTATTTCGACCGAACAGAATTTTGGCCGAAGGATACCTAGGTCGAACGATGCTTCGACCGAACGATACCTAGGCCGAACAATAGTTAGGCCGAACAAAAGTTTAGCCGAACAATATTCAGGCCGAACGATGGCCAAGCCGAACGATAGTTTGGTCGGTCGATACTTAGACCAAACATCATCTAGGCCGAGCAATCATGAATGCCGAACCACCCTTTAGCTTAGGCCGAGTACTTATTTACCTTGCCTAATCATATAACAAAACAAGGACAAGGACTCCGGCATACTAGCATATCGAACTGATCCGGATTGATAACTTCCTAGTTTTAGTAGTCACAAACCTGAACTTTAATCGACATAATCGGATACCTTCTTTTAACATTTTCTGAATCTGGAATAGTGAACATCATAAGGCAGGCTTTTGGAGACGGTCCGCAATGACGGTCTTCGAAGGCGATGGATCGAAACTCAATTTATATCAGTAAATTTCAATTTTTCAACGCTTACACACGAACGATTGCACTAGTTCACACACCGCACAGGGGGAAAATTTTATGTTGTTAAGTCTAAAGCCGATTATTTTTCGAGTACAGTTCAAACAAGTGCTTGGCCAAACTCAATATTTATTGGAAATGTCTAAGAGATCTAGCTCCGCCACGATTTCAGATTGACCGGGACCGTCCACCCATCAAGAAGTCGCGGATGTTTCAAATCCGTCAACCTCCCCTGCACATAACTTAGCCCCCGATGCTTTGGAGGCAGCAATTTTCTTAGATAATCCTGTTGATTCACAGGCTTCGAAGGTCAATGAAGTTGCGCTCCGACGAATATGCTCCATAGATGGGATCCCTTTTGATGACGTGTTGGTTCCTTCGGGGCACGATCGTCCACACTTGCCTCCGGTTGGATACACGGCGTGTAACAAATTCATGTGCTGGGCCGGCAGTGTGCCACCATTTAATTTATTTCTTCGATACTTGCTGCAATACATCGACATTGCCCCATCGCAACTACACCCGAACGGCCACGCGTTCATCTACGGGACCTACATCCTCTTCATGACCGTCCTCTCTAGGCCTCCAACTCCGGATGACATACAATATATATATATATATCTATATATATATATATATATGATCAAGAAGTGGGGAGATAGCCCCTCTTACATGTTTCTTGAGCCATATCGCAAATGCCAAATCCTAACTGGGGCGTGGAGCAAATTTTCTATGTACAAATGGGAATGGTTCTATGTGCGTTGCCCCCCGGGTTCGCGAGGAGATGGATGGAAGGAAGTAAGTCTTCTCTCTGGATTGATGTTCACATTTGGTCAAAGCCATGCCTTTTCTAATTCTTTTCTCATCTTCTCAGGTATCAATCCATAAGTCTTCTCTCTGGATTGATATTCACATTTGGTCAAACCACGCCTTTTCTAATTCTTTTCTCATCTTCTCAGGTATCAATCCACGTCCCGACGGTCGTGGGTATTCTGAAGCCGTTGAAGCCATTAGAGCTCTTCTCGTCGAAGAACGAGACATTCGCATTCTCATTTCAAATGAGTCACTATCGAGGTTCAGACTGTTAGCAGAAGGTCGGCGGATTATCCTTCCTGAGGGTGTCTCCCTACCTAGACCCGTATCCGGTAAAGGGAAAAAATTAGCCGGGTCGTCATCATGCCACACCCCTGATGTACAGGAAGAGGGGGAAATCAAAGAGAAAGAAACACCCGAAGCATAATGTGAGAATTTGGGTCCCGCTCAGGATCCTATAGTCGAAGTGCACGATATCGAAACGTCGTCTTCTCCTTCAAAGAGGAAAAAGGGATTGACGTGCAAGATTAGAAAGGAAAAGGTTGGCGGAACTTCGAAAGTTACGCTTATTCCAACGGAGAAAGAGGGCTCTTCACAGCACATAGAAAGTTCTTTAAAGAGCCTATCGAACCTCTCCATTCCGGATGATCTGCTCAATTACGACTTTGACGATCCGGAGGCATTCAAGCTTCATTCGCCCATCAGAGGCGATGCGGGCGTTCTAACCCAAATTCAGGGAGAGAAAACTCCTATTAGCAAAGCGACTGGTCCGTCGGGGGGAAACACTAGGACACACACGAACACTTGCACTTTAATTTTCACTTAGATTTTTTTCGTCACACTACTCTTTGCTAATTCACTGTTATTTGAATTCTGTACATGTGACATGGGGTGCTCACATGGATTCGATCGTCTTCGTGGTTCGTCTGTTTTTTATCAGTCCGGATGGGACTCGGGTCTCGGGAGACGTCAAGATAAAGATGGTGACGGCGATAAAGACTATCATTCCGGGGACTTGTCATCTCGGAGGAAAACTTACTATCAGCCAAAATACCACCAGGATACCTCTTCTCACCCGGAGCAAAGTAAAGACAAGCGCGGCCTTAAGAGGTCACTATCTGATGCTCTCCGGGACCAACACTCTGATTCCACTTCCACTCGACAGTCCCGAGATTCTCACAGGAGAGGCGAACTTTCAAAGTCGTCTCCTCCTGCTCCCACAACAGACCCATCAGTATCAGAGAGGCTGGCCGAAATTAAAGATAAATTTCCGAAAATCTGCTTCGACGGTCTGAAATTCCTCCTGGCGATTCATCCTATCCCCGGGCACGTCAAGCAGAGCGCCATCGCCTGTACAAATGACGTCTATGTTCAACATGACACGTTTTTTCATTTGGCTGAAAAATTTATGAAGTCTCCGTGGAGTGCCAACATGAAATCGATCGTCTGAAGCTTGAGGCTATCCACGACAAAGATATCATTAAAGCTCAAGACGAAGAGATTGCAACTTATAAGCCTGAACTTGAGGTCGCCCATCAGAGCGCCAAGGACACTACTGAGGCCGTCACTCGTCTGGAATCAACTCATGAGAAAGAACTCGACGAGGCGGTTCAACGATGTGGGGCTTTGGCTCCAGAGAAGGACTCAGTTCAAAAGGAGAGGGACACACTCAGCCTCCGAGTCAAGGAACTTAAGGAGCAGCTTCACAGGGAGAAGGAAGAGAAAACGGATGCCCAAGAAGAGTCACAACGATACTGTGAAGAGATCGTTGCCACTCGACTTTTAAAAGAAAATCGTAAGGGTGAGCTTTCCAGGGTCGAGGCGTTAAAGAGTGAAGCCCATGAAGAGGGCAAGAAGACGGCGTCCATGTATATCGACTCGCATCTCGAGGCGGCTAGGGAAGAAGGCAGGGAAGAGGTCAAAAGCATGTTTGACCCGCTAATCGTTGAATTCGACGCCTACATTCTCATGCACCGAGACTTGACTTTTTTGGGCGAGGGCTTCCTTGAATCTTTAGCTGAGGCATGGGAGGCCTTGATAGAAATCAGAAAGGCCGAGCATGGCACCGAAGAGATTGATGAGGGGCCTTGATAAAAGAATTCCTCAAGGAAAATGAGCCTTCGGACTTGTCTGCAGCTAAAACTATATATAGCAAAGGTTCCCCCTCAAATAAAGGGAAAGAAGTTATTACCGGTCCATCCGGGGCCGTGCCTCCAGCTCATGCACCTACTCGATCGGCCGCTCGGCCGATACTCGATCCATTTGAGCAACATATTGGTTACAATCCGAAGGACCCCGGCCTTGGCGTCCATATTCTATCTCCCATTCCGGAGGGTGAGACCCCCTTGACGGCTAAGAGCCTACCGGAACCTGGTAGATAACTCATCACTTTAAGATTACAAATGTCATCATTCTTTATGAAGGACTATTGTATTCTAACGCTTGTTTTTCATGCTTTCGCGCAGGTCGTTCTGATCCCGGGCCCACTCCGAGGAGCGATGTCGCCAAGGAGTTGGAGGAAAAGATAGGTGAGGCCAGTCAGGCAGGAGAAGCTTTCGGGCCAGATGCTCAGGTGATTGGGGCACTGGATGAAGACAAATCTGAGACTTCTTCTCCCATCGAAGGGAGTTATGAAGTAGAGATCACAGGCGCCTTCGAACACACATCTGAGCTGAGTATGAAGGTGCAGCTCGAGAAGGAGAAGAGAGAGACGGCCGAGATCAAGCCTCGAGTCGTGGATCCAGACGATCCCTTTGCACAAGCCACTGAAGATCATTCTCCCTAGCAGGTCCAAGCCTATGGATGTCCCTCATACTTCTTCGGCCGTCACTCCTCCATAAAAAAAGGGTACCAAGGGTGAACGCGGAGGAGAAGAGTCGTCTGAGAAGACAGCGCAGGTGAAGAAGGCGAAGAAGCACAAGAAGTAATCACTACTCTCGTTCAACGAGAGTCTATTTAGATTATGCAAGTACTTTTGTTTTCTTAGTTTGTGTAAATAAACTTTTGATTCCGAGCTTCAAAGGAGTTGTAATGGAAACTTATCTTCGACGAATAAAACATAGTTTTTCTGTTTTTCCATGGCTCTTATCGTTTAATTTTCTTTGTGATCGTGATTCAAATCCAAGCTGTTGTGAATATAATAGACCTCTCGGTTCATCTTCATATAGCTCGAAAATTCTTTGAGAGCTGTCTGTTTTTTCTTCCGTGCTCCAAGCACTTAGAATATTTTCCAATACATGCGCCGAAAGCTCGATGACTTCAAGTCATTTATATCCAGTCCGCCCTCAACGGACCTGGTTATTTAAATCGTCTATACTTGAGTCCGCATTCTGAGGACTTAGAGTACTTCAGTCCACACTCCGGGGACTTAGAGATTTTGAAGCGTTTATACTCGAGTCCTCCCTCCGGGGACTTAGAGTACTCCAATCCGCACTGCGGGGATTTGGAGATTTTAAGTCGTTTATACTCGAGTCCATGCTCCGGGGACTTCGAGTACTCCAGTCCGCACTCCGGGAACCTGGAGATTTTAAGCGTTTATACTCGAGTATGCGCTCCAAGGACTTAGAGTACTCCAGTCCGCACTTCGGGGACTTAGAGATCAAGTCGTTTATACTCGAGTCCGCGCTCCGGGGACTTAGAGTACTCCAGTCCGCACTCCAGGGACTTGGAGATTTTAAGTTGTTTATACTCGAGTCCGCGCTTCGGGGACTTAGAGTACTCCAGTCCACACTCCGAGGACTTGGAGATTTTAAGTCGTTTATACTCGAATCCGCGCTTCGGGGACTTAGAGTACTCCAGTCTGCACTCCGAGGACTTGGAGATTTTAAGTCGTTTATACTCGAGTCTGGGCTCCGAGGACTTAGAGTACTCCAGTCCGCACTCCGGGGACTTGGAGATTTTAAGTCATTTATACTCGAGTACGCGCTCCGGGGACTTAGAGTACTCCTGTCCGCACTCCGGGGACTTGGAGATTTAAGCGTTTATACTCGAGTCCACGCTCCGGGGACTTAGTGTACTCTAGTCCGCACTCCGGGGACTTGGAGATTTTTAGTCGTTTATACTCGAGTCCGCGCTCCAGGGACTTAGAGTATTCCGGTCCGTACTCCGGGGACTTGGAGATTTTAAGTCGTTTATACTCGAGTCCGCGCTCCGAGGACTTAGAATACTCCAATCCGCACTCCGGGGACTTGGAGATTTTAAGTCGTTTATACTCCAGTCCGCGCTCTGGGGACTTAGAGTACTCCAGTCCGCACTCCGGGGACTTGGAGATTTTAAGTCGTTTATAGTCGAGTCCGAGCTCCGGGGACTTCGAGTACTCCAATCCGCACTCTGGGGACTTGGAGATTTTAAGTCGTTTATACGTGTTCGTACATTAGCCAGAATAATATGGTTTCGTTTGCCTGTCATAGGATTATCATACGCAGAAACATTAGTCATTTACGAAAAAGATGGCTTCAAGCCTTTATTAATGAGAGCAAGTTGAATTGTCTTACTACATGTCAAGAACTAGAAATAAAAGCGTATTGGAAATAAGTGCAACTAATACATGAAAGAAATAAACTAAGTATAATAATGCCGCAAGTGCTCGCTGTTCCAGGCTCGGGGGAGTGTCGCACCATCGACGGTCGCTAGCTTGAAAGTTCCTTCTCTAAGCTTCCGTTCGATGATGTATGGACCTTTCCATGCGGGATTCATAAGAGATGGGATCGGAAAAACTCGTTTCAAAATGAGGTCTCGCACACCAAAAATTCTCGGTCGGACCTTTTAGTTGTAATATTTGGCGACATTATGTCTGTATACGGCCGCTCTCAAATTGGCTTCTTCGCGTTTTTCATCAATGAAGTCCAATGATTCCAATAAGAGATTCTGGTTCGACTCGGGGTCGTAATAAGTCACCCGATGTGATGGAACTTCGAGTTCCATGGGTATGACAGCTTCCATGCCATATGCCAATGCGAATGGAGTGTGGCCAGTCGCGGTCTTGTGGGTGGTCTTGAGGCCCAAAGCGCCGTTGGAAGTTCATCCACCTACTTGCCTCTAGCCTTTTCCAGACGCTTTTTCAATATGGACTTGATTATCTCGTTTATGGCTTCCACTTGTCCTTTGGCCTACGGGTGAGCTACCGCTGCAAACTTCTTCTCAATGCCGTATTTTTGGCAAAAATCTTTGAACTCCTTGCTCTTGAATTGAGTTCCATTATCTGTAATGATGGTCCATGGAAGGCCAAAACAGCATATGATATTTCGTACGACGAAATTAATAACCTTCTTGGTGGTTATTGTGGCCAAAGGCTCTGCTTCTGCCCATTTGGTGAAGTAGTCGACCGCAACTATTGCATATTTCGCTCTACCTTTGGATATGGGAAAAGAGCCAACTAGGTCAATCCTCCACATTGCAAATGGCCAGAGACTAACCATCTGCATGAGCTCCGTCGGCGGAGCTCTCGAGATTTTTGTGTATATCTGGCATTTTTCACATCTTCGTATATAGTCTGCGGCATCCCGATTCACAGTTGGCCAGTAGTATCCATAACGGAGGACTTTCTTCGCTAATGTCTGCCCCCCAGTATGGTCACCGCACTCTCCCTCATGGACTTCCTTCAGGACTCGTTTTATCTCACCATGGGCAATGCATCAGAGTAATGAGGTTGAGAATCCCCTTCGATACATTATTCCGTCCTGTACTACATAACGAGAAGCCTTACGAAGGACTTGTCGTCTTTCGCTCCTTTCTTCGGGTAAGATCTCGAATAGCAAGTACTGCTTGATTGGGGTCATCCACGATTCCTTCTCGATTTCTGTTTCTAACGTGAAATCTACCTCCATCACATCTATACTCGGGGCATGGAGGGTCTCAACAGGAAATAATCCCATTTGCTGTGCATCGTCAGCGCTTGCGAATTTTGCCAATGAATTGGCTGCTCTGTTTCGCTCACGCGGGTCATGTGAAATATCATAGTACTTGAGATTCGCTAGCAGCTCCTTAACTCGGACCAAATATGGGGCAAGTCTCTGCCCCTTGCTTGGTAGTCTCCTCGCACTTGGTACACCACCAGCTGAGAGTCGCTAAAGATTTCAACCGATTTTGCTCCTAGTTCTTTAATAAGTTTTAAGCCGACGATCAACACTTCATATTCGGCTTCATTATTCATCGCTGTGAATTCGAGCTTCAAAGCGTAGCAAACCGATTGGTTTTCAGGAGTTACAAGAACTATGCCAAACCCCGAACAACGTTCGTTAGATGCCCCATCGGTGTACATCTTCCGTCGAACGGGAGGTATGACATTGTAATCGTTTGATTCGTCTGTCATAGTGAATTCAGCAATGAAGTCAGCTAGTGCCTGTCTTTGTACGGCCCTTCGTGGCAGGTAGGTAATGTCGACTGACTTAGCTCAATATTCCATTTTAACATCCTTTCGGAAGTTTCTGGTCGTTGGAGTATCTGTCGCAAAGGTTGATCAGTATAAACATTGATTGAGTGTGCCTGAAAATACGGGCGAAGCTTGCGTGATGCAATCACCAAACAATAGGCTAGTTTTTCAATCTTTGGATAATTTCTTTCCGCCCCCGTCAAGCGTTTACTAACATAGTAAACTAGCTTCTAAACCCGGTCTTCCTCGCGAACCAGGGTTGTGCGGATAGCGTGTTGGGATACAGCCAAGTATACATACAACATTTCGTGGTCTATTGGCTTTGACAATATCGGGGGACTTTCCAAGTGCCTTACAAGAGCTCGGAATGCTTTCTCACGGTCGGATGTCCACTCGAAATTCCTCTTTCCTTTCTTTATGACATCGAAGAAAGGAATACACTTGTCTATGGCCCTGGATATGAATCGGCTCAGCGCGGCCACCTTTCCATTCAAGCTTTGTACCTGTTTTATAGTTCTGGGTACTTGTATATCTCGGATAGCCTGAATCTTCTTCGGGTTAGCCTCGATTCCCCGCGCATTCACAATGAAACCCAGAAACTTTCCATAGGCTATGCCGAACGTACACTTCAAAGGATTGATCTTCATTCCATAATGCCTGAGTATGTCAAACATTTCTGCTAAGTCTTGGATGTGGTCGTTTGACTGTCGTGACTTCACAAGCAAGTCATCCACATAAACTTCCATCGTTTTACCAATCTGGTCTTTGAACATCCAATTTACCAGAACTGATAAGTTGCTTCCGCATTTTTCAATCCAAAGGGCATCACTACATAGCAATACAACCCAACGTTTGTGACAAAACTGGTATGTTCTTGATCTGGGAGGTGCATCGGGATTTGGTTATATCTAGAGTATGCATCCATGAATGATAGTAACTCATGTCCGGCAGTTGAATCGACCAGTTGGTCAATCCTAGGCAACGGAAAACTGTCCTTCGGGCATGCTTTGTTTAAATCAGAATAATCAACACAAGTTCTCCACTTTCCATTCGCTTTCTTTACCAGCACCAGGTTAGATACCCATTTAGGATAGAGGGCGTCGCGGATGAATCCACTGGCTTTGAGTTTGTCCACCTCCTCTTTGAGAGCTGCGGACCTCTCCGGGTCCATACCTCTCCTTTTCTGTTTTACACAAACGTACTTGGGGTCTATGTTCAACATATGACTCACAACTGTTGGAGAAATCCCACACATATCAGAGTGAGTCCAAGCGAAAACATCAAGATTCGCTCGGAGGAAGTTAGTGAGGTTCTCGGCCACCACGGGGTCGAGTTGTGATCCAATTTTAAGAATTCGTGACGGGTCATCCCGACTGACTGGGATGTCAATTGTGAGTTCGGCCGGTGCTGCATTGGTTTCCCTGGGTCCCCCATCATCGTCTCTCGGATCTATGTCCCTATAGATCCGAGAATGTTGCCCTAGTCAGGGCTCGGGCGCTACTTGTCAATTATCAGAATTTTGGATGCGGATGAAGCTGTCTGCAACCTTTATTTTCTCTCTACGCCGAGCCTCTCTTAGCTCAGCCACATAGCATGCGCGTCCGGTCGCCCGATCGCCGTGTACCACTCCAACACCACTTCCGTGGGAAATTTCAACGTCAGACACCAAGAGGCCAATGTTTCCCTAAATTCTGCCAAGGCTGGACGTCCTAGAAATACGTTATATGGAGAGTCAACATCCAACACTATGAATGGTAGGATCTGCACCCTCCTACGCTAGCCTTGCCCCGTTCAACTGGTAACTCCACATATCCCACTGCATCCGTTGCTGTGCTGTTAAAGCCATGGATCCTGGCATTGGATGGTTTCAAATCCTTAGCCTCCAGCTTCATTTGGTCATATGCCTTCTTGAAGATGATGTTAACGGAACTTTCGCAATCAATTAGAATTCTCTTCACAAACGCCGGCCCGATTGTCGCAGATATGACCATCTGGTTGATGGTAGGAGCCTCCACCTTATCCGCATCTCGGCTCCTGAATACAATATCATCATCCATCGTGCGTTGTTGCTTTGCAGGAATCCCATCCTCCACATTCGAACATCACTCATACTCCACATGTCTTAAAGAGTTAGCATATCGCTCCATCTCCTGCCAATTCTTATCCGCAGGATGAGGTCCGCCCACAATCATGTTGATAACCAATCTACCCACAGTTTGAGCAGGTTGTTCTGGTTGGCGTGGAGCTAGCCCACGTCTGGGGTCCGATGTCTCTTGTCTTCCGTCTTGTGGGTCTTTAACGAACTCCTGCAGCTTCTTCTGTCTAATCAACTTTTCAATAGCGTCATGGAGGTGCCTGTACTCCTCTCTGTTGTGCACATAAGACTCATGAAAGCGACAGTACTTCCCAGTCTGCTTCTGTTCCTCCATTAATTCCTTTGGGCGTGGTTTCCTATACTGGAAAGTGTTGCAAGTTGACAAATAGATGTTCTCAAGTGATGCGTTGAGCGGGATGTATTCAGTGTAGGTCGGGATCCTTGACTTCCATTTCCCCGTCTCTCTCTTCTTTCCTGGATTTCCACCTCCGGATCCTTTAGACTTCCCAGGCTTGTTTTGGACGTTGACTTGGGCTTTTCGCGAATTATCCCTAGTTTGCTTCATGGCGACGGTACTTTTCTCAGTTCCTACGCAGGCCTGGTGCCTTGTCTCATCTTGTCCATCGAGCTTCTTCCCTTCTTATGAACTGATGAGCTTTCGAATAAAAATGCTCCATCGTGACTGGGGGCTTTCCTGCCAACCAATCTCCAAATTCAGAGTCTGGATCCACTCCACGCATTGTCGCCATCAAAATTGCATGGTCGTTTGGATTGCTCACCTCAGTAGCAGCAACATGAAATCTCTGCAAGTATGCTTTCATTGACTCTCCAGAAGCTTGGATTACGCTTGATAAGGACATCACATCCTTTGGACGAGTGGTGTGTATCCTGAACTGCACTATGAATTTCATTACCAATTTGTCGAAGCTGGATATAGACCGTGGGGGAAGTCGAGTAAACCACATGGTGGAAATTCTGGACAGAGTGATTGGGAAGCACCTATGCTTGGTCGCATCATTAGCTCTTGCAGAATCCATCATCCATCCGTACCTCATCACATGCTTCCTGGGATCCGTCTTCCCTTCGTAGGCTGGGATAGTTGGCATATTGAACTTCTTGGGCGTACTCAGCTTGCAAGATACAATCCGTAAAGGGAGTATGGCTTCTGGTCACTCCCAATCTTCATTGGTCAAGCCTTGGTTCTCTCTCATCAATTGCCTGACCATAACTGTCAAGTCCGGAGTTTGTATGGAGGATGGAAGGATGGTTTCCTTTCCACGGGACCGTGCGGGATGGTGTCTCGCCTGATTTGGGTCTTGGAGGTTTGGGTGTCCGGTCTCTTCGCGGGCTTGATTCAGCGCCTGTTTGGGCACCTTCATCCTTACGGCGTCTATGCCTAGGAGGTTCGTTAGCTAACGTTGAGCTATCAGATTCAAAACAAGGGGTAGGGTTACCTCCAGCATTCTGGCGCTGCTGCTGAGCGAGCTGAGTCATGAGGTTAGTGTTGGCTGGAATCTGCTCGGCAAGTTGCCTTCTACTTTCCTTGAGTTCTCTTATCAAGTCGTTGAACTCCGTTCGGGAAACGACTTCCGCTTGGTTTTGGGTGGAGGGCCCTGCATCTCTGGTTGTTTGCTGATTTCTAGGTCCAACTTGTTGTACGCTAGCAGTTTCATCGACATCTGCGTTGTGGGAGGCCTATCTGGTTTGTGGTCTCCCCATAGTAGAGTTGTTGGTTGTAACTCTGAATAGAATCAACAGATGCCTTGTGAATGTTCTTGGATCTCCTCTGGGGGATTTATGCAATCCAGTAGCTACAAAGCAGATCCTAGCAGCCTGAGAATTCAATTCTCAATGAAAGCACCAAAATGTTAGCTTCAAAATTGGTCACTAAAGCCCTTAGAAAGATTGTGTAGAGAGATTAGTGAAGAGAGTAAATCAAAATAGAGAAAAATATGTAAATTTCAGTGCAGAGAACAAGAACATCAAATTTATAATGGTTCGGCGTAACTGCCAACGTCCACTTTGAAGTTGATTTCTATTGATTTCCTTGATAGTTGATTACAGATAAAATCCGTTTCTAATTACTTGAATACAATTGCAAAACCAAAGACTAAGTCTTGAAAGAGTATTGAATGCGGCAGAGTTTCCCCAGTGTTCCCTCAAAACTGATCCCTTTTCACTGTGCATCTGCCTCTCTATTTATAGACGAAGGTGGGTTGGACTTCCCTGGTGGGCCCGGTAGCGGATATCACGACCCAAATGGAGTAGACTCTGTGTGCCGACCTTGAACATGCCGAACGGCCAAATGCCGAATGATGCCGAACGATGCGGTGTCGCGTGGGAAGAGTAGGCCGAGCAATCAATCGAAGCCGGACGAGATTGGAAGAGTGTCGAACAATCGTTGGTTGTCGAACGTCCTCGGGAGGCCAAACAAACTCTAGATGCCGAACGACCTTACGCCGAGCATCCTTGGTATGACGAACGTTCTCCCCGAACAATCTCTGGATGGAAAACGATCTTACGCCGAGCGTCCTTGGTATGCCGAACGTTCTCGGGAGGCCAAACAATCTCTGGATGTCGAACGACCTTATACCGAGCGTCCTTGGTATGCCGAACGTTCTTGGGAGGCAGAACGATATACAATGTCGAACGTTTCTCAATGTCGAATGCTTCTGGATGCCGAGCGCACCTTCATGCCGACCGTTCCTTCATGCCGAGCGTTTCTCTAAGGCCGAACGCTCTTGACTGTTGTATGACCCTAACTGCCGAACTATTCCTTGTGCCGAGCGTTCAGAGAGCCAAACGATACATATATTGCCGAGCAGTGCGCCAATGCCGAGTATCTAGTTGCCAGGTCAAATCCCCAGGTAACAAGGAACTTTATTTTAAAGCTTATTATAATGTTTTGATATAAATTTCTAATATCGTTTTAAACTTTTGAAAAATCTTTGCATATTGCTATGAGGATGTTTTGAATATACCTTATATTTTTACTAAGTGAATGAGGTTAAATGTTTTAATGGAATTTTTTTTAATATATTGAAATATTTCTTTTCTCTTCAAAGGCGAATACCAAAAACTTAAATTGTTATTCAATAACCGAATTAGGTTATAAACTTAAGCAAGGAAATAGAAGCTTGAGTAATATTTTATGAAATGACTCATTAGTGACTTAAATCTTTAATGGGAAACAAATTACGTAAGTGATTGATCTTTATATAAATAAGTGAATGGAAATCAATTTAAAACAAAATGAAACTTTTATGATCTGAATTGATAGTTTGAACTAATAAATTTGAATCGAATGACTATTTATGGATATAATAAAATGGGTTTAACCAAATTATTGAATATTAATTAATTGAAATTGAAATTTATATAGTTTTAAATGAATTGTTTATCTTGTCTTTCAATCTATTTTTCTTTCTGGTTGTTTTTATTCTCCTATTTCCTTCCTTTTCGGAGATGGAAAGTTTTGAGTGGGAGAGAGTGTAATGACCCGTAAATTTTAATAATTTTTACAACGTATTTAATTGAATTTTTGAGAAATTTTAAATAATTGAATTTTGAAATAAAATTTTATATTTGAAATACGTCTATATAAACATAGCAAATGGAAAATTTTCATCAGTTAATATGAAAGTTTATTTTACCGTGTAAATTTTATTTCAATTTAAACTATTTAATACTAGATGATAATAAAATATTTTTCAAACCTGAATATTTTTATATAATAAATTTTTAAATCATCTTCTGATTGAGATGTCATATTTCATTTCATCAAATTTGGACTGATATTACTCCGTTTATCTTATTTTTGGCAAATTGGCACCATTTTCGATACCGAATCGATTTTGATCGGATGATCCTACCGGTAATATCTGTGTATCGTTTTGATCGTCTCGTCGTGCTGATCTCTACTGTATATTCATGGGTATGTTTCGAAGTATGGGAGACAGCGAAATCTACAGGACGATGTTAACTCATCTTCTTGCAAGGCCGTAGATATGCGGATTCAACTAAATCGACTGCTCGTTCTTCGAGACTAGGTTACGGTGGATTTAATCAACTCGATCGACGGATGATTAATCATGAATAATAAGAACGGTTAAATAACCGGGATTCGGCATGGTTGATTGACGAAGGTTATTGAATACTTGAAGCTTAGGTTTCGGCATGTCCCGAGTTGTCCTAGATTTGCTTCGAGTCATGTTTGGTCGAGCTTCGAGTCTCGCAGATGGTTTCTTCGAGTCATTTTGGTGGTTCGGCTTTCGATGCTCGGCCTTGATGGTTGTTCGGCATTGTGGTTCGTTCAGGGTCGCTCGGCATTGTGGTGAGGTCGAGGTGGCTTGGCATTGTGGTTCGGTCAGGGTGGCTCGGCATTGTGGTGAGGTCAGGGTGGCTCGGCATTGTGGTGAGGTCGAGGAGTGGAGGGGAGGTATGGGTAAGTCGAGATGGTGTCGTTCAGTTTGGAAGGTACGGATCGGTCGGGGAATGGAGAAGAGGTATGGGCCGATTAGAATGATATGACTCGTCATAGGTCGTTCAGCATGTGTGGGTCGGCTATACTCGTTCGGTTGAAGGGGGTTGGCTTATATGTGCTTCGAGTTCTAACATGAACTTCTTCGGGTCAAGCGTAGGACTGCTTTAGGTCGTCACCTAGGAAGGTTCGAGTCGGCATGTACAAAACTCAGGGTCAGTTGCATTGAAGGTATAGGTTCAGAAAAGTTCTTGATGGGCCTGTACCACTCAGGAAGCCCAGCACCTTAGGTTTCACCTATAAATACAGCATGCAAGGCTTCAAAAAAGGGATCTGTATTCTGTCTCCTTCGTCTTTTGCACAAAGGCTACTCTGCCATTGTTGTTCCAAAAACTCTGGATTGTATCTGTAATTGATTCTAAAATCAATAAAAAGGAAATTTCTGGAGTGGACGTAGGCCAGAGTCAACCGAACCACTATAAATTCTATGTCTTCACTGCTTTCTCTTTAATTTTTACCGTTCTTTATATTTATACTCTCTACATATATTCTACCTATGAGTTGTGACTGGTATTTGGTGCTTTCACTTAGATTTGGGTGTTAGTGACCAATTTTGGCGCTAAAATTGCTGCTTTCACTGAGAAAGCTAGCACTCAGAGATTTTGGAGCTTGGATTTCGGATTTAAAAGCTTGGAAACTTGGATTCTAGAGAGCAATGGCTAGACCACCAACGAGAAAGCAAGCAGCAGAAAGGAGCAACCAGGAGGGAAGTCAAGCAGCCACTTCTGGAGTTGGAGCGGATCATGCATCCATCTACATAACTCGGGATGAAATGCAGGTTATGATGGATTCTATGTCAGAGCAGATGATGAAAAGGCAAGAGGAGATGATGCAGGCTCTTCTTAGGTAATTTGGACAATCGGGAAATGAAGGTGCTCAAGTTATTGGAGCTAGATTAGAGGGACTCAACCAGTAGGCGGCTTCCAATCAACAAACAACTATCAACCTGGATGGACCAAGGCTTGGGGGTACACCGTCGAATAATGTTGGACCAACCCATAGAGGGATATCAGGTGATGCTGTGCAACCTGGAGCCAACAAGAACATGGGAGTAGTGACGAGGAATATGTGCCAGAATTTCCATGCAGATTTGGA
Organism: Allium cepa; assembly: GCA_030765085.1. Classification (NCBI taxonomy): domain Eukaryota; kingdom Viridiplantae; phylum Streptophyta; class Magnoliopsida; order Asparagales; family Amaryllidaceae; genus Allium; species Allium cepa. Next base: position 333,183,303 of record CM060928.1, read on the forward strand.
GAGCAGCTAGGAAATATGGATAAGGGGGTAGCCCTTGGTTGGAAACCCTGGATTGGCTGATATCATTAGGCGAACTATTCGCAGAGGCCTGACAAACAGGGATCTGGAGGGAGTCAACAAAAGTCCATTTACCCAAAACATCAGGATAGCTAGGAATCTAACCGAATTCAAGCTACCCACTCTGGAAGTATACAACGGTAAGACGGATCCTACTGACCACTTGGTGAGGTACACAAGGCATTTTGAAATGCTGAGTGCACAGAGGAGGTCATGGCCCGATGTTACCCCTGTACTTGACCGATATAGCTGCTATGTGGTTCAAACAGCTGGAGGATGGATCTATCAGAACAGGACGGAACTGGTGGATAAGTTCCTGAGACAGTTTCGAGTTTACATAAAAAGGCCAAAAAATGTGATGACACTGACGTCGGTTAAACAGAGGGTAGATGAATTGCTCAGGACTTTCTTAACTCGGTTTAATGCAGTAGTTGCTTCGGTGGATCGATCGGATCCATCAATGGTTCTGATGGTGGCAGTGTCACGAGTCAGGGATGATTCGGATTTCAAAGTATCATTGATACGGGATCCACCACTGGATTTCGAGGAATTCTTTCATGAAGCCGAGAGGTTTCTCCGACAAGGGGATGCATGTTTGGATATGAAGTCGAAGGAAGTAAACGTGGTTAAGGATGGAGGACCGCCCGATGAAAACTCGGGTAAAGACAACGATAAAGGGAAAAGGAAGCACTAGGGAGAACCAAAATTCTCCACTTACACAGGATTGAACGCAACATTGGAGCAGATATTCTTGGATACTCGAGATTGCCTTCTGTATCGAAGGCCGACAAGGAGGGAGCCTACAAAATGAAAAAGGGCATCAGGAAGGCACTATCTTTTTCATGACTTAGATGGGCATGATACTAACAACTGCCAGCATTTGAAGGACATAATCGAGGAACACGTAAGGAATGGTCAGTTGCGGCAATATGTCAAAACTCGGAATGAGGCGGTGGAAAAGAAGCAGCCTCACCTACCTTTAACGAAGAAGACATGAGGCCTAGGAATGGTGGCCAGTTGGTCATCAAATAATCGTGATGGTTTGGAATAAGTAATAAACTCCGGGCAAACGGCTAAATCGCTTACTCATGTACGGGGTCGGAGATAACCCTTAGGCATGCTCTGAGATGATGGTTTACCGAGACGCTCCAATTTATGAAATTTGTTTTTTCCTTTTGACTTGGACATTTTCTTTTTTTTCTTTGGTTTTGGGGTTCGGTTTGGTTTTGGGGTTCTGTATGAACTCCTAGTTTTGTTGGTTTCTTGGTTTAGGTGCTTGCTTTTTGATTTGGATTTTGATCTGGACTTTTGATATGGATTTTCGGCTTTCTGGTTTGAATCTGGATTTTGGATTTTGGTTGACTTTTTGTCTGTTTTTTGGTTAAAAGGTTTTCAAGTATGGACTATGCTCAGCAAGGGTTCGAAGAGACAAGGATTCAACCAAGGACTTAGGCCTCATATTATTTATCGGTTACTATTTCAGGTTGTCGAGTATGGACTATGCTCGGCAAGGGTCCGGAGCGACCAGGATTTGGCTTAGGACTTAAGCCACGGCATTGCTTAGTGTTCAAGGACACTGAACCAGGAACACTATGAAATTACTTGACATAGGTCGTCAGGTGCAGGTTGCGCTTGACAAAGAGGTTATGGATTTGGATATTGGCTATGAACAACTAAGGATTTTGACATGGACCCGGAGCGGTCTTGGATTTGGATATCGACCCGGAGAGGTCATTAATGTGGTTATTGGTTATTGGACATGGATGGATTAGAACTCAATTGTCGGGTTTAGATGGATGTGGAATTGGATGAGGATTTGGTTACTGGATTGAATTTGAATGGGAAAGTATGGCTATGGATAACATATAGACTTCGGATATCGGATTGAGGCTATTCAAAACACACCTTCAAATAACAAAGCGTGTTTTGGGGGGTAAATGTTAACCCGCCTTTTGTCGAGGCCATAGACAGGCGAATTCAACTAAATCGACTGCTCGTTCATCGAGAACCGGGTTCCGGTGGATTTAATCAACTCAATCGACGGATGGTCAATAGACAAAGGTTAATGGATACTTGAAACTTAGGTTTCGACATGCCTTGAGTTGTCCTAAATTTGCTTCGAGTCGTGGTTGGTCGAGCTTCGAGTCTCGCGTATGGTTTCTTCGAGTCATTTTTGGTGGTTCGGCTTTAGATGCTCGGCATTTATGGTTGTTTGGCATTGTGGTTCAGTCAGGGTCGCTCGGCATTGCGGTGAGGTCAGGGTCGCTCGGCATTGTGGTGAGGTCAGGGTCGCTCGGCATTGTGGTGAGGTCAGGGTGGCTCGGCATTATGATTTGTCGAGGAGTGGAGAGGAGGTATGGGTCGGTCGAGATGGTGTTGTTCGGTTTGGGAGGTACGGATCGGTTGAGGAGTGGAGAAGACGTATGGGCCGGTTAGAATGATATGGCTCGGCATAGGTCGTTCGGCTTGTGTGGGTCGGCTATACTCGTTCGGTTGAAGGGGGTCGGCGTATATGTGCTTCGAGTTCTAACATTAACTACTTCGGGTCAAGCGTAGGACTACTTCGGGTCGTCACCTAGGAAGGCTCGGGTCGGTATGTATAGAACTCAAGGTTAGTTGCAATGAAGGGTGTAGGTTCAGCAAAGGTCTTGATGGGCCATTACCACTCAGGAACCCCAGCACCTCAGTTTTTGCCTATAAATACAGCATGTAGGGCTTCAGAAAAGGGATATGGATTTTGTCTCCCTTCGTCTTCTACACAAAGGCTACTATGCCATTGTTGTTCTAAAAACTCTGGATTGTATACGTAATTAATTCTAACATAAATAAAAAGGAAATTTTTGGAGTTGACATAGGCTGGAGTCAGTCGAACCACTATAAATTCCGTGTCTTTACTGCTTTCTCTTTAATTTTTACTGTTCTTCATATTTATACTCTATACATATATTCTATCTGCGAACTGTGACTGGTATTTGGTGCTTTCACTTGGATTTGGGTGTTAGTGGCCAATTTTGGTGCTAATAGATGATTTCCATATCGGTTTTGAAATTTGGCTTTTGGATATGACCATTTATATCTCATTATGAAAACCAGTAGTCAACAGCCTTTATTATTCCCTGAATTCAGCCTTAACTATTGTTATTCCCAACAGTTTCAAAATATGATGGTGGTTCGTCTCTTTCTATTTCATATTCTTTGTTATGTTCATTCTTTTCAAAAGGAAAGAGAATAAATTATATAAAGTGTATTTATATGTTTTGCCAACCGAAATTCCCCGCTGCTCGCCTCCTCCTCTTCTTCTTAGCCGAAGCAACCACTTCCAAAACTCAACGCAACAGCCTATCGACCCATCATCACAAAACTAGGCTGCCCCTTCGGCCGAGACTACATCCCTCTTTCTAGCCCGAGTCCTCTTTTAACCCCTTCACATCTTTCCCCAACAGGGCCACCACTAACTTGCTCCATCGGCAGCCGCTGTCATTGCCACCTGGACAGCCCGTTCGAGCCAAGCATCTAAGCCACAGTTTTCTTCTTTTGTCGTATAAGGTACACATATATTATTTATATGTTATAGTATATATATATATATATATATATATATATATATCATTCGGTTGCTGGTTATATTTTAGTCTGCTGTTATATATAAAGTGTTTACATAATATATATTTATATGGTCTGCTATATGAGTTGTAAATTTATAAGTTTATACTTAAAACCGGCTGTTATATATAAATTTACGTTGTATACTTATATATTAGTCATGTTAAGTACATGAATTTTGTTTTATATATAAAATAAGTTTCTCAACTTTCTATTATCTGTTGTATATATATATATATATATGGATGTATATAGATTTTTAACAGGTGACAAAAGGTTTTGTGTGCAAATCTGTTGTGCTTATATTAGTGTATATTAGTTTTTTATATATATAAGTTTAGTTATATCACTTACCTTGGATCTATTATATATATATATATATATATATATGTTCATAAGTATATAAAATTGTAAATGTTTAACCGTGCTTGAAAAAAAAACAAATTTGAGACTGATGTTTTCTATATACTAGTTTATATATGCTACTGTATATAAAAGTTTATATAAATTTTATAACCTATTTATATATAATATCAGCTTATACAATAGTATGCTTTATATATTGTACTATTGTTTGGAAGTTGGCGTGTTGCTTCTCTATGTGCATCTAAAAGAGGAAATTTTATTATATATTGTGTTGTATGTAGTGATGTTGAATAAGATACATTAGTAGTTTAATTTTCAAATAAGTGTTATAGGTGTTTAATGAGAAATATATATTAGTTATATGGATAGTTTTGTATATATTAGGTGCAGTTGCATACATATTTTCTTTTTCCTGTTTTCAAAGTCTATATAAATATTGTATTACTATATAAATGTTTCTATAGTTTATTAAGATCTGTTGCTGATTGACTAAATTTCCATTTGTTATGCATGACATGTTTGTTGTATATATGTATGATGTTTGCATATGTTCATTGAATAGGATATATAAGTTATATAACAGTATTATATGATAAACTACGTTCATATATTAATATAAACTATGTTCATATATTAAGTTAATATAAGTGCTATATTTATTTTAAAGTTCTGGTCAGTTATATTCATATATATACTTCCAGGTTATAAACATATTTAAATTTTTTATTTATATGGTAGATATATATAGTCTACGTCAGTTGTATATGTATATTTACAGGTTTGTTTCATATGTATGTGTTAAATATTTTTTTTGATTTTATAATAAATATGGATCTTAAAGTGAAATATGCTAGTTTATATAAGTTTTAAAAATATTGATTTGGAATTATATATATGTAAATATATATATATATATATATATATATATATATATAATTTTAAATTTACGTTTCAATTTGGTTTTAGAGAAAATTTTAACGCATATTGTTTAAGTTATATATGGATGGCTCTGATTAGCTTTCATTAATTCCTATTTATCAACTTTGTTGTCGAATTCATGCCAATTTTGCTTTGCTCTAAAATTCGTTCTTGGATTCATAGCTCAGTTTCATCGTCAAATTTCTCTAACTTCAAAAGGTAAGCAATCACTCATGATTAACATTCTTATATTTATTAAATTTGATATCGATTGAAACGACAATTGAAATATGCTGCTGTTAGTTATTTACGTTTGCTATATATATGTTATTATTTCAGTTTTGATATGTTGAATATTAAAGCTTTGAAATATATTAAAATTGAAATAGTTCATTTTGTGGTTCAATCTGTATTTGAATCGATATAATTTGAAATGGTTTATTGAGAAACTGAATTGAATTGAGTTGATGAATTGAGATTGAATTAAATTTGAATTTTGGAATTCGAGTTGATTTGAATCGATTTTAGAAATTTGAGGAAATTATTTTATTATATGAAGTATTTAATATATATGAATATTTTTCCTTATAAATTATTTTAATATAAATCATTTTAATACAAACTATTTTAATGTAAACTATATTATTTTATAAACTATTATATATATACTATTATTAATATCTAAATTGTTCAATGGGAAGTTATGATTCCAAAGTTATGAATTTCAAAGTTATGTCTTTCAAAGTGTTATGATTTCCAAAGTATTGTAAATTCTAAGTTATAATGTCAAAAGTATTATAACTTTGAAAGTATTATTGATTTGGAAATAGATAGGTTTGAATTGAAGAATGATATTGTTTTGATATGGTTTTGAAATGGATATGATATTTTGGTTTTGAAATATAAATTATGTTGAAATGACCATGGTGTTATAATAATGTTTGGTTGTTAATAGCATATATTACTACTTGATAGATAGTTCTACGGATCCTTAGAGGATGGGTATCCCAAACATCCTTTAAGTTACTTGTATTTCAGTTGATATTTCACTTGAGTTGGATTTATTGATATAAGAATGTTAATCCTGACTTGAGCGTTTTGTATTTTGCTTTACGCTCGGGTCAGACTAAGTGTCACAGCATCTGAGACTCACCTTTGGAGTTGGAGCTTCAATTGGAGATCCATCTATCTATCCAGCTTTTAGTTATTCAGTTGACTCCATTGATATATTCAGATTTTGTATTGATTGTTGTATTCCAGATTTCTGTTGTATCATGTTTAATTCTGTTATTTATATATATAGCTTCATGAACTACTGTTCATTTATTTCCGCTGCTTATTTTATATTACTCTATGTCTGTGATTCTATGATTTATTTATTCACTATATATGTCGAGTTTTGCCAAATTTAAATTAACAGTCTGATATTTTGAGCAATTCAAGTCTGATATGTGCGGATGCGAATGGTTGAAAATACCTGGATGTTACAAATGGAAAAGAAAAAGGTAGAAAAGGTTGATATAAAATGTAATTAGGAAATTATCCACCTCATCACTATGTCTTCTCCTTGTCTCCCCTCTTAAAATTCAAAATTCTCATGAACAAATATGTTAAAACTTGTTTTGACATGTTATGGTATTTAATGGTACTTATGTCCTCTTATGATGTGACCTATACTATATATATATATATATATATGTATGTATGTATGTATGTATGTATGTATGTATGTATGTATGTATGTATGTATGTATGTATGTACGTATGCATGTATGTATGTATATGTGTATGTATGTATGTATTAAACTTAGTATACTTAGATATAAATACATACATATATATACATACACTAATACACACATATACCCATATTCTAACTTATTTACAAATGTGCATAATTATGCTAATGATTTTGCAACGTTTTCGATAACTTTTAGCTGAAGAAAAGTCGAATATTCGAACAACGAAATTCCGGTCACATTTTCTGTTTTTTGTCGAACTGAATATTTTTGTAAACAAAATTTGAAGATGATTTCACCATTATTAATTATTATTTAAAACAGTTTTATTTTTATTATAAGACCAATATATTGAATATTTAAAATTAATTAAATATTCGCAAATCAAAGTAGTGAAATTCTAGGTCGTTAGAGATGGCAACAGCTACATCGAGTCCGAGGTGAAAAGAACTCGGATTGAGACGTCAAATGATGATCTTGCTGGAATTTTTAAGATATCTACAATAGGCGCAAGTTTGAATGACATTAAGATACCGACCCTTAGATCCTTTAGTGGATCTTTTCTAGAAATGTTGGTGATTAGAGGACTGACAATTTGTGACTGGTGGCCATCTTGCCATGCACATCATTTAGCACAGCATCATTCCGAAGACGGTAGTGAAAAAATCCGCCTATGTTATAATTGGCAGTGTAGCCATCAATTGGGCTCATGTCTTGATGTTTCACATGGTCGATTAGGGAGTTGGTGCCCCGAGGACTCACTTTTCATATTGCTACTTGCTCATTCGAGTGTTTAGGCATTACGAGGTAAATTCGAGTGGAGCGCCAGTAGTGAGGAAGGCCCCTCCCGCCATCGACCGGACCACCATTAAGAGGACAAATATTCCTTTACTACCCGCCGCACCGCTGTACCACCACCAGAGACCCATCACCATCATCAGGAGATAGCGCAGGGCACCAAGAGATACATGAATACTAAGCTTGCCATTATCCGTCAAGTTCAAGCAGAGCGTCGAGAGATTTGGACAGAGCATTTTTCTTTTCTTCTAGGTTGTTGGGTTGTAAAACTGTGAGTTGTCTCTTATAAAGGCATGCACGGTATTATGAGTTTCTATTCATTTTTTGTGTTATTGTTTCTGGATATGCGAAAGGCTCATATATGTATGCATGGTAGGGAAACAATATAAATATAGGAATGTTACTATAATGACCTGTAATTTTCGATCATTAAAAATAGTTAATTTACTAAGGTTTGGTGATTTAATGTTGGAAGACATAAAAATTTATGATTTAATAATAAAAATATATTAGAATAAAATGTAATAGTATTAATTTAAGGTATTTATAATTGCTTTAAATGTAATTCCAATCTATTGGAATGATTAAAAAGTTACAATTAGTTATAGATTGTAAAAAAATTGAAATAATGTGTGTATTAATTGATAATTGGATTAAAAGAGTACTTGGTGATTTAAATGTTTTATTAATTAAATGATAAAATGTGTAATAAATTTTAATTGATAAAAGTAGGGTTGTAGTAGTAGTTATGACATTTGTGTGTAGATAAAAAAAATGCAAAATGTTGTTAAATTTAAGAAAAGGTGACAGTTGTTATTTGCTACCTATCTGTTTAACTTGTTGAAATCAAATTTGAAATAAATTGCAATAGATGAAGTTAAAATATAGTGCTAAAGTGAATTAAGATAATGACTGTAGGATATTAATGTAATAAGATAGAAACCAATGTTAAACATATACATAGAACAATGAACGATTAAATAGAAAAACTGAAATCAAGTCTGATCAGAATTATTGGAATTTAAATTATAATAATTGAATTTATTGAAATTGAACGTAATTAAATATCACATTAATCAAAATCAGATGATAACCGTAGATTACGTAATAAGATATAAACAATTGTTAATTATAACCATGAGATGACACTTGATTGAATAACAAGATGAAAAGGATAATAAACGAATTTATTGGAATTTTAAATAATAATTACTATATTTATTTCAATTAGAATTAAACGCTGTAACTATTCGAATAATTGACATTGAATTGTCATGAGAATTTGTTTTAAGTTATTCTAAATGTCCAAGTAATCAAAAATGATGAAAAGCGTTAGTTATTAAATTTGAAGTTAAAAAGGTGATTTAATTAATTTAATATTAATTTATTTAATTAACGTGAAAATAGTCATTTTGGTCACTAATTAGGATTTCGACGAAACCGGTTTCATCGGATTGTTACGGTGAATTATGGTAGGATAAGTTTCGTAGCGATCAGACATGTCGTTCAATCATATGGGTCTGAAACACATAGAAATCAATTCAATTGAAATTAATTTGAAATAAGATAATTTTAAGCTAACTTCTTCGTACGATGGAATTTGGACTTAAAACCTGTTCCATTGAGTTCAAAATTATCAAAAACATCTATTTTGATATATGGGATGACCCATTTTCCTTTTGGAGACAGAACGAGATTTTCGTGTCGTATTTGTCGCTTCATATCAATTTGGATATCCATTCTTTCTTATCGGGGCTCGGTTATATAAATAGTTTTTTTCCTCAAACCCTAGCAGCCATTTTGTTATTCTACACGTACATCAATTTTTATATGTTCCTCCTCCTCTAATGGCAGAAACAAATCCCAATATACAAATGCCCAAATCAATTTCAATTTCAAAATCTAACTCCTCAAAATTCTATCAAATTGCATACCAATTTGAAGCCCTCGACGAGCATAATTCGCTGGTGTAATTCGTTTTTACCATCAAAGCCCCATCTGTCTGAAAATTGAGGATGAATCTCCATCGTCCATTTCGAGGGTTTTCAATTTAACGGCGAATCTTCAACTATAGGAAGATCAGAGGGTATGGGCTTGTAGAGGTCGTTGAGTAGTGCGCATCCATGGCATTGTTGTCAAAAGTGCATTGGAGATCACTAGAAAATTGTTAGAAGGCGGCGTCAGCCATCACCAGGGGACGATGGAGTTGACCAGATGAGGATCGTATGGGGCGGCTTAGGCGCAGTGTTCATTAGCGTGCTTTGATCAGGGTTATGGTATTGGGATGGTCGGCAGTTGGTTGATGGAATTGACGGCAAGATGGGTTCTGAACGATGATGAGCAAATTGGGTTTGGGCAGAGAGAGTGGGTGACATGTAATTACTATATTATTATTTTTTTGTTTTAAAATTTAAATCGTATATCTTATAACCTCGATAACTTTTGCATACGAGGTCAGTTTTACGTGCGGTTTGTTCCACTGTGATCGTATCGAAATTTAATACATTTTGGACAAATTCCGAGACTGTTTGAATTTTAGGCCTAAATTGTATTTTAAATCGATTTAAAATCGAAGGTGAGTGTTTTGACCAACTCACAACTACCAGATTATCTTATGTTAGTTAAATTAAATTTATGATGCGATTAGAAATTAATTGATGGATGTTTGGTATGTTTAAAATTTTCATTCTAGTTAAACTCGGCCTTTATTGCATTTAATCATCGTTTATTTTTAATAACGAATTTAGTTGTCAATTTAATATCTTTTGTTGAAAATCAGGTATCTATGATGTTTGTTGGTTGATTTGGTTGATGATTGTGATGGATGTTTGATTGTTGATATTGGATGATTAGATGTTATATTTTTATATTGTTATAACATTGCAGGTTCTCAATGGTTTGAAATGATACATACCCAAATGATCTATAGATTAGGAAAAACCGTTAAGGGTTGAAATGATAGACTCGAGTGATTTTATGGATTTCATTTAATTCGAGATTGCAGTTTAAAATGATATATAACCGTAAAAATTTAAATTGCAGATTGAAATGATAAATATCTGTATCACTTGACCATAGGGTAGAGAATTATATACAGACACCGGATTGGTTAACTTAAATGATTTTAAATTTTCTAAATTTTGAATTCATTTAACTAGAATTTTGAAATAGAGATGTATTTATATGAACTGAATTATTTTCGATAATCCAAACGTCAATATTGAAATTGGAATTGATTTAATAAATTGTTTAAATGATTTAAGTTGGAATTTTAAAGTTGAAGTGGCAAAAATAAATGAATTTATCGAATTGAGTTATTGAAATGTTTGGATATAAATTTAAAATCTATTTTAAACTATTTTAACTAAATTAACTGTTTTAATCAATTTAAAACCAATTTAATTTACATTAATCTGTTATAACCTATTTAATCCAATTTAATCTATTTTATCAATTTTAAACTAATTAAAATTATTTAATCTATTTAAAATCTATTTAAGATAATTTAAATCCATTTAATCTATTTTGAAATTTATATAAATCATTTTAAATCTAATTAAATCAAATTTAAATCTATTTGAACTATTTTTACTATTTAAACCATTTCAATCTATTTTAAACTAGTTTAAAGCTATTAAAACTATTAATGACTACCTGAACTATTTTCTAAAATTTCAGACTGTGTAAAGTCGAAGTATTTATATTTAAATCCTTGATAATGATACAATATAAGTTGGAATCTGGAATGATACTTTTTTTGCGAAGTGACATATTTGAGTAAATATAATGATTTTGGATTGAGGATTTAATTAACCTATCTTATCGATAGATTCAAAAGTGAAAATAGTTTGGAAAGAGAATATGATTTGGCATTTGGTTGTTAAAGAGACCGGGATCGGATATTGTCATACTCTCTTCCAAAACCCGAAAACCAATTTAACAAATGTGTACGTGGTGGAGATTCCAAAAATGAAGTAGGATGGTTTGGCGAACGATTCTATATGAGGTATTTACGTGACACTAACTTCCATGAGTCAGCTTAGATGTGACTAAAATAAGAGCTATACCTGGGCCAAGTGAGATCATTCCTCCAGCCAGACATGCTTCTTCGATACCATATTATGACTTTGTGATGATTTGGTGGCCATTCCATGATTTTGATTATGGGAGTGTGTTCCGAGGTGGACGGTCGTAGCTGCTATGCGTTACCACCAGCACGGTTCTGCAATTGTTATATCTACCATGGCATTGCCTCTGTGCCATGTGCACATGCCCTAGAGCGCCTTCTACGAGTTTGTTTTGTATTGTACCTATGGGGTATCCTCTGGGTAAATCATCGGTTTGGTGGAGCTTACGGCATTGTATATACTACCGAAATATATAAAATGTGTTAAGGGGGATATGGGTAATGCCTTAACGGTATTTTAATACTTTACTTTATTGTAGACACTATTATAATAGCGTATTGTACTACATAGTAGATAGTTTAATGGATCCTTAGGAGTTGGAAATCTCGAACATCTTTTAAGTTATTGCATTCACGTTAGACATTGGATAGGAGATGTCAAACTCCATAAACATCTCCAATGTCACTACACTCATATTCATTTATCTTTGATTTAACTTACATAAGATCTTTTAGTTCTGACTCGAGTGTTTTATCTTTTCAATTCGCTTGGGTCAGTCTGAGCTTTTCAGTTTATCGAAGACTGCTTTCTGGAAGATGAAGACGAAGATTTTGTACTATTATTATTTATTATATGAATGCCACTGCATCATGTTGTTCCGCTGCATTTATTTATTTATTCCTATTATATGTAACTCTGATTCTATATTGTAAAAGTATAATCAAATTTTATTTGTAAAATAGCTTCATGAACTGTTTATTTGACTACTATGTTTTTTTCTATTCTGCTGCGAGATTCTATATTTGTGTTTTCTTTCTTTCTCCGCTTTTCTTATTTACCCCATGACAGTCTGCCCTTTTGAATGGTTTGAGTCTGACGTGTGTGTCTTATTGTTGATTTAAATCGTCCAAAAAAGGCTGGTCGTTATAGTTGGTATCGGAGCTTTGGTTTAACGATAACCTTAACTTTGTGGGGTCTGACTCATATAGAATAGGGTAGCGATACCCTAGAATGAGTCGCTGGGTGTATATATATGAGAGAGCATATTTTTTAGTGGTATAAAAGGTTTTTGTATTGTGTTAATTTGTTCTGTTTTTTATTTTTAAGTTCTGGTCAGTAGATAGGACACTATGACATCGATAGTAATTTATAAGCACTTAATAGGGAAGACCGACACAATATTTGTTTTGAATATAGGTAAATGAAATAATTTTGCCTATTATATATTTTGGACATAAAATAATAGATTTTATAAATGATATAGTTGAATGTATTATGTTTGTTTGTTAGGTAGACGAATTTTATAAATATGGATTGGAAAATAGGATTTACAAATAAAATAAATATAAATTGGAAGTTTAGAACTGAAGTTCCAGGATTTTTGGAAATTTCTTTTGAAAGATTTTGGAATATAGTACTAGTAGTATTTAGAAGTATTTTTTGATATAAATATTTCAAGATGATTTGAAAGAGATGTTTTAAAATAAATTTTTTAAAGGAAATAAGTTCCGTACTCCCCTCTCTATCGTTGAAAAATAATTTCGGTGATGAGTGCACGCATCATCGACGTTCATTTTTGAGTTTCAAAGTTGGAAGACCGTTGTAGTAATTTACTACGCATTTTTTTCGATAAATAAATCTTAATTAATTTCCAAATATGATTTGATACATAAAAGATATGATTAGGTATATTATTTTAAAATAATTACAATGAAACCTGGTTATTTAATTCTTAAGTTTCTGTAAATTAGAAATTGAAATTATTGTAATAAATGGAATCTTGACTATATTAATAATTGGAAACTTCTAAAATGAAAATAAAAAATTTGATGTTAAAATGATTAGTGAAATAGATAAGAAACTAAAAATTTGAAAACTGTAAATAAAAAGGAGAAATGAAAATAAGAAATGGTAACTTTTGTTAACTAAATAAATAAGAGAAACTTGGATAATATTCAATTGCATTCTTAAGGCACATATAAAACTTACCAAAATGTTAAAAATTGAAATGTTAATAAGAATATGTAATAGAATATTATACAAGTAAAACTTGGAAAATGAAAGGGTTCAATGGAATTACTTCTATAGACAAGAATTCTAATGTTATCAATTGTTATAAACTAAAGTTAGTAGTTTGAAATTCTACTAATTAAATGTAATAAAAGTGAATAATGTAAGGGAATGATTATAAGCTTAAGTTAACATTTAAGCTATCTATAATCTGATTGAATAGTAAAAGGTGAATATCTTAAGTGAATAATTATAAACTGAAGTTAATGTGGAAGCCATTTTTTTAATTAAAATGAGTGCTATATAAATTGAATGATTATAACTTCAAAGAACATTGAAATAATTTAGAAATGGAGTTAATATTCAATAATACTTTATATGGAAGAATGAATGTGGAAAAAAAAATCTATAAATAGTGAATTGAATTGTAAAGAAACTTACCTAATAACGTGTAATCCAATAATTGAAAAAAAATAACAACTCATTTAAGCAATGAATGTAAAGTAATAAAATGAATGAAAATGGCATTGTATGCATAAAGGAGAAATGAACTTTTGTAAGTAATAACGAATGTAAATTAATGAAAGTAAACATTATATGAATGAGAAAACAAAAGTAAATGATGAAAAAAGGGAAAATCAAACTAAATAGTAAATGTGAAGTAAACTGGAATAAAATATATACAATACTTCAATAATGATTTCGTTTATGATCCAAATAATCGAAATGTATATAACTTATGTATGCAAAGAATGTGAAGTAATGAAATAAGCCTTATATGAATGAATGAAAATTAAAATTTTGTAAGTAGTGAACGTGAATTAAAAAAAATCATTATATGAGAAAATGAACAATAAATGATGTGAAAAAGATAATAGAGTAAACTTAAAAATATGTTGGGTTCTTTGTTTGTATTAGCTTATGGATTGGTTGGGAAAGGATACTTCTATTTTGTATAAAGATTAATAAATAATCTATAAGTTTTATCTACGACAGTTGAGTGTATGGTTTACTTCATAGTTTATTTATCATTTTATATGATTAGAAGTTCTAAACCCAGACAAACTATTTAATTTGGTTGCTATGGATGGCAGATTGATTCCTTGGTTGAAATGATATTGTACTGTTTGTTTGCAAGTGATTGTTGTTATGTTGTGTTGATTTGTTTTGTTATTAATTGAGACAACTTAACTATTTTACTTTTATATAATTATCAACTCTTTTGGATTATATAGGTGAAATACAGGTTATGGAAGCAATTGCTACTGTTTTTGGTTTCATAAAATAAGCGTTATCTGCCCGATAAATAGGTACATTCTCGGATTACGGTCTTCTAGCGATATTATATTGTTTCTCCTATGGTTTGGGATATTTTATTTTGAAATATATGATATATGTTGTTCTTATTGATATTATTATTTCTCCCAGACCACTCTGTACAAAGGAGACTTTGTCGAAATTTTCCGTGAATTTTAGACTTAGAAAATTTTGTGAAATGTTTTCCAAACTTTTATTACTTGAATATAAAGGATTTAATTGTTATGAATTGATATATTTTATTTAAATTATTTAATTATGTAAATTAATTGTTTATAAATTTATTATTTTGAATAAGATATATTGATTACTTAATTCATTTTTCCCTTCTTTATCCTTTTCGAGGACGAAAAGTTTTGAGTGGAGGAGAGTGTAACGAATCGTAAATTTCGATCATTAAAAATAGTTCATTTAATAAGGTTGGATGATTTAATGTTGGAAGAAATAAAAATTTATGATTTGGTAATAACAATATACTAGAATAAAATGTAATAGTATTAACTTAAGGCAATTTATAATTGCTTTGAATGTAATTCCAATAAATTGGAATGACTAGAAGGTTACAATTAGTTATAGATTATCAATAAATTGAAATAATGTGTATATTAATTGATAATTGGATTAAAAGAGTACTTGGTAATTTAAATGTTGTATTAATTAAATAAGAAAATGTGTAATAAATTATAATTGATAAAAGTAGTGTTGTAGCAGTAGTTATGACATTTTTGTGTAGATAACAAAATTACAAATGTTGTTAATTTAAGAATAGGTGACAGTTGTTATTTGTTGCCTATCTGTTTAACTTGTTGAAATCAAATTTGAAATAAATTGCTATAATTGAAGTTAAATATAGCGTTAAAATGAATTAAGATAATGATTGTAGAATATTAATGTAATAAGATAGAAACCAGTGTTAAATGTATACATAGAAGAATGAATAATTAAATATAAAGATTGAAATCAAGTTTGATCAAAATTATTGGAATTTAAATTATAATAATTGGATTTATTGAAATTAAATGTAATTAAATATTATGCTAATCAAAATTCAGATGATAACTATAGATTATTAGCGTAATAAGATAGACAAATGTTAATTATAGCCATGAGATGACAATTGATTGAATAACAAGATGAAAAGGCAAATAAATGAATTTATTGGAATCTTAAAGTAATAAGTACTGTATTTATTTCAATTGGAATTAAACACTGTAACAAGTATAATAATTGACATTGAATTGTCATGAGATTTTGTTTTAAATTATTATAAATGTCCAAGTAATATAAAATGATGAAAAGCGTTAGTTACTAAATTTGAAGTTATAAAGGTGATTTAATTAATTTATTTAATTAACGTGAAAATAGCCATTTTGGCCACTGACTTGGATTTCGATGAAACCAGTTTCATCGGATCCGTAACGATAAATTATTGTAGGATTTCAAGTTTCGCAGCGATCAGACATGTCGTTCGAGCAAAGGACTCGAAACGCCTAGAAATCAATTGAAATCAATTTAAAATAAGCTAATTTTAAGCCAACTTCTTCATAAGATTGAATTAGGACTAGAAACATGTTCCATTGAGTTTAGAATTATCAAAAACATCTATTTTGATACATGGGATGATCCATTTTCGTTCCGAAGACAGAACGGGCTTTTCAAGTCGTATTTGTCGTTTCAAATCAATTCGGCTAGTCATTCTTTCTTATCGGGCCTCGGCTATATAAATAGTTTTTTCCTCAAACCCTAGTAGTCATTTTTCTTGTTCTTTACGTAAATCAACATTTATCTGCTCCTCATTCTCTAATGGCAGAAACAAATCCCAATATACAAATGCCCAAATCAATTTCAATTCTAAATTTCAATTTCGAAATCAAACTCCTCAAAACCCTATCAAATTATATACCGATTTGAAGCTCTCGATGAGCGTAATTCACTGGTATAATTTTTTTTACCATCGAATCACCGTTTGTCCAAAAATTGAGGATGATCCTCGACCGTCCGTTTCGAAGGTTTTCATTTTAAAGGCGGATCTTCGACTATAGGACGATTAGAGGGTTTGGGCTTGTAGAGGTCATCGAGTAGTGTGCTTCCATGGGTTTGTTGTGGTCAGAAGTGCATCAGAGATCGCCAGAAAATTGTTAGAAAGCAGCAGCGGTGGCTACCCCCAGGGGATGGCGGCGCCGACCAGATGAGGATCGTATGGGGCGGTTGCGGCGCAGTGTTCATTGGCGTGCTCTGATCTAGGTTACGGTGTGTGGATGGTTGGCAGTTGGTTGATGTAATCGACGGTAGGATGGATTCTGAACGCTGATGAACAAATTGGGTTTGGGAAGAGAGTAGGTGATGTGTAATAACTATATTATTATTTTAATTGTTTTAAAATTTAAATCGTATATCTTCTAATGTTGATAACTTTTGCATACGAGTTCAATTTTACAAGCGGTTTGTTCTGCTACGATCGTATTGAAATTTCGAACATTTTGACACTAGTTTGGACAAATTCTGAGAATGTTTGAAGTTTGGGACTAAATTGGATTTTAAATCGATTTAAAATCGAAGGTGAGTATTTCGACCCATTCACAACTACCGGATTATCTTATGTTAGTTAAATTAAATTTGTGATGTGATTAGAAATTAATTGATAGATGTTTGGTATGTTTAAAATTTTCATTCTAGTTAAATCTGACCTTTATTCCATTTAATCATCGTTTATTTAACATTGAATATAATTGTCAATTTAATACCTGTTATTGAAAATCAGTTATTTATTGATGTTTATTGGTTGATTTGGTTGATGATTATGTTGGATGGTTGATTATTGATATTAGATGACTGCATGTTGTATTTTTATATTGTTATAACGCTGTAAGTTCCCTATGGGTTGAAATGATACATACCCGAACGATCTATAGATTAGGAAAAATCGTTATGGGTTGAAATGATAGACTCAAGTGATTTTATGGATTTTATTTAATTCGGAATTACATTTTGAAATGATATACAACCGTAAAAATTTAAATTGCGGATTTAAATGATAAATATTTGTATCACTTGACCATAGGGTAGAGAATTATATATGGACATTGGATTGGTTAAATTAAATGATTTGAAATTCTCTAAATTTTGAATTTAGTTAACTGCATTTTGAAATAGAGATGTATTTATATAAACTGAATTATTTTTGATAATCCAAACGTTAATGCTGAAATTGAAATTGATTTAATGAATTGTTTAAAGGATTTAAATTGGAATTTCAAAGTTAAAGTGGCAAAAATAAATGAATTTATCGGAATTGAGTTATTGAAACGTTAGGATACAAATTTGAAATCGATTTTAAACTATTTTAATTAAATTAACCATTTTAATCAATTTAAAACTAATTTAATTTATATTAATCTATTTAATCCAATTTATTTAATTTTACCAATTTTAAACTAACTAAATTTATTTAATCTATTTAAAATATATTTAAGATAATTTAAATCCATTTAATATATTTTAAAATTTATATAAATCATATTAAATCAAATTTAAATCTATTTAAAGTGTTTTTACTATTTAAACTATTTCAATCTATTTTAAACTTTTTTAAAACTATTAAAACTATTTATGACTACCTAAACTATTTTCTAAAATTTCAGATCGTGTAAAATTGAAGTGTTTATATTTAAATCCTTTATGATGATACAACATAAGTTGGAATTTGGAATTGATACTTTTTTGCGAAGTGACATATTTGAGTAAATATATTGATTTTGGAACGAGGATTTAATTAACCTATCTTATCGATAGATTCAAAAGTGAAAATAGTTTTGAAAGGCAATATGGTTTCAAAAGTGATACGGTTTGAATTAAATATGATATTTTGATATCAATTATGAATCTTTTTGGAAATGTAAAAGAAAAATCCGGTGTGAAATAAGTGTTTGATTGTTAAAGAGACCGGGATCAGATATTGTCATACTCTCTGCCAATACCGAAAACCACTTTAGCAACTGTGTACATGGTGGAGTTTCCAAAAATGAAGTAGGATGGTTTGACGAATGATTCTGTATGAGGTATTTACGTGACCCTGACTCTCATGAGTCAGCTTAGATGTGAGTAAAACATGAGCTATACCTAGGCCAAGTGAGGTCATTCCTCCGATCGGACATGCTTCTTCGATACCATATTATGACTTTCTGATGATTTGGTGCCACTCCTTGATTTTGATTATGGGAGCGTGTACCGAGGTGGGCGGTCGTAGCAGCTATGTGTTACCACTAGCCCGGTTCAACAATTAATATATGTAACGACCCATGCTTTTGGCTACTGTAAGTTATTAAATTTAACGTAAATTATTGGATATATATATATGTGTGTGTAAGAAATATATATATATATATACATAAATATATTATGATTTGTTAATATTAATTTATTGGATAATTTAAATTGTGTAAATTCAATATAGAAGATTATTGAATAATTGGATTATGGATGTAATAAGATTAAAAATGATATCGGAAATTGATTCAAATTTCATGTTAACATTTAAATTTTGATTTAAATGTGAATAATTTGAAATTTGAAATTTATATTTTAATTGACGAGTAAAAATAGCCATTTTGGCCACTATCTCGGATTTTGACGAAACCAATTTCATCGGATCCATAATAGTGAATTATTGCAGGATTTCAAGTTTCGTAGCGTTTGGACTTGTTGTTTGGCCGTGCGAGCTTGAAATGCGTAGAATTTAAATTCAGAATTTAAGTAAATAATTTGATTTGAAAAGCTATCTTCCACATGCGACCGAATTAGGCCTCGAAACTAGTTTTATTGCGTTCGAAATGGGGGTAAAACATTACAAATGCCTGGCGGCACGTCTCGATTGGAGTTCGGACGATTTTGGACCTAACAATATAAACACGCACGCAAATCGAGACAGTTATATAATTATTTATTCCAGAAACCCTAATTTCAAACCATGGCCACCACCTTTATTCCAATGGCCAGAAATTGCTGATCTTCTTTTCTAAATATCTCTCAATCCATTCAACGAAATAGAAAAATTCCAAAAGGTAAAGTTGTAGATCTCGACGAGCTCTTCAAATCCACATGGTTGATTGCTGCTAATACGTCACAGATTTGTCGAGATATGAGATAGAAGGATGCACATGTTTTCTCGGTTTTTGTGCAAACGGCGGTGAATGACGCGATGAAACTTGGCACGTAGGGGGCTCTCAAGGTGACGTGCACGCCGGTAGTTGCTGATCGAACTGCGGCAGCCTCGAGTTACGTGTGCTTTTTCGTTGGTTGTTGCGTTCATGGGTTCGGCTATTTCAAGATGGAAAGAGATGATGTACGTATCTTTTTATATATTAGTTTTTAATTTAATTATTCAATTGTTCTAACTAGCATAAATTTTTCATACGAGCTCGGATTCATGCGCGATTTTCTCTGTTGCGATCGTATCAAAATTTCGGACGTTATGGAACTAGTTTGGTCGATTCCGAGACTGTTCAAATTTGGGCCTTCATTTGGATTTTAAATCATCGATCAATCAAAGGTGAGTGTTTATACGCTCACAATCGACTAAAATAATTATGTTAGTTATATTTATATTCTGAAGTGATATGAAATTTATTGGCTGTTGTTTGGTAAATGAATTGGAATTTGTGAATGATATTGGCTTTATGGTTGATTGGTTGTGATGGATGATATTGGTCGATATTGGTTGTTTATTTATTTTGATATATCATGCTATCATCCTGAATATTGTTTATTGCATATAAAACTGTAAACTGAATTGTTTTGAATAAATTAAGAAATAGTTTGAAATGATATGTACCTATGACATCAATTTGGATTGAAATGATATATCCATCCTTGAAATTAAATTGAAATAATTGTCCACTAGGCCATAGGTTAGAAAATTATATACGAACACCGAATTGGTTAAATTAAATGATTTTAAAAGTTGTTTTGAAATTATTTAAATGAATTGATTTTTAGAATAAAATCAAATTTATGGAAATTCAATTACTTTGAATTGAAGCTCGAAATGTTGGAATTTAAACTTGGTAAACGAAATTGTTTAATTAATCGAAGTTTAGATTTTTAAGTTAAAAAAATTGAAATACGGCGTAAATTTTCGAATGTTGATTTGTTTTAAAAGATTGGTCTTTTATTTGAACTTTGAATATTTCTAAGAAAAATTGATATGAAAAGATATTCAAATTTGAATTTGGAATTGAAAATTTAGATTTAAATTTGGTATTGAAAGTAAATTTGATTTAAGTGTTTAAATCGATATTTTGAAACCGAATTTGAAATTGGAACTAAATTGGAAATTAATTTGAAACTGGAATTTAAATTAATTTGGAATTGGGAATTAATTTGGAATTGGGAATTAATTTGGAATTGAGATTTAAATTAATTTGGAAATGGAAACTGAAATTGAAGTTGAAATTGAAGGAATTTGTGAATTGAAATCGAAATTTATATGGAATCAAAATTTATTCGAGTTGGAATCGGAATTGAATTTATTAATCGAAATGGAATTTGGAATTGATTTGTTAGGAAATTGGGAAGTTGACTGGTTTGACTTTGGAATTATTTTAAAATGATTATTTTATTATAAATGATTTAAAATCTATATTCTTTAAATATTCAAACTATTTTACTATATAAACCATTTTTATATTCAAATTATTTTCGATTAAACTATTTAAACATTTTCTATTAAACTATTTTTAACTATTTAACTATTTAAATGTTTTCTATTAAACTAATTTTTAAAATTCAAACTGGTTAAAGGGTAAATTATTTATATTTAAATTTTGGATTTAAATACGAACTAGATTAAAGTGAAGATTTTGACCTAAACTGAATTAGAATTAAATTTTGTAAGTGGAATCGATTTATCGAACAAAATTTATAATTTTGAATATATGATAATTTCGAAATGGAATTGATGTTGAAGTGGATATATGATGACTTCGAAATAGATTTGATTTTGAAACGAATATGATATTTTGATATCAAGTGCAAATTGTTTTTAAAATGTAAAAGAACCAACCAGTGTGTAAAATGACGATTGGTTATAAAAGAGACCGGGGCCTCTTATTGAAATACTCTCTTTCAATATTGGAACTACTTTGACAACCGTGTATGCGGTGGATGATATCCAAAATGTAGTGGTTGAATTGTTGATGTTTACTAAAATGAAGTAAGAGAACGATGATGGATAGCCTTGACATTCGTGTCATAATTAAAATGACTAAAACAGGAGCCTATGTCTGGCCATTGAGGTTAGCTACCTCTAGCAACGTTGATCCCTCGTATTACTATTGTGGTTTTAGATTCGATGGGTGCACCTTATTTGTCGTTTGGATTTATTATCGCGGTCGGCCACGGATGGGTTACGACCAGCCAGAAAGGGTAAACTAGTAGAATCTTATAATGGACGTTGCCTCACGTGCCTTATCATATTTATCCCTATACGAGCCCATTACGATTTTGGTTTAAAACTATAAATGTGTTAAGGTGGATCAATGTAAAGCCTTAACTCTATTTTGATATTTATTTTACTGATACACATTATCTATTATAGCGTAAACTATTATATATAAATAGTTTAACGGATCCTTAGGAGATGGAAAATCCCGTAACATCTCTTAAGCTATTGCACTCATCTTCTGTGATATTGATTTGACTTACATAAGAGTATTTTAGTCCTAACTCGAGTGTTTTGTCTTTTCATTACGCTTGGGTCAGTCCTAAGTTTTTTTTCCAGCGTATTGAAGACTATTCTCTGAAGGACGAAGACGGAGTTTTGGTATATTACTATTATTATTATCTCCTACATTATGTTATTCTGTCGTATTGATTATTTATCCCTGATGTATAAATATAATTCTGATAAATGTGTACAGATTATGATCAGATGTATAGTAAACAACTTTTGAATTTTTATTTGATTATTATATTTTATCATTTCCGCTGTGAGATTCTGCGTTTTGTTTTCTTCTTCTCTTCTTATTTTTCTTATTTAACCCCATTGATTATCTGCGTTTCGGATTGTTTAAGTTAGACATGTGTGGAGTATTGTCGATTTAAACCTTCCGAAATGTGGGTCATCACAGTTGGTATCAGAGCGAAGGTTTAGCGATAACCTTGGCTTTGTGGGGTTTGACTCATTAGGGATAGGGTAGTAATACCCTAGAATGAGTCTGTTTGGTAGTATATATGAGAGAGCATACTTGTTAGTGTTATAAATAGTTTTATATTGTGGTTACTTATCCATTGAGTTGTTTATAAATTCTGGTCGATGTGCGGGATGTCGTGTTATCGATAGGAGTTTCTAAGCACTTAAACGAGACAAGTCAACATAATATTTTTTAAAAAATTGAGTAAATGAAATAATTTTAGCTAAATTATATTATATATATAATGGAAATTTTTAATGAAACCGTTGTTGATAACATTTAATGATCATCAATTATTAGTTGAATTAAAATTAAAACGAATACTTAATGATTTTTATTTTATAAAGCATTGATAATTAAATTGAATTGAAATATAATTGCAATAAGAATTGTTTAAAATGACCAACTTGTGAATTAATGGAATATTTCGATAATAAGCTAAGAAAATTTGTTTAAGTATGTTTATAATATAGCTTATATATAGAAATGATTTTAAAATTTTAAGAATTTTGAATTTAAAATCCTTTTGTTATCAAAATTGTTTTCAAGCCTTAAAAATTTAATAATAGTATTATATGAAAGAGTTTTGACTAGAAAAATATACTAAAAGGATTTTTGAAGATATAAAAAAAGCATTAAACTCACTTGGTCGCTGGAAAATAATTCTGAGGATGACTGCAGCATCGCCAGTGTTCATTTTCGAGTTTTTGAGTGAAGATTGCTAACAAAAGGCATTTATTTATTTTTATTTAAAATAGATTTTGATTGTGAATATATTCTAAATATGATTTGATATATATATATATATATATATGAAAATATTTTTGTACTTATAACTGAAAATTGTATAAAAGAAATCAGTTTGTAACTTATAAATTCGAAGAAAAAAGAAATAATTTTATAATTTATAAATTTGAATAGAACCAAATTTAAATGGTTAAACAAATAGAAGAAAGAAAAATTTGAATTTGAGATACAAATAAATAATTGGCTTAGCATTGTAAAACTAAATGGAGTTAGTGAAATTGAGCAAATAAAAATCATTTGACCCAAGAAGCTTAAAAAAATGAATGAATTGCATTTGAAATGAAGTAGATAAAATAATAAAATGGAATTTTGAATGAATAATTGTATAACTTATAGATTTGAGAATTTTAAGCTAAAACCAAATTTTAAAATTGGTAAAATGGGAATGATAAGAAAATTAACTTGAATGAAATTTAATAAAATGAGCAATGGATTAAAATAAAATGAATTTCAACTTAACAAATTGAATTGGATATTAAATGAAACTAGATAAATTAATAAAGTGGATTAATTTCATTTTGAGCTATAAAATGAGTTAAAAATGAATAAGGACTTGAATTTTTAAAATTAAATGTAATTTAAGTGTGAAAGAGATTAAATAAAATAAATGAATGTAAGAAAAAACTTAGTATGAGTAATTGGATTTGATTTAAAACTGGATAAAGAAAATTTTGAATTGCAAGTGGAGTAGTTTAAAAAAAAAGAATATACTAAGTGGAAACAAGATTTAACTTAAGCATGGTTAAGCGGAATAATTTTTATAAATGATTCATAAATGAATTTATATGAAATAGAAAAAAAGAAGAAAAAAAGGAAAAAAAAGAAAAAGTGAAACGATTGGAATTTCACAAATTGAATTGAATAAAATTGAATATAATGGATGTGTAATGAGTGGTAATAAAATGAAAGAAACTAATGGAATGTAAACTAATTAAAAGTGGATGAAACAAATGCAAATAATTGAAACAAGTCGATTGAATGTAAGTATACTGAATTAAAATAAATCAAATATGAATGCAGTAAATATTGATTGGGAGAAAAGAATGGATAAAAACTAAATTAGTTGAATGTAAATCAATATAAAGCGAAGGAATTGGATATAAATCTATTGTATGATTAACGAAAAAAATATTAATTGGTGAATGTGAATCAATTTTAAAATATATGGAATGTGGTATGGAATTAAATTACTTAAGTGTAATTGAATATATGAATGATTGAAATGAAATAAGTGGATGTGAGCTTAATAATATTTAAATGAATGAAATAAATTTTTGGAAACAAATGAGATTCAAAATAAGTCGATTCAACATTATGAATAAATGGAAATGTGAAAAATAAAATGTTAATAAATTTAATGTTAATGAGAATGAGAGTGTATAAATTAAATATTGACATTGCAATGTAAATTATGGTAGTTATGAAATGAATTGAATAAATATTGATTTGTCAGATGATTTTTGTTGTAGTAAATCATTGTTTAATTGTTTTGGATGCATATGATTGTTGTGTGGTTGCGTATTTGTGCCCATGTTTGAGATTTGGATTCAAAATGTATGTTTTATATTTATTGTAACTTATACATGTTCTACGTCTTATTGTAAGTAACTAACATTTCAAATTGAGTTCAGATAGGTACTTACGAAGACCGTTTGGGACGTATACGTGGATTATTATACGCTTTGCTTGCTTAATACGAGCGAACTCGCTCGTATTATAAATGATAAGGTACGTATCTCGGATTGCATATTGCGATTTTATATTTTTGCCCTTCGGGATGCCTCATCATTGAGATGAGATGTATATTTGATATATATTGGTTATATTTGTGTTATATATAGAATTGGAAAAAAATTCCGATCAAGCTGTGCAAATGAGACTCTTTCAAAATTTTCCGTAAATCTGCGAGTTAGAAATTTTTTGGAGTTTTATAAACTTATTTTTCGACATAAACTATATTTTCCATAAACCAATAGTGGAATGGCGTAGTAGAAGCATAGTAATAGTTTGCAAATAAGATGCTTATGTTTTATTAGTTAATTATTTTGTGAAAATATATTGTATGTCAAATTTTGTACTTAATGCCTTTTCGAGGACAAAAAGTATTGAGTAGGGGAGTATGTAACGACTGTGCTTTTGGCTACTATAAGTTATTAAATTTAACGCAAATTATTGGATATATATGTGTGTGTAAGGAAATATATATATATATATATATATATAATGATTTGTTAATATTAATTTATTGGATAATTTAAATTGTGTAAATTTAATATAGAAGATTATTGAATAATTGGATTATGGATGTAATTGGATTTAAAATGGTATCAGAAATTGATTCAAATTTCATATAAATATGAAAGAAGATGTTAACATTTAAAATTTGATTTAAATGTGAATAATTTGAAATTTATATTTTAATTGACGAGTAAAAAATAGCCATTTTGGCCATTATGTCGGATTTCGGCGAAAGCAATTTCATCGGATCCGTAATAGTGAATTATTGCAGGATTTCAAGTTTCGTAGCGTTTAGACTAGTTGTTTGGCCGTACGAGCTTGAAACGCGTAGAATTTAAATTCAGAATTTAAGTAAATAATTTGATTCAAAAAGTTATCTTCCACATACGATCGAATTAGACCTCGAAATTAGTTCCATTGTGTCCAGAATGGGGAAAAACATTATAAACGCCTGGCGGCACGTCTCGATTGGAGTTCGGACGATTTTGGACCTAACTACATAAATACGCACGCCAATCGAGACAGTTATATAATTATTTTATTTCAGAAACCCTAATTTCAAACCATGGCCGCCACCTTTATTCCAATGGCCAAAAATTGCTGATCTTCTTTCCTCAATATCTCTCAATCCGTTCAACAAAATCGAAAAATTCCAAAACAAAAAGTTGTAGATCTCGACGAGCTCTTCAAATCCATACGGTCGACTGCTGCTAATAAATCACGGATTTGCCGAGATCTGAGATAGAAGGATGCATGTGTTTTCTCGGTTTTTGTGCAAACGGCGGTGAATGACGCGATGAAACTTGGCACATAGGGGGCTCTCAAGGTGGCGAACAAGCCGATAGTCGCTGATCGAACTGCGGCTGCCTCGAGTTACGTGCGCTTTTTCGTTGGTTGTCGCGTTCATGGGTTCGGCTATTTCAAGATGGAAGGAGATGATGTACGTATCTTTTTTATGTTAGTTTTTAATTTAATTATTCAATCGTTCTAACTAGCATAACTTTTCCATACGAGCTCGGATTCATGCGCGATTTTCTCCATTGCGATCGTATCAAAATTTCAGACGTTATGTAACAAGTTTGGTTTGATTCCGAGACTGTTCAAATTTGGGCCTTCATTTGGATTTTAAATCATCGATAAATCAAAGATGAGTGTTTATACGCTCACAATCGACTAAAATAATTTTATGTTAATTGTATTTATATTCTGAAGTGATATGAAATTTATTGGCTGTTGTTTGGTAGGTTTAATTGCCATTCGAATTGGTATATGAATTAATTGATAAAATTTAAATTGACCGTTAAATAAATTTAAATTTAATTGGTAGAATATTACCCAATATGGTAAAAAAAATTGGAATTTGTGAATGATATTGGTTTTATGGTTGATTGGTTGTGATGGATGATATTGGTTGATATTGGTTGTTTATTAATTTTGATATATCATGCTATCATCCAATATTATTTATTGCACATAAAACTGTAAACTGATTTGCTTCAAATAAATCAAGAAATAGGTTGAAATGATATATACCTATGACATCTATTTGGATTGAAATGATACATATCCATCCTTGAAATTAAATTGAAATAATTGTCCACTTGGCCATAGGTTAGAAAATTATATACGGAAACCGAGTTGGTTAAATTAAATGATTTTAAAAGTAGTTTTGAAATTATTTAAATGAATTGATTTTTAGAATAAAATCAAATTTATGGAAATTCAATTACTTTGAATTGAAGCTCGAAATGTTGGAATTTAAACTTGGTAAACGAAATTGTTAGATTAATCGAAATTTAGTTTTTTAAGTTAAAAAATTGAAATATGGCGTAAATTTTCGGATGTTGATTTTTTTAAAAGATTGGTCTTTTATTTGAACTTTGAATATTTCTAAGAAAAATTGATATGAAAAGATAGTTCAAACTTGAGTTTGGAATTGAAAATTGGGATTCAAATTTGGTATTGAAAGTAAATTTGATTTAAGTGTTTAAATCGATATTTTGAAACCGAATTTGGAATTAGAAGTGAATTGGAAATTAATTTGAAACTGGAATTTAAATTAATTAAGAATTGAGAATTAATTTGGAATTGTGATTTAAATTAATTTGGAAATGGAAATTGAAATTGAAGGAATTTGTGAATTGAAATCGAAAATTATATGGAATCAAAATTTATTCAAGTTGGAATCTAAATTGAATTGGTTAAATCGAAATGGAATTGGGAATTGATTAGGGTAGGAAATTGGGAAGTTGACCGGTTTGACTTTGGAATTATATTTAAAATGATTATTTTATTATAAATGATTTAAAATCTATATTCTTTAAATATTTAAACTATTTTGATTTTCCAAACTATTTTACTATATAAACCATTTTTATATTCAAATTATTTTCGATTAGACTATTTAAATATTTTCTATTAAACTATTTTAATTATTTAAATATCTTCTATTAACCTAATTTTTAAAATTCAAACTAGTCAAAGGGTAAATTGTTTGTATTTAAATTTAAGATTTAAATATGAACTAGATTAAAGTGAAGATTTTGACTAAATTGAATTCGAATCAAATTTTGGAAGTGGAATCGATCTATCAGACAAAATTTATAATTTTGAATATATGATATTTTCGAAATGGAATTGATGTTGAAGTGGATATAACATGATTTCGAAATGGATTTGATTTTGAAACGAATATAATATTTTGATATCAAGTGCAAATTGTTTTCAAAATATAAAAGAACCAACCGGGGTGTAAAATGACGATTGGTTGTAAAATAGACCGGGGCCTCTTATTGAAATACTCTCTTTCAATATTGGAACCACTTTGACAACCGTTGTACGCGGTCGATGATATCCAGAATGTATGGTTGGATTGGTGACGTTTACTAGAATGAAGTAAGAGAACGATGATGGATAGCCTTGACATTCGTGTCATAATTAAAATGACTAAAACAGGAGCCTATGTCTGGCCATTGAGGTTAGCTACCTCTAGCGACGTTGATCCCTCGTATTACTATTGTGGTTTCGAGTTCGATGGGTACCTTATTTGTCGTTTGGATTGATTTTCACGGTCGGCCATGGATGGGCTACGACCAGCCAGAAAAGGTAAACTGGTAGAATCCTACCTTGGACATTACCTCACGTGCCTTGTCATATTTATCCCTATACGAGCCCATTACGATTTTGGTTAAAACTGTAAATGTGTTAAGGTGGATCAATGTAAAACCTTAACGCTGTTTTGATATTTATTTTACTGATAGACATTATCTGTTATAGCATAAACTATTATATATAAATAGTTTAACGGATCCTTAGGAGATGGAAAATCACATGACATCTCTTAAGTTATTGCACTCATCTTCTGTGATATTGATTTGACTTACATAAGAGTATTTTATTCCTAACTCGAGTATTTTGTCTTTTCATTGCGCTCGGGTCAGTCCTGAGTTTTTTTTAGTGTATTGAAGACTATTCTCTGGAGGACGAAGAAGGAGTTTTAGTATATTACTATTATTATTATCTCCTGCATTATGCTATTCTGCTGTATTGATTATTTATCCCTGATGTATAAATATAACTCTGATAAATGTGTATAGATTATGATCAGATGTATAGTAAAAAACTTTTGAATTTTTATTTGATTATTATATTTTATCGTTTCCGCTGTGAGATTCTGTGTTTTATTTTCTTCTTCTCTTCTTATTTTTCTTATTTAACCCCACTGATTATCTACGTTTCGGGTTGTTTAAGTCGGACATGTTTGGATTATTGTCGATTTATACCTTCCGAAATGTGAGTCGTCACAATATATCTACCATGGTATTGCCTCGTGTGCCATGTTCACATGCCCTAGAGCGCCTTCTATGAGTTTGTTTTGTACTGTACCTATAGAGTGTCCTCTGGGTAAACCATCGGTTCGGTGGAGCATACGACATTCTATTTACTATGGAAATATGTAATATGTCTTAAAGGAGATATGGGAAATGCCCTAGCACTATTTTAATAATTTACTTTATTGTAGACACTATTATAATAGCGTATTGTACTACATAGTAGATAGTTTAACGGATCCATAGGAGTTGGAAATCCCGAACATCTCTTAAGTTATTGCACTCACGTTTGACACTGGATATGAGATGTCAAACCCCGTAAACATCTCTAATATTGTTACACTCATATTCATTTATCGTTTATTTAACTTACATAAGATCTTTTAGTTCTGACTCGAGTGTTTTGTCTTTTCAATTCGCTCGGGTCAGCCTAAGCTTTTCAGTTTATCGAAGACTGCTTTCTGGAGGATGAAGACGAAGATTTTGTACTATCATTATTTATTATATGAATGCCACTACATCAAGTTATTCTGCTGCATTTATTTATTTATTTATTTCAACTATATGTAACTCTGATTCTGTATTGTAAAAGTATAATAAAATGTTATTTGTAAAATAACTTCATGAACTGTTTATTTGACTATTATATATTTTTTCATTCCACCGTGAGATTCTGTATTTGTTTTTTCCTTCTTTCTCTGCTTTTTCTTATTTACCCCATAAGAATCTGCTCTTTTGAATGGTTTGAGTCTGACATATGTGTTTTATCTTCGATTTAAACCATTCAAAAATGGCTGCTCATTACAGTCACAAAGATACACTTAACTAACAGTAATGCAATATAAGACTGGAAATTTAGAATAGTTGAAAATTTAAAAAAGACATCACAAAGTTGTTACGATATCATGGGTCATTGCTCATGTTCCTTAAAAGCTAAAATTCTTGTATAATAGATATTAACATTTATAAATAAATGTCAAATTTTTGGGTAAACGTTAGTTGTAGAATTTTGGAATTTGGTATTTGTGCCTAGCACACAGCCAACTTCCGACTATGCTGAAATTGTGGCTTTATTTATCAAAAAAATTTAGAAGGAAAATATTTTTAAATTTTCTTCCCTTGATTTGGAAAGTTCCCTTTTGAAAAAAAAAGTTGTGTGTTCCAGTTTTTTACACTTTTAAATTAGTTTATATAATTTTTGTTCAAAACTTCCTTTCAAGGAAAGTGTGCGTCTAAATATTTTAGGATTTTATTTTCCAAATGATATACAAATTTTAAAAGTGAAAAATATTTTTGCGAAAAAATTGATTTTCAAGGCCGCATGTTAGGTGTAGGGAAGATAAATAGAGTTAGAATTTGCGATTTAGCGGTGCATTAGGGTCGATGATACGATTAATGCAAGTGATAACATGGGAAAAGATGTTTTAGCCTTGGAATTTCTATTTTCATACCTTGTCGATGAAATGCGCAATCTATTTTTGACTTAATTCCGTTTTAGAGCTTGGAAATAAGCCTCCTTATGCTTTTTGTGTATGCAAAATTTGGTGTAAATCTGGAGCAGCGAAGAGATTTTCACTATAATACGGGAATGGGAAGATTATAGTACGGTAAGAATATCAAATTCTCCGTCTAAATTCCTTTTTCCGGCATAGGAGTAAAGTTTAGGAAGCGATTTGATGCGTTAGATTGTTGGATGATAGGAAGTGGATGTAAAATTAGTTGTTTTATACTTCTATTTGTAGGAGTATGAGGGTTTTGGTTGAAAAGATTTTTCAAAAAGTTGCATGCATAGAACTGCTAGTATATATGTAGGTTGTTTGCATCATATTTTCTGTTTTACAAAGAAACGCATTCATGTAGGAGGATCCGATTTAGATTCATTTTGCATACATATTTTCTATATGGTGATACAGTAATACACTATGCACTTATGCATGTTTGGTTGCAAAATTGGTCGTATACTCATTGGTTATATAGTTTAGGATAACTAAGAACCAAAATCATGACTTAGTCACTGGTGAAAATTTCGGGGACAAAATTCTTTTTAAGGGGATGAAGAATGTAACACCCCGTAATTTGGCATTAGTTATTTAGTTAGTTAGTAAATTAATTAGCCTCTGAAAATGAAATTTGTACAAACGATGGAATTTAGCCATGAAACTTACATCATTGTGTTTGTGACGAAATTCTGATAAACTTTCATATATAAAGTTTTGTGATCGGAGTTCAAACGAAAAAGTTTTGACAAAAAACAAATTCAAAACGAAAATAATTAAATAAGAAATAATTAACGTTTTTATATTAATTACCCAAGCCCATGGGCCGATCCATCATTGGGGACGGTCGACCCCTAGTAGTTGACCGGTTACACAAGGGCAATCAACCGGTGGCGACCTAGCGGCTTCAATAAACCTAGGCCACAATGGCTCGGATTTAATATATTTTTATCTAATGGTTCTGGTTAACTCTAGCACCTATAAATTCAGGCCTAGTTGTCCCTTCTCTTCTTATATTTTTTTTGAAAGCAGTAGCAAAGCTCTGCAATTTCCTCTTCTCCGCTTTCTGTCTAAATTACGAAGATAAGATATTTGTGTATATACTCATACAAATTGGTGAAGAGTAGAGATCTTATGAAAAGGAGATGAGAAGAGAATCAGCCATATACGTATTTAAGGTAATTTATATATTTGTATCTATTTTCTCTCCCAATCACAAATCCCTTTTCAGATCTATAATTCTAATATATGTATATATGTATATACCTTTTATACATGTCTCCTGGATTAAAAAGGAATTGGAGATGAATTAAAGGTTCTATTTCTGATTTGGAGATTTGGATCACTTTTAAAATGTGAGTGGAATTTTTATAGATTGTTATAATATGAAAATTATACCATTAGTGTTGATTTATTTTGTGCCTAATTGGATAATACTATATGAGTTATAGACAACGAATTTAGTACGATCTAAATATAATAAATATCATTTACATATTCTTATTTATGAATTGATTTAGCATTGTATACAACCTGATCTGGAAATTAGTCCCAATAGTATGAATTTAGAATATTAATTTGAATGAAATTTATTCCAGATCTGAAATAGGTTGTATCAGAATGTTATAAATTTGGTACCCTAATCTTGTTAGAATATAAAGTTTTATATATTTGAAGTTGTTGGAATTTAGATCCCTATAATATTTGTAAATTAGTTTGATTTCTTTCCCTTTCAGAAAGATACAACGTTTGATCTAACAAGGAATGGATGCAAGTATAAAGAGAAAGGGATAGAGAAAGAGATGTGTAAAGTATGAATTCATTGTATTTTACACTGTCTATTTTAGTAATAAAAAGAAATGATTATTCATTGTAATTTCAAACGATGCAGTCTTTTATATTTTAACGTTAAATATTTTATTTTGGACTAATTTATGGAAATTATTGCAGATAATATTTTTGATATAATTCCAATAATTTAACATGGAAAACTATATTCTAGTAAAGATATAACTGAACATATTTAGTAAAAATAATTATTTGTACGCAATTACTCACTTATAATAACTAAATAAAAAGCTAATAACGATGCTTGTGTGTAATATTCACATTTAGGATAATTAACTAATAATAAAAGAATATAAAGGTTGTAACTCTAATAAATGACAAAAAGTATAGGAGTTGCGATAAATGAATAGGGTAAATGGATTAATGGGACTAATAAAAATAGAATAGATATAAAAGGTTATAATTTGAAAATAGTAATCATATATAAATGTCCTAGGAAATGTCCGTTAGGGTTTTATGGACAAACTGACATTTATGAGCATTAAACCAGGATTTATGGATAGATAAATAATTAGTGTAATTTTATTTCCTTAAATAAAAAGGGAATTATTAAGCTAGGTCCAATGTATGCCTAAGCTAATATAAATAAATATTTAGGATGGTTAATTGGACTTAGTGGGTTAGTTATGCGAGGTCGGTAGAGTCACTTGACGGAAGACTGCCCGTCACTTTGAGGCCACCAACAGTCAGGTGTACTTACTACTGATGTGAGATATCATTAATCCAACAACCCATGACGACGTGAGAGATTGGGCTTGCTTTCTTAATTAGAAAGTATTAAATGGTCCAAATTTGGAACTAGGAACGGTGAGGGATATCTCCATAGGGGTCGACTTGGAACTAAGATTCGCCTCTCTCCTAAATGGAAGTATTAAGTAACCTAGTGAGATTCCAAATAAATAAATAAGGATGTGTCAAATAAGGGTTACTTCAGTGTTGAGGTCTTAAATGGCTGAAGGGTCCACCTCCCTGCCAAAGAAGTAACCTAATGAGATGTCAAATTTATAATTAAAGAGTGAGAGTGGATATCTCGGGAAGGGTTTCCTTATGGTTTGGGGTCTTAAGTGACTATAAAGTCCTCCTCTTTTCTATAAAATAATTATTAAGTAAACTCAATGAGATTTCCAAGCAATGACGGTTAGATGGTAGCATTGAGGAGCATGCTTTTGGAAATAGGTCTTAAATGATGGGGTCTGCTTTCCATTGGGAAATATTAAGTTGCTTGGGTATAGTCTCTTACATGGCTAAAGCCGAAATAGTAATAGTATCATTTAGAAGCACGTCTTGCGGTTGGGTCTTAAATGATGGGGTCTGCCTTGGTTAAGTCTTAAATGACCAGAGTCTGCCTATTTTCTAATAAAAGGGTATTAAGTGGCTTGGGTATGTTTATTACATGACTACGATTTTACCGGTGATAGATGCAGTAATAGTTGGACATTAAACGTTAGAAGCCTTAAATAGTGGTTAGAGGTCTTGTAGCTAGGACCCACTGACCATTGACAACATTGTTAGGAAACCACCTTGGTAATAGGTCTTAAATGATGGGGTCTACCTTAATTAAGCTCGTAACTGACAAAGTCTGCCTATTTCTCTTTTAAAAGTATTATATAACCCCGCTTCATATTTAAAACTACTAAGTGGCTAATGGGTTTGGAGTTGATATGACTTCATTAATATTTCAAACCTAGGAAAGGGATAAGTATGTAATCATGTGTGCAATGCAAGGTTAGATTAGAATTTCTAACCTTAATGGACATAACAATTAAATGGAAACTTATTTGTATAAGTTTACATTATGGATGGTTCATGTTTTTCCAGTTACTAGAACATTGTTCTAACCCCTCTCCTCATTACAACCCACATGATAGAATTTGGAGGAACATGTCACTGGAGCTGGATGTGCTTTGTTATTAGAGAGTCTTCTTTCTCTCATGCTTGATGCTGATGTGAAATTTGATATCCAAGGAATGCCCTTATTTCCAAAGTAGTAGTCATAGTTAGTATTCTTATCCAATTATTGTTTCTGCTATGAGTTTAGATTTATATCAGTCTTTGATAAATGTTCATGCTTTCCGCTGTGAGTTTTGATTTATATCAACATCTGATAGTGCTCATGCTTATTTTTAGGTACCAAATCAAACGATCTATGCTTTGATGGACTTGGGTTTTGATTTTTGCCAAAATTTGAACCCATCAAGGTGCTGGTTGTTACACAAAGAGTTGTAATCGTGAGTAGTTTAACACGATAAAAACAAATATACTATTTTAAATGTACATAGTCAAGATGCATTGAGACTTATCCATTGGTACTATAATATGTAACTCTCTCCAAATGTTAGGCGGTGTATTACTCCTGACTGCTAGGGCTACCTAAGGGTTACGTACTGATTGTTATTGGATAACTATAGAACGATTCACTCGATAGTTTTCTGTTGGTTAATATAACTAAGTAAAACAGAAAATATAAATGTAACGGATTTACACAGTTCTCTCGACTGGAGAATATTATCAACCTTTAGTATGAAAGCTCAATTTATTACAATCAAATCATGGAATGACATCTATCAAGTGACTGTAGTTGGGTCGAGTAGAAGTATTGGAAGTGAAACACTATTCAAGTGAGGATTCGTCTCCTTGGTTATACAGGTTGGTATCATGGTCAACTCAAGTCGCCACAAACTCAAAGCTCCGGCCAGAGCATTTCAGTTAATTATAATTGTTATTATCGAACCAAGGACTTTGTGTTTGGACCATATAGTTGAACGTGTAATATATTGGAATTTTGATCATTACCAAATTCCATAAATTTAAAGTGATGTGGTTTTGATAAAGAGAATTAGTGTAAATAAAAGTTACAATCGGGTAACGCTTAAGAAAGTGAAATTAGATTTTCCAAGACCAAGTAAGCAATAAATTTGGCTAAAATCTCACACTACCTACTAAGTGACGTGTGAACTTTAATATTCAAATGGTTCGATATTAATCGCTTTACACTGAAGAGTCATATAACTGAAATGATGAATTCCCCTTTGACCAAACGATTTAATTAGTTTATAATTGTCATAAATTAATTAATATTTATGAAATATTAATTATAAAATTTGGTTATGATTTGAGAAATAAATGTTACAAAATATATTTATAATAGTTATAAATATATCAATCGATATACAATATCGATAAGTGAATAAATTTGATTTAATTGCATAATATTTGTTAAGGGCTTAAATAAGTTCAAGGCCCGTTATAGGGTTAAGACTTTCGATTAAAATAAGATAGAATATGTGGCTCAATTGTGATGTAAGGGGGCCTGATTTTGGATGGCCCAGATTAAAGGAGAAAGAGTAGGAGATTGGATCAATTTTCCTTTCCTTTTTATCCACTATATAAGCAAATCTAAGCCTAGTTAGATATAACTTTTGATGCCTCCTCTTCTCTTCTTACTGGTCGAAATTATATCCTAGCCACTTCATCAATACAAACTCAAATCAAGTTAGATCTGATCACTATTTGATAGCTGAAGATCAATGGTTCAAGGACTAGCAATCTACTGAATCGCAAAGGGTTTCAAAGGGGGGAGTTTTTCTTTTCAAGGTGTACTACATGGCTTTGAAATTAAGATATGGTTTTTATCAGATTATAATTTATAATTCTTAGTATAATATTTTATTATATGTGTGTGTATGTATTATATTGTTAATTAGGTAATGATTCTAATATGCAATAATGTTGTCACAAATTAGTTTGGTTATATGCACATATATAAGTGTGTGTGTTTAGAAAAAATCAATTTTTTAATATATATCAGATTAGTGCAGTCGAATATAATAATGATAAAATTAATACTTTATTAAATTAATATATATTATTTAATTATACATATATTGTTTATAATTAATTACAACATCACACTATGGTTAAAATTTGTCATATAATTTTATATACAAAATTTAATAGTACAGTATTAAAATATTTTTACAAATATATAATATTATTTAAATCTTTTTACTATATAAATAAATTACACTTATTTAAACGTTTATAAAAAATAGTTTTTAAATTTTACAAAATTTTATTAATACCAGATAAGCTCTCGAGAAAAAATAAAATAAAGTTTTTGTTATTTTTAGTAATTAATATTTAATTCGTTCGAATATTAATAAACCATTTAAACTTTTATTTGAAAAAAATAAGGTAAAATTTCTCAAATCATTAAATATTATTTATGATTTACTTGAAATTTAGAATTTGAAATAAATTTTCAAAAATAATTTTTTATTAATACATAATTCTGAATGAATATTCAATTAAAATATATCTTAAAATTGTAAAAAAAATAATAAATTATTTCTGAGTTGTGTATATGATCTGGAATTTTATATAAATAATTATATTATTATTTATTTATATATTACATATATATTTATGTGTGTGTATATATTTATATTTATATATTATAATTTAAAAACATTACTTTATTATTATGTATATTTT
Organism: Allium cepa; assembly: GCA_030765085.1. Lineage (NCBI taxonomy): Eukaryota > Viridiplantae > Streptophyta > Magnoliopsida > Asparagales > Amaryllidaceae > Allium > Allium cepa. Next base: position 333,221,140 of record CM060928.1, read on the forward strand.
TGTAGATATATTACACACGATTTTTATAAAATTAATGTTTAAATAATTTATTCATATTTAAACAAATATATTATAAAAATATGTGTGTGTATACATTATTAGTATTTTATTTATAATTTTTTTTTTCAAAGCCAGCCAGTTTAGAGTGACCGTACCATTAGTATATAAAATAGAAACAAGTGTTCTACACATGCATAGAGTAGTTAGACATGGTTTTATAGTGGCTAGACCACTAACCAAATAAGAATAGGTGATAGGCCACAGTGCCTCAATCAACTAAAGACAAAAACGTTATTCCTCAAATGAGGGAGTAACATAACCCACAACAGAATCGTGGTCAATATCATCCATATATCCTACGAAGACGCAAGCAAGACCAGGAACGTAGAAAATAGAATCATACGAGTATATAAAGTTTCAGTCCCAAGAAATATGCTCATGAGTATGCCTATTCCGCTCTCCCATTTCACCATCCGATGCTATAATAAGTTCACCATCCAAAACAAGGTAATATAAACACTGTTGTTCACCTTCATCCCCAGATATAGATGTGAAAAAACAACTTCTGGCAGGATTATATCTCATGCCAAAAAACCAGTGTTCCCAAGATTCCTCATCAAGGACCCAGGAAACAGAGGGACGGGCAGACTGATCAGCCACAACTAGAGGAGCAATAAAGGGAATAAGAGGAATGGTATCAGGGGCGATAAATGGCGGAGCAACATCAGGGACTTGAGGAACACTATCAGACTGGGCCATTGCTAAACACTTCCAAACCTTAGGGACCCAACGCTGGACAAGTGGCTGAAGGAGTGGAACCTTAGGTGGATGAAGAGCGGTGGTCGAGATCTTGCATGAGGCAGCAAGATGAGCACAGGAGTGACAAATAGAGCATATGTCAGGAGCCCAACCGTAACGAACACGAATTTCAGCTATATGACCAACAGCAGGCTGAACACTAATTGAAGAAGGAATCAATTTATCAGGGGTTATTTCAATTAGCGCCTTAGCATATACCAGTCTCTCACGACCTACCGTATTAGAATCAAAGCATTTCAATTTTCTTATTGTGAGCCAAACCAACTAATGCCAACTAGCGGTTGTAAAACTGATGAAATGTGCGAAAAATAAGCCTAAATAGGAATGGATAAAACCCGGTCTATAGCACTAGCCACAAAAGAAGACCAATTGGTGATAATGAAAGGTTTCCCATTAATAAAGGAGGGATCGGCTTCAAGGAAACGTTGACGCTCGTCACTGGAAGAAAATTTGAAAAAAATACATGGAGTTAAAATAAATAACTTGAAGGTCATCCTGGAGCCTTTATAAATGACAACAAAAGGATCTTGCATCACTAATTGCTTGAAGGGGATCTAGGAAAAAACCAACTAAATAACTCGACCAGAATTCAACCTCTGTTTGAAGGGCCTAAGATGGAGGCAGCATAACTCCGTTGACTTCCATTAATAAGATTTTTATATACATATACACACATGCATACATACATATATATATATTTGTTTATTTATTTAAATGTATTATACATTTATATAAATCATTTAAACAAACTTAACGTATACACACACTCACACACAAATATATATATATATATATAATATTTATATATAAGTAATAGTTTATATACATGCACATATTTGGACAATATATACTTACGTATCGGATGAGCTAACATGTCCATTGCGATGTAAATCCCAACATCTATACATGGGCATGTTATAACTTGCATGGGTTGATATTTTACATATGTACACACACATATATGTGTATATGATACCTACATACATACATTTCTTTTTGAAAGTGGGTTAACATTTTAGTAATGGGCTTTGCGACCCAAGCTCCAAATATATAATCGTAGGCAAAAAAACACACTTTACAACAAAGTAAACATTCCAACTTTATACTGAAACATTCCCAAAATAAAAATTAGGTCCAAGCTTCACAAACTTTGGCGGCATCCAAGTCATTGCTTGATTTTTCAATTGATCAACCCTCTAGTTCCAATTCTTCAGTAGTCATTTTTCTCATCCCTCTAAGCTGGTAATTCTATGTCGCTTTACCCTTTCGATTATGATAGTGATATCTCTTACAATTTGTTTAGATGAGACGGACTCTTCTTTTTGCTTGTTGTTGAAAGTCTGTTTGTTCCATTCATGCCAGAGGTGCTACACCGTAGTTGTCAAGCTAATTTTTCCAACTTTCTTCATCAAGTGAGAGATATCTATCAGTTCGTTCGGATATGCTGCTTCTTCTTGAAGATATTTAATTGCATCTGTTTGCAAGCTTTTAAATTTTTGAATGGTCCAAACTTTGTTGTTATATTTTCATTCAAAACATAAATGGTCGTGGGTCTGTTTGTCCCTATTATAGAGTTTGCATGTTGCATTTCTATGATTCCCTAACTTTTAAGTCTATCCTCGGTTAGCAGTCGAAAATTCATAGCTTTGTAGGTTGTATACGCCATTTTTGGGTTGTTCAAATGACTCCATATAATGTTATGCCATTGAACTTTAGCATGTTGATGTCTACATTCCTCCTAAGCATCTTGTATATTAAACTGCCCTTTATTATTACTCTTCCAAGCCCAAATATCACTATTTCTCCTAACGATTAAGGGGATGCCTCCAATTTCCTGCATAAAATTCCTAGTCGCAATTTTCCTGTTAGTTGCCCACTCATTGCTATATATAATGTTTTCCACTTTACATACAGGGGTATTATTAGCAGAATAGTTATCCTATTTGAGTCTAACAATTAAACTACTGCTTTTATTCTAAGGATCTTTCCACAAATCAATTTTTCTCCATTTGCTATCCGACTTTCAATAAGAACTTCAATTGTTCTCTATGTCTCAGAATATGCTTCCAAGTTTTGATGCAATATTATCGGTCTTAATTGTTCAAAATTTATCTTTTAGGTATCTTTCTCTCATCCAACATGTCAACAAATTATTTGATTCAAGAATTTTCCGAGCTAGCTTGAGACCATAAGCCTTTTTTGATTCAAATAGATTTTTCAATCCCACACCTTCTCTTTTTTGGCTTGCATAATTCTTTGTAACTCACCTTGTGTAGACCTCCCTTCCAAATGAAATTGGCACAAACTGCATTAATTTTAGCTATAGAACTATCTAGGATCTAAAAATTTTGCAACTAAAATTTGACTTTAGAAGTAATAACTAAGTGAACAAGTTCAATTCTCCCAGCAAATGATAACAATTTAGATCTCGAGCCTTGTACTTTATCTCTAATACTATTAATTAACTTTCAATATTCAGCATCAGTGATAGTATTATTTGATAGTGGTACGCCAAGATATTTAACTAGTAGCTCCTCCTCAAAAACACCAAGTTTTCCGATGATTTCATCTCAATGTTTTAAACATTAATTCAAGTAATATTTAGTTTTAAGCTCGTTAACCCTAAACTAGCATAGATCTCCATTTGGTTTACAAATCTCATTGATTTTTCCAATAGCCACAGAATTAGCTTTGAAAACAACAAACATATCATCAACATAAACAAGGTATATAACTACAGGATGAATGTTGTATATTGGCTTGATCAATTGTTGATGACATGCAATTTCCATTTGTAGGGAAAACCACTCCATGGCCACAGCAAATAAGTATAGGGAAAGAGGATTCCCCTGCCTGATTCCTCTATTAATGAATTATCCCTTAGGAACCCTATTGATCACAGAGAACTTTGGGATGCATAAACAATGAGCGTTTAAGTTTAAAAGTTTAATAGGAACCCTCACGGACTCAAGCATGTGTAAAATAAACTGTCTATTTACTCTATCATTGGCTTTATGCAAATCTACTTTCATACATACCTTATCAGCTCCTTGTTTATTAAAATCTCTCATCAATTCATGAGCCATTGGAGAATCCTCTGATATAAATCTATCTTTAATAAAAGCACTCTGACATTGGGATATGAAATCAGGTAGCACCTTGTTTAATCTCATATATTTATAATTTTGCTAAAAAATTTATATGTGATTACAACATGCGATAGGTCTGTATTCGTCTATTCTTTCTGGTTTATTCACTTTAGGGATAATTGTTATAAAAGTGTGATTAATTTCCTGAATGAACTCACCAGAATCAAGTGTTCTTGATAAGCTTTAAATGTAATATCTTTCAGGTCTTCCCAGTGCATTTTTAAGAAACCTGCCCCTACGCCATCAAGACCAGGAATGGAGTTATTATGAACGGAGAAGGTGGCCTTTTTCAGTTCCCCTATATTAATAGAAATTGTCAACATTTCAGGACCCTCCAAAGAGATGCGCCTTTTGCACTGAATATGAGGTAATTGTTGTCTCCATTATATAGCTCTATAAAGTATTTGATAGCTTTATCCTCTAAGTCTTGAAAATTATCAACAGCAAGTCCCTGTCCATTAAATAGTTGGATAAATTGTTATAATTTCTCCTTTGTGACATTTTAGTGTAAAAAAATTTAGTGCAATCATCTCCCTCGCTAAGCCACTTTTCCTAAACCTTTTGTCTTAAATCAATAGCTTGTTTATAAAGCCTCCTTCTATTCCAATCTTTTTTCATCTCCTGTTTTTAGCCTCCTTCTATTCCAATCTTTGAGTCTATTCTTCATTCTCTTCACAGTCATGATATACTGAGGCATGAATTTTGTCTCTGGTATACGAACGCCTTAAAATCTACAACATCATTGTATCCATCAGCAAGATGCCAATGATTGGCATATCAAAAGGTCATATATATATATATATATATATATATATATATGCATGTATGCATGTATGCATGTATGTATGTATGTATATCAATATATAAATTAAATAAAACTATATAATTTATGAATTCAAATAAAATAAAAGATTTTATTTAAATAATATTTAGACATGTTCTAAATGAATTTGATTTCATAGGCCCAATAAAGATTCAACATGGTATTTTTTTTGAAATCCAACCATAACTTCCACTACGGATTGGCTCAGTTGCAACAACATGTTCTATGAACTAACAAATGCAAGAAGCATTCGATAACCTTAGTCGATAATGCACCAATGAATAGTTTTGATACTCAAAGCTTCCTATAGGGCTCTTGCATTTGGACAATGGGAAGCCCAACAAAAGATAAACCTTTTTTAAGGGAAATAATTGTTAATGCTTTTCATACGAAAGCTAAGCTTACTTCTATAAGCATAATTAGCAATGGATTATCTATCTTCTGCAATGTAAAACACAAACCAACATATATCTCTTCTTTAAGTGTGTTATGCTAATACTCTATAGTGCAAATTGCTCGCAAATGGCAATTTCCATAGATCTTCTAATGATTCCAAGCAAGGGTGGTAGAAAATTTTCAAAGCATCCATACTAAAAACTCTAAGACCAAAATACTTCTAATATTACTCAAATACCTGTTACTACAATTTGGATTGTGAAAAATAAGGGTATTTGGAAATTTAAGCAAATCAATCTCTGATGTTTAGCATATGATTCATACTTGAATTCTATTTATTATCAATGTGCAGTCTTCGTGAACACTGGTGCAGTTTTATGCTTTTTGTATGCAAGTTTCTCAATTCTTGCCTTTTTCTAATGAGTCATTTTTGTATTAATTATAATTTCGATTAATAGATGGGTTAGGCTCCCTTATCCCACTTAACTTTTGAAAACAAAATTAAAAAATTTTAAGTTGAATGAACTAATATTATGTATTATATTAATTAGGATCTTGCCTAATTTATCTATTTCTCTCATTGTTTTTCAAAAGAAAACCAAGTTTTTCAATGTTCTAGAAAAAATTCCAAGCTTATCTATCTTTTAGTTATGTTATTCCGCATTTTGGCAAGGCCATGATACTAGGAACTTAACAAGAAACCATGGACAGTCCGTCCCGAAGACCGGTTACACACAGGCTCACTATGGATGTCGGTGAATTTTATCCAAGTCTAGATCAAGCTACAATTGATAAGACATGACAAGCAAAGCTATGAAAGCCAACGTTCCAAATTTCAAGTCAATTCGTGTTCGTATACTCAAGATATGATCGATACAATCTAAGAAAAACAACTTGTATGCAACCATCTATTTGTATCCATCAGAAGTCCTGCTTCTTCGTATCCAACAACTGAAAAGCATTTTTTTGAGTCCATCGGAAGTCCTGCATGTTCGTGTCCATCGGCGAGCATTTATTCGTATCCATTAGAATGCATCATTTCGTATCCATCAACTTGAGGGCTATGTTCGAGTCCATCATGCTTCACTAGTTCGTATCCATCAGGTGGCCTTGGTTCGTATCCATCAAGTAATTGTTATTTTGTATCCATCATGAAATCGTTGTTCGTATCCATCATATCGTCAGTCGTTCGTATCCATCAAATTGGAGCGACTTCAATCAATAAGAACAAGACCAGACACTCAATACGAACGGGACGAATTCGATCGATATGAAAAAGACCACGCACTCGATACGAACAGGACGACTTCAACCAATACGAACAAGGCTGCGGTGTATCAATACGAACAAGGCAGTGCGACCGATCGATGCGAACTAAATGGTCAAGATCGATACGAACAAGGAAAAAACCTTGGAGTGACTCATTCAACTCGGCATCGAAAGTCGAGCGATCCAAAAATCAAGCGCCAAATCAACTCGCAGGCATGGCTCAGCATCGAGTCGAAATGATCGATACGAAGAGTATCGATGCGAATTAGGCCGTGAGCAAAAAACTCTAATTTGCATCGATCATAACTTGTAAACCACAAGTCCAAATGCTATGAAATTTTCTTAGGAGCTTACATAAGACCAAAGGAATGTTCATGCCAAGTTTTGGCTCGATTGCATCAAATCTTGATCGATACGAAAAAAATTTGTATCGATCACGGATCAAGCCGGAATCGCGTGGGATCGATCACGTAGGCCCAAGCACATACCAGAAGAAGTCTTTCAAGATCTGAGTGAGATAACTTCAATCTACGCCTATAAATAGCACACCAAAACCAACAGAAAAGGGATCTTTTGGCTCTTTGACGTCCAAACTCTGTTGAAACCATTCTTGCACTTCATAGCTGCTGTTGTACTCGAAATTCATCACTGTAATCCACTGTAATCAGTTGTAACCAGCAAGTGAATATCAATAAAATCATTAACTTCATAGTGGACGTAGACCATACGTCGAACCACACTAAAATCCTACATTTCTGCGTGTTTTTGTCGTTTGTTTTTGAAGTATTTGTCAGATAATCCTCGTTTTACATTTCTATTCTTTAGTTTTATCTCTTCAAATATTTTCAAGAGTGTTGTGTCCAATTTTGATACAAACACTTTGGTGCTATCATTGAGAAAACACAGTTTTTCTCCTACTCTTTTGATCTACTATCGATGCCGGATTGAACAAATCCAAAAAGAAGACCTAGATCTCAAGTTCAGAATCCTTCCAACCTATTCAGATTTGAATCAAATCTAAGAAAGGACTACACCATCCACCATGGTCAACCGCCTCTATAGCTGCAGATCAAGAAGGACGGGACAGACAAAATCTCGTACAACTGCCTCATCCAACTAAAATGCTGCGGACTGTCAGATCCGTCGAATCCTATCACCAGACAAGAGTTCCAGATGCTACTTCAAGAGTTGACACAGACTCGACAACAACTTACTGAACAACTACACGCCAACGCAGAATTGACTAATCAGCTAAACCTCCAAAGGCTTAGGGGATCCAGGTGGGATCATGCCTCTTACTCGTCCACAGAGAGTTCAGCCTCATCCGACTATCATTATAGATATACACGCCCTCGACTGGACATAAGCTACACTCAAGCTATCAGACATTAACCATACACTAAACATTGGACAACCAAGAGTTGGCCTATCAACCAGCTACCAGACTAGACCATCCTCCTGGGGAGGTATTGTTCCTCATTATACCGCAGACATACGCACTACTACCACCGCTGTTGAACCAGGGGTTGATGTCCAGAATCAACCAGATCTGAACCATCGTCGGCATGGACGTACTCTCGAACCCTACATCCCCAGAGACTTGGAACCAAAGAGGCGAGACATGGACCATTGACCGCGTCCGGTCTAGCCTCGCATTGTGGAACCCGACCACATCTTGGCTCAACATGCACAACATGTCCAAATGCCGGATATACCAACGATGATTTGTCAGATGATTCATGAGAGTCATGGTCTCACGAATGACAACTGGGGAATCTCCCGGAGCCATACTCCCTTTATCGACGAAATACTCTATGCCAAACCACCTCGACGATTCAGGATGTCGACTTTTACCAGTCCATGAAAGAAGTTTTGATCCCAATCAACATATCCTGAAGTATGAGTGGGCAATGAGTGCTGCAAAGGCTGACGATGCAGTTAAATGTCGAAGCTTCTTGATTTCTCTAGGGGGCATAGCTACTATGTGTTCACTCGTTTGCCACCCCAATCTATTTCTTGTTTTGACCAACTGGAAACTAAGTTTGTTGAGCAGTTTCGGATGCATGTCGTAAGGCCAAAGAATATTAATACTCTGTCTAGTGTCACTCAAGCTCCTGGAGAGACACTCCGACGTTATTTAGAAAGATTTCATGTTGTATGTGCAGAGATAAGCAATACCAATGACAACTCTATCTTGATGGCATTGACAAAGGGGATTGATCCTAATTCCAAGCTCGAAAATTGGTTGGCTGGGAAGCCTCCAGCATCATTGGATTGTTTTTATTCTAGAGAAGCCCAGTTCTTGGGAAGGAAGGATGCGAAACAGACTAGGAAGAAGGATGACGTGGGTCCTAGTGGTGAAGGAATTTAGAATAATATTGTTGTTAAAAAACCAGGGAGAGTTCTGGAAAGGTGCAGTTAAACATTCAAAACAAGAAAAATCAGCAGAGGAATAATTGAAATCAAAACAAAAAACGAGATCAAAACCGTGGTCCACGACGTAGAGCTCCTATGTTTAATAATTATACTCCTCTGAATACGTCGCTGGAGAAATCTACAAACCTGCAATACTATCCAATACGAGAAGCCTACTCCGAAGCCATCATCGGAGAGGCAGATCGAAACAGGGAAATTTTGTAGGTTTCATGAGAGTTACGGCCACAATACAAATGAATGTCGTCATTTACAAGATCTCATTGAGAAGTTGATTAGAGAGGGGAAGTTGGAACAGTTTGTGCGGACGCCGCAGTTTGGAGGTGGGGGCCTATCGACTCAAAATAATGTACCTAATCAGACAAGACAAGAGGAACCTGCTCGTACCGGCGGGAGGTTAGTAATAAATATTGTAAGTGGTGGTCCTCATCCAGTAAACCGAAGTTGGAGAGAAATGGAGTCGTATGCTAGCTCTATTAGGCATGCAGACTTCGGATGTTGTAGTAGTTGTGATGATGGGGCTCCGGCCAAACAACAGAAGACGATGACTGACGACATCGTGTTCCCAAATAGAGATGTTGATAAGGTCGAAGCCCCCACCATCGATCCACTAGTCATATTAGCTCGGGTAAGTCATGCTTGGATGAAGAGGATCTTGGTTGACAGTGGAAGCTCTATGAATATTTTGTTTAAGCGAGCATATGATCAAATGAAAATGGAAGCAAAAGACTCAAAGCCTTGTCAATCTCGCATTCATGGCTTCAATGGATGCGCTACTATACCTACTGGAGTAGTGGAACTACCAGTGGAATTGGGAGTTGGACAACGTCGGAGAGTCCAGATACTGCAATTTGTTGTGTTGGACATAGACTCCCCTTACAACGCTTTCTTGGGCCGACCGTCCCATGCTGAATTTAGGGAAGCCATTGCCCCATGGTGCTTGACTTTAAAATTCCCCACCGATCATGGGGTTGGAGTCGTTTAAGGAGATCAGACTGCTAGACGAGCCTGTTATGTTGCTAAGCTGCGTGGGGCGCAGCGAAAGGAGAAAGGAAAGGGAGTAGAGGAATTCTCTGCATTCTTTTTGTTGATAATTGACAATTGGTGCCAGGGCCCAGGCCCGGACACCCCAACCAATTCCAAAGGGATCTTGACCCAAGAGATATTGAAAGTGAAGATGAAACTAAAGACAGTCAAGCTTCCCCGACCGAACTGACAATCAATGTCCTGATCGACGATGATGATGATTCAAAGATGGTAAAGATTGGATCTCAGTTAAGCCAACAGACACCGAAGAGATTGGTTGAATTTCTCCGAACAAACCTCGACGTATTCGCCTGGACGCATTCTAGTATGTGTGGGATTTAGTCGGACATCGTGAGCCACACTTTGAATATTGACCCGTGGTATATCCCAGTCAAACAGAAAAGGCATGGTATGGATCCAAAGAGATCTGCTGCCCTTAAAGAAGAGGTAGAAAAGCTTAAAGAAAATAGATTTATCCAAGATGCATTATATCCAGAATGGGTGTCAAATCCTATACTTGTTCGAAAGCCGAATGGAAAATGGAGAACATACGTTGATTACTCAGACTTAAATAAATCTTGTCCTAAAGATAGTTTCCCACATCCTAGAATTGATCAGCTCGTAGACTCAACAGCTGGAATTGAACTCTTACCCTTCATTGATGCATATTCTGGCTACAACCATATACCCATGCACTTACCCGATCAACACATATCAGCTTTATAACTAATCTGAGACTTTACTATTACAGGGTCATGCCATTCGGACTCAAGAACGCTGGTGCTACTTATCAACGATTAGTTAATCGAATGCTTGCCAACCAGATCGAAAAGTCCATGGAGGTATATGTGGATGACATGCTTGTGAAGTCGCGTTTTTCCACTGATCATATCAAAGATTTGGAATCAATGTTCAGTATCCTTCGAGAGTACAGAATGAAGCTCAACCCATTGAAATGCCACTTTGGGGTCGCATCCGGAAATTCCTTGGATTTATAGTCAACGCTCAAGGAATCGAAGCCAATCCCGAAAAGATCTGGCCGATCAGAAATCTTGAAGCTCTGAGAACTATAAAACAAGTCTAGTGCCTTAACGGGAAAGTAGAAGTATTGAGCAGGTTCATTTCAAAATCCATCGAAAAATGCATTCCCTTCTTCGGTCTGATCCGAAAAGGGAAATGAAAATTTGAATAGACCACGGAGTGTGAATGCGAATTTCGAGTACTGATTCAACATCTCTCCACACCACCTATTTTGTCAAGGCCTATCGATCATGAGAAGTTGTACATCTACTTGGCGGTATTGGTAAATGCGATCAGTGCTGCCTTAATTTGGGAGGAAGACCAAGTGCAAAAAACCAGTTTTCTATATTAGCAAATGGTTGACCGGAGCTGAGAGAAATTATACAAAACTAGAGAAGTTACATGATGTTCACGAAGGAAACGTGGCGATCACACCGGGGGGTAAGCTCTCGCTAAGAAAGTGTTCCGATACGGATATTATCGACTGACTGTAAACCGCAATGCAGCATATTACGCCAGGAAATGTGATAAATGTCAAAAGCATGCTCGAATTCTTAAAGCCCCACCTACTGAGTAACCCACTTGGTCAGTCCTTGGCTGTTTGCGGTATGGGACATGGATATCGTTGGCTCTCTACCTCTGGCCAAAGGTAGTGCGAAGTACGCCATCATCGCAGTTGATTACTTTACCAAATGGGCCACAGCTGAACCTCTTGCTACAATCACGAAGAAGAAGGTGATCAACTTTGTAGTCCGCAACATTATCTGCCGATTTGGTCTCTCACATACCATCGTCACTGATAACGAAACCCAGTTCGACAGTGTTGAATTCAAGGATTTCTGTCAACGATTCCGCATTCAAAAGAAATTCTCTACAGTTGCACACCCTTAAGCGAATGGCCATGTTAAAGTTGTTAATAAAGTTATCAAGTCTATTCTAAAGAAACAACTGGAGAAGGCCAGGGGTAAGTGGGTTGATGAACTTCATATGGCTTTATGGGCTTACCGAACAACCCACAAGTCCGCGACCAGACACACTCCATTCTCTCTTTCCTATGGTTCAAAATTTGTTATTCCAGTCGAGATGGAAGTACCTTCTCATCGTATGACTTATTATGATCCAAAGACAAACTCCACACTACTTGCTGAATCCTTGTATTTGTTGGATGAGAAGCACGAAGAGGCTGATTTGAGGGCAGCCGCATACCGAAGTCGAGTCACCCGATTATACAATACCAAGATCCGACCCCGAACCTTTGAACTCAGCGATCTCGTCCTCAAAAGAATCTACCCAGTTCCTTCGCATATAAAACCAATGTGGGAAGGACCGTATGTAATTGAAAGAAAGCTCAGAGATGGCACATTCAAGTATCGACCGTTGACGGTCTTACTTAGCCAAGAGCCTGGAACAGCGAGAGTCTCCGTCGCTACTACACATGATAGGCTTTATTTATTTTAGTCTATTTTTCATCTGCAATTTGTTTCTACATTTCGAAATTTGAATTTGTATTAAGGCAACTGACTTTGCCGTATTTTCTCATTTCAGCGGTAAAATTCCATCTTTTCGAGCCAAAGCTATGATTTATTGAATGTGACATACAACCATCACAATGCACGAAGAGCTAAGTTCCATCATACGGTGGAATTTATACAAATAGGGAGTGGTTGTGATACGACCAACCACTCACTAAGTGAAACCCGAGCTCAGGGGCAAGCCATCACACTCAAGCCAAAGAAGGATTGACACACGACAATCCGTTAACCAACTCCAGTCTCTAGAGTGCGAGCTGGAGTATAAACTTATGAATGTGGTTTCTAAGAGGGCGGATCCATCCACCTAACGATTTTGACCATATCCTAACCAAGTTCGAGGAGGATGGACCTGTCCATCTAACGACCTCACTTGTTAACTCGGGATGGATGTGAATTGACATCCACGATTCTGATAAGTCCATCGTTCTCGGAGTGCGAACGAAATCCTAAAAGCCTTAACAGATGTGACTGACCATCTATCGACCGACTCCAAATTCCCAGAGTGCGAATTGGAGTATAAATATCAACTTCGAATTCAAAAAGTGCGAGTCGGGGTATAGACATCGACTCCAAATTCCCAGAGTGTGAGTTGGAGTATAAACATCAACCAAATTCAAGTTCCAGGAGTGCGAACTGGAGTACAAACTCGACTATCTTGGATTCCCAAAGTGCGAACCAGATTATCGACCACAAATAACTTTGAGTCCCAGAGCATGGTCAGAATATAAACATAAATCGGGTGCGAATGATTACTCGTAAACTAACTTAAGTCCCCAGAGCGTGGACACATAATAAAACTTGACAGGCGTGATCAACCATCGACGTATCAATGCGAATCCCCGGAGCGTGGATGTGATCATTAATGAGTGAGCAAGTGTGATCCGACCACTTGACTCTCACTTGTTTCAATATCGATTCAATGATGTTAAGCTTGACGAAATGAAGTCGAAATGCAATCACTGGCCAATCTTTACAACTCATCCTCGAAACTGGAGGCAGAACTTAAGTGTCGACCATTGGCTGAAGCAGTGCAACATCAAAGTTCAACTTAATCCCGGTCATGACTCGTGTCCATAACTTTCAAACTTGACAAATAAAAACAAAACTCGACTCAAAGGTTGGGACTTCGCAAGTACACTGGACTAGAATTCAAATACTGGAACATTTAAGCAAAATAAAACAATAATTGAGTTGAAGCCAAAAAAGAGTTTCATTTCAACTATCTATGCACAAGTTATTTCCAAAATTCCTACTAGTAGGGGCCGAACCCGCATCTATACACGACCTACAAAAGCTAAAAGAAAATTCCTATCTACTCAAAAATGAGCCGAGGAGGAGGAGCATCTATTCTCTTTTCTTCTTTGGTTTATCCTTTGGTGTGAACCCACTGGAGCCGCCAACAATCTTCCTCTTCGAGCCTTAGCCTTTCGACGGTTGGTCTCCGGTAGGTGACATTATGTCTACCTCCTCCTCTGAGCTCAAATGAATAGGAATACTTCCTACAGGTGGAGTCAAAGGGGTTGGATCCACTACAAGAGGCAGGATAGATGCGCTAGTATCGATAACTGTACCACCGGGTGATATCATTTTCAGTGGAGCGGGGGCAGGTGCCGCCATTCCACCTTCAGAACTACCGCCATGAGTCGCTGCCTCCATTTTAGTATCGATTTCAGCCAATGTCGCTTCCTTATGAATTACTTGAGCCTCGCTGAGGGCATTGGTGGTCGGCATTGAAGAGCCAGTAGCAGGTACATTTCCAACCATAACAAATGATAGGTCCGCAAAAGGGTCACTGTGATGACTGAGAAGTTCCTCCATCATACGTTCATCAAAAGAGAGTGTGCACCCCTGCATTCCATTAACCGATGAAGTCGTTGGTGTGGTAGTTGCCTCAGTAATGATGGCCTCATATGCTGGATGCGATTCTTGAGTTGCGAAAGGCGCAATCGATGTAATTCCAGTCATTGGATAGAAAAAAGATAGACTGTTAGTAAACGCTTCAAATCAAGCCCCTTATTTTGGACATGTATGAAGAATGTTCGGAGTACCTTCCTCGGTTTGGCTCGTGAATGGCTAAACGACTTAATAAGTGTGCTCTCTACCCGAAGGTAACTGCGGTTGTTCCGTATAGTAAGCAAGAATGGATTGGGGATCAACCGCTGGTGCAGATTTAGGTCAGGTTGGAGTAGGAATCTCAATACTTGCATCGTAATGCTCAACACCTGAACCTTCTCCAACCTTCGGGTGTTAGGTGCCGAGCCTCTCCTTTTCGTGTAAAATCATCGACTCGTGGAGAATCTTTCTTTTATCTTCATTCAGCTTAGGATTTTCAACCTCAAACTCGTTAATTGATTCATCTGGATACACCGCCTTCTCCTCCTCAACCAGTCGGCCCCAGGTGTTGTGAAGATGTACTGGATAATTTTCGAGCAGGCTAAGTTCATGTGCTTTAGCAATTAGCATTATAAGTAATGAGGAGATCTTTGATATATCAGCCTCTAGCCTGGACTCCCCGTTCGAACCCTCTCCTAGACCTCGGTCTCCACCATATGGACTTTATCCCTTGTCGCATCCCGCTCACCCTGGAGCACTACGGCCAGTTTGCATGCTTCTTAGGCTGCGTTATTTGCATCATCTCTTTCCTTGATAATTTTGGAGAATTTGGCTTTAAGCTCGTTAAGTTCTTTGAGAGCCGCATCCCGTTCGGCGGTGACCATGGTGTTTCGATGGCCCATCTCCTCCACCAGGGCGTAGTGCGTCTGCCTCATCCTCTTTATGGCTAAGTTCGCCTCGTCGGCCTTTTGAGTGGCCTCTATTTCTGACTTTTGGGAGGACTTGGCTTCGTCATTAAGAACTTGGATGATTCAATCCTTCTGAGCGAGCTCATTTTCTAAATCCTCGATGGTGGCCGCCTGCTCAAAGGTCGGCTTCGATGCTTTCTCCGCGGCTTTCGACCACTCCTTATACTGAGTATAGGTGTCGTGAATATAACCGTGCATCGTATTCTCCGCTTCTGCTTGAATTCTCTTTAAGTGCGGAGGAAAGATGTAGCCATCAAAGAAAATGTTCGGAAAATCCTTCTTCAGTTGTGCGATTCTAATAGCCCCTTCTCCGGTGGGCTCAATAGTAGCCTATTCAGAGACGACAAGAGTTTTGGCCTCGTGACTACGACGGTGTGATTCAGACCTAGAGGATTAGGAAGATGGTTTTTGGCGGGGAGGTTCTGTAGTTTGTTTTCCATAGCTCGAGGGGTGTGTAGAAATTCTAATAGGTGGAGAACGGGATCGAGGTCTATGTCTGTAGTCCCTATCCTTATCCCTATCATATCTTACTTGGCTAGAATATTCATGATCATAATCCCTCTCTGCCACTCTCCTACGTGAGTCATAGTATGTAGAAGACCAACGAGCTGAGCGAAGACTCCCAGTCATCGACCCGCGTCCAGACATTGTACCTGCAAAGTAAGAGAAGCAAAGTTATTAATCTCTTTAAGTAAATAGCTTGCGATCGAAAATCGTGTAGTGCCATGAAGTGTGTATATATGTGCAACCCCCCGACCAACCAGAAATGTCAACCACACTTGTGGGAAGAGACTCGCCTAAGTCTAAGGCACTCTGAAGCTCCTCCAATCCGGCGTCGTGTTGGAGTGACATATAATCCGAAATTGAGATATCGACTAGCCCTTCGAAAAGGTTCTCCACTTGCGAGGGAGGAGCCTACGAAATTCTAGTACCAGTAACAGGGAGAGAGACGATCACATATTTCCATCTCTCAGACTTAGAATGCTTATGGGCTGCGGCCTTGCCTTTTCTCCTTCCCTTAGAATCTTGAAAGGCGTAGAAAGGCCCGACAATGGGTTCATCGTCGGTGTATGTATCTTCGCCATCGCCTTCTTCAGCTATTACAACCCTGGGCGTCTTACGCTTCACTCTTCTAGTCGGGACTGCTCTTAGTGTCCCTTCGAGCCTTATGCTCTGATTTTGCTCAATCAGCCTGATAGTTCCCAAATTTCTGTCTGATAGAACTGAATCAATGTCCCTCATTTCAACTGGAACTTCGTGAAGAACACGAACTATCTCTCTAAAGTGTATACCCTCGGGTCATGGAATTACAGTTGTAAAGAAATGGAGATATTAATTTTGATATCAACTATGGTTATCTCGTTAACAACTTAAAAAGATCACAGCACTCGCATCTGAATAACCATTGGTTGGCAAATCCTGGAGGGCATTAGACATAAAACTGCTCTGTTTTAAAATAACTCAACCTGGTCCAGGAGACGATGAAAATTTGACAATTCCTAACTGACTCTAGGAATGTGAACGAGGGACTATCTCTCCGACTCTTGACATTGAATAAATATCTGATCTCTATCCGGGTCGGTGGTCGAAAAAGATGCTCCATAAATACAACGAATAGGCTGTTCAGCATTGCATATCCATTTGGATGTAGTAGTGATGGAGCTATTCCGAAGAAAGATAACACTTCCTTAATATGTTAGTTAAATGGAGGAAGTGTTCCTGCTGTACATGCATGGCGATTGAAGGCAGTAAACCCCTACGGTGTAAAATGCGATCTATCATTTGGTCCCGAAAATAGCACATCATCCAATGACAAGCCATGCCTTAAGCATATCTATCCCAACATGTCTTCAAAAACGTTGGGCGGTATAGAATCTGGTGGATTGCCGATAAACGTAGCGCCTGATAGCTCATCTGAAGTTGGATCTATAACTTTGGCCTTGATGGTCGGTATCTCGATTGTTAAGGGAAGAGAACTCTGAATTTCCTACCGTTGTGAGCTTGTAGACTCCATAACTAATGAACTTATGAAAAGCCATCATTAGACGATAATAAGCCCGTGTATTCTCCTGTGTGAAGTGCGTGAGTGTGTTGCGCAGTACAGTGCTACAAATTACTTGAGAAATTCTACAGAGTATGAGAAAATATGCAAACGACGAAGCTTTTAAATTCAACTGGAGTGACCGTTATCGCTGATCGTCGCAACCATGTCATCCATTCATTGTTAAAATTCATTTAAGATCAGTTAAGTTACAGTTCCATCGACAAGCTTCGAAGGGCGGTCAAATATGCAGTCCAATGGTCAAGTCCAGTGATGCAAAGATGAAGCTCGTCGGAATCAAGAGTTCGAGTATGCATGAGATTTCGTATCCGTCAAAATCAAAATAGAGATCGATCGAAAAAGTGCTCTGATTTCACATCGATTGAAATTTGTTAACTTCGTGTCGATTGAAGCTCAATAACTTCGTATTCATCGAATTCTAGAGGCTTCGCATCGATAAAAAACATTCACTTCGTATCGATCCAAAACATTCATTTCGTATCGACCATTAAAACCTCAACTTCGTAACGATCAGAATCTGATAGCTTCGTATTGATCGTGTCACTTGGATTTCACATCCAACAGGTTACAACACAGTTCGTATCCATCACAACTATAGTTCGTATCCACACTGATTTGAAATAATAAAAATGAAGTCAAAGGACCAACAATCGACATGAAGTTAAAGGCAAGCGATCGATGCGAAGCTCCAGGTTGAGGATCGATGCGAAATCGAGTTCCTTAAACCTTCATCGATACGAAATCAAAGCCAAGCAACTTTTGGCCAATTCCTTTGTATCCTTCCTCACTCCTTCTTCCACAAATGGACATAACTCCATTCCCTTCCTCCCTTAGCCTTGCTGTGAGCTAGTTCCGGCCTCAACATTACCAGAGATTGGCCATGTATGTGAATGGAGTAACAATTAGATTCGAATCTCATCGTTTTTAACATGATTTCATAGATTTATTACCTGATTATAACGGTTAGTTCGATGGATGGAAAGTTTAGTTCAGTTCAAAGGCAATACAGTTTCCTTTTACTAGGCCTCTTAATCGATACGAAGACAAAGTAGAAAAGAGAATAAGTAAAAGTATTTTAAGTACAGAGCCATGTATTTATATGGGTGTGAAACAAAGAGTAAGAAACGTTTCGCCTCCCAGTCAAAATAACCGGTTTCAACAGGTCGAATGCCTACCAGATAAACAATTACAACAACAAGTAGTTGATCACAATCATAGAACAATCAGTTACAACAGCACACAATACCACAGCTGGCAGACAATAATTCGTATTGCTGATAAATCAGTCAAATATTATATCTTTCGACGAAAAGACAACAATTGGTCAACAGGTCAGACGGAACCATTCAGAATGAATGTTGCAGCTTTTCAAAGCACGTCATGTTCTCACAAGACGTACTTTGGGGGGAAAATGTTATCCCTCCTTTTGGAAAAGTCATGATACCAGGGACTTAATTAGAAACCATGGACAGTCCGTCCCGAAGATCGGTTACACGCGGGCTCACTATGGATGTCGCTGAATTTTATCCAGGTCCAGATCAAGCTACAATTGATATGACATGACAATCAAAGCTATGAAAGGCAACGTTCCAAATTTCAAGTCAATCTGTGTTCGTATACTCAAGATATGATCGATACAATCTGAGAAAACAACTTGTATGCAACCATCTATTTGTATCCATCAGAAGTCCTGCTTCTTCGTATCCATCAACTGAAAAGCATTTTTTGAGTCCATCGGAAGTCCCGCATGTTCGTGTCCATTCGACGAGCATTTATTCATATCCATCGGCGAGCATTTCAAGTTAATTTGAGTTCGTATGCTCAAGATATGATCGATACAATCCGAGGAAATCAACTTCTATGCATCCATCTATTCGTATCCATCAGAAGTCCTGCATCTTCGTATCCATCAATTGAAGAGCATTTGTTCGAGTCCATTGGAAGTCCTTCATGTTCGTGTCCATAGGCAAGCAATTGGTCGTATCCATCGAAACGCATTTTTTTTTCGTATCCATCAACTGAAGGGCTTTGTTCGAGTCCATCAGGCTTCGCTAGTTCGTATCCATCAGATGACCTTGGTTCGTATCCATCAAATAATCGTTATTTCGTATCCGTCATAAAACCGCTGTTCGTATCCATCAGATCAGCGGTCATCGTATTCATCAAGTTGGAGCGACTTCGATCGATACGAACAAGACCACACACTCGATAAGAACAGGACGACTTCGATCAATACAAACAAGACCACGCACTCGATACGAACAGGACGAGTTCAACCGATATGAACAAGGCAGTGCGACCGGTCGATGCGAACAAAACGGTCAAGATTGGTACGAACAAGGCAAAAACCTTGGGGTGACTCGGTCGACTTAGCATCGAAAGTGGAGCGATCCAAAAAACAAGCACTACGTCAACTCGCAAGCACGTGCTCAACATTGAGTCTAAATGATCGATACGAATAGTATCGATGTGAATTGGATCATGACCAAAAAACTCTAATTTGCATCGATCATAACTTGCAATCCACAAGTCCAAATGCTATGAAATTTTCACAGAAGCTTACGTACGAACTAAGGAATGTTCATGCTAAGTTTCGGCTCGATTGGATCAAATCTTGATTGACACGAAATTCGTTTGTATCAATCACGGATCGAGCCGAAATCGCTTGGGATCGATCGCGTGGGCCCAGGCACATGCCAGAAGAAGTGTTTTAAGATCTAAGCGAGATACTTTCAATCTATGCCTATAAATAGCACCCCAGAACCTACAGAAAAGGGATCTTTTGGCTCTTTGACGTCCAGACTCTACCGAAACCATTGTTGCACTTCATAGCTGCTGTTGTACTCGAAATTCATCACTGTAATCCACTGTAATCAGTTGTAACCAGCAAGTGAATATCAATAAAATCATTAACTTCATAGTGGACATAGGCCATACGCCAAACCACTCTGAAATCCTACGTTTCGGCGTGTTTTTATCGTCTGTTTTTGAAGTGTTAGTCAGATAATCCTCTTTTTACATTTCTATTCTTCGTTTTTATCTCTTCAAATACTTTCGAAGAGTGTTGTGCCTAATTTTGATACAAACAAGTTAAAATGGTTAACACAAGGTAACTCAAGATTTATGAATTCATTTTTCCTCCAATGTATGTCTATTTTTCTTTTCAATTTCCAGTCAACTCTTATTTTCTGATCTATATTTTTCTTATCTCATTCTTTCTTTTTTCGAATGAATTTTCAAGATGGATTAAATATAAATACTCTAGGTGAACTCATTTTTCATTTATCTTTCATTAAATAGGCACCGAGTCATCATCATTCTCAGAACTTATGACTCTTCTTCCTCTGCCATCTTTACTTTCAGAATGATGATTTTCCCTCTAAATTTTCAACTAGTAATTCTTTTTTCCTCCTATATATTTTCATTTAAGTCGGAGATATGTAGTTTCTTTTATCTGATTAATTAAACATTTATCGGTCCCTTATTATTTTTCCTTATTTTCTATTTATTTTTTAAAGTACCATATTAAACTCGATATCTTTCATTTTTTTTGGTTGAACTTCATAGAAAATCACCTTTAGTTAAAGAAAAATTACTTCGTAAACCTAATTGGTTCAATACTGATACCATAGAGGATACTCGAACTTTACAAGATAATCAACACATGATAAATTATAATACCAATGTCAGTCTACCTTTTGGTACCAGTGACTCATGACACTACTAATGAAATGAGTAAGAATAATTTTGAGTAGCTCTACTTTAAGGTATAAAATCCATACATATTCTATTATTTTTCTAGAAATGTAATCGCCCATCTATGTGTAGATATATGTACAGTAACCAGCACACAACCCATGGTTAAATTATCATTTTGGAAATTAGTTTAAATTGGTTATTAATTTGTCACTATATTGGTAACATTAAAAGATCATCATTACTTGAAGTGGTTTATAAGGGCAATGAAATCGAGGAAAAACAAAGTTTAACATTGAAAATTAATGTTCAAAAATGAGAATATATTCTTATCATATATGCTACTAGAATGATATAACTAATAAACCATTAAAATGATTATTATCATAAAATGCTATAGATGATATGATAAATTTTTTAATCAACCTTTTCCATATAACTCAGTGGGTCGATCATTATTAGTAACACTTGATGAATTTATGTTCGTCTATACAAAAACATAATGGTTACTTAAGATACTATAACACTTAGCGAAAAGAGATTAATTTGCTAGTCAAGTTGGAAAGAAAAACCTAATATAGAATCAAAGAACAATGCATAATTTGATGCATGTTTAGGTACATCATTAAATACATGTTTTTACAGTACTAATAATATTATCGTATGAGACCCACCAACTTTGACATTACCTTTTATTTTTCATGAAAGACAAAATACTTGAAAATAGGGCTCTTGAAATTTATACTTGAAGTTTGATAAATTAAATGATTGAAGTAATTTTTTATTATAGATATTTAATCTCATTGACATCATATTATTTGGTGAATGTTTGATAAATACACCAATGTGATATTCTTTTAATGCCCTTTTCATTTTTAAACAATTTTCATATCTCATTCTTCGAATGAAAAATGTAACACAATTTTTCTTAATAAATTTAGGTTATAAAACAAAAGCATGTTATATGTATAACTTAATTGCATCTTAACTTGACATACGTAGTTCATTTAATGCTACATTTTCAATGTAACAAAACCCTGTATCTTATCTTTCTATTATATATCTAAGCTGATTTTTTTTAAATTTTCTATAGAATCCCAACTGTCATAATTAATTAATCATTTGTTAACATCATTTTAAAATACTTTGCACTTGCACTAGTCATATCTAAGTATCTTTGCATGCATACATTACACTACATCTCTTTATGAATTATTCATTAGCAAATTTATTAATTGATTAACCAATGACAATTAGTTAATTTAGGAAAATTCTTTTCAAACTCTTAAATGGTCTAGATGGTGCTCTCAAAATTGTTAAAAAAAATAATTTCACTAAAATTATTCCAATTAGTTGTTTTAAAATTTAGGCTTGCTCAGCAACCAGCCCCACGGTTGCATTAAATTTATTAAATAAACAACAATCCTAGGTATTGTTTGCAAGATTTTCTTTCCACGTTACCGTTCTCAACCTGTCCAACGCGTCAGACATGGTAATGATCCATTCTCCCAACAAAGCCCATTGAATAGGGAAGATACGTTGGCGTCTGACGCATCGGATGCGTATGTCGTTTCCCCCTCAATAGCTATTCCTTCTCCCTTCTCCTCCCCATTCTATATATTTCAACTTCATCATCTCTACCTCCATAATTCTAACCAACAAATTAATAGTTTTTATCCATCCATTTGGAAAGCTATTTAGGTATAATTTTACACTTCTATTCATATTTTTTCGAATTAACATTATATATTTTTATGGAATTTTTTGCATTCTTTTGTGGTTTGGAATTTTTGAAATGTAACCCCGAAAGTGCCAACACAATTGGACGTCCTATGCTTTATACTTGAATGTGCTATAGAAGTGTATGATGCCTGCGAAAGTAATAAAAAAGGAGTGCATAATGCCATAAAGGCAAAGTTCAACCGAGCCGAAGAAAACATTCCATTCATTAGACTGATAGACGAAATCAAAATCCGACATATATACGATAGTCTTATAAGAAAAGGGTTTAAATGAAAAATTTGTGCAACAAAAATGGTATTGGCTGGGATATCCAAAGTAAAACTGTTACAGACAGCGAGGATTGGTGAAATGATCTTGTAAAGGTACTTTATATATGGGTTTTAGTTTTTTCAATGTTTTATTAGTTTTTTTGGTTTTTCTTGTAGGAATCTAGATAGTTTTGATTTGAAATAGAGAAAATGGCCGAATAACAACTTAGAGTTTATGCAATAATCATTTCAAGGGACGAATGCAACTGGACAAACATTGTATGTGCCCCCGCTAACTAAGAACCATCGCAACAACATATTCCTTCTCTACACAGACCTAGTTTGATAAAACAAGGGCTTTTGATGGGTTTCATAGTCAGCTAGATGAAATCCACTATGGACAATTTCCAAATTTGAATTCAACCAATCCTCCATTGCAACAAACTCTACACCTTAGTTCATCTTTTGGTGCACATATTAGTGTAAGAAGACGTTGTGGGGAAACCAATGAGAAGTTGTGCGATACCATTGACTGAATGCATGAGAGAATAAAAAAATCTCGCACGAATTAAAATAGTTCGAACACAAACAACGTAGATTCCACAGGAAATTATGTAAACTGTGCAAATATGGTTGTTCACCTTCGACATATTGGAGAAGGAGGAGAATTTGATTTTATTGAAGTAATGATAATTGTTATGCAACAGATAATAGAGATTTATTCAATGTTGTTAACGACAAATTAGAAAAAGTTGGTTGTTGTCGACGATTGCGGAAAAACAGCGCACAAAAGAGTAAAAACGTATTTGATAAACCAAAGTGATGCCAATTTTCAAAATTATGTAGTTCTGTTGTGTTTTATATGCATTGCATCATTGTATTTTTAAGGTATTTTAATTAATTTCAATGTATTTCAATTGTTGTGCTTTTGTTTCATTTCAATTAAACGTATGCTACACAATAAAAATAATAATTAACTAATTATAAATTAGCTAAAGTAAAAATCACACTTCAAATACTCTGCTCAAATGCCCTTTTAGCATCACCAAACACATTCTCCTACCAACCAACTTCCCCACTCGAACATCTCGCTCGAATTCCTCATTTGCTTCAGCAAGATTGGACACGGGACCCCTAGTCTCCAAAACCCTATCCTTAACAAGAGATGCTACAATGCTAGAAAAATAAAGGTCAGGGAAGTGGCGCTTTATGTGGAATTCACGAAGAAGCATTCATTTTTAGTTTAAATAAAACTGAGGGGTATTGCTACTGACACTCCATTTTTGGTTAAGAGGGGACCTTTTCTTGTTTGCACTGCACTAAATTCAAAATCGTTATAAAAGGTAATGTAACAACCTATCCCAAAATGGACTTAATTTCTATCCAATAAATGCTTGTCGAACCTTAGGCCTATTTCAAGGCCAGTTGCTAAGTTGATAAATTTAAAACAATACACAGTACATAGAGTTATCTATCTAAACTTTTAGAATCTCACAGCGGAATGGAAAAAAATATAATATCAGAAATAAGTACCAATTTCGTAAAGAAAGCCATTTCAAAAACATAACAAGTTAAATATTACAACAATGTTTGCATAAAGTCTCCCTAGTACGATATCTCAGAATAACATAATTGTCTGAACTGGATACAATAAAAATACTTAAAAAGCATAAATAAATAAATATAACTGCCATAAGTCTTCATCTCCACCTTTGCCTTCTAAAACTAGCACCGTCTCCTTTAACCTGTGTATTGTAATGAGGAGTGGGTCAAAACAACAAATGTCTAGTGAAATGGAAATCTCAAGCTTTACCATACAGTATTATTTAAATAAGAAATATGTCTTATGTATTTAAGACTATATTAAACGTAGTCACCCTAAATGGTGATGCTACAAACATCAGTAACCAGTAACTTTAATTATAAGCCCAAAGGCCTTTCTAGTCCAATTACAAATTCCTAAAACAATTAATATCAATGATGCAAGAGAAAGCATCCAAACTAATAAATATCCTTTATTGGTTATTAGGCAGACGCTAACCATTTAATACTTATAAAATATGTAGGTCACTGTCCTTTAATACCCAATCCATTTTCAAGTTCTAACGCGACTATCCTTAACGATGCAAGAGAGAACCTCCAAACCAATTAACACCTCTTTCAAGGACTTAGGCAGACTCTGGCCATATAAGATCTATAAAATAGGCAGTCATCGTCATTTAAGACCTAACCCAAGATGGGTCCCTACATGGTGCCCACTAGTTGACATCGTAAGAAATGAAATCTGGTCACTTATACTTATTCTAAAAAAAGCGGGCCCTACCATAACCACTTAATACCACAAACTTAAAGCGGACCCCTCCGAAGGATTTCACCTACCGCATGCAAAATGTAATTTATGACCCATTACCCACTCGTGACGTCTCACATTAGTCGGAACATTAGTAGGTACTGGTAGCCTAATTAACAGGGCAGATTTACTCTACAGAATTGGGACTAACCTCGCGTCCACTGTGGTTATTTACTATAGGCGATGTCCCAAGTTAGTTCGTAAAGTTACACCGCTAGTAGCCAGATTGAACAGGATAGACTTCCATGGAGCTGTGGATTAACCTCGCATCCCTATAACTTAATCATAACTTTTATATATCCACTATATAAAAACATCATCCTACACAAATTATAATGGAGGCCATATAAGGTATCCCCTTATTACGCCCCTAATTAGGGATTAACTCCCCAATTTACACTAACTTACTTTCTATATATTAATGTTATTTACTACCCTATTAATTTTAATCAAAACGTTCAATAATCTATAATTACTATGTTATTATTAACTTTAATAATCAGTATGATATTATATACGTATATTTTACGCATGAAATTTAAAGTCTAATTAGTACGTTACAATAATTTGATAATAATTTTCTTACAAGGTATTTTGAAATATCTACCTTATGCAAACCTACAATTCCAACAAGAACTACTACTACCATAACCAAATAAAATAGATTTGTACAAACATGGAATATCCACACTTGTTCCATATTAATACACTAGAATTCCTTTTCCGTTTTAAAGAACAAATCATTAAAATAAGATTGCCAGTATTAAATTTATACTTTGTATATAACATTTTTAAGTGAGAAAGAAATTCCTTATTTATTTAAGTGGTAGAAATAGGCGCTGCAGACTATAAACAATTCAATTCATATTTTACACACCATTCCTAATTTATTTTCTTTTTAAAGCCTTTAACACTTCAATTCAAAGGGAAATAAGTTAAATTGACCATAGATTATCTAATTCTAATAGTTAATTAGATTCTAATATACCAATACCAAAAACAATTATAATTCAAACATATACAAAGATTGATATTTACTTAGAAAAATTATGAAGGTTTTGGATGTTATGTTTTGATTTTCAAAATTTATCAAGGCACACATCAAATCCAAATAAATAATATTCAATTATAAAAATGTGAAAAACTTGATATTTCCACTCATAGAGAATTGTTTGCTTTCTAACTGGATTTGATTTCACCACGCCTAACTCACTTATAATTCTCCCTTTTTATACAAAAAAGTGAATTGTGTGTGTATATATATATATATTAGATTAATAGTCAAAAACTAGATGAATAGAATCAGGAATCAAAAAAATTAACATCTAAACCTTTCTAAAAAACCTAACTAATTCTAAAATCTAAAGATGAAGAAGAGTTTTGATTTATAATTCTCTTAATCCTTTGTTAGTTCTTCCCCTTTTTTAATATACAACAAATAGATTGTATATATAGAGTAGGTTTCAGAAATTAGAAGATAGAGAGAAGATTGATTGATTCAAATAAGAGATTAGAAATTAGAATTACTTACCTGAAAAGTTTACTATTTTTGAAACCCTAAGGTAAAAGGTTTTGACAGAGCTTCGCTGGTTTTTTCAAAGTTTTATGAAGGAAAAGTAGAGGTCTATTTGTAGAGGTAAGAAGGGACCGAACCGTTGGATCAAAATCAAACAAATCTAGACCATTCAAAAATAACAAAACCTCAACCGCGACTTTCGGGATTGTGTGTTTTCACCCTCAAGAGAAAGACCCCCTATACCCAAGCGGTCGACTACTAGAAGTCAACCCCATGACTAGTGGCGGACCCTTGGGGTCTAAATCCCTTCAGTTTATTAGTTATTTATTACTTAGTTTAATTTAACGTTATGCGTTACTTTAACCCTTGCTTACAGGTTAAGTCTATCTTAACGTTAAATTTTCAAATTCAATTTTTAAAATTCAAACTTCATATTTTTGAATTCAAATTAAAAAATTTAAATTTTAAATTTGAAAACTTCAAACGTTCATAACTTTTTTTTTAACACTGGTTTTAACATATTATATATGGTAATTGAATAGAAAATCGACGCAGACGCAATGGCGCAATTCTCGTGGTCAAATTCTGACATTTACAAAGTTTCTATTTTTAAACTTATTTTAATTACTTAGTTTCTTATTAAATTTTATGGAATATTACATTCTCCCTATCTTAAAAAAGATTTTGCCCCCGAAATCACCAACGGAAGATATTGTAATTGTGACGACCCGTCTTTCAATCCAAAGAAAAACATATCATCAATAAGAAAAGAAAGAGATAGAAAAAGAAAGGATAGAAAGAAAAGAACAACAACATCAGAATCTCACAGCGGAAATGGAATAAAATATAATATTACACATATCCATTGCATAGTTTTACATTTCAGAGTACACAAAATAATACGACTTCATTACATTAGATATTTATGAGAGTCTGTCAAACCATACAATCCAAAATACAACATCAAAATGTCACTACAGCGGATAAGGATAGCTAGGTACGTCTGGTCTCCAACTCCAGCTTCCAAAACATTTGTCAATCCCATCCTGATCTCTTGGCTACTCATAAAAATTTGAGTACCCAAGAGTTTATGAAAAACAAAATAAACTCCGGGTCAGACATGGGTTTGGTGTGAGTAAACAGCTTAAAGTTGTTTAACTTTAAAATAATTTGAAAACAAAAGGTATCACGTAAGACTCCCCAAACATAAACATGGGTAAGTTTTTACCTTACGCTAACCAAAACATTGATAGGAAATCCAGCGATATTATAATAGGGTCTAGGGTTTTCAAGTAAATAGAAAATAGCCGAAATTGTTACATTCATTAAATTCCAGCTACTAGCCACAAAAGTGGGTAATGCAATCAAAACCGTAGGGTCTCATAGGGAAAATGGGTTTTCATCAACGGCAGGGCTACTAGGGTACCGCCCGTCACAGTACGTGGCCTAGA
This sequence comes from Allium cepa, assembly GCA_030765085.1. NCBI lineage: Eukaryota > Viridiplantae > Streptophyta > Magnoliopsida > Asparagales > Amaryllidaceae > Allium > Allium cepa. The sequence goes on from CM060928.1 coordinate 333,249,474, forward strand.
TCACCGTACCGAGGAGCCACCCTAACTCCCCTGCAAAACAAGGCCGGGACCATCCCTTACTAGACAGTCCCGAACAAGACAACCCCGCAGTTATGGCCAACAACTGCCCACACAGCCGAAATAATAAGAGACTTCTAGACAGGGGTAAATCTTGTCCTACTTGGGCATGACCCACTTAACCTTGCTGCACCTCCCCTGTATTAGCCATTCCCGGTTGATGAGGCTTGAGGTTACGTTTACCTTTATAGAACACATCTCTCAGAATGCTCATCGTCCACCAGACGATGTGCTGAAAGCATTCAATCCATACAAGTTCGTTTCAGGTTCGAATAAAACCGAAGGCATTATTTCGTTACACTCATTTTGGAATCACCCTCAGAGTTAACGACAATAACCCTTGCACTCTGAAACTCCATCTCAATCTTTACTTAGAGATATCACGACCTAACGTTTAACTTGGATCGATGTGGTTTTCGGATAATCAAACTTGATTCCCGATCCCGGTCAAGTTGTTTAAGGTTTAAACAATTCATTCAATTTTAAACATGAATTCACACAGCATTATCCACAGATAATAACAAAACATCTATCACAGATATATACAATATCTCATCACAGAATATCTCAGACTATCATCCAACAGATATCAACCAAATTCAGATATTCAATTCAAAACAATCATCCACAAGGAAGCATATCTCTAATTCATATTATAATTAATTTAACTAATTCAAATTAAATTAATTACTTAAGAATTAATCACTTTATCTTGCTTAACCAATCATTAATTAATTAATCACAATCATTTAATTAATTAATCACTTCTTAATTATCCTCATTATCAATTAATAAGTCTTTAATTAATTAATTAATTAACCTTTAACTATCAATTAATAATCTCTAATTATTCATCATTAAAACTTGATTAAAAATTAATCATTCCTTAATTAATTACTAATTAATCCTTATTTAACAATTAATTAATCTTAACTAATTGCTTAATTAATTACAAATTATAAATTAATTCATCTTAATTACTTAATTAATTATAATTAATTAACCTTAATCATTTAATTAATTAATCCTTAATCATTAATTAATTAACTTCTAATTATAAATTAATTAATGTTTAATTACTTAATTAATTAACCCTAATTATTTAATTCTTAATCATTAATTAATTAATCACTATCACTTAATTAATTAATTACTAATCATATATTAATTAATCTTCCATTATTTAATTAATTATCTATTAAAATTAAATTAATCCTTAATTACTTAATTAAATTAATTCTTAATTATCAATTAATTAATCCATAATTAATTAATAATTTAATCTTTATAAATTAATTAACCCAAAATTATTAATCAATTTCACTTTAGTTACTTTATTAATTAAAATAATCTTTAACCATAAAAACTTAATTAACTTTCAAAACAAATCAATTACATTAATTACTTAAAATTATTACATATTTAAAACATTTCCACTTTGTTTAAGCTTGATTACTTTTTAAAGGTTAAATTTAAAAGAATACAAAATCATCTCAAAATTTAGTTATCAAAGTATAAATTACTTTAAATTAAATAGTTTAACATTATCATAAAGTAGTTTAAATAAATTTTAAAATTTAAAATTTAAAACAAGTTTTGAAAAACTTTTCAAACATCACTTGCGTTGGGTTCGACCGACCCAAACTCGAACAAACTCGAGTCCATTCCTCTTCTTCCTTTCCTATTTCTTTTAGCTTAAGTTAAAAATAAACTTCAATTTCATGAATCTGGAAAGAAACACCTTCACACACAAACCTAAGCACGAACAAAACTACAGCATCCCGAGCCAAACGCGAGTCAGAACCGCCCCTACTTGATCATCACTTCGAGTTACTCCTAACACCAACCCTCTCTGACACAATTACTGACACCGTGCACGTGCACGACGCACCAACGCCGCCGCCGCCGCCTCCAGCGACACTGCGTGCAAACTCCCCATCGACCACTGATCTGACACCGACCCCTAACCAGCTATCACGCGACCTAAATCGAAAACGAGGAAGCTCGCACCCATCAGGAACATCCATTTCGCCAGAAAAACCGCCGAACCCAACGACTTCGACCATCGTTCGTCACGAAATTTCGGTCACATCACTGCAAGCCTCCCACGCAACTATCCCCTAAATCTTATGCCACTCGATCCATCCCTTTTTGCCAGTTATGACATTTACAATCGCGACCCAATCCTTGAGTTAAACCCTAATCTCATGTCGTCCGGCCACCTCATCGTTCGAGAACACCTCCGAACATTTTTGCCGTGACCACCCATCATCACTCCATCTCCAGTTGAAACCCTGGCCACCATAGTCCCTCAATCCACCAGAAATTGCCCAAAAAATCTCATCTGGTCATCACCGAAAAACTGCTTCAAACTCGATCTAAAAATCATGATTTTTACTTTGAAAATCATGTTTCACAGAGTTGATTCAAGATATAAAATTGAATCAACAAATTACAATACTTGATTTGAACATGTTATTAAATTTTCTACTGTATCATCTTGATTTCAGAAGATATTCCAACAAATTTTATTTGAATAAAATTTTAAACTTTAATTTATGTTTAAATAAACATACCGTGTTTGAAAACTCACACCTAACAGTGATTTGTTATGGAAATTTTGAATTTTTGTTTTAGTTTTTACTCTATAACTTGGAAACAGAGAAGAATCAGACAGATTCAAACATGCACAGTTCAATACAACATATATACAAAGATTTCACCTATATATATATATACATACATGCAAGACATCAATCATCTCAGAAAATTCACATGCACAAATTTTATTTACTTAAACTTTCTTAATAAAAATTTACTCACCTGTTTGAACAGAGACAGGTTTCTTCCTGTTTCCTGAATTTGATTTTGATCTAAAGCTTAATTGTTGATTTTGCTTTTCAAATCTGAGAAGGCTCCTTGATGATGCCTAATTTTGTGAAAATTTCTGCAGATTTGATGAAGCTTGTATCCCTTGAATAAAACTTTTTGCTGTAATTTGTTTTTTTACAGATTTTTGTTTTGCAAATTTAGGAACTTTGAAATGAGATTTGAATTCTTGTTTAAATTTGGTTGAAAGAGTAAAGATTGATGAATTTTTCAGATTTGTAGTTGAAGTAGTGATTTATTCTTTGTTTTTTTAGAAAATGAGATGGAAAGTTTAAACGAATAAGATGAAATAAACTTTTATAGATAAAATTTTGTTTTATTAAAATTTTAAGAAAATAATTTATAAATGTGACACTTGTCACTAAGCATGATTATTTTCTTAACACATGTCATTAGAGGAATTTACAAATCTACACATGTAATTCTTATGCAAAATAGGTTTTTAAATGTTTTTATAATTAATTTCCAATTTTTTTAAATACATTTTTAATTTATATAAATCAATTCTTTTTAAAGGAAATAAATATAAATCAAATTTTATTTCCAAACAAAATCGTAGAAATACACTTTTAAAATCAAAGTATGATTTAAAATATAAATAACCATATTTTGAATTTCAATTTAACAATCCTAATTCAAATTAATTCTCAAATTCAATTTAAAAATCAAATTTGATATGTACATATAATTTTGACAAATCTATTTCCATTTGTAAATATTAATTCCATTTAAAATCAATATATTTACAACACAGTTATTATTATTGTTTAAAATAATAATTTAATCAATTTTAATTAATTTATTAAAAAGATTATCACATTTAAATTTGGTTTGAAATTCCGGAATATCACATTCTTCCCCCCTTAAAAGAATTTCGTCCCCGAAATTTAAACAAAAGATAATCCAAAATTTTCATTTTATTTCAACAATTCAAGCATACATATCATCCATACACTAGCAACCTATCAAACAAAACATCCAAACAATGATACATCCCATACAAACATCATTAGCTATGCGGACACATATCCGGATAAGCCTTCCTAAAACTATCCAAAGTCTCCCAGGTACAATCTCTGGGATCCTCACTCCACTGGAGTTTAACAAGCTTCACTATCTTGCTTCTAAGTTGCCTCTCGTCTTGATCGACAATCTGAACAGGATGTCTGACAACTGATAAGTCTGGCTCAACCTTTAAGTCTTCCTGCACCGCTGGTTCCACAATAAGAGATGGATCGTGCACGTATTTCCTTAGATGAGATACATGGAAAACATTATGAATTCCAGCCATCCGGATTGGCAATTCAATTTTATAAGCTACGGCACCAATCCTCTCAAGCACTCGGAAAGGACCAATATATCTCGGGGTGAGTTTCCCTGTCTACCCAAATCTTACTGCTCCTTTAATAGGGGAAACTTTCACAAAGACAAAATCACCAATCTCGAACTCCAATTGTCTTCGTCTTTTATCTGCATATTTCTTTTGACGATCCTGAGCAGCTCTCATCCTTTTCTTGATAAGCTCAACTTTAGCAGATGCTTCACGGATCAGATCTGGTTCAAGCATAAGACGGTCTTTCGACTCTATCCAATAGGTTGGGGATCTACACGGTCTTCCATACAGATCTTCATAAGGAGCCATTTTAATACTTGCTTGGTAACTGTTATTATAAGAGAATTCTACAAGATGTAGATGGTCTTCCCATGATCCACCAAAATCCAATACACAGGCTCTCAGCATATCTTCAAGAATTTGATTAAGTCTCTCCGTCTGCCCGTTTGTTTGGGGATGATATGTTGTACTCAATCTTAAACTTGTTCCCATAGCTGATTGCAAAGCCTCCCAGAATTTGCTGGTGAAGATAGGATTTCGATCACTTACAATACTAACCGGAACACCATGCAATATGACTATCTCTCTCAAGAAAATTTCTGGCAGAGAAGCTGCGGTACGGGTTGCCTTAACGGGTATAAAATGAGCGCTTTTAGTTAGGAGATCAACAATCACCCATATTCCTTCATTTCCCTTCTTGGTTCTAGGCAATCCGTCGATGAAATCCATCGAAATCATTTCCCACTTCCACATCGGGATTTCCAAAGGTTGCAACAAGCCGGCTGACTTCTGCTGATCTCCTTTAACTTGCTAGCAGATAGCACAACTATTAACGAAAGCAGCTACATCTTCCTTCATGCCCTTCCACCAAAAGGCTCTCTTCATATACTTATACATTTTTGAGATTCCTAGACGGATATTTAATCTGGAACTGTGACTCTCGGACAACACCTCCTTTCTCAGATCCCTATCATCCGAAACACAAATCCTCCCGTTAATCCTCAATGTTCCTTGGCCATCAATCTCGATACTAGGACACTGACCTTTCCTAACTCTTCTGATAATTTTTTTCAATATTTTATTAGATTCTTGCTTGCTTGAAATCCTTTCCGGAAGAGATGGAACCACTTCCAAAAGAGATAGAACTGCATTCCTGCTAAGAGCGTCTGCCACAACGTTCGCCTTTCCCAGGGTATACAGAATATCCAATTCATACGATGCCAAAAACTCGACCCATTGCTGCTGTCTTAGATTAAGATCCTTTTGAGAGAAAAGATATTTCAACGATTTATGATCCGTGAATAACTCGAACTTCTCTCCCAAAAGATAGTGCCTCCAGATCTTTAAAGCAAAAACAATGGCCAATAGCTCTAGATCGTGTGTAGCGTAATTCCTTTCATGTGGCTTTAATTGCCGACCCGCATACGCAATTACCCTACCATTTTGCATTAGCACTGCTCCCAATCCAACAATATAGGCATCAGTATAAACCTCAAACTTACTCTTCCCCTCCGGAATAGCCAACACAGGAGCACTTGTCAACTTTGCCTTCAGATTCTGAAAAGCCTCCTCACGTTCAGGTGTCCACTTGAATTTATCTCTCTTCCTTGTCAGCTTAGTTAGGTTCGAAGAGATCTTGGAATAATCCTTAATAAACTTCCTGTAGTAGCCAGCCAATCCCAAAAAGCTGCGAACTTCAGTCGGCGTCCGAGGCTGCTTCCACTCCAGAATAGTCTCAACCTTCGCTGGATCTACCGAGATGCCTTCTCCAGAAACAATGTGTCCCAAAAATTTTAGTTCTGATTTCCAAAAATGGCTCTTAGAGAACTTCGCCTTCAAAACTTGCCTTCTCACAGTTTCCAATACTATTCTCAAGTGCTGCTTGTGCTCTTCTTCCGACTTAGAGTAGACCAAGATATCATCGATGAACACCAAAACGAACTTATTGAAAACATCACGAAAGACTCGGTTCATCAGGTCTACAAAGTAGGCAGGAGTGTTGGTTAACCCGAAAGGCATAATCAACCACTCGTAGAAACAATTAGGTCCTCTAAATGCAGTTAAGGGAATACTGTCCTCAGCTACCCTTAACCTATGGAAACCTGATGCTAAATCCAATTGAGAAAAGACTGAAGCTCCATGTAGCTAGTCGAAGAGATCATCAATACGAGGAAGAGGATACTTATTTTGAATGGTCACTTTGTTCAACTCTCGATAGTCTACGCAGAACCTTAGCGACCCATCCGACTTGGTGACAAATATCGCAGCCGAACCCCAACAAGAAAAATTGGGCCTAATCAATCTCTTCTCCAACAGATCTTGAGTTTGCTTCACTAGCTCCTCCCTCTCCCTAGGAGCCATCCTCCTACTAGGCTGAATTATGGATACTGCTCCTGGAACCAAATCTATACGAAACTCTATTTCTCGGTGCGGAGGTAAACACTTAACTTCCTCGAATATATCTGAGAAATCTTAGACCACTTCGATATCTTCAACCTTCTCTTGAGAAGTCTCAACTCCATGTAAAAGACTACTCAAGTGTATTCCAAAGTTATCACACGTTACTCTAGCAATCCTACCCAGATCAGTTTCCAACGAAACTGTTCTCTCATTATAATTTAAGACAGCCTTATACTTATCAAGCCAATCCATCCCAATATAAGGTCAAATCCCTTAAAATCCAACACATAAGGGTCACAAGAAAAACTATGGGATAGATAGGAGATCTTCAAATCCTTACAGATCCTATCTAATTTGGTTACCCCCTATAGGATTAGATACAAAGATGGGATTGTCTACAGTACAAGGGGTAAGAAAGAACTTCTCTACAGATTACAAAGAAATAAAACTCAAAGAAGCACCAAAATCAAACAAAACTTCAATATACTTGCCATCTAAAAGTAATGTACCTTCCAATACTCCCTTGCCTTTAGATGAAGTTGATGGCGCACCTTCCAAAGCAAACACCTTATTCTGCTGGACTTTATGAAGGAGCGGGCAATCCTTAATCATATGACCCGGTTGATGGCAGTTGAAGCAAAGAGATTTCTGAACTAAAGCTAAACCTGGTCCACTATAATGCGGCTGCTGCTGCTTTCTTCCTTGAGGACACTGATTTGTCAAATGCCCGACTTGCTGACAATTATAGAACTTGTGGGGTCCATTGTTGCTTCCAGACTTCTTCTTGTTTTGCCTCTTCCAATTGGGATTGAATTTTCTCTTATTTGGGTTAGAAGAATTCCCTCCCGATGCAGCTACTCGTGCCACTGATCTCTTATTCATCAAATCCTCATATCTTAATGCCATATCAATTAACTCCACAAAAGATCCTTTCAACTGCCCTGTCATCCTTTCATGAAACTCTGGCCTCAATCCTTGCACAAACATCTCATTCTTTTTGATAGGAGTGTCTATAAGCCCTGGACCATAGCAAGATAACTCATTGAATTTGGTTTCGTACTCTGCTATAGTCATGCTTCCTTACTTTAAATTTAGAAAATCCTGATAAAGACGAGTTTTCCCTGCTGTTGGCATGAATTTCTCCTCAAACAATTCCTTAAATTCTTCCCAAGACATATCGTCCTCTGAGATACTGTCACTACATCCCACCAGGCTGCAGCACCTCCTTGTAATTGCCACGAAGCCATTACCCTCTTCTGCTCATCCAATAATTTCATGCTCTTAAAGATTCTCTCACAAGAGCGTAGCCATGCTTGGACCTCAATTATAGTCTCTGACCCTTTAAATGGTCCTCCTCCAAGGTTGACAAAGTCCTTGCATAAGGCAGCAAAACTGACTGGAGGCGGTACTGGATTAACAGCCTCATTATCAGCCTGACCTCTTCTATCATTGGTTGATGTAGTTCCTACATCCCTTCCCCTTTTGCCTCTTGAACTCATTTTGGCTACTTGGACAAGTAACCCAACCAATTTAGATAGGGATATAGTTATATAAGAAAATTACAAATACGCACTCTCAAGGTAGATACTATTCCAGAGCCTAGGTGTTTCTCAACCTATGCTCTGATACCAACTGTGACGACCCATCTTTCAATCCACAGAAAAACGTATCATCAATAAGAAAAGAAAGAGATAGAAATAGAAAGGATTGAAAGAAAAGAACAACAACATCAGAATCTCACAGCGGAAACGGAACAAAATATAATATTACACATATCCATTACATAGTTTTACATGTCATAATACACAAAATAATACGACTTCATTACATTAGATATTTATGAGAGTCTTCCAAACCATACAATCCAAAATACAACATCAAAATGTCACTACAGCGGATAAGGATAGATAGGTACGTCTGGTCTCCAACTTCAGCTTCCAAAACATTTGTCAATCCCAACCTGATCACTTGGCTACTCATAAAAATTTGAGTACCCAAGAGTTTATGAAAAACAAAATAAACTCCGGGTCAGACATGGGTATGGTGTGAGTAAACAAGTTAAAGTTGTTTAACTTCAAAATCATTTGAAAACAAAAGGTACCACGTAAGACTCCCCACACATAAACATGAGTAAGTTTTTACCTTACGCTAACCAAAACATTGATAGGAAATCCAGTGATATTATAATAGGGTCTAGGGTTTTCAAGTAAATAGAAAATAGCCGAAATTGTTACATTCATTAAATTCCAACTACTAGCCACAAAAGTGGGTAATGCAATCAAAACCGTAGGGTCTCGTAGGGAAAATGGGTTTCCATCAATGGAGGACTACTGGGGTATCGCCCGTTACAGTATGTGGCCTAGATCACCGTACCGAGGAGCCACCCTAACTCCCCTACAACACAAGGCCGGAACCATCCCTTACTGGACAGTCTCGAACAAGACAACCCCGCAGTCGTGGCCAATAACTGCCCACACAGCCGAAATAATAAGGCACTTCTAGACAGGGGTAAATCTCGTCCTACTTGGGCATGACCCACTTAACCTTGTTGCACCTCCCCTATTTTAGCCATTCCCGGTTGATGAGGCTTGAGGATACGATTACCTTTATAGAACACATCTCTTAGAATGCCCCTCGTCCACCTGGCGATGTGCTGAAAGCATTCAATCCATACAAGTTCGTTCCAGGTTCAAACAAAACCGAAGGCATTATTTCGTTACACTCATTTTGGAATCACCCTCAGAGTTAACGACAATAACCCTTGCACTCTGAAACTCCATCTCGATCTTTACTTAGAGATGTCACGACCTAACGTTTAACTTGGATCGATATGGTTTTCGGATAATCAAACTTGATTCCCGATCCTCGTCTGATCGAAATCCAAACGTGTCTTAAAGGTCAAGTTGTTTAAGGTTTAAACAATTCATTCAATTTTAAACATGAATTCACACGGCATTATCCAAGATAATAACAAACATCTATCACAGATATATACAATATCTCATCACAGAATATCTCAGACTATCATCCAACAGATATCAACCAAATTCAGATATTCAATTCAAAACAATCATCCATAAGCAAGCATATCTCTAGTTCATATTATAATTAATTTAATTAATTCAAATTAAATTAATTACTTAAGAATTAATCACTTTACCTTGCTTAACCAATCATTTAATTAATTAATCACTTCTTAATTATCCTCGTTATCAATTAATTAATTAATTAACCTTTAACTATCAATTAATAATCTCTAATTTTTCATTACTAAAACTTGATTAAAAATTAATCATTCCTTAATTAATTACTAATTAATCCTTATTTAAAAATTAATTAATCTTAACTAATTGCTTAATTAATTACAAATTATAAATTAATTCATCTTAATTACTTAATTAATTATAATTAATTAACCTTAATCATTTAATTAATTAATCCTTAATCATTAATTAATTAACTTCTAATTATAAATTAATTAATGTTTAATTACTTAATTAATTAACCCTAATTATTTAATTAATTAATTCTTAATCATTAATTAATTAATCGTTATCACTCAATTAATTAATTACTAATCATTTATTAATTAATCTTCCATTATTTAACTAATTATCTATTAAAATTAAATTAATCCTTTAATTAATTACTAATCATTTATTAGTTACTTTATTAATTAAAATAATCTTTAACCATAAAAGCTTAATTAACTTTCAAAACAGATCAATTACATTAATTACTTAAAATTATTACATATTTAAAACATTTGCACTTTGTTTAAACTTAATTACTTTTTAAAAGTTAAATTTAAAAGAATACAAAATCATCTCAAAATTTAGTTATCAAAGTATAAATTACTTTAAATTAAATAGTTTAACATTATCATAAAGTAGTTTAAATAAATTTTAAAATTTAAAACAAGTTTTGAAAAACTTTTTAAACATCACTTGCTTTGGGTTCGACCGACCCAAACTCGAACAAACTCGAGTCCATTCCTCTTCTTCCTTTCCTATTTCTTTTAGCTTAAGTTAAAGCTAAACTTCAATTTCATGAATCTGGAAAGAAAACACCTTCACACACAAACCTAAGCACGAACAAAACTACAGCATCCCGAGCCAAACACGAGTCAGAACCTCCCCTACTCGATCATCACTTCGAGTTACTCCTAACACCAACCCTCTCTGACACAATTACTGACACCGTGCACGTGCACGACGCACCAACGCCGCCGCCGCCTCCAGCGACATTGCGCGCAAACTCCCCATCGACCACTGATCTGACACCGACCCCTGACCAGATATCACGCGACCTCAATCGAAAACGAGGAAGCTCGCACCCATCAGGAACATCCACTTCGCTAGAAAAACCGCCGAACCCAACGACTTCGACCACCGTTTGTCACGGAATTTTTGCCACATCACCGCAAGCCTCCCATGCAACTATCCCCTAAATCTTACGCCACTCGATCCATCCCTTAATTCCCAGTTACGACATTTACAATCGCGACCCAATCCCTGAGTTAAACCCTAATCTCACGTCGTCCGGCCACCTTATCGTTTGAGAACACCTCCGAACATTTTTGCCGTGACCACCCATCATCACTCCATCTCCAGTTGAAGCCCTGACCACCATAGTCCCTCCGTCTACCAGAAATTGCCCAAAAACTCTCTTTTGGTCATCATCGAAAAACTGCTTCAAACTCGATCTAAAAATCATGATTTTTTACTTTAAAAATCATGTTTCACAGAGTTGATTCAAGATATAAAATTGAATCAACAAATTACAATACTTGATTTTAACATGTTATTAAATTTTCTACTGTATCATCTTGATTTCAGAAGATATTCCAACAAATTTTATTTGAATAAAATTTTAAACTTTAATTTATGTTTAAATAAACATACTATGTTTGAAAACTCAAGCCTAACAGTGATTTGTTATGGAAATTTTGAATTTTTGTTTTAGTTTTTACTCTGTAACTTGGAAACATAGAAGAATCAGACACATTCAAACATGCACAGTTCAATACAACATATATACAAAGATTTCACCTATATATATATATATATATATATATATATATGCAAGACATCAATCATCTCAGAAAATTTACATGCACAAATTTTATTTACTTAAACTTTCTTAATAAAAATTTACTCACCTGTTTGAACAAAGACAGGTTTCTTCTTGTTTCCTGAATTTGATTTTGATCTAAAGCTTAATTGTTGATTTTGCTTTTCAAATCTGAGAAGGCTCCTTGATGATGCCTTATTCTGTGAAAATTTCTGCAGATTTGATGAAGCTTGTATCCCTTGAATAAAACTTTTTGCTGTAATTTGTTTTTTTTTTACAGATTTTTGTTTTGCAGATTTAGGAACTTTGAAATGAGATTTGAATTCTTGTTTAAATTTGGTTGAAAGAGTAAAAATTGATGAATTTTTCAGATTTGTAGTTGAAGTAGTGATTTATTCTTTGTTTTTTTAGAAAATGAGATGGTAAGTTTAAATGAAGAAGATGAAATAAACTTTTATAGATAAATGTTTTATTAAAATTTTAAGAAAATAATTTATTAATGTGACACTTGTCACTAAACATGATTATTTTCTTAACACATGTCATTAGAGGAATTTACAAATCTACACATGTAATTCTCATGCAAAATAGGTTTTTAAATGTTTTTATAATTAATTTCCAATTTTTTTAAATACATTTTTAATTTATATAAATCAATTCTTTTTAAAAGAAATAAATATAAATCAAATTTTATATTCTAAATAAAATCATAGAAATACACTTTTAAAATCAAAGTATGATTTAAAATATAAATAACCATATTTTGAATTTTAATTTAAAAATCCAAATTCAAATTAATTCTCAAATTCAATTTAAAAATCAAATTTGATATGTACATATAATTTTAACAAATCTATTTCCACTTGTAAATATTAATTCCATTTAAAATCAATATATTTACAACACAATTATTATTATTGTTTAAAATAACAATCTAATTATTTTTAATTAATTTACTAAAAGATTTTCACATTTAAATTTGGTTTGAAATTCTGGAATATCACAGTAATGCGCACTCAACAACTATGTTATACAACCAATTTAATTACAATAATCTACAAAACCATCTACTCAGCCAAAAATGCAATGCGATTATGTATATAAACATACTATATGTGAGCTTAATCCTAGCGTGAATGTAAGGTAGTGACATATAAGCACGTATGCAAGAATCCTGAATATACATAAAATTCTTTATGGGTGCAATTATAACAGTAAAAAGTGTGGCATCCAGCGCTTACCGTCCAACATAGCAACCACGATGCAACCAAAAACCTATATTTCTGGAGGAAATAATTTACCAAAGGGAGGCTCGGGATGAGAAACATTCACCTTTTCCTCGGTTTTCTATGTGATTTCCACTGAGTCTTCTCCCCATATACTAAAATCAACTTAATTTTCTTCATTATGAAGTCTCTTGATACCCTACGCCACTATATCGGTGAGAGCACGAGGGAGCGACAGGCTTCGTTTCAACATCAGTTAACTGATCAAGCTCTATTACATCTATAATGTCATGTATATATTTTCTTAATTATGGAACATGAAAGAAATCACGAACACCCGCCAACCAATTCCGAAGCTCTACCTAATAAGCAAGTTTTCCCACCCTCTTTAGAATCGCGAAAGGTCCAATGAACCTAGGCACCAACTTTTCAAAAGTGTCAAACCTCATAACTATTCTAAAAGGAGAAACCTTAACGGACACCATGTCCTAACTAAAAACTCAAATTCCTATCTTCACCTATCAGCCTAGGACTCTTGACGGTCATGTGCGGCCCTCAACTGCTGTCCCAACATTTATACCTTCTCCAAGCCCTTCCAAAATCTATGATGCAAACTTCCCATAAATCCTCAACAATTCTTGTTTACCCTTTCCATCTAATCGTCGTTTTGCGGATCGCAAGCGGTGCTAAGACCCAAAGTCATTCCCAAAGTAGATTGCAAGACTCGTCCACAATTCCCTAATAAACAAAAGGTCTCTATCCCTGATAATGCTAACTGGAACTCCATGTAGTTGCACTACTCCTTTAACACACTCCATGCTAGAGATGCCATAATCCTATTACTTCCAACGAAAGAAAAATTAGCCAATCTACCATGACCTATATAGCTTTATTTCTTCTAGACAACCCATTTATAAAGTCGATCGATATATGCTCACATTTCTAAGTCAAAACCTCTAATGATAATGACAATCTTTCGGGCTTGCCTTGTTTAGCTTTAATCCTTTGGCACAACAAATATCTAGAACAAATTCAGTGGCCCTTTCTTCATCTTTGACCAATTGGAAAATCCTCTTTATATCCCTATACACCTTATCACATTCAGGGTGAATGGTGACACTCCATCAGTCTTGGGTTTGAAGCATTCTAACCCAATTTTTCTTACAAACTTCCAGCCTCATTTTTGGTTTATCGCTAGTTAAGTATCTTATGAAATTTCCTACATTATAATGTCCCTTAATATATATTTAGTGGTATGATCCCATCCCTAAAATTAACAGGGTGATTAGGGTTGTTATGATAATGGTTACCGTTACCATTTTGTACATACCATTACCGTACTGTCTTTGCTGGTAAACTAAAATTGTTTACCGTTACCATTACCGATTGACTTGTATACCAATGACTGGTAAACCGATAAACTGGTAACCATTACAATGGTAATGGTAAATTACCATTTGTTTAGAAAAATAATAAGTTGATATATTTTTATTTTGGATGATGCTTTATTATATATCTCATTGGGTCACTTAATAAAGGACATGGAAAAGAAATGTATTTATCATCATTTGAGTTGAATTACTGAAATAAATTGACTATTTCTTTTGCTTCTAAATGTCATAATATAACATCTTACTGAATATCAATGTACTATGAATAGACTGGTATAACACCATTACCATTGGTTTTGAAAAAATATTATCGATGTTTTAACGTAAAAAGGGTAAATTTACCAATACCGTAACGATTATGCCTGTATACCGACTTTACTTTAAAGTCATAAACGATTGACTAGTAATGGTATGGTAATGGTAAATTTACCGTTACCATAACAGCCCTAACGGTGATAAAACATGAACATGGCTTATACCATATCAATTGCTTTTCCCTAAAGGAGACTACTTAGCGATTTCAATCAAAAAACTCTAAAAGAAATTTTTACTGGAAGCTACGCTTAATCATTGACTTGTGTTAATGATATTGGGATTTTAATGCTCCTTATTAATTTAAGATGTACATTCCTAGAATGGCATTCCACCATTACCTACCTTCCTTAATTTTTCTCTCTTAGTTCTAATAAATATCCATTCCCCATATAACTAGTTATTAATGTCAAAATTAACAATCTTTAATCAATCCTCATTATATCCATTTCAACCTATTACCAGTTTCAAAATTTACTTATCATGAGTATTCATTTCCTCCATAAATAACATATTAGATTCTCTCAATTAGTCCCTTAGTTAATTCCTTTTTATCTTATATCAATTACAAATTTATTTCCATTAAATCTGTCACGGTCCAAGAGGTTCGATCTTCGAAAATCGACCTCAATACGTCCACTGTATTACATGCTGAACAGTCGAATGCCGAAAATACCATATTGTTAGGGAAAGAAGAAAGGGGTAGAAAAAGAAAATGGAAATAACAACCCATAATCTTACAATCGCAGCAGAACAATATATTATAGATAACAACTGGTCTTTATACAAAAGAACTATAACTTGTTATTTATACATCACATCATCAGAGTACAACAAAATCAATAGCACAATACTGGATGGTTATAATAACTTGTCTTCACAAAAGCTGAATAAACAGCATACCATATACAGCGGAATATAAATCAGATACGTGATATACGTCTTCATCATCCAGCTCATCTCCTGAGCTCCATAGCATCCTATCTTGTATCTGTAATACTCGATTTGACCCGAGCATTATAATAAAATAACACCCGAGTCAATCTGGAAAACCAGCGTGAGAAAACACACTCAGTTTGAATTATTAAAGTTCAAAACCCTTTGAAAATCAAAGGTATCTTGTAAGCCCATGCCACACATAAACACGAGGGGTTTTTACCTTACGATAACCAAAACACTTTATATTAAAATCATCTGATATTATAATAGTGTCTAAGAACAAATACTTATCCAAATAGCTGAAATGCTTGCATCTCACGTTTCAGCATAGTTGGGCATAATTAAAACCGTATAGTGCTTATTGGAGAATGGATTATAGCTAAATGACTAGGCACTGGAATACCACCTGTCACAGTACATGTCTAGAGACATTGTACCAAGATCAAACCTATCGATCCCTTCCACACAAGACCGGATTATCCCTGACAAGGATAGACCGAATATGCTATCACCCTATGCGTTCCCACCCTTTTCTAGCTCCTTTAACATGTAATGATAATATCCGAGGTTATCTAGAAAGGTGATAGACATACCCTAATTGGGTGATACCCACTTAGCCTTGTTACATCTCCAATGCTTTTCAGTCATTCCCGGTTGATAAGGCTAGAGGTTACAATTACCTTTTTAGAAATATTCACTTAGAATTCTCATCATCCTCCAATGACAATGGACTGATAGCATTCATCCATACAAGTCCGTTCTCGGTTCAAACGGAACTGAAGCCACTATTCCTACTACATCCATTTTGGAAATACCCTTCGGATTAGTAGCGATTAGCCCTTGCACTTCACTGCTCCATCTTCGACTCCATGCTCTTGTCTTCACTATGAGAACATACTCATTGGATCGAAGTGGTTTTCGGAGCACAAATCTGATCTCGGTCTCTTCGAATAACATTCACTTTTTTCGGTAAACTCAACCCCGATTCTCTAGGAAATAAACAGACAAAAATAAGATCAGAGTTCACTACCTAACCGTTTATGGATGGATTTTCTTACAAATGTCCTAGAAGAACGAATCGAGTTTATATGTACAGTATAACACCTCGAATGGTAATTGTACTATATAAATCCCATGCTTCTTCTTGATATTTCCAAAGTTATATTTTGGTCCAGATTTGATAGTCGGTTATTTAACTATCAAATAAACAATCAGTTCGGCCAAAAACTTCATTTTCATGTAAAAAAATCAAGTCTTATTTAAATTTAATTTTATATGAATTAAATCTCTTTATCCAAAAATATACACTTATCTTATCGAATTTGGCATATTCACGAATTATTGTTTCCCTATTCAAAATATTTGAAAATCCTTTTAAATTAATATGAAAAGTACCACTGCGGTATCAAACCATGGATCAGAGTTTAATGGTTACGTCTCTATCCTAGAGAAATCCAAGACTTAACTACAAGCACTCACTACCTCCGATTACGCCACGCGAGTATACTAATACTTCCGGAAAACTCATTTTAGTAATTTTCAAAATAATATATACGAAATTTCCATAATAATTCTCCAAGTAAAACTTTAGACAAAAACCACTTTTAAATAAAGCTGTTATAAAAATATAAATATTTAACAATTATCCTTTAAAATAATGATACTGATTAAACCTTTAATAATATTTAACTACTATAACTAACTTAATTTATAAATACTTTAACTATTTTGAACAACTAAATAATAAATTTTCTGAAACATTCTTATAAGCACTTTTAAATTTTCTAATTAATTACTTAAAAAACTTTCTTTTAAAATATACTTAACTTTTTCGAAAAATATATTTCCAACCAAAATATAGCCAGTCCAATTAATTTATTAACCCCTCTCGATTTATTTCCAACTTACTTTACCTTCCAACTCCATAAATTTCCTTTTTCACATTTTAAAAAATAACATTACTCTTTATTTTTAAAATGATTTACCCATCTTCTTATAAATTTCCACCGTGAATTTAGAATTTTAAACTATCCACTGAAGTATTTATAAAACCTGTTTATAAATCCCATAGTCTCATTTTCCTTTTATAACCATTTAAAATACTTAGGTCGATTTAAAATCGATTTTATGAGTTAAATTCCATTTTAAAATTTATCCTTAGTTAACCCAAACTTATTCTAAAATCCATTAATTCCAGAATCACTTCCTTTTTTATGATTTAAAATCTTATTTAAATCTAGAACATCAATTTCATATTTTATTTCCAAAATTCCCCTTTTATTTTTCCGAAACTATTTCAATCTTAAGCTTAAAAATACATTCTCTTATACATAAAACAATATCGCTTAAGTTCTTATTTTTAAAAAGACCCTTTTATCCATATTAATTAAAAATCTCTTTTTTCCATATCCCGGGATCATTAATAGGACTTTAAAATCCAACTATTTATATTTTCCAAATTCATTACTTTTTAATTTGTTCAACTTTACTATAAATAATTTTCTTTAAATTCCCTTTTTATTTTCCTCTGAAAATTCAATATTCATATTTTCGATATTTAAAATTCCAAGGATCCATCCAACAATACCATAACATCCAATAAACCAACTTTGAAATATAATCTATCACAGATTATTCGAATAATTCATATAACCGAATATGGAAATAATTTCAACATTTTAAAGAAATCCAGTTGGATCCCTCCAACCTGTTTCCCTACATCCACAGATGTTAGCACAAAATAAAAATACCAATCCCAGTACAAGGGGGATATCACGGTATACATGGTTATCCGTTATTATGCAGGGCGCAAAGGGTCTCATCTGCTATATATATATATATATATATATATATATATATATATATATTTGTGTGTGTGTGTGTGGGGTGGATATCAATCACTCCAATATATATACTACTACATAATATCACATTCATCTGATAAATATTTATCCATTCAACAATCAACCAATAATTAATTTTAACTATTAAAATTAATTATGGAAATCCAAAGTTGAGTGAGATTAACTCACCTTGATTTTACTAAAAATCTAGATTTTAAACTAAATAGAACGTCGTTCGATTTACTTTAAAAAAATTCCAAGGTCTCCGAACAATTTCAAATCATTTTCAGAAATGTAAATTCCCCGGCTATGAATTTGACGGGGTCGACTTTTTTTCTCTCTTTACCTCACAAGGCATATTATCCATTTTTTACATTCAATAAATAATAATTTCTTAACTTAATATGAAAATTAACTTAGAAATGAACAAAAAAAGCTCTGCTATTATTAGATGTTATTACCTAAAACCTCGTGTCACCTTCACGCTACTGCTTTTCCTCCATACTTCGTCTGCCCCTTCCAAACGCGCGTGCACACACTCGCCGAACCTCTTATCGACTTCACCGTACCAATCCCATCACATCACACACATAAGCATCACCTCGCTAGACGCGACATCTTGGCCATTTGACCATTATCAGTTCGCGATTCTCTCCAAGTTCGCGATTCTCTCCCAGGTCGCGATTCTCTCCCAGGTCGCGACAACCAAACTCGATTGAAGCTCACAAGTTCGAGGCAACTAAAGGGCCTTCTTCTTATGGCCCTCCTTCATCACCACCCGCCGCCTAGCTCTAGGTTGTTGCCTTCATCGATCGAAGGATGCGACCCCACAATCTCTTCCCTACATCTCGGCCTACGACACAAGTTCGCCTGACCTCGAGACAACCCTTCCCCTTTGGGTTAAAGCCTTCGGTCGATCGCGACTATCTCTATTTTCTTTTTTTCGAATAGATTTCCATTAGGAGGAAGGATGGAACATGATTTCATTTTCTTTGATTTCAAATATGTTTGAACAAAAGGGAAAATAAAAGGGGACTCACGATTTTGTTCTGGCCATTTTTTCTCTGTTTTAGACAATTTTACTACGTGAAATATAACGGAGTGAAGGATTTGATTCTTGCATGTTTGAATGGATCAATAGTGTTTTTGAAAAAAAGAAAAAAGACGGATGTGAAATTTTTTGTCAAATCAATTTCATATATACATATACATATACATATACATATACATACATACATATATATATATATTACAAAACGTCTTGATTTCACAACTTAAAATCTTCACCTCCTATCGAGGCATGCCGCTAGGTGTTTATAATGTTATACCCCTATTTTGAACGTAATAGAAAAAGTTTCGAGCCCTAGTTTGATCGTATGAAGAAGACAGCATTTTGGACCCAATTACTATATTGAATTTTCGATATAAATTTCAGCGCGTTTATATACTGTAAGACCAAACGATAACTCCAAACGCTACAAAATTTGAAATCCGACAATAATACATTATTATGGATTTACTAGTTTCTTTAAATTGAGAGACTGTGCCTCAAAAGGCTATTTTTAAATATCAATTTAAATGATATATTTTCAAAACTAAACAAATCACCTTTAACTTCAATTTTAAAGCTTTATTATCTTCGGTATTACCTATATAAATTTTATAAGCCTTTAAAGTATTTTTAAAAGGCTTAAAACTCTAGATTCAATATTTTACTCAATTACCAGTTATTAAACTCAATAATTAAATTATCCAATAAATAGTGATATTCGAAATAAAAATAAACTTTTAAATATTTAAAATCAATTTAATACTCCAATTTCAAATACCCAAAATTATGGGTCGTTATATTCCTCCCCCCTATAAGAATTTCGTCCTCGAAATTGCTAGGTAAGAAGAATGGTCCAAACCCAATAACTAATTTCTAAAACCAGATAGTTTCAAACAACTTCCTAAAACAATTTTTGTTGAAGACATACTATCACCCTTACTACTTCCCAAACTCATCCATAGATCACAACTAATATTATTTCCTTAATAATTCAAATTATAATTTAAAACCAAATTTTAAATTATCAAAATTTTCTTCAATTTTTTTTTAACTCCTTAAATTTTCGAAAAAATCCGCCAGTGTCTCCCTTGGGCGCCTAGATTGGAACAACTACAGTACTGCCTTTACCGCTCCAAATTATCAAAAGATAACAGAATTCATGTTGCTCAATCAGAAAATCATCAAATTTCATATTACAATTTAAATACATACCTTTTGTAGGGCAATCAAATTTATTTCCGAAATCGAAGACATCAATTTATCATTTGCTTTTAATTACTTGCACCTAGCTTACCAATAATATCCAATCATTTAATTCAAAATTCATTTTAATCACATTTTCATTTTCCAATATTTATTTCACTAAAACCCGTACGATGTACATATATCATCCGTATGCAGTATCAAATATGATCGCTCACTCGATCACATAATTTTCACTTCCGAACTAGTATCGTTCATAGGAATCTTTAGTGTGGACATAGATCTGATTTCTGGATTGGAAACCATCATTCTCCTTGCATAGCTATATACTATGATAGAGAATTTTAGGATCAATCAAAAATCCATATTCAGGATTGACCATCAAAAATCAAGTGAAAAATCCCAACTCGAACTATCTTGAAATTCTGTCCTCGAATGTGGATCAAATCGTTATGCGAATAAAATAAAATTTGTACATCCTACGCATTTTTCTCAATTTGTTTGTCAGCTATACAATTCTCTTTATATTAACATTTATTTTGATTTGCATTCACTTATTCACAATTATCCCTTTTACACAACTTTATTAAATCTTCGTTCACATATCTACTCAGTATATTTCCAATACCAATTTTACTTAAGAGCTTTAGCCCTTATTTTCTTAAGTCTATTATGAATATTTTATACACTTGTTATATTTATTTCACTTCATCACTTAAGCTTTTATATCTATTTTCATTTGAAATAATTTTCAGTTTCATTTACCTGCAAATTACATTAATTTGCTCCTCCACTAATTTATCCAACTAAATAAATTCAATTTCAACAGCTACTTCCATTTGGCCTACTTAGGCTTAATTTCTCAAATTTACTTAATTCAAGTTAATTTTCACTTAAATTTAAATTTCAATTCTTATAAATATTCAAACTTATTTGTATTCCATAAACATTTTTTACTAAACTCCTAGAGTTTTAAACAATTTCTTAAACATTCAAAATCATTTTTGAAATCCTATATATATCCAAAATCAAATTATTCTTTTGCATTCCAAAATCAAACCCGGTTTTGCAAACAAACTCCAATTCAAAACATTCAAGTAGCAATCCCTCCTTGGAAAACTCGAAAATGAACAACGGTGATGTTGCAGTCATCACCGAAATTATTTTCCAGAGACCGAAGTGAGTTCAATGCTTTTATTTCCTTTTAAAACACATTTTAAGTATTTTTATTTCAAATCTCAATGCATTTCATTTCCAATTCAAAAATGTTTCCAAATAATATTACTATTATTTTCACAATTTTGAAAAAACATTTTCAAAACCAACGGGGCTTAAATTCTCAAATTTCCAAATTTCAAATCCTTTAAATTTATATATGAAATATTCCTCTAAGATTTCATTCCAAATTTTAAATCACACTTATAAATTCATATTTACAAATTCCATTTTGTTATCTGAATTATTTCCCTTAACTTTTGGTTATAATCTCAACTTTTATTTCAATTACCACGACAACAAATGATAATAGTTTAATGTTATCATTTCCTAACAACCAAGCAAACCACTTATAACTATAATAATTTTCCAAAAAATTATTCCTCTTATATATAAAAATAATTTGGGTAAAATTATTTCATTTATCCCATTTTAAAGCAATACTGTGTTGAATTATTCTGTTATAGTGTTTAGAGATCCCTATCAATAGCGTTAATTACTCGTATTGACCAGAATCCATAAGCCACTCAACAAACCAATCAACACAATATAAAACAATTTTATGTCCACTAACAAATACGTGCTCGTATGTATTGATACATTCAAACTCATTCTAGGGTGCTACTAACCCTATCTCTAATGAGTAATCCCACCAGAGCCAAGATTCTCGCTTAACCTTCAGCTCTAATACCAAGTGTCACGGTCCGGGAGTTTCGACCTCCAAAAATCTTTATCAATACGTCCACTGTATTGCATGCTGAACAATCGAACGCCGAAAATACCAGATCGTTAGGGAAAGAAGAAAGAGGTGGAAGAAGAAAATAAAAATAACAACATAGAATCTCACAATTGCAGCGGAACAATATATAATAGATAACTACCGGTCTTTATACAAAAGAACTATAACTTATTATTTTTACATTACATCATCAGAGTACAACATAATCAATAACACAATACTGAACAGTTATAATAACTTGTCCTCATAAAAGCTGAATAAACAACAGACCATACACAGCGGAATATAAATCAGATATATGATATACATCTTCGTCATCCAGCTCATCTCCTGAGCCCCATAGCATCATATCATATATCTGCAATACTCTGTCTGACCCGAGCATTATAATAAAATAACACCCAAGTCAGTTAGGAAAACCAGCGTGAGAAAACACACTCGATTTGAATTATTAAAGTTCAAAATTCTTTGAAAATCAAAGGTATCTCGTAAGACCACGCCACACATAAACACGATGGGTTTTTACCTTACGATAACAAAAACATTTCATATCAAAATCATCTGATATATTATAATAGTGTCCAAGTACAAATACTTAGTCAAATAGCTAAAATGCTTGCATCTCACGTTTCAACATAGTTAGGCACAATGAAAACCATACGGCGCTTATTGGAGAATGGATTCCAACTGAATGACTTGGCACTGGAGTACATCTTTCATAGTACATATCTACAAACACTGTACCGAGATCGAACCCTATTGATCACTGCCACACAAGACCGGACTATCCCTGCCCTGGATAGAACGAATATGCTATCACCCTGGTGTTCCCACCCTTTCAGAGCTTCAATCACATGTAGTGATAATATTCGAAGTAATATAGAAAAGTGATAAACATACCGTAATTGGGTGCTATCCAATTAGCCTTGCTGCATCTCCCCTGCTTGTCAGTCATTCCCGGTTGATGAGACTAGAAGCTACAATTACCATTTCAGAAATATTCATTTAGAATATTCATTGTCCTCTAACGAAAATGTACTGATAGCATTTATCCATACAAGTCTGTTCCTAGTCCGAACGGAACCATAGGCACTTTTCCTACTATATCCATTTTGGAATCACCCTTAGGATTAGTAGAAATTAGCCCTTGCACTTTACTGCTCCATCTTCGACTCTATACTCTTGTCTTCACTACGAAAGCGTACTCGTTGGATCGAAGTGGTTTTCGAATCAGAAATCTAATCCCGGTCTCTTCGAAAAACGTTTGGTGTTTTCGGTAAACTCAACCCCTGTTCTCTAGGAAATAAATAGACAAAAATAAGATCGGAGTTCACCTTCTAACCATTTGGGGACGGATTTTCTTGTGAACGTCCTAAAAGAACAAAACGAGTTCATACGTACAGTATAAAACCTCGAACGATAATTGTACCATATAAATCCCATGATTCTTGTAGATATTTCCAAAATTATATT
The DNA here is from genome assembly GCA_030765085.1 of Allium cepa. NCBI lineage: Eukaryota > Viridiplantae > Streptophyta > Magnoliopsida > Asparagales > Amaryllidaceae > Allium > Allium cepa. Next base: position 333,273,618 of record CM060928.1, read on the forward strand.
TTGTTCCAGATTTGATAGCCGGTTATTTAACTATCAAATAAACAATCAATTTGGCCAAAAACTTCATTTTCACTGAAAACAAAACGTCAAGACTTATTTAAAGTTAATTTTCACTAAACTAAATCTCTTTATCCAAAAATATACATTTACCTTATCGAATTCGGCATATTCACAAATTATCTTTTCCCTTTTCAAAATATTTGAAACCCTTTTAAAATAATATGAAAAGCACCACTGCGGTATCAAACCATTGATCATAGTTCAATGGTTACGTCTCTATCTCAGAGAAATCCAATACTTAACTACAGGCACTCATTGCCTCCAATTATGCCACGCGGGTATACCAAAATTTCTTGAAAACTTTATTTAATAATTTTCCAAATAATACTTATGAAATTTCCATAATAATTCTCCAAGCAAAACTTTAGACAGAAACTACTTTTTAAATAAAGCTATTATAAAAATATAAGTATTTAATAATTATCCTTTAAAATAATGATACCGATTAAACCTTTAACAATAATTAACGACTATAACTAACTTAATTCATAAGTACTTTAACAAATTTGAACAACTAAATAATAAATTTTCTAAAACATTCTTATAAACATTTTTAAATTTTCTAATTAATTGCTTAAAAATCTTTCTTTTAAAATATACTTAACATTTTCGAAAAATATATTTCCAACCCAAATATAGCCAGTCCAATTAATTTATAAATCCTTCTCGATTTACTTCCAGCTTAATTTACGTTCCAACTCCAAAAATTTCCTTTTTCACATTTTTGAAAATAACATTACTCTTTATTTTTAAAACGATTTACCCATCTCCTTATAAATTCTCACTATGAATTATAATTTCAAATCATCCACTCATAAATACTTCACTTTATTATAAAACCTATTTATAAATCCCATAGTCTCATTTTTCCTTTTATAACCGTTTAAAATATTAAGTCGATTTAAAATCAATTTTCTAAATTAAATTCCATTTGAAAATTTATTCCTTAGTTAACCCAAACTTATTCTAAAATCCATTAATTCTAGATTCACATCCTTTTTTATGATTTAAAATCTTATTTAAATCTGGAACATCAATTTCATATTTTATTTTCGAAATTCCCCATTTATTTTTCCCAAGCTGTTTAAATCTTAAACCTAAAAATACATTCTCTTATACTTAAAACTATATCGCTTAAGTTCTTATTTTCAAAAAGACCCTTTTATCCACATTAATTCAAAAATCTCTATTTTTCCATATCTTGGGATCATTAAATAGGATTTTAAAATCAAACTATTTATTTTTTCCAAATTCATTACTTTTTAATTTGTCCAACTTTACTATAAATAATTTAATTTGAATTCCCGTTTTATTTTCCTTTGAAAAATCAATATTCATATTTTTGATATTTAAAATTCCAGGGATCCATCCAACAATACCATAACATCTGATAAATCAACTTTGAAATATTATCTATCACCGATTATTCAAATAATTCATATAACTGAATGTGGAAATAATTTCAACATTTTTGAGGAATCCACTTGGATCCTTCCAACCCGTTTCCTTGCATCCATAAATGTTAGCACAAAATAAAAATACTAATCCCACTTCGAGGGGGATGTCGCGGTATATAGGGTGATCCGCTATTATGTGTGGCGCATAGTGTCTCATCCACTATAAATATATATCTGTGTGTGTGCGTGTGCACGCGCGGGAATATCAATCACTCTAACATATATACATACTACTATATAATATGACATTCATCTGATAATTATTTATCCATTCAACGATCAACCAATAATTAATTTTAACTATTAAAATTAAATGCGAAAATCCAAAGTTGAGAGAGATTGACTCACCTTGATTTTATTCGTCGAAAATTTAGATTTTAAACTAAATCGAACATCGTTCGATTTAATTTTAAAAAAATCAACGGTCTCCGAACAATTGATCGAAGAACGCGACCCCACAATCTCTTCCTACATCTCAACCTACGACACAAGTTCGTCTGACCTCACGACAACCCTTTCCCTTTGCGTTGAAGCCTTCGACCGATCGCGACTATCTCTATTTTCTTATTTTTTCAAATGATATCCATTAGGAGGAAGAATGTGAACATGATTTCATTTTCATTGATTTCAAATATGTTCGAGTAGAAGGGAAAACAATAGGAGACTCACGATTTTGTTGTGGCCATTTTTTTCTTCTTCTCTATTTTAGATTGTTCTGCTACGTGAAATATAACGGAGGGAAGGATTTGATTCTTGCGTATTTAAATGGATCAACAGTGTTTTTGAAAAGAAGAAAAAGACTAATGTGAAATTTTTTGTCAAATCAATTTCATATATATATATATATATATATATATATATATTACAAAACGTCTGGATTTCACAGCTTAAAATCTTGACCTCCTATCGAGGCGTGCCGCTAGGCGTTTATATCGTTATACCCCTATTCCGAACGTAATGGAAAAAGTTTTGAGCCCTAATTCGATCATATAGAGAAGATAGCTTTTTGGACTCAATTATTATATTGAACATTCGATATAAATTTCAATGCATTTATATACCGTACGACCAAACGATAACTCCAAATGCTACGAAATTTGCAATCCAACGATAATATACTATTATGATCCAATGAAACTGGTTTCGTCAAATACAAAGACTGCGCCTCGGAAGGCTATTTTAAATATCAATTTAAACAATATATTTTCAAAACTGAATAAATCACCTTTAAATTCAATTTTAAAGCTTTTATTATCATCAGTATGACCAATATAAATTTTATAAGCCTTTAATATATTCTTAACATACTTAAAACTCCAGATTCAATATTTTACCCAATTACTAATTATTAAACTCAATAATTAAATTATCCAATAAATGGTGATATTTGAAATTCAAGTTAAAAATGAACTTTCAAATATTTAAAAGCAATTTAATATTCCATTTTCAAATACCCGAAATTCTGGGTCATTATAAAATCTGTAATTAATGTCCATAAATCTTGGTCCTATAATTATTACGTTGTTTATAATTAGTACGACAACCATTATAAATTATGTTGTTTATATGTTCTTATTTCCAATTATTAATATCGAAATTATAATATTCCTTTCTATATTTCATTTTATTAGAGCTATCCTTTCGAAAAGGATTACCATTAAAAATCTCCATAAATCACCCGTAAGTGATATTTTTTGCTTTGTTAGAAATTACAAGAGATTATTTTCTTTTCATTTATTGAAATAGACACTGTAAACTAAAAAAGGAATATTCATATCTTACACATCTCTTTCCCTTTTTGGTATATCTCTTGTAAATTCAAACGCCGCACATTTATGCATTTAAGGAATTAGGTAATTTATGAAAATTACATGAAGAATGCTCACAATAATCATAATATGAAAATTCATATTCCAAGGGCAACTTAACTTACAACCCAGTAATAGATCTGGAATACCTTTACAACCTTACCAATATTCTACAATTATTTGCTTAGGACTAACTTCAAATTTTCAAACTAGGTAGTGCATACTATTTTTTTTATTCATATCCTGAAACCTTTAACCCATCTTACTTGGATAGTGATCCCTATCTATTCCATATTATATAAACATAGAAATCCACGTTACCTTAGTATGTGCCATTTGAAATTAAAACTTACAAAAGAATTTCCATGTCTCAAAAGAAAACTATTAACCATACTTTTCCAAAAGAATTTCTAACTTTCCAAAAATAGTTTGGGGAAACTGAATTCTTAAAAAGATAAACACCGTGTTTTATTTTATTCCATGCATCTGTTTCATTTTTATTAAAAATTTGGACAAGATCTTTTAAAAATATCTAAACCCAACTTCTCAAAATTTTCAAAATATTTATCGCTATATTCTTAGCCCCAAATTCAATGGTTCTAAAATTAATTAGTGAACTAATTTCCTTTCTTAGTCACTTTTTCCTTAAAAACCATCTTTAAAAGTAGAGTCTTTAACTCTGAACACACAAAAACTCAATTATCGAACAAAACTTATTATTAAATTAAAATTCAAAAAGGATTGTGTAATTCCCCTCTCAAAACTTTCTACATCAAAGATTTATTCTTTTGAAAGTTAGTCTTTTAGTTCAAAATATTCAAAAACATCTTCTATAATTTTAGACAATGAAAAGTGAAGTAGACACAGTAAACTCCTATTCCAACATTTTCGTACACCATTCTCATTATTTCTTCTATATTATCTCTAACTAGATAACTAATCATATTTTATAAGTTCCTATTGCTATTCTTATCCGAATCTCTCACCATTGCCTTTGTTTATCGTTTTCTACTTACATGGCTTCTTTATCATTTTTAATTAGATTCCATTTCTATTTTTCTTTTAAAAAGTATGTTAAAGAACTTTCAAATTTACGAAATAGGAAAAATCATCAAATCCAACATATGCTCTACTTTACATTTACTTCGAAAAGAAGAATCACTTTATTGAAAAACACTCTTTAAACTGGAAACCCCTTAACCCAACAAATTTTAAAATAGGAGTTTTAGAAATTAAAAACCCTTTTTTATTGCCAAAAACCTTTTAATCAAAACCTTTGACTCCACGACTTCTTTTTATTCAATAATCTTTGCCTTAACAAAATTTCTAGTTTATGAATTTCCAAAATTCCATTTTTTTTCAAAACAATAGCTCCTCAATAAATCCCTTGAAAAAAATTTCAAAACAATTCAAGGAAGTTTCCAAAGAAAAACTTTTTATCAAATTTTTCTCGTGGAGTTAGATTTTAGAAATTCTTTTCAAAGCAATAATTGTTTTCTCTATTGCATTTTTTCATCCTTTACTTCTGAATGTTTACAACTATACTACCTAGTAATATTTAATTAATGCCTAACATTTTTATTTATCATTCCCATAAATGTCACTTGGTCTGTATTAAATGGTTATTACCTTAACGGATGTTTCCTAAAGGCATTTATATACTTATTCAACTTTTACTTTAATGGTCTTATAAATCTATTTAATTTCTTGTAACTCCTTACTTATTACACAATCGTTATCTATTAAACTTTTAGAATTACAACCTTTCCAGTTCCATAATCCCATAATTACTTAACGATCTCTTTAATCAGTACATTCATATCCTAATTAAATTATTATAACTCCCAATTTATTATACACTTATTGCCCTATTAATTTTAGAGTGATAATCTATTCCATTTACATTTCTTAAAATACGACCTCCGTCGCACAATCCTTACTCTGCTGTTTCTTTTCCAACCCATAGTTTCCTCGCCCACTAGAAGTATGGTCCAACTACTTCTATGGTTAGAAATTATAGAGTAAATTCAAACTAGGTATATCTATATATATTGATTTTTGAAAAATACTTTCAAAAATAACAAATATGCCACTCATATGTATTTATATCCATGTTGATCGAGTGACCTAAGCTATGATACCAAATGTAATAACCCACCCTATACAGACCTAGTTTTGATCCAATAACAGCCCATTGAACCTTAGGCCTATCTCAAGGCAAGTTGTTAGGTTGATAAAATTAAAGCAATACAAAGTACACACATTAATCTGTCTATACTTTCAGAATCACAAAGAGGAATGAATAAAATATAATATCAGAAACAAGTACCCATTTCATAAAGAAAACCATTTCAGAAACATAACATGTTAAATATTAAAACATATTTACATAAAGTCTCCATAGTACAATATCTTCGAATAAAATAACTGTGTGAACTGGGTACAATAAAAATACTTAAAAGTGTGTGTATGTATAACTACCATAAGTCTTCGTCTCCACCTTCGCCTTCTAAAATCAACACTACCTCCTCTAATCTGTGAGTTGTAATTAGGAGTGGGTCAAAATAACAAATGTCTGGTGAAATGGAAATCTCAAGCTTTATATAATTGTACTTGGACAGTATTTAAATAAGAAATATTCTTATGTATTTAGGACTATAAAAATGTAATAGTCGCCCTAAATGGTGGTGCTACAAATACCAATAACTTTAACTATAAGCCTAAAGGCCTTTTCAGGCCTGAAATTCTAATGTAATTAACATCAGTGATGCAAAAGAAAGCATCCAAACCAACAAATACACTTTATCGGTGATTAGGCAGACACCAACATTTAAAGCCTATAATATAGTCAGGTCCCCGTCCTTTAATACCTAACCAATTTCCAAATTCTAATGCAACTATTCTTAATGATGCAAGAGAGAACCTTCAAACCACTTGATATCTCTTTTCTGTAACTTAGGCAGACTCTGACCAGTTAAGATCAATAAAATAGGCAAGTTCCTATCATCTAAGTCCTAACCCCCTACATGGTTCTCACTAGTTGACATCGTAAGAAATCCTATCGAGTTACCTAATACTTCTCCTAAAAAGAGATGGGTCCTACCATAACCAGTTAATAGTTCAAACCTGAAGGACGCCCCTCTCAAGGATTTCGCCTACCGCATCCAAAACACAATTTATGACCCATAACCCACTTGTGACATCTCACATTAGTCAGATTATTCATAGGAATTGGTAGCCAGATTAACTGGGCAGGTCTACCCTATAGAATTGAGACTAACCTCACATCCACTGTGGTTATTCATTATAGGTGATATCCTATAATAGTCCACAAAGCCACACCGTTGATACCTAGATTTAACTACGTAGACTTTCATATAGCTTTGGACTAACATTGCATCCCTTTAACTTAGTCATAACTTATATGTATATCTGCTATATACATACATCATCCTACACAAATAATAATTGAGGCCATATAAGGTATCCACTTATTATGCCGTTAATTAGGGATTGATTCCCTAATTTACACTAGCTTACTTTCTAAAAATTAATGTTATTTACTACCTTATTAATTCTAATCAATATGTTCAATACGCTATAACTATTATGTTATTATAAATTTTAATAATTAGTATGTTAATATTATATACATATATTTTTATGCATGGAAGTTAAAGTCTAGTGAGTATGTTACAATAATTTGATAATAATTTGCTTACAAGGTATTTTGAAATATCAATCTTATACAAATCTACAATTCCAATAAGAATTGCTACTACCATGGCTAAATAAAATAGATTTGTAAAAACATAGAATATCTACACTTATTCCATATTAATACACTAGAATCCCTTTTCTATTTTAAAAAACAGATCATCACAAATTAAATTGCGTATATTCAATTCAACCGTTGTATACAAATTTTAAATTGAGAAAGGAATTCCGTATTTATTTAAGTGGTAAAAATAGGCAGTGAGGGATACAAATAATTCAATTCATAATTTACACACCATTTCTATTTTTTTCTTCTCTTTGAACCCTTGAACACTTCAATTCAAAAGAGGGAAACATGTTAAATAAACCATAGATTATTTAATTCTAATAGTTAATTAGATTCTAATATACCAAGCAAAAACAATTATAATTCCAACATATTCAAAGATTGATATTTACTTAGGAAAATTGGGAGTTATGTTTTCGTTTCCATTCCTAAAGCTTACATCAAATCCAAATAAATACTATTCAATTATAAAAATGTGAAAAACTTGATATTTCCACTCAATGAGAATTGTTTGCTTCTTAACTGGATCTGATTTCACCATGCCTAACTCTCTTTCAGATCTTTCCCTTTATGCAATAAAGTGAAATTTTTATAGAGATTAGATTAATAATCCAAAAATAGAGGAATATAATTTGGAATCAAAAGAATTAACATCTAAATCATTTACCTAAAAATCTTAACTGATTCTGGAATTTAAAGCAGAAGAAAAGGAGATCTGATTTTGTCACGATCGGGATTTTTGACCTTCGAAAGTCGACAGTAATACATCCTTAATATTCACATATCGCAATTTCAAGTGTCATAAAACCCGACCGTTAAGGAAAAGAAGAAAATAAAGATAGAACTGAATCATACATGAATTGAATAACATATAATCTTTACAGTGGAAATTTTTAATACATTCATCAGGGTTTAACTTAACATCAACATGGATAGTTATAAATCTCTATCCTTACAAATGCATAATACAATCGTACATAAGTATGGTGGAAATGGATAAAATCTTTAAAAGAATCTTTTAGCTTCATGCTTCATGCTCTTTCAAAATGCTCCAAACTAAACCTGACTACTAGGCTGCTCAAAAATATAGGGCATCTAAAGTTTAAGGGAAAGAAAATAAAATCTGTGTCAGTCAAGGAACTGGTGTGAAAAACTCAAAATATGAGTATTTGAAAACAAATAGTATGTTATAAGAACACGTCGCACATAAACACAGAACAAGTTTTTTCCTTAAGATAACTAAAGCATTTCTATGTGAAATTCAGTGATATTATTTTTAATGACATTCTTTGAAAACCTTTCAAATAAACATATTCAAATAACTGAAATTGTTATATTGGTTAAATTTAACAGCATAATAGTTTACAACTAAAACCAAAGGCACATATTGGAGAATGGATTTCCAACGAATAGCAAGGTAAGGGGCTACCATCCGTACAGTAATTTCTAGAGGAATGTACCGAGGAACGACATCTTCGAAACCTCTACAAATTAAGACCAGCTTACCTGCAGACCCATCTGGTGGTAGATAAAAACGAATATGAAAACACCTCGGCCTTCCCGACATATTTGAAACGTCTCATAGCATACACCAAAAAATTTAAACCCGACGTTATAGTAGGTAGAAATAAATAAATCTAGAAAGGTGATATCATGCCCTAATGATTGCGATCCACTTAGCCTTAAAGCAGCCTCTGTTTCACAATTCCTCAAGTGTAAGGCTAGAGGTAATGTTTACCTTTCTTAGAATATTTTCAATTAAAATGCCAAATTGCCATTTCCAATAACACACTATTGACTTCCACAAAAGTAAAACCTTTGAGCTCGTATGTCTTCGAAAAGGGTGTTAAGTATAAGAGGGGTTACCTCCTACACCAAATAGATGTACGTTTGTAAAGATGAATGCACTATGACCTTAGAAATGCAAGGTCAAACATTCATCCATACAAGTCCAGGAATAGGACAAGCCAAAGGAACTCTCCTACCATATTCTATTGGGCATTACCCCTAGGATTAGTATCTAGTAGTCCTCGCATATGAAGGTCCCAAAATAAAGGGACCGCTGTTATTTATTTATCTTGGAAGCTACTCCAAAATTATCAACAAGAAATCCTTCTGTTATGAAGATCCCCTCCATTAACTTCATTGTCTTTAACATGTCTTCACTTTCGAACTCGTAAATTGTTCGAAGTCGTTTACGAATAGGAATGCCCAAATCTAATCCAGGTTTCTCTGAACCAATCATCGATAAAAGGATGTTAAGTGGATGGTTAATATTCCATTAATTAGTATCTTTTTATCCAAAATATCTTCTTAGAGATATTTATCTTTTTAAAACCATTTCTCTTCAATATGCACGGAATCATTGAACCTCATTCAAATCTTTGTTTAACTAAAACCTTTTTAAATCTTGGAGAAATTCCACATCATTTTATCTTTACTTAGGAAAATATATCCAAATCATTAAATCTTAACAAAGATTTCTTATTTCGAAATCATAACTTTTGGACGGGTCAAAAACAATATTATTTAAGACATCGTTTACTATAAAGCCAAAATAATTAATTTTAAGTATAGGAATTAAATTAATTCTAAACTATTTATTTAAATCTTGACAAAAGATTTTATATTTCCAAGACATATATTTTTAATAGATTGAAACCATGTTATCCAAAATGGTAAATCTAAATTATTAGTATTCGAGTAAAACAGATCCATATAAATTATACTAATTTTACTAAACATCAATTTCCTTGTTCAACCTTTACTATCCATCGAATAGCAAAGAAATCACCTTTTAAATTCACACAAATGGTACATGTTCCCTTCTTGGAATTAAATACCAAGTATAAGAAGATTATATGATCCTAGTTGTATTACATTTGGAAAAAATTTATCTTTTATGCTTGTCTCGTTTTCTATATTTCAACCTTATCTATTCCTCGTCCAAGAAATAGGTTAAGTGAGCCAAGGCATTGGTTGCTCTTGAACATATCCTTAGTTTAAGCACCACCCATCTGTATCTCACGAGTAGAAAAATCTAGTTTGCTCATCGGCATTTAGAGTCAAGATTAAATCAGTTATTTATAACTGCTTTTCTTCAAATCATTTATTTAAACTCTTTAAATAAATTATAAAACCTCCACATTATCTATAAAATACTAGATTATTTATTTGAAAATATTTATAAAATATTTAGGAAAGAATACTTAAGCTTGAAGCCATATTTCAAAAGTCATTAAAAGTGCTGAAAAAAGTGTTGCGAATAGTGTTGCGGATAGTGCTTTTAAGGCATACTTAATCAAAACAACTTTTCGATCGCTTAGAAATCCCGTTTTATTACTCAAATATTTTTAAAAAAAAATTAACATATTATATAATATATTCCATATTTATTTTAAATTAAGATATCAATTTTAAAGAATTTATCGCTTTGGTTTCCGAACTGCTAAACCACGACTATTTTGAAAATCTGATTTACTCATATTTCAAAATATAATAAACAAAATCTTGATCCTTTTATTTTGTATGAAAACTATGATTATAAGAGTTTCAAAAATTCTTATTTTAAAGAACTCCGACTTCGAGTTCATCATATAAATGGATTTAACTTTCTATGGCACGAATCGAGAACTACCGTTACGTGACGCACCTATTTTTGACTCAATTTTCATAACTTTTCAAAAACATCACCAAATTGAATTTTCATGTTTATAAATCATTTTAAATTATTTTAAAGAGGTTTAATGATTCCATATTGCTTTTATAACTTAATTCGAAAAGTGATTTCCTTATGTTGTATCGACGTGTATTTAAAGTGACTTCTTTACACAATTAAATAACTATAGTAAACAACCAAACTTGATGACTAAAGCATAGTAAACATCCATAATAATCATATCACATTATCATCACATGTACATAGATACAAATAGAGGCACCTTTATTGAATTTTAAACTTAGGAAAATGAACTACAGCTTCGCTATGATCGAATCTAAGTTTATGGAGTCAAGCCTAGGACCTCAGGATAGCCACGGTCTAGCTTGGAATAGGTTGTGAGAAATGCGGATTATGGATCTTAAGGCTAGAGGGGGTGAATAGTGTTTTAAGGAATTACTAATTCTTTTTGGGTTTATATTATTCTGAACACAAATGTATGCAATATTCAGACACAGATATGATCACAGAATCAACCACAGATGAATAAATAAAGTAAAAGCAATAATGGAAAGAACACACCGGATTTTATACTGGTTCAAAGTTACCCTACATCCAGTCCCGCACACCAGTACGGATTTCCTTTCAAAATCAATTATTACAATTACACCCTCGATTTCAAGGCCATGAGGTACACCACTCCAGATTCACAATCCTCTGGGTAGAGATACTTGATTTTACGGGCAACAAGTTCACCCAATTGATTTCATAGCACTGGTATCTTGTTGAGATAGTGATAGAGAATTAAACCAGAAATGATCTAGTTAGATTCAATGGTGATTTCGGTAGAGTAATGGTAAAAAATATATAAAGAAATGTGGAACAAGAAGAAGAGGGGTGAAATCAGAGAATATATATATATATATATTCGTTTAAAAAAGCCCTTATTTATAGTAGAACGCCAGCCATGTCCATTCGTGAAGGGGTATGACGATTAGACACTTCCTTTGAAATACAAAATTTTGAATTAAACTGCCACCTTTGTTGAATATGCGCTTATATGATTTTTGTTTGATGATAATAAACATATATACATTCGTTTAAATGTATTTGATAATATACTATTTTATTTTTCACAGATTAAATAAATATTTGCTGAATAAAATAAATAACATGGAATTTGAATTCAAACGAATATTTTATTCAAACAAATATTTATTACAATTTTGAATAGTATACAAATTCAAGCTCTCACTATTCACTATACTACTTTGATACAAACTCAATTACATCACTATTTTACATATCATCACCTCACTACATATCACTCACACTCGTATTTATCTTCAACTTTCTTCCAGTTAGAATCCAGCGTCTGAGTAATCTGCAAAAATATACACTAACACGGTAAAATTGAAAAAGAAATATTTTTGCAATATAAAATGAAATATGATTTTTGAAAATACGATTTGCCTCAGTTATTTGGGTTGTTCGTCATAATTTAAATTTGAATTCATCATACACGAACAACTTGTGACATACACAGTGTATTACTGTATATGCCACAAGGCCGTGCACGCCGATATATACACTTGATAATGCTACAGGGACAGGTGAGCACAAGGTCAAACCCAAATATACGGACAGGTTCAACTCAGGTGCAATAAACTCAAAAATACGACACGAGCACAAGGTCAAATTCGAGTTTTGAAACTGGATTCAACACAAGTGAACATGACAAGAAACAGTTCAATATGAAATGATGAACATGCAGTCAACAAGTGACAACATTCTTCAATGACCAAAGTATGGCAAATGCGAAATGCAGATACAAACTACAAAGAACATCAACAATGACCAATGAACAAAGACTCCAAACCTACAAAACTGCATGCACACGGCAGCTATAAAGTGCAAAGGCCATGATCAAGCCAACACAGCAACAAATGAGACAACAACTTCAAACTCACATATGTCCGGATTAGATACAATCCAGATATGCAACTCAAAGCTTCAAGACAGTACAACTACAACTCGATGCAATTGACACAATCAACTGTACTGGACAATACAAGGAAATGAAGATTGCAGCAATATACAGATGAACAAAATGACCAACTGCAACAATGCAAACAATATAAACAGTGAAGAAAATGGACGGCAAACATGACAAGAGACCAAAGTGCAACAGGATGAACGGCAAAGCCAAGCATGATACGAGTGAACAAGTATGGCAGCATGCAAATGCATCAAAGCACAAAAGTGCACAGCAACCATCATGAACACAGTGAAGACAACAAAGGCAGTGCACATGTGAATCAAGTGACCAACCAGAAGCTACTGAAGGCAACCACAAGTACAGGTTAAACCAACACAGAAATACACAAGCACAAAGTAGTGAAACTCCAATGACTCAAGCAACATGTCCAGGTACAACATGACAATGCTCAAAGACACAGTACACATGTATGCAGTGACACAATAATACACATAAAGACCAACAATTATGCAATAGTGAAAAACACAAGTCAGTGGTGAAGCAACAACAATGAATCAGAGCCGTAATATACAATGCATACATGAGTCAGTGCAGTAAACAGTGAAGCATGTTCATGGAACACATCAACAACAGCCAGTACCAACATGGATAGAAGGCAGTGAAACTCAGAGCATATGAAATGCAGACTAGAAGTGCAACTGCAATGGATACAACAATGCCCAAGATAACTTGAACAAAGCTATAGGAATGCAGACAGTGGCCGAAGCCAATTTACAAAATGTCGAAGCCGTGGAAGCATAGCAAAGCCAAAGCCAAAAATCGTCACAGTCAATGATGAATGAGTCAAACTTCATCAAAAAGTCAAAAATCGAAGCCGTGGCCAACAAAGGATACCCAAGTCAAAGAAAATTGATGCTGTGAACATCAAGTAAGCAAGCATCACAAAATATATACGAAGTGACAAAGTCAGAGAGATCATAATCGTTCAAGCATAATCATACGGCAGAGATAAAAAAAATTGACAAATTCAAATCATCAGAACGAACGAGAATATAGGAATTTGATTCCTATTTAAACATAATCATCATCGGCATTTAATCCATCGAATTCCAGAAAGCATAAAATCAGTAAAAGCAAAAGCATACAATTACATACCGAAGAAGGAATTCGATCAACGAAGCAGCCACAAAGAGCATCGAAGTCGAACAAGTATCAAAGGTCGGCGCTTCAATTTGAAAGCCCTAAATTGGATCGAAGGGACAAGCCCTAATTTAGCTTCAAAGTGGAAACGGCCGGCATCTCCAAATAAACAAAGGAAGATAATAAAAGAGACGGGCTAGAAGATAAAAGGGGCCGGCATTTTTATTAACAAGGGCTTTAAATTTAATATTAGGGTTATTTCATTTTAATTGTTTTTAATTTTATTTTCCTTTTTCTTTTTAAACCGTTTATTTTTCTAGTCGTGTGACTAGGGGACAAGCTACGTGGCGTAGCTTGAGAATTCGCAACTCGGTAGTTGAGTTGTGGCAGGGTTTTGAGCGTAGAGTTAGATTAGTCAATAGCGGGTATAGCGAGTTTACGTGTGTAAGCGAGGGACTATCTAATTTCTAGTAGAAACCTTGGGGGCAGCACGTAGGCAGGGTTTTGCCGAAGCTGGGTAAATTCTGTGTTGTTCTGTTATTTATATTCTGCAATATCTGTGCTGCTATTCTGTGATCTGAATTGAAATTAATTAATAAGCTTCCGCGATTAATTTTTATAATTTATACTATCACCCTATTCACCCCCCCTCTAGGGTGAAATCGATCCTACAAGTGGTATCGGAGCTAGGAACAAAAGCCGTTTTTGTTTTAAAATTTTGATTTTTTACAAAAACCAATTTTTGTTTTAAAAATTTGAATTTTTAGAATGGCTTCTTTTAATAATGCTTTTGCAGAGGGTCGGTCGATAGTTAGACCACCAATGTTCAATGGTGAATATGCTTACTGGAAAAATAGAATGCAAATTTTTCTGAAAACCATTGACGCTTGGAATATTGTTGAGACAGGTTATAGAATACCAACTATAACTGTAGATAATCAGGAAATAGAGAAACCAAAGGAACAATGGACAGAACTAGAAAATAAATTACAAAATACTAATGCCAAAGCTATGAATTCTATTATCTGTTCATTGGATCAATTTGAATTTAATCGTGTCTCACATTGTCTAACTGCGCAGGAAATATGGCACATACTAGAAGTGACTCACGAAGGAACATCTCAAGTCAAAGAATCTTGCCCTGCAATGCTAAGCAGCGAATACGAGAACTTCAAAATGGCGAAGGAAGAAAATGTCAAAGAGATGTACGGACGACTCTCCAATATTGTATACAAATTAAAAGCTCTCGGAAAAACATACACCGAATTAGAAATAGTCCGGAAAATCCTCAGAGTCCTTCCACGAAGCTTTGAAGCAAAAGTAACTGCCATACAAGAATCGAAAGATTTAAAACAACTTAAAGTTGAAGAACTCATCGGAAATCTCACCACTTATGAGCTAGAAATGAAATTCAAAGAAGAGCGTGAAGGAGGTGACACTCAAAAGAAATCAATAGCTCTCAAAGGAACAACCGAAAGTGATGATGATAACGATGAAGATGATGGAGCAGCAGAATTGGAGTTGTTAATAAGGAAATTCAAAAAATGGAATCAAAAACATGGAAATTCAGCTCGAAATCAAAAAGCAAAAAGCAGAATAGCCAAAGCACTAGACTACTCAGAAGAACAAAAGTTTATTTGTTATAATTGCAACAAACCCGGCCATATCAAGCCCGATTGTCCACAAATTAAATCCAGCCATGGAAAGAAACAGAAAGGAAAAGTTTTGCAGCCACTTGGGATGAAATAGACGAGAATGATCAAAGCACTGGCAGTGAAAGCGAAAAGGCGGAATTGTGTCTTCGAGGTGATACAACTGACAGTGACGATGACGAGCCAAGTGAGGTATCAAAACTTACCCATTCTGAGTTGCTTATATATTTTCATGAAGTAAACGGTTGTTTTGAACGACTTAGGAAAAAATACGCCAAACTTGAATCTCAAAAGGATACTTTGATAGAATGTAATAAACAACTTGATCAATTAGTTAAAACCTATCAAAGTAGGATCCCTAAGTGTGATAAGTGTCCAACATTTGATGAAGAAATTAAAAAATCAGAAATTAAAATAAAATCGCTTGAAAATGAAATTCTGATTTTAAAGGAGAATGAAAATACTAGGAGAGAGAATTCTATTAAAAAGTGCACACAGTTGTTAAACGAAAATGAATCTCTCAAATCACAAGTCCAACAATTGTCAACGACTTTAGATAAATTTTCAAAAAGTGAAAAATCGTTGAATATGCTATTAGGAAAGCAAACTGTTAATACGGTTAGACAAGGACTTGGATATAATAGTTCGAAAATTGTTGAAAACAAGATTAATCAAGAAAATTCAATATGCACGATTTGTAGAAAATATGGACACAATCACAATAATTGTTGGTATAGACCCAAACATGTGAAAACTATACCGATTTGGGTTCCAAAAGGCACAAATATAAAATCTCTCAAAGTTAAACAAATTTGGGTGCCGAAGGGAACAATTATAAATAGTTTTGGGTCTCCACAAAATTGTTTTTCAAAATTTTCTGCCACTAACAACCATGGACCTATAAAAACAAATAGGTCACATAAATCTTTCATCGTGTAGGTGTGGTGGCAGGCTAAGGAACAACAACAGTGTACTCTGGATTTTTGGCTGTTCCAGAAACACAACGGACAATGAAGCAAAGTTCCTTAGCCTAGTATAAAGGTGACAGAATCACAATAGGCAACAACGAAAAATATCGTAAAGGTAAAACAGGTAATGGTATGTTTTAAACGATATATTAAATGTGATAATCTGCACCGTATTCTGAATTAAAATCAACCAATATTGAGATGATGAAAAGATGATGATTTTGACTCTGACTTATTCAAAATAGTTGGCCAATTATATTCTTATGCCAAAAACACTATAAAATTCTCTAGTTTCTTTGAATTACTTCTTATACATCAGTTTGGATTAAAAATAGTGTTTTGTTGAATGATGATACATTTGGTTATAATACGGCTAACTCTTTATTCACGGTTTTCTGATTATTTACACGGCTTCAATTCAGATTCAAAAGAATGTCATTTAAATTGTTGTTAAAATTGAGTTTGAAATTTTTGGTGCACACTTCATGGTTTGGTCAATCAAATTCAATTAATGATAATTTTGAGTGAGAGAGAAATTCAGATGCAGATTACACTGGTAATCTAGTTGATAGAAAAATTACTAGTGAAACGTGATTTTTGTTAAGACATTTAGTAACTGCATCGTTTTTCAAAGAAAATATCTGCATATTCTTCATTTCAAATAATTTTCAAATAGCAGAAAATTCTCTTTTAAAACCCCTGGAGAAAATCATGTTTGACCATAGTTTCAGGTTAGCCATTTTTGAAAAATTAATTTCATAATTATTTTTGAATTTGATTTTAAATGACTATTTTGACTAATCTGACTCCCTAATGTTTATCGAAAAGAAAAATAGTGATTGAAAAAGTGATGAGTGTTAATACTGATCAAATATTATGACTTCAAACGGTATAATTAATAAATTTCTTTAGAAATTTAAACAAGAGTTATAAAAATTTTTGTTGGTAAAAATTCCATGACCATCTCTATATCTATCATATTTCTAACAGCCATCACTCATCAAAATTCTATATAGTTTGTCGATATGTGATACTTTAAACAGGAATCGTTCGTTTTTCATTTTCACATTTTTAAAAAAAGAAAAAAGAAATAATAATTAATAATAATAATAAATAAATATCAAAGTATTCACTCTCATTTAAAAGTCCTCACGGTTATGCATGGGTGAATTACTTGGAATTTATTATGTGCTTCCATGCTCATTTAAAAGTCCTCACGGTTATGCATGTATGAAACGCATATCAAAAGTTGATTTTTAAAATAAACAAGTTGATTCTAATCCCATTTAAAAGTCCTCACGGTTATGCGTGGTTAGAAGATACTTGAATTCATTTTTTAAAAATAAAATTGGAATACTACTAATCTCATTTAAAAGCCCTAACGGTTATGCATGGTTAGTAGTTATTCAAATTCCTGATATAAATATACCACAAATAGACACAACTGTATGGTTTTATATGATGATATCATTCCTATCATTCTAAAAGTGGAATATGCGCCTAACAAAATATTTATGATTTTTGTTTAATTTTTTATTGAAATTTAATATTTATATTCAGTTGAGTTTTAATGTTGGTTAATATCGATAACTTTATCTCTATTTTCTCTAACACTATTATTCTTTTGCTGATAACAAAAGGGGGAGAGAAAAGTTAAGATTTTGTCAAATAGAATCAAGCAAAGGTCAAATAATTTTCCATTTGCATATAGGCTCATTTATATATTTTTATTTGTATGCATATATGTAGGGGGAGCTTTGTGTAGAGAGGAAGCATTTAAATAGGGGGAGCAATTAGGATATATCAATGATCAAATACATTTAACATATTCAAAATCTTAAATATATGTTTGTTATCATCAAAAGGGGAGATTGTTGAATATGCGCTTATATGATTTTTGTTTGATGATAATAAACATATACACATTCGTTTAAATGTATTTGATAATATACTATTTTATTTTTCACAGATTAAATAAATATTTGCTGAATAAAATAAATAACACGGAATTTGAATTCAAACGAATATTTTATTCAAACAAATATTTATTACAATTTTGAATAGTATACAAATTCAAGCTCTCACTATTCACTATACAACTTTGATACAAACTCAATTACATCACTATTTTACATATCATCACCTCACTACATATCACTCACACTCGTATTTATCTTCAACTTTCTTCCAGTTAGAATCCAGCGTCTGAGTAATCTGCAAAAATATACACTAACACGGTAAAATTGAAAAAGAAATATTTTTGCAATATAAAATGAAATATGATTTTTGAAAATACGATTTGCCTCAGTTATTTGGGTTGTTCGTCATAATTTAAATTTGAATTCATCATACACGAACAACTTGTGACATACACAGTGTATTACTGTATATGCCACAAGGCCGTGCACGCCGATATATACACTTGATAATGCTACAGGGACAGGTGAGCACAAGGTCAAACCCAAATATACGGACAGGTTCAACTCAGGTGCAATAAACTCAAAAATACGACACGAGCACAAGGTCAAATTCGAGTTTTGAAACTGGATTCAACACAAGTGAACATGACAAGAAACAGTTCAATATGAAATGATGAACATGCAGTCAACAAGTGACAACATTCTTCAATGACCAAAGTATGGCAAATGCGAAATGCAGATACAAACTACAAAGAACATCAACAATGACCAATGAACAAAGACTCCAAACCTACAAAACTGCATGCACACGGCAACTATAAAGTGCAAAGGCCATGATCAAGCCAACACAGCAACAAATGAGACAACAACTTCAAACTCACATATGTCCGGATTAGATACAATCCAGATATGCAACTCAAAGCTTCAAGACAGTACAACTACAACTCGATGCAATTGACACAATCAACTGTACTGGACAATACAAGGAAATGAAGATTGCAGCAATATACAGATGAACAAAATGACCAACTGCAACAATGAAAACAATATAAACAGTGAAGAAAATGGACGGCAAACATGACAAGAGACCAAAGTGCAACAGGATGAATGGCAAAGCCAAGCATGATACAAGTGAACAAGTATGGCAGCATGCAAATGCATCAAAGCACAAAAGTGCACAGCAACCATCATGAACACAGTGAAGACAACAAAGGCAGTGCACATGTGAATCAAGTGACTAACCAGAAGCTACTGAAGGCAACCACAAGTACAGGTTAAACCAACACAGAAATACACAAGCACAAAGTAGTGAAACTCCAATGACTCAAGCAACATGTCCAGGTACAACATGACAATGCTCAAAGACACAGTACACATGTATGCAGTGACACAATAATACACATAAAGACCAACAATTATGCAATAGTGAAAAACACAAGTCAGTGGTGAAGCAACAACAATGAATCAGAGCCGTAATATACAATGCATACATGAGTCAGTGCAGTAAACAGTGAAGCATGTTCATGGAACACATCAACAACAGCCAGTACCAACATGGACAGAAGGCAGTGAAACTCAGAGCATATGAAATGCAGACTAGAAGTGCAACTGCAATGGATACAACAATGCCCAAGATAACTTGAACAAAGCTATAGGAATGCAGACAGTGGCCGAAGCCAATTTACAAAATGTCGAAGCCGTGGAAGCATAGCAAAGCCAAAGCCAAAAATCGTCACAGTCGATGATGAATGAGTCAAACTTCATCAAAAAGTCAAAAATCGAAGCCGTGGCCAACAAAGGATACTCAAGTCAAAGAAAATTGATGCCGTGAACATCAAGTAAGCAAGCATCACAAAATATATACGAAGTGACAAAGTCAGAGAGATCATAATCGTTCAAGCATAATCATACGGCAGAGATAAAAAAATTGACAAATTCAAATCATCAGAATGAACGAGAATATAGGAATTTGATTCCTATTTAAACATAATCATCATCGGCATTTAATCCATCGAATTCCAGAAAGCATAAAATCAGTAAAAGCAAAAGCATACAATTACATACCGAAGAAGGAATTCGATCAACGAAGCAGCCACAAAGAGCATCGAAGTCGAACAAGTATCAAAGGTCGGCGCTTCAATTTGAAAGCCCTAAATTGGATCGAAGGGACAAGCCCTAATTTAGCTTCAAAGTGGAAACGGCCGGCATCTCCAAATAAACAAAGGAAGATAATAAAAGAGACGGGCTAGAAGATAAAAGGGGCCGGCATTTTTATTAACAAGGGCTTTAAATTTAATATTAGGGTTATTTCATTTTAATTGTTTTTAATTGTATTTTCCTTTTTCTTTTTAAACCGTTTATTTTTCTAGTCGTGTGACTAGGGGACAAGCTACGTGGCGTAGCTTGAGAATTCGCAACTCGGTAGTTGAGTTGTGGCAGGGTTTTGAGCGTAGAGTTAGATTAGTCAATAGCGGGTATAGCGAGTTTACGTGTGTAAGCGAGGGACTATCTAATTTCTAGTAGAAACCTTGGGGGCAGCACGTAGGCAGGGTTTTGCCGAAGCTGGGTAAATTCTGTGTTGTTCTGTTATTTATATTCTGCAATATCTGTGCTGCTATTCTGTGATCTGAATTGAAATTAATTAATAAGCTTCCGCGATTAATTTTTATAATTTATACTATCACCCTATTCACCCCCCCTCTAGGGTGAAATCGACCCTACAACCTTGTCGACAAGGGTCCCTAGGGTTGTCGACATGCCTAAGTGATTTTTGGTAATTTGTTTTTCTTTGAAAATAACTTCTATCTTGTATTAAAACTATTTTAAACTTTATAAATATACTTAACTATATTTAAAATACATAAACAAATATAGAGAATAATATTTTGGGATATATAAAATTTTACTATATATTTAAATCTAAGTATAAATATTAAAAGTTAAATATATTATAATTAAAAGATAGTTTAAAACCAAGGATAATTTGATTTTGAAGATAAAGATTATTTTGAGGCTAAAAGTATTTTAAAACTAGGATAGATGTTTTTGATCTTTTTAAAAGGAAGATTTTGAAATCATTTTGAAAACAAGATATAATTTTATTAAACATTTGAATAAAAGTTAATGGATCCAAAACAATGTTCCACT
Organism: Allium cepa; assembly: GCA_030765085.1. Taxonomy (NCBI): domain Eukaryota; kingdom Viridiplantae; phylum Streptophyta; class Magnoliopsida; order Asparagales; family Amaryllidaceae; genus Allium; species Allium cepa. The sequence continues at coordinate 333,295,210 of CM060928.1, forward strand.
AGATTTTTCGTAGGTTCCAACCTACTTAGGATTCCATCCCTTTAACGGGCTCGAAGTGGATTCCATTCCACGAAAAAAATGGATTTTAAGATGCCAGTGCTTTTCTAGAAGTTTAACAAAATTCCTAACTAAATTACTTATATTGAAATTTTGAACTCTTGATAATCTTGATACTCATGAGTCTTCAATCTTGATATCTTCAGTCTTGAATCTCTATACTGTACAGTCTTCATTCTTGGTACCTGCATGGTCAAATCCTTCATATACATATATATCGAAACTATAATGTTAGTATTTATATTTTACAATCTTATTCTAAGGTTGTTGTCATCAAAACCATCTTCTTAGGGACTAACAATCTCCCCCTTTTTGATGATGACAACCTTTGTTTATAAAATATTACTTCTATCCTAATAACTCCCCCTTAATCTATGCCTAACTATCCTATTTTATACTTCTCCCCTTTTTTCATCAACAAAAACTAACTCCAAACTATATAACTCCCCCTTAATCTAGTACTATATGACATGTGATTATAATATAGTGTTATCATAAATAATCAACACTTAATTCTAAAACTAAAACTTAGTCCTTGATTACTAACTATCCTAACTAAGAATCCACATATGATAATACTTATAATAGTGATAATGTGAGAAATCAAATATAAGTACACAAATATTTATTAATTATATATTGTTATATTTACATTTGCGTATAAAACATAAGTAAGATCATATAACGATAAGAAAGAGAGAAAAGAAACTAATGTGTATTTATACACATTATGTTTTGCACACCAATTATCAATCCACATCAAACCAAATCAAATCAAATCAATACAAGCAATCAATTCAAATCAAATAAAGCAATCAAATAAAATCAAACATTATGAGGAACTTCCACCCATCTTTTTTCTTCAAATATAGGGTCTGCTTTAATGACATCCCAATTTTCAATTTCATTGGTGAGAGAGACTGGAGGATGTGCTTCATTATCATCTTTGTGCAGGGAGGAAATCATCCATCGTATCGTATCAAAATATTTTTCTTGCTCCTTGATCATTTGCATTTAACTCAACTCTAAGTGTCGCAAATTACGAAGAATGAAAGAGAGAATATTTTTGAAAGAGTTAAGGGTTTCTTCAAGATTCTCGGTCAAACTATGAATTGGATTGGCCATATTTGAGTTTGTGAGAAGAAATATAGATAAAGTAGATAAGAAATGATTTTGAGTGATGAATTATGGAAGAAATATGTATTTATAGGTGTAGAAATTCGTTTGAAATGAATAGAGACAAGGTACATTTTCAAATTTCAAATTTCAAATGAAAAGTCATTTCTGACCAGTACTTGACGACAGGGTCTGGGTGGTTGTCGATAGGGGTCAGTTAATTTTGATGACTCATTTTGATTTTGTGAATAATTGTGTGTCTATATATATATATATATATAATATACTAACATTTATTCTGGAGATAGGATAAGCTAGATAACAGAAAAGTAATTCAATTTCATTTCATAATAGAACGATACAATGATTAAACATTAAGAACTACACGAACATTCAAATCAAAACAAACTAAAACCAATACAACATGACATGAAAAGGTAGAACTAGTTAGGGGATGACGAAGATGAAGATAATCCAAGCTTCTTGCTGACTTTGGGGAATAACTTGTTCATCTTGGATGACATTTTATCCAATTTCTTACTAACGGATCGTTTAAGTGTCCGTTGATTCTCAATAATGATCTTTTGATTTTTGAGTAAGGTTTTGTTGGTTGGATTAGAGGGATAGTCAATGCTTTCCAAGGATGTTTCACTTTCTTCTTCTTCTTCTATTTCCGTTTCATTCCCTTCTTCTTCTTCTTCTTCCTCTTCTGTCTCCTCATGAGCCAAACGCTCTTCCTTTTCGGCAAGAGTTTCATATGGTTGAAAAACATAAGGAATTTTCATAAGAGAAATGTTTGAGTGATTAAAAACTTTTTTTGAAACAAAATTTTCTCCTTTGAAATCTACTCCAAAATAATTAAAAAATCGAGTGAGATAGATTCCATGATACAAAGTGTTTTTACTCATTTGAAGATTTTTGGGACGAAATTCATCCAAAATAACTTGCGCCCAATTAATATCATAATTTCCAAAAATATAAAAAAGTGCTTTGCAAACTGTTGAAGTTGGATTGTTAAAACTCCCCGATCTTAGGGTCAAAGTACGTTGTAAAAGAAGATTAACAATTCTAGCTTTTGGTCGAAAGTTTCAATTTATGAATTCAAAGTTATCTCCTACGAAAATATGATGAAATGTCTAACGATCATTTTCATCGATATTAAAACTAGAAAGATCCATTCCCGTGCTCTTGCAATTGAGAATGGTACCCAAAAGATCACAATTTAAGATGATTTTAGTGCCTTTGACACTACTCCAAATTTCATCACCATTTTCATTATAAAATCCACGGTTGAGATTTGCATAGAAAATTTTAACAAGATTTGGGTAACAAACAAAATCATTTTGTTAAGCATCAACAAGACTAAGAACTTGGTTGTTTGCAAAAGAGAATCAATTTCATAAGTAGAGAAATCTTGAAATAAAGCAAACTTCCCGGGATGGACTTTTCCATAGTTAGCACAGTTGATATATGCTTTTATAGCATCCGGATCATTGAAAAATTGCTCTTTTATCTTTCTGGAAATTCTTATTTTGGAAGGGTTGCTTGAAGAATCCATTAGAGTAGAGAGTAGAGAGCTTGATATTTTGAAATAAGAATTTGAATTTGAAAATGAAAGTGAAAAGTTATGATAAGAGATAGTAAATAAATAGATTCTCAAAGGACATGTCCTCTGGTCAAAAGGTGACATTTCAGAGTCTTGAATGAAGTGAAAAGATGGAGGGAAATTCAACATTTGAATTCAAATTTCTGTATCCTTGTCGACAACGTGGAGGGGCCCTTGTCGACAGGTGTCTTTTAATTTTCATGATTTATTTCTCTTAAGTATTCTAATATATACATATATATATATATATATATATATAGACACACATATTTATTATTTTTAATGTCTATATATATCTGGAATATTACTAGAATTATAATATATTCCATAAAATATTATGATGCTAATTAAAAATAAAAATAATAAAATAATAAAATAATAGTAAAGAAAATAATAAAAATTTAAAATTTAAAATTCAAACAACACACCAATTCAAAATCAACCAATCAAGCATCCAATTCTAAGCATGCAATTTCAACCAATGTATTGTAAAGTGTACCTTTTTCTGCGTCTGTTTCTCTGAATTCGTCGGAGTCGTGAACTGCCATGAAACACATATTTGAATTATCTGTCTTCTGATCATCATCGCTTGAAGATGAGTCTGAGTCATCTAGGGTAGCAGTAAATGCACGTTTTCGTTTCTTTACGGAATCTTGTTTATAAGAAGATTTTTCCTGTCTGGATGCGGAGAGTCTCTTTTGATATGGCCTGGCTCATCACAGTTGAAACATTTGATATAGTTTGACACTACTTTCTGATTTCCAGAGTTCTTATAGTTGTTTCTCTGGAGATTATTCATCTTTCTGTATTTCAGGAATTTTCGAAAGTTCTTAGTCATAAAGGCTATCGCTTCATCATTATCATTGTTTGAGTCTGATCCATCGGTCAATGCATTGAATGCAATTGATTTCTTTTCAGATGCTTTGCTTTCTCTTCTCTCAATCATTTGGACTTCAAACGACATTAGATTTCCAATTAATTCTTCTATCTTTAAGGTACTGATGTCATTTGCCTCTTCGATTGCAACTGTCTTTTGATCTCATTCTGGAGTAAGAGAATTTAAGATTTTTCTGACTTGATCTTCTTCCGAAAATTCATTTCCTAAGGATATTAAAGAATGCACAATATTCTGAAATCTACTATACATATCTGAAATAGACTCATTAGAATTCATTTTAAATAATTGAAACTGATTTGTGAGCATGGAAATTTTGGTCTGTTTAACTTTGCTTGTTCCTTCGTGAGTAACTTGCAAAGTTTTCCAGATTTCATATGCAGACTTACAAACTGACACTCTATTAAATTCATTTCTATCAAGTGAACAAAACAAAATATTCATAGCTTTAGAGTTGTTTTGTGCAATGGTCTTTTGCTCAGCAGTCCACTGTGCAAAATCAGTTGTGGGTTCAAAATATTCAGTCTGTGTGATATTCCAAGTGTCTATTCCTACATATTGTAAATATGTTTTCATCGTACATGCCCAATATGCATAGTTAATACCATTAAAAAGTGATGGTCTGACAGTAGACTGATCTTCTACAAATGAACTAGTGACACGGATAATAGAACCAGTGTTGGTAGTATTAACAGTACCAGTGTTGGTAGCCATTTTGAAAAAATTTCAAAATTCAGATTATGAAACTTTGAATAACTTGCTTTGATACCAAATGTGAGAAATGTGGATTACGGATCTTAAGGCTAGAATTAACACTAGAGGGGGGTGAATAATGTTTTAAGGAATTACTAATTCTTTTTGGGTTTATATTAATTTGAACACAAATGTATGCAATGTTCAGACACAGATATGATCACAGAATTAAACACGGATGCAGAAATAAAGTAAAATCAATAATGGAAAGAACGCACTGGATTGTATAATGGTTCGGAGTTACCCTATATCCAGTCCCGCACACAAGTATGGATTTCCTTTCAAAATTAATTATTATAATTACACCCTCGATTTCAAGGCCACGAGGTATACAACTCCAGATTCACAATCCTCTAGGTAGAGATAGTTGATTTTACGGGCAAAAAGTTCACCCAATTGATTTCATAGGCTATAATCACACCTTTTCTCGCTTGACTGATTTCACATGCTACAATCACACCTTTTCTTACTCAGTTAATTACAGAGAAGCCTATAACTCTGAATAGCAGTGGGATCTTGTTGAGATAGTGATAGAGAATCAAACCACAAATGATCTAGTTAGATTCAATGGTGATTTCGACAGAGTAATGGTAAAAATGTATATAAAGAAAGGTGGAAGAAGAAGAGGAGTGAAATCAGAGAATATATATATATATATATATATATATATTCTCTAATTAAAATAGCCCCTACTTATACGACCATGTCCATTCGTGAAAGGGGAATAGACACTTCCTTTGAAATTCAAAATTTCAAATTAAACTGCCACCTTATCGACAATGGTCCCTAGGGGTTGTCGAAAGGCCTAAATGATTTTTGGTAATTTGTTTTTCTTTGAAAATAACTTCTATCTTGTACTAAAACTATTTTAAACTTTATAAATATACTTAACTATAGTTAAAATACATAAATAAGTATAAAGAATAATATTTTGGTATATATAAAATTTTACTATATATTTAAATCTAAGCATAAATATTAAAAGTTAAATATATTACAATCAAAAAATAGTTTAAAACGAAGGATAATTTGATTTTGAAGATAAAGGTTATTTTAAGGCTAAAAGTATTTTAAAACCAGGATAGATGTTTTTGATCTTTTTAAAAAGAAGATTTTGAAATCATTTTGAAAACCAGATATAATTTATAAAACATTTGAATAAAAGTTAGTGGATACAAAATAATGTTCCACTAGATTTTTCGTAGGTTCCATCCTATTTAGGGTTTCATCCCTTTAACGGGCTCGAAGTGCATTCCATTCCATAAATAAAATGGATTTTAATATGCCAGTGCTTTTCTAGGAGTTTTAACAAAATTCCTAACTAAATTACTTATATTGAAATCTTAAACTCTTGATAATCCTGATACTCATGAGTCTTCAATCTTGATATCTTCAGTCTTGAATCTCTATACTGTACAGTCTTCATTCTTGGTACATGCATGGTTAAATCCTTCATATACATATATATCCAAACTATAATGTTAATATTTATATTTTATAATCTTATTCTATGGTTGTTGTCATCAAAACCATCTTCTCAGGGACTAACATAGGTGGAACTCTCAGCCAATGGTGATAGAGGTGGTGGCCGTGAGTTTTGAAGGTGGAGAAGAGGTGTTTGGTTTGGTTTTGTTGGTGAATTGATATGGTATAAACATGTGTATATATTTTACTTTATTTTGTAATATTTTTCCATAACTTTGCTAATATTTTTTTAATGCATGGAAACCATTAAAGAAACCACTTAGAGCTTTAAGAAGAAGGAGGAAGAAGAAGAGAATTGTGTAAATGAATGTGTGAATGTAGGTGGGTATTTATAGGAAAGTTTTGCACCTAAAATATCATGACATTTTCACCATCTTTCACATCATGTTTACACCTCACCACCATGTTCCACCACCCCCTCACTTCGGCCTTCCCCCTCCACATGCATGGCTTGTGATGTGATTGCTACCCCCTTTTAGTCAAGGCTGGGATATCAATAAATCGGTTAAAAAGGATGGATATCAAGATTGGAGATCGATTGGAAACGAGGCTATGATCGATACCACTAAAATTGGACCAACATCCAATCAAGGTCGGATTGATTGGGAATGATGAAAAAGGATAGAAAAGGTTGCATTTCAAATTCCAGGTCAAACGGAGTTCGTATGCTCAAGATATGGATGGATAAATATTCATGGGAAATCAGTTCGTATCGATATGGTTCGTATCGATCAACATGGCTAAGGATATGGAAAATGCACTTTGATTCAGGACGATCATAGTACGTATCGATCCAAGTTAGGAATCGATGCGAAGAAGAGAGTGGGAGATGGGCACGAAGGGTGGTAGTTGTTGGATATGGCGGCACACTTTGTATCGATCGTGTTCGTATCGATCGATACAAACCGGTCAAGATGGAATGCAAAGCAGGGGATCGATACGAACAACATGAACACTTGGGATGGATGGGTAGCAAGCATTCAAGGATCGACAAGAAATGATTGACATGAGGTAATGAAATGTGATGGATATGAAGCATTGATGGGTACAAAGTAATCAACCAACATTGAAAAATACAAACTTGGATCGATCATAACCCTCATTCTACGAGTCCAAATGCAATGAAATTTTCACAGCAGCTTTCTTATTCACTTAAGAAGGTCCATTATCGATCTCAGCTTCATTGGACTATTTTTAGATCGATACGAATTATACTTGGGTCGATCCCAAGCGACTCCAAATTGATTCGGTGTGCCCGCCTGTGCATGTGAAGAGGTATTCCAGTTTTGAGGCAGATATTTTCAGATCTAGACCTATAAATAGCAGCTCAATGACAACTAAAAAGGGATCTCCATTTGCTTTTTTAGATGGAACTCTGCTATTTTGTTTACAGATTTCAAAGGCTTGTAATCGTAATCTCAATATAAAAGGAATAAAAGGATCAATTCAAAGTGGACGTAGGCCGGAGATAGCTAAACCACTATAAATTTCATGTTTTTCCCATTTTTGTTCATTTTAATTTGGTTGTTCTCTTCATTTTTATTCTCTACTTTATCTAGATCCGAGGTCTGTGCTTGGATATCGAGGATTTATGTACAAACGCTGGTGCTTTCTCTATTTCTAGGGTCTGTGATCAATTTTGGCGCAAACACTTTCGTGTTTTTACTGAGAGCGCTAGCACTCAGGGATTCTGAAGCTTGGATTTTGGATTTGAAGGCTTAAGAACTTGGACCTGGGAAACAATGCCAAAGCAGTCAACAAGGAGATAGAGAACGGAGTGGAGTCATCATAAAGGAAGTCAGGAGGCTTTCTTAGGAGCTAATCAGACCTCATTTTTCATCGCCAGAGATGAGATGGAGATGGTGATGGGTTCTATTTATGAATGGATGTTGAAAAGGCAGGGGGAGATGATGTTGAACTTACTTCGACAAGTAGGACAAGCTGGGGTGCAAAATCAAGAGAACATATCTGCAGGAAATGCTGGAAATAGGGATCGTGAAGATGAAGCAACGGGAGCGGAGATAGTTTGGAATCAGGATTAGGAGCATGGAGCAACCGGGATTCAAGATAGAGTGGGACTATTAGGAATAGTCCCTGAGCTAGGGGATACACCCCCCGAATCATGTTGGCTCAATTTTAGGAAGGGTACCAAGCAGCGCCGTATAGTTTGGTGTTGATCGGGATGTGGATGCTCGTCCAAAAGGACAAGTTTCAAGATTCCCTCGTGGACTCAGGGGGCAGGTTGGAGATCGTAGACAGAGGCTACCACTTGATGACAACGACAGGTTAGCAGACATGATCAAACGGGCTATGAGGGAAGGATTTGTGGATGGAGATTTGGAGGATATGAATAGGAGCCCCTTTCTTCTACGATCAGGCAATCTAGGAATCCACTCGACTTCAGACTACCAACGTTGGAGATGTATGATGAGAGAATGGATCCTGATGTTCACACAAGGTACATGAGACACATGGAATACTAAGGGCATCAGAGGAAGTTCTGGCACGGTTCTTCCCTTTGTATTTGATGGATATATCAGCATTATGGTTCAGAAAGCTGGAAAGTGGCTCCATTTTGACAGATTTATAAGGAAATTTTGGGTCCACGTCGTGATACCAAAGAATGTGATGACTTTAACATCAATGAAACAGTGGAAGGGAGAGTCACTTGGGGATTTCTTAACCAAATTCAATGCGGAAGTGGCTTTGAAGGATCGACCTGATCCATCGATGGTTTGATGGCAGCAATCTCGGGAATTGCGGATGATTAAGATTTTAAGATATCATTGTAGGAGTTTTATCAAGAAGCAGAAAAAATTTTATGACAGGAAGATGCCAAGGCTGAAAGAGAGGGGAGAGGGGCTGAAGTTTATGCGGTTAAAGGTGGAGGTCCACCTAGGGAGGATTCGAACAAGGACATAGAGGCAAAAGGAAAATGAACGACAATGGTAGCACATCGAAAAAGAAATGGAGGGAGTCAAGATTCTCTTCTTACACATATGTAATTGAAACTTTAGAAAGGATTTAATTGGATACTCGAGGGCGCCTCTAGTATCGAAGGCCAGCAAAAAGGAATCCTCTGAATATGAACGGGCATCAGGAAAGCATTACCTATTCCATGAGATGGATGGGCATGGCACAAATGACTGTAGGCATTTGAAGGATATCGTTGAGGAGCATGCAAGGAATGGTCATCTACAACAGTACGTAAGGAATCGAGCTGTGGAGTGGGACAAGAGCAGCCACTACCCACCTTAGATGAAGATGGCACTGGATCTAGGCATCGACAGCTTATTATCCACTGAATGGATTTATGGCTTTGAATAAGTAATAAACCTCAAAGCGATGCAGCTAAGTCACTTACACATGTACGGTTTTGAGGACGGTCCCTAGGTGTGCTTTGAGATGATGATAAACTGCGATGCTTGGGTTTATAAAATCTTGTTTTCTCTCTGTTTTCTGTGGACTCTGGTTTCTTTCTTAGTACAATGGACATTTGATTTTCTTGGTTGTATGGACTCTTATTTTGCCAATTGTACTTTGTGTTGATTGGATTGGGATTAATGTAATAAATAATATAGGTCACACGATTAAGCTCCCAACCAAAGACACGGGGCAGTAATCGCAAGTTATGAGTCCCTTCACTGGAAAGCGATGGAATGGACTCGAATGCAAAATAAAAGTCCTCGATCGAAGAGTTGAGGCCATAGAATACAAAAGTCCTCGACCGAAGAGTCAAGGAAGAAGAATATAAAAGTCCTCGACCGAAGAGTCGAGGTCGGAGAATATAAAAGTCCTTGACTATAGAGTCGAGGCCGAAGAATACAAAAGTTCTTGACTGGAGAGTCGAGGCCAGAGAATATAAAAACTCTTATAGGAAAGTCGAGACCGAAGCGGGATAAAATGACACGGTAAGGTCTATGGATTTGGATTTGGACCCGAAGAGGTCCCGGCTTTGGATTTGGACCCGACGAGGTCCCAGACTTGTATAAAGCGACCCGGAGGGGTCATGGATTTGGTTATTGGATCTGGATGTGAATGGAATAAAACTTAGTTGACGAGTTTGAATGGATATGGAATTGGCTAAGGATTTAGTTACTAGATTCGAAATTGGATATCGACTCAGGGAAGTTGCGGAATTGGATAATGATATGGCTATGGCACTTGGATAGAATGGCTTGGTAATGATTGAATTATGGATCGAATGGTATGGTTATGGATGGAATATGGATTTCGAATGACAAATTTAAAGCTATTCAAAACATGCCTTCCTATCGCAAGGCATGTTTTGGGGGGAAAATGTTACCCCTTCTTTTGGTCAAGGCCGGGATATCAAAAAATTGGTTAAAAAGGACGGATATCAAGATTGAAGATCGATTAGAAACGAGGCTATGATCGACACTGTCAAAATTGGACCAAGCTTCAATCAAGGTGGGACCGATTGGGAATGATGAACAAGGCTAGGAAAGGTTGCATTTCAAATTTCATGTCAAACGGAGTTTGTATGCTCAAGATATGGATGGATCAATATTCATGGGAAATCAGTTCATATCGATATGGTTCGCATTGATTAACATGGATATGGATATGGAACATGCACTTGCTCTGGATCGATTATAGTATGTATCGATCCAAGTTAGGGATCGATACGAAGAAGAGAGTGGAAGATGGACACGAAGGGCGGCAGTTGTTGGATATGGAGGCTCACTTCGTATCGATCATGTTTGTATCGATCGGTATGAAGTGGTGAAGGTGGAATGCAAGGCAGGGGATCAATAAGAACAGCATAGACACTTAGGATCGATACGAAGAAGGGATTGATACATAGGGCAGCGAGTGTTCAGTGATCGATACGAAATGATGGATATGAGGCAATGGAATGTGATGGATACGAAGCATTGATGGATACGAAGCTAGCAGCCTACATTAACAAATACAAGCTTGGATCGACCATAACTCTCATTCTACGAATTCAAATGCTATGAAATTTTCACAGGAGCTTGCTTATTAACTCAAGAATGTCCATGATCGATCTCAGCTTCATTGGACTATTTTTGGATCGATACAAATTATACTTGGAACGATCAGGATCGATCCCAAGCGACTCCAGATCAATCCGATGGGCCCGCCTACGCATGAGAAGAGGTATTCTAGGTTTTGAGGCGGATATTTTCAGATCTGCACCTATAAATAGCAGCTCAATGACAACTAAAAAGGGATCTTCTTCTGCTTTTCTATGCAAAACTCTGCCATTTTGTCTACTGATTTCAAAGGCTTGTAACCGTAAAGTCAATATAAAAGGAATAAAAGTATCAATTCAAAGTGGACGTAGGTCGGAGATAACCGAACCACTATAAATCTCGTGTCTTTTCCTATTTTTGTTCATTTTAATTTGGTTATTCTCTTCATTTTTATTCTCTACTTTATCTCAATCTGGGATATGTGCTTGGATATCGAGGATTTGTGTGCAAACGCTGGTGCTTTCACTACTTTTGGGGTTTGCAACCAATTTTGGCGTAAACAGTGATATGGTGCTTTGTTTTTATCTCTTATTTACACATAAGGGGATTGTATATATACATATGTGTTAGAATTTTTTTTTGCTTAATTTGACTAATTCCTAAATGATGTGCATGTAAATATGCATATTTTTACTACCATATCTTGTTGAATTAAATTAAATAAATGATCATATTGGGTGTTTTAACAAGTTTAAATCAAAATTCAAATTATTTTCGAATTGTCACATATTCATCTTCTTATAGGGGCAAAATGATCATTTTTATGCATATATTAATTTGAAAAAATTTAATTGAAGATTTCTATATTATTTTTGTAGGAATTTGAACTCAAATACAAGTGATTTCATGAAGATATATGCATGCACAAAGAATATACAAATGAATGAAAATGGAAATAATTCAAAGTCATGATCATGGAGGATCTCACCTACCCACCTATCCTAATAACAAAATAGAGCTAATGCACATGCTAAAAGGCCATTAAAGCTTCGTGCACATTTAAATGAGGATTATCTTATGCTAATGGGCACTTGACAACCACACTTCCTAGAAGGGTAGTTTGAGTAGTCCCCAAAAAGTGAATTAGGGTTTCTAACTTGTATAAATACCCCTTATGCTTCATATAATCTCTCTCTTCTCTTAGGCTCTTTCTCTTAGTTAGTTTTAGCTTAGATTAAGAATAAAAGAAAGTTCTCTTTCTCTTTTCATGACTACGTAACCATTTTTATATTATGTAATTTTTCTTTTTTATGCAATGTTGATTATTATTTCCCTTTAATTACATGTTCATTTCCTTTCATGTTAGTAGTGTAGTTTCATTTATTCATGCAAGTAGAATAGTTTTTTTCTTTTTAGTTAGCTCTTCTTTTACTTTGCTCTCCTTTCTTTTTATTTCATGTTACATGCTACAATTGTTGATATGATAACAAAAATGAGAGGCTAAACCCCTTCAATTTAGAGGTAATGAAGCTCTCTAATCATGTGGCTTCAATATTTTGATAATTACTCTCTTTTTGTACTCAATGACAATGCTTGAAGTGGTTTAACTTATTGTTTTTGCTTTGAATTTGATAGACTATATTGTTGACACCAAATAGGTTATGCTTAAACAATCATTAAACACAAATTAACTCTTCATCTACATATGATTATGGTAATGAAGTGAATTTGAAATCAGAATTTGATGGTCTATATTTCTAACTAATAGTTAATAGGCCATGCTTAAAATAGATTTTACTTTCATTGTTGTCATTTTCATGAAAATTAAAAGTTATTTAAATGTTGTGTTATAGTTTGATGGCTTATGTAGGGTAACTAATAGCACAAATATGCCATACTTATGATAAACACATCAATTAAACTCATTAATGACCAAAAAGAGAGATTATAATTTTATATTTTGTTGAACTATGTAATCTAGAGAGTGGAATTATCTCTAAATTGTTATTTTATTCGTATAGTTTTCATTCACTTTGTAGTTATAGTTTTCACATTTTCTTTGTAGTTAAAACAATCTCTCGACTTTGGTTTAATTTGATTGAGTAGAAATTTAAAAACCTTAATAATTTCCTGTGAATCGACCTGTACTCGCCACGTACTAACATTTGTACGTCGTGCATTTGCAGTTAATTTTATTATAAATTTGTTCGATGGATTTATAACTCGATAGAGTTCCTATCGATGAACAAGTTTTTGGCTCCGTTGCCAGAGAATAGTTTTGATTTCAATTTTCTATTCCTCGAATTATATTTCGTTTATTTTTGTGTGTTTTTTTGTGTGTGTCTTTCATTAAAAAAAATTGTATGTGTTTGTTGTTTTATTTTTTTTTCCAATTTGTTGTGTGCATGTTCTAGTTTTCCATTTGCATTGCATTTTCTATTTATAAAAAAAAGAGCATCCACAATTTCATTTCAAAAATAAATAATTGGTTTTTATTTCATTTCATTTACATTTCATTATTTACATTGCATTTACATTGGAAAAAAAATTACATTGTTGTGCATTACTGTTACATTGTTACTGTCATTACTGTGCACATATTTGTGTGCCTACACCATCTTTGATCCTCTCATATCCATACACCTCTCCCGTTACTCCTCGCTACATTTTCAATTGAACACAACCTATCTCTGTTCATACCAATGATTGAGGATCCAGCCGAAACCACGAGATTCCGACCATCTCGTATCGATTTCGGCCATCACTGGGACGGTATTAGGTCAAAATCCCGTCCCGTTCAAACTTCGATTAAAAAAAATCGCGAAAAAGAGAAAAGGGCAACAGCTGAATCAAATTCGTGCAACGTCCAAAATCGAAAAAGGAATACAAATAGAAAATCGACCCGTGCTTGCACAGTGAAAGCATAAATTTTTTGCTTATAAATAAACGACTGCGAATGTAAATTACCACTTGTGCTTCAGCAATCCTATTCGAGCAAGAAGAATCACCGACTCATGCAAATTCGAGAAAGTTCGACCTTGCCGCGTTGATCATGGAGTTGGCAGGAGGAAAAGCGAAAGTTCGACCTTGCCGCGTCTTCAGCCCTAGCTTGCTTTCGAACGAAAGGTGAGTTTTTTTTATCTTCGTTTTCGTCTTCTGCCCTAGCTATCAGTCGAGACTTTTTTTTAAATTCGTCTGTGTTTTTTTGTTTCGAACGAATGTAAATAAGCGGCTACTTTTAATTCTTTTGGGCCTGGTTTTTTTAGCCGATATAGGGCATGTTTTTATTTTTTTAAGCCTTGTCTTTTTGCTATTATAGGTTAAACATGAACATTGTTTCATATTGCATATATAGGTTGAACATGAACATTGTTTCATATTGTATATGCAAACGACCTTGAATATGTTGAACCGACTTAAATAAGTCGACTGACCTGAATATGTTGTACTGACCTGAATATTGGACTTAAATATGCTGATTTGAAAATGGACTTGAATGTTGAACTTGAATATGTTGGACTGGAATATGGACTTAAATGTTGAACTTGAATATGTTGGACTGGAATATAGACTTGAACATTGGAGATGGACATTGAACTTGACTCGAACTGTTGAACTTAAACAATGAATTTCGACGACTTCGATGAATGTTATTTATGCATTTGTATTTTATTTTTGATTTGATTTGGAATATTAATTTGCTTAGCATTTACTTTTGTTTAATTATGTGTATATTGTATCGTTTATTTATAATCGCAGATGCGTTATGGCAATCCAAATGAAATTGGTTGGAATTATGGTACTGCGATCGACGACAATCTTCGAAAAACAAAATGTAACTTTTGTAATAAACTAATTAATGGCGGTGGTGTGACATGTTTGAAAGAACATTTGAAAGGAGTGGGCGACGATGTATCAGCATGTCCAATTGTCCCTAAAGAAGTTAAACAACTTGTACGATCACATATCATTCAAAAGAGAAATGAACGAAGCAAAGAAAAACTAGACAAACAATGCTTACAAGAGGAATCAATGAGCAGACTGCACCAACTATCAAACAATGAAAATGAAGACGATGAAGAACTTCAATATGTCATGCGGCAAAGCAGAGATGCATTTAGAGATGAAGAGCTGCACATATCTCATACTGTTCGACGATCGGGTGGTGGTTCAAGTCAAACATTGCAAAGATCCCATACTGTTGGAAAATCTGTCATAGTAGATGATTTTGAAAATGATGTTGCCGGACGAATCGACTCATACATGCAAAAACGAGAAAGTAGAACTCAACCTTCTATTAAATCTGCGATGAAAGGTATCAAAGATTTCAAAAAACATATAGGTCGAGCAATTTCTAAGTTCTTTTTTTCAACCATATTCCGCATAACGTTGCTAATAGTTCATATTATACGACAATGATTGACGCGATTGCAGAATGCGGTCGTGGAATTGATCCACCAACTGCATATGAAATATCATACTCGTACTTTGAAATTGAAATAGAAGAAATTGATATATTAAAACATTGCACAATTTTTGGGATGAATATAGTTGCACATTAATATGTGATGGTTGGAGTACACAGAATCGACGAAAAATAATAAATTTTCTCGTGTACTTTACCCATTGAACGGTATTTATCAAATCTGCGGATGCCACAAATGAATTTCAAAGTGGAGAATATATTTGTGGATTAATGGATGATGTCGTCGAAACAATTGGTGAAAATAGGATAGTGCAAGTTGTTATAGATAATGGAGCAAACTACAAAGCTGCCGGTCAATTATTGATGCAGAAAAGAAGGCATTTATATTGGACACCATGTGCAGCACATTGCATTGACTCGATTTTGGAAGATATTTCCAAAGAGCCAGAGATAACAACTATTATCAAAATTGTCAATTAATAACGACGTTTATATACAATCATGGTTGGTTACTTTCTATCATGAGAAAGAGCCCAACAATAAAGAATTGATTAGACCGGCAGTAACACGGTTTGCAACACATTTCATCGCGCCAGACTTTATTCATAAACATAAAGATGACCTGAGACGGATGATTGCTTCAAGAGAGTGGACATCAAGAGTTCCTAAACTCAATACTAAAGACAAAATAACAGCAAATATTGTCTCTACACTGATTTACAACAATGCTTTTTGGACTAGTGCTGCTTCCGTCATCCTTGTTTTGAGCCATTGGTGAAAGTTTTACGAATGGTAGATAGTGATGACAAAGCAGATATGCGATATCTTTATGAAGCAATGGATCGAGCAAAAGAATCGATTAGAAAAAATGTTGGTGGAACGTAATGCCAAAAATGACGGGATATAATTGACAAAAGATGGAAAAGACAGTTACATCGACCTCTTCACGCCGTAGATAATTTGTTTTATCTTATCGTCATACAAATAATGAAATATATAACATTTCAATAATATTTTAAATCTTTCCTATATAGGTTATTTTGCTTAATCCATTCATTCAATGTGAGGATGCAACAAACGATGGAGAAGTATTAAACGGATTTAATAACGTCGTTGAAAGAATGGTGCCAGACATTGTAAAATAGATTGAAATTGAAAAAGAGATAAAACTAACATATATAATAGTTACGTTAAACATTTATCGTTTAAGACATATTAAATATTTAACTTTACATCACAGGTAGAAAGATATAGAATGAAAATTGGTGCATTTGTTTCTGCAAAAGCATACGCAGCCATAAAGACATGTTTTCCCGCTCAATGGTGGTCAATAATTGAAAAAGATGATGCTCCAAATTTAACACGTTTAGCAATGCATATTTTAAGCCAAACAGTTTCATCTTCAAACTGCGAAAGAAACTGGATTACATTTTCAATGATTCATACAAAATTACGAAATAGAATAAAAATGAAAAATCTTGAAAAATTAGTATATGTGCATTACAATATGAGACTAAGAGCAAAAAAGTCAAGACGTCGCGACACTGAAAGTCAGTTGATCGATCTAAACTATATATTCCATGAAGAGGATCCATTAGCAGAATGGACTACTGAAATTGAACCACACTTGTTAGACAACGACCCTTGGATGACCAATACATTGAATGATGCAGTCGCTGCTGTTGATGGTATACCTGCACGAGCAACAAAGAGTCCAAGCAATGAAAATAGTAGCAGCTCGTCAAATGATGATCATGGTAATGCAGGTGAAAGTGGCGTTGGTTTAACAAGTAATTATGATATTGGTTCTAGTGATGACGATGAATTATATAAACCAACTCAAATATATTCAAGAAGAAGGGGTGCGAGCGGCAATACTAACCGAAGAGATAGTAATTTAAATGTTGAATCCGGACATCAACATGATTATGAGCACCACAATCCATATACTTCAATTGATCTACCAACCTATAGGTATTCTACTTCTGACTATACATGTGGTAACTCATATAGTGATATTTCAAGTGATCAAAATAGTCAAGCTACATATACAACACAAAATGATGAATCGTCGTCTTTTGATAATATGATAACGACATTTATGGGCCCAGGACAAATGCAATATGATTATCCATCATATTATACAACACAAGGCGATGAATAAAATTATGAAAACAATCCATATGTAGCTTGAAGAAATAGTTTCTGTATGCAGTAGTGTTGTATGTAACATTATTAGTTTATTGTATGTTATATTTCTATATGAATTTGAATTGTTTATCGTTATGTTTTCATGAAAAATGCAAAAATCTAATATCAGGACCGAAACAAAAACCGAAACAAACGAAATTTTCAAAATTGATCGAAACCAACAAAATTTCAAATGACCGAAACCGAGGTTCATATCATGGTATTACGTCAACAGCTCCTTCCTCATCAACCACACTTCAACAAATTGCCTTCAACCACCCTGCGCTAGTTCGTCCCTCTGCATAACTGCCATCATACAACTGCACATACAACCCAGATACAATTGCTCATACAAAATCCTCCAATACAACTTACTTCATCAATTGCACTTCTACTAAATTTTCTTACAACCCTGTCATTCATCTCCATACCAGTGTACACAATCCACTTACATTCTTATCGATTCTCCTCTTACCCCACTGCCAACATATAAACTTCGCTAATCCAAACCACCTATAGACTTCACCATTACTCCTTCATACACACCAAACAACCCATACAACAACTTACATCTCTTCAACTTGCTGCCTCCACCACATTGCTGCCTTACTGTTGCCTCCGCCACATCACTGTCTCCTGCCGAAACCCACTGCTTTACCATAACTATCACATACAATATCACCTACATCTGCCCCTTCATCATTTCAGTTCAACCACTAGCAACACTCCCTAAAGCAACTCCTTCCAGTCACCACCACAATCAATAAACTACAGCCTCTCTCCACCATTCAAGTCCATCACCTCTGTCCACATCTTCACTCATCAACAGCCGATCTCCATAATAATTTCACCGCTTTTTATTACTAGACAAATCTGCATCCATTCAAATCAAATTCACCCTACGACTTCCAAACCACGGCCATAGAAAAACTGCCATAAAAAAACTGCTACATTTCATATACCTGAACTCGAACGGCATCTCCTAAACGACGCAACAACCGGTCATAGAAACCACCTCCAACATCGCCACCATACCCATCTCCAACGCGACACCGGCAAATCGCCAACCACCAAAGCCCAAATTGCCGCGACCAACTCCCCTTGAACAACTCCAGCAAAAAACCACAAATCTCCTAAAATCTCAGCTCCCAAAATCGAACCACAAACCAACTTCCACAATCGCCTAACGCCTTCGACCAATTCAACTAAGTTTAATTTCACTGGAGTAAAATTTTAATTTTGAGAGGAGCTTTGGGTTTAATATTCCGTGAATTTTTCTTTTTGTTTTTTCTTCGTAAGTTAGTTTGTGATGGACTTTATTTGGCTGGGAAGTTCATATTGGGCTGGTTGGCATATTGTTTGCTTAGTTTACATTGGGCAGAGAGGAGTTTCTTTTGTTTTTTGTAATTTGGCTTGAGTTAATTTGTTGTTAAGTTTTCTTTTATTTAAAAAAAATAAAAGAAAATATATACATATACATATCTATACTATAAAGCAAAACCCTGTTCAAACCAGTCAAAGTGAAGCCTTTTTGGCATTTCCCATATTGCCCACAGTTCCTAATACACAGAAATCATTCTAGCAGGGTAGTTCAGACTTTTCCCAGCCGCCTCCCACGTTCCCCAACATTACCATTCGCACGTCTGTTTACCATCCTCTTCCATTTCTCTTTCATTCCCCTTTTCGTCCTCTTTTCTTCTTCCCTTCCACTTTCACCTTGCCCGAAAAAAATGGTAACTCCCCACCTACGCTTCTCTAACCGCCTGCCCTAAATTGACTTCCCCTCACTCTACTACATAAACCCCTTCATCAAATCAACCCTTCCCGTTTCTATTTTTATTTTTCCGTTTAACTGTACGAATCCAGCATCCTCTTATGGCACCGACTTTGCTTCTTCGCTTGCCATATCTCCCCAGCAGTCTCTTAATCTTCTATTTCTACATTTAAATCGTTTTTTTATTTCGTTTTGCAGTGCTAATTTCCTTTTACCGTTACTTTCTTCCAGATCTGACCAAGACTACACTGCCAAAGACTAGAGATAGGAGCTGTAATGGAGACTTGAGAGTTGAATAGAAAACACATGTCGAAAATCAATACTCTGTTCACGCAAAAGACATGTTGAAGGTTGGTTCTTTGCTTATATAACTAATTACTGTATAACCTTTATTGTTCGAATGTTTGAGTTTGTTTTTCCTATGTCTTCATGTTTTTGGTTGATTGCATTAGGATAACAATTACACTATTTGTTCTGTGCCGTACATGCTGTTATATAATTAATCCTCCTTCCAATTATCATGATTAAAAAATGATAGCCTTTTTTACTTATCTATATGTATCATACATAGTACAGTGTCCTTTCAGTAAGAAATTAAAGTTTATTCAATTTGTATAAGTGGTTTTAAATGATATTTGTAATCTCCCAATTTTTGAATTGATTTCGATTCAAATCCTCCCTCCCCCTCTCTTTTTCTTCTCAACTTTCTACGTCAATATCTGCAATAAACTGGAAGATATTAAAAAGAAACGTTCTTTTTTAAATGATTCAGAAAGTATGAATTTCATTTCTAAAAAGATGAGGGAAGATGTTTCAGCTTTTTACGTAGTAATTATGTGTGCATACGTTTTTGAAGTTTGTGATTTTACTGTATAGACCCCCTAAGATTAATTATCACTATTGCAACTGAATCAAGTAGAAGTCAATGTTAATTGCAACTGAATCGAAGATCTCGACTTTAGGTTTGTATAAATTTTCATCCTTCTGCTTCCATTTTTGAATTTTCATCTTTTCTATTAGGGTTTTCTCAACTAATTGATATCCTTTTTGCAATACATATTAGAAAGTTGTGTACGTGCGTATATTTTAATGCGGTTATGCTTTCCTCCATGGTTTTCTTCTTCCCTGCTTTGGAACTGAGTATTCTTCTTAGCACCCAAGTTTCAGGTAACCCCTTTTTCTTCTAACCATTTTATATGCCCTAATTTGTATGTTTGCGTTAGTGTGGCCGTTCTGTTTGCATCCTCTGTTTTCGAGATTCAAGCCGGCTGCTGATTTATACTAATAATGATATAGTCAGGATTGTGAACTCTCCTTGAACTCACTGCTAATGAATTCGACTGAGATTTTGTAAGTACTTGGAGATGCTGTGCTGTGCAATATGGATGATATGATAATGCTGAATTGAGGTTCTTCAGTTGCAGACTGCATTGACAAGAACGGCTCTGTATTGAGGTCAGTATTTATTACTCGGACTAGGTACATCTTTCATTGAACTATGTCGATTTTGTAAACATCTGTAGTGTTGAAATTTGATACAGAATTTCAATAAAGAAAAATAGTTTGATAAAATTGGACAGGCTGTACGCAGTAAAAAATTCTTAACCGTATATGCCGTAAAAATTTCAGAGTTTGAGATAACAGTTGTGATTATCATGCTACCTAAGTTTATACCATGCAAATAGTAGCAGTTTTATTAATCATTTTACGTTAGAGATACTGCTTACTTCCTCAATATTTTGTTATTTGTACTTGCTATCTTCTCACATGCAAAGTAATGTTGGAGTAACTCAACCTTAATACCTCAGCAGAAAAAAATTAATTGAGAGGAATGGATGTGGGTTTGTGTGAATAACAGCTCTATATATAACCTACTTCCATCAAGAATACATGAAACCGCCTTTGTAGTTTTGTTACACGTCATTTATCTATGAATAACATTTATACTATATTGGGTCACATTATATCATTATATGTTGATGTACTTACTACCGTGTAGGCAAGGGACAGTGGGTTTTATAATAGTTATAATTAAATCCTTGGCGGAGTTACAATGGTTTCAACTAATCATTTTTCGTGAATTTATCTAGATTCATGATTTTCTGCCTCAAAGTCAAAATTTTGAATGCGGGTATTCTTTATACGACTATTCAGGGTTGCTGCTTTCACCCACATGCAGAAGTACACAGAAGCAATTCAAGACTGCTTGAAAGAAATTGAGATCAATCCAAGTTGCAGCAATGCATATAGTCACCTTGGTATTGCTCATTTCAGTCAAGGAAATTATGCAGCTGCTTTATCAGACTTCTATAAAGGTTACCGTTTAAACATTTTGTTTTGTTATATACACTTCATAATGCATATTGTATGCAATTATACGTATATAGTTACCGTTAAATGTTCCTTTATGTTTGTCAAGTTGGTGCAAAAGCTCATGTTTAAATTATGTTTGAGATGTATATTTTCCTTTACCTTACAGATTCATATCTTTCGCTTTTACAACAATGTTACCTCATAGCTTTTGATGCTTATGGATTACCCATATATAATCCATGCTGAAAATTGTTATAATCTATTATGAAAATCTAATACTGATTCATGACATGGTTTTAATCTAAACCTACTGTGAATTTTATTACTATAAGTATGATTGGTCGTCTTCAATGCATATCGGCTGGACTTTTATGTACTTTTCTCTAGAATGCTGTACTGCATACCATTTGTTTCTTTTAAACTTACATCGTGTTTTACTATGAAACATGCATTCATAAGGGAACCATTCATATGAAATATCTATTTATTTTTATATTTGGAGAATACTAAGGTGAACTAAATGAAGGTTCTAGGCTACCTTTATATTTCATGTTTTTTCCTTTACCTAAGATACTCTTCTACTATTTTGTGTGACTTCTTTGTTAACCATACCATACCTTACGTGAGTCATTATGATACATATTTTTCTCACTAATATCATGCTTTATATATGTACTTCACTATGCTCAAAACTCGACTGCTGTGATCATAGTCATACACACTATGAATGCACAGAAGTATATTTTAATGCATGGTGGTGATAGTGGAGTTAAAATATTTTCTTTTAATATAATTACATTACATTTTTCTCATTGATTAATAATAAATCTCTGTATGTATATATAGCTTACAAAATTAGTTCGTTGTTTTACATTTGAATATGATATTGGTTTATATTTTTCGACCTAAGTAGCATTATTGTTGTTGTTGTCATCGTCGTCATCTTCTTCATTGTTATCAACATCAGCGATATGAATTTGTTTCTTTACAGCAGAAGTTACAATAGAGCATGGAAACAAGCATGATTCGTCATCATCATCGTCGGTATAAACCTGTTTTTATACAGAAAAAGTTATACTAAGCCAAGGCAAGTGGAAAGATGACTATTAATTTTCTACAACGTCAATATTCTATGTACTAACGTCCACATTTACATAGAAATCAAGAACTGAAGAGTTCAAAAATTATTATGGGCTCTAGAAGAGTCAACAAGAACCATTAATGAATGTTGTAATTAAAAAAAGGTATTTATGTTGTAGACACATAACTGTTAAAGCATCTTGGTATGGAGACCATGTTGTGATGTGCCTTGAAAGCCAGTTAATGGATGGCAGTAGAAATTCGGATGCTATTTGTTTTTATTTGTATGTACGATAATGATAGAGATGGCATAGATTTGATGTTCATTTTGTATTGTTATTTATTTTTGTACGGTGCAGTTCTCACAACTTGCATTCATATTACATCATGTTTTTGTTTCAGGTCAAGCTTCAGTAACCAATTGATGAACAAGACGCAGATGATGATGCAAAGTTACAAGGGCTTCATTCTTATAACCAAGTACTGGAGGAATGGAGGTACTGTTTATTAATATAAAAAAATTATTTGTTCATACAGTGTTCGTTCCAATATTATCTATTATAATAATCATAATTTGGTCGAAAATAACGATCTTTTTGGCAATGAGAAATGATAGTAACAATATACCAGTATCATCTTTTTTTATTACTGCTTACTGGGCTGCCAGCTTTTTGAACAAATTTTCACTTCTTAGGGTCCCAAACTTGGCATAAATTGTTTTTTCTTTCTACTGCTAATACACTTTTTTATTACTAAATTTTTTTCTACATCATTTTACAACTGTATCAATAGAATGAGAGCAAAGTTTGACACACTGAATAGTCAAGAATAAATTTTGCATATTGAATAGTGAAAATTTGACAAAAAAGTTAGGCACCAAGTTTGTGTATTTTGCATTGTTCATCTACATCAACCAGGACAAAGTTTTACAATTTGACATTATTCATGATCACTAAAAATCTTCCTACTCACCATACTTAGATAATTTCTTAAATTTTGAAAAACATTTTTCCACAGATGGTATGTTAAAATCGAATTTTGTGTGCGAGTCATTGTGTGCATTGTTGAGTCATTGAGTGCATTGTTGATATAGATATATAAAAGCTTTTATGTTAATTTAATCACGTATTAACTATATAACCAAATTCAGACTTTTAAAAAAAGAAACTTATGACAACAAACAAACTAACACAACTTCATTAAATAAATATGTGGATGATTTTCTTACAAGAGGCAATAACATAAATCAACGATAAGCATCAACTTTGTAATTCATATATTACCTGTTATCTTTTGATAATGCTAAATTGATTTACTTTTAATCTATAAATTTTTTGTATGTTGTTTGACTAGATCATTTACAAATTTCAGCTGTTTAGTATCAAGTTAGCTTAAAAAAAGATAAAAAAAGTCACTCCACATCTTTTACTCCGGTTTGGACTTCTGCCTTTTTTTATTCTATTTCATATAGGTGATGACTCTTTGTGGTTTTAAACATAAGAATGAAGTCATATGCTGGATTATTAGTGACTAACATTTGTATTTGTATGTTTAAATTATTAATTAAAACATTTTGTTTTGTTATAGACACTTCATAATGCATACTGTATGCAATTATACATAGATAGTTACTATTAAATGTTCCTTTAAGTTTTTCTGAAAAACCCGAATAACTAAAAATGACCCCTCTAGCCCCGAGATCCGACGATGCAATCTTCGCCAACGTCGAACGAATCAACGCGGAGCTGTTCACACTGACGTATGGCTCGATGGTAAGGCAGCTACTTACAGATCTCGAAGAAGTTGATGAAGTTAACAAACAGCTTGATCAGATGGGGTATAATATTGGAATTCGGCTGATAGATGAGTTTCTAGCCAAATCAAACGTGTCTAGATGTTCTGATTTTAGGGAGACAGCAGACATGATTGCAAAGGTATTTTTTGTGTAATCGCTATTGTGTAATCTGAAAAATGTTAAATGTGGATCAGAATTAACATTGATGTTTATAACAAAGATTTGTACAAAAAAAATGTTCCTTCAAGTTGGACAAGTTGGTGCAAACGACCATGTTTAAATTATGTTTGAGATGGATATTTTCCCTTACGCTAGAGATTTATATCCTTTATTCTTTTGCTTTTACAACAAGATTCACGTCTCTCTTATGCTACAGTTTTTTTTCTGACATTCTTTTTTGCATTCAGTTACCATGCGGCCATTATGTCTGGAGGGTGAAAGAGAACGTTGTGAAGTATGTAAAGGCTCGGGAGCAGAGAGGGCACAATGACATTTGCTCAACCCAGGTCAATTGGAGTTAGATTCTGAAAGTTCAGAGTGAAAGAAGTTTGTTTTCGGTGTCACTTTTGTTATTATTTTATGTATTGACTATTTCTATTACCGTGGAAATAATAATATGGGTTGAACAAGAGTGTAAAAAGGACTAGAACAATGCGTAGATTAACTGAACATATTTAGCTGCGCTTAGTAGCATTTGTGTTTTTTTGTTACTGTCTATTCTCTTTCCAGTATTATATATGTAGTTTACAATGTGTACAGTAATCGAACATATTCAGCTGTGTTTAATACCATTACTGTGTTATGTTGTTGTTGTCTATTCTCTTTCCAGTACTATATATGTAGTTTACAACTGTGTACGAAACAACTTTAACAGTTATACAGTAGAACGCACACTAGAACAATTGAACTTGCTTCAACTTAATCATTTATACACTTGCAAAAATAGAATTAACTTATAATCCTTTTGCTTTCAACTTAAACAATGTTTAATGCTAAGTAGAAAGATTAAGCGTTTACTGTAATGACTATTTTGTAATCAGTCATATACAAAATATTTTACTTTTACGTTTATCGAATTCTTTACTGCTTATTACAATATGCTTATTGCTAGGGTCTAGGACTTTATAATTTTATATGGCCTCAACAACAGCCACTCAATATGTATAAGATACTTCTGGCTGTTTGTTTAAGCAGTAAACATCGTATTTTTCCATTTTTGTAATTGTCTCAACATTTGTACTTCCGTAGAGAAATTCAAAAGTAAAAGTACACGTTTAACAAAGCACCTTCAATCTGTTAATGATGAAAAAGTCGATGCTTCATCCAACGTTTCAAACCTTAGTCTTTCTCCTTGCAAAATGCTATCATGTCTACTTTAGGTTAACTACTATATCTACTGAAGAAAATATTCTATTTATATTATGAATCAAAGCTGTTGTCTATGGTATGCATGAACATGCCAGAATAATTCATAATTCAATAGGTTTATTACTTTTCTTTTTGGCTACTTACCGTGAGTCTAATTTAAAGCATATTTCCATGTTTGATACAAATGTTCCATATACAAGTCTATCAGACGTGGATGCGTTCTAAATTAGACAGTATTCAAAAAATGCAACATTACGTACACGACAACTATACTTACTACTTACAATTTACTGTCAAATAGTTTGTGAGCTACAATATTTCATTTTGTTTTCTTCTCATCACAAAATGCTACCATATCTATTTCAGATTACCTACTACATGTAATGAAGAACATATTCTATTTCCCGCAGGAATCAAAGTTGTTGTCTACGGTTTGCATGAACATGGAAGAATAATTCATACTTCCATACATTTATTACTTTTCTTTTTCTCCACATAAGGTCGGTTTGATATGAAGCTTCTTTCCATGTTTGCTACAAACGTTCCATATACATGTCCATTGGACGTGGATGCATTCAAAAAATAAGTGTCCAAAACAAGCAACACAACGTGTACATCGACGTCAATTTATAAAATTCAAAAAACCTCACATACTGTTTCCTAACACGATTGAATTTGTAAAAGAAATTTAATTGTTCTATCATATTTTCAAGTGATATTTAGATTTAGCAGGAGCATTTTTGGTAGTTCACGCTGACACCAAAAAAGTGTGACACCAAAGGTATTACAACTATTATTAAAGATACACACACATATCTGTGTACATATGTATGTATGTTTCTCTATGTGTGTATACTTCACTACCATAACTGTAGCGCACACAAAATTTTCACCCTTCCTTCTTGGCACACGTCCAACGGACGTGCCACCATACTCGTATATATATATATATAAAGATAAAAAAATATAATCACTAAACATAATTTAATGTATATGCATATACGTTTATATATGTGTTCATGTATGTTTATATTTATCACAACGTTGTTTTGATTTGTTTACAACTTCTATACGTTAAACCATTACGAATTTCGATTTTGATCTCTAGTCATATTTTCACTTCTTAATGAACATGCATATATTTATAAACAAAATTTGAAAACTAATTTCTCATCATTATTAATTATTTAGAATAATCTCATTTAAATTATAAAACCATAAAAATTAATATTAAACAATTATTTATAAAAAGTGTTGTTATATCGATAAAGCGATAAGAATTTTCTTATATTTTCAAATCAAATATTTATCTTTATAAAATTACTTTAAATGATTTACTATCACTATATAACTAAGCAAAATGAATTATTATTATTTTAAAACAATTATTTGAATAATTACAATAATTATTAAATCATTAGATCTTAATTTAAATTTGTTAAATTAATTATTAAATATGATGCCTTTATTGATGATGTCATAAATATATTTTCCAAAAATAAAATAAATAATTTTATTCCATAATCTTGTTTAAATGGATAAGTAAGTGTATTTATCCAGCTTAGTGCGTGACTTCTGATAATTATAGAGTTGTTTATTGATAAAAAGATTTTCAGCCATTTTATCAATATTCTTCCAAAGTATATATTTACGTAAATACTTATTCAAAATAAGATTACCATCATTATTTATTGTTCAAAACATCATAATATATGTTAAAAACCTTATATTTAAACATTTTAAAAATAAATGTCATTTATCAAAGTGATAAATTTTGGGTCATTACAGACTTTCCCCTTAAAAGAATTTCATCCCGAAATTACAACGTAAAACCCAAAGTTATTTTCCCAAAATATTTATTTTTAAACTTACACCCATACGGTGCATATAAGTCATCCATAAGAAATATTTGACTCAATCTACTATTTGAATCCAGAACTATACTTTCGAACTAGTAGTGCTCCCCTGATCCTCTAGTGCGGACCCCGATCAGGCTTTCTGATCAGAATTTTAGTTTTTCTTGCATTGCTCTCAACTATGATAGAAAATGTAAGGATCCAGCCACAAAACTTCATCAATTTTTGCCATCAATAATCGAGTGATAAATTCTTTTTCGGACTAATGTAAATACCTCAAAGTTCTGTACTCGAACTTTAGGTCAAACAGTTACACGAATAAAATGATTTATGTATAACTTACATATATATTCCAAATGGTTTTTCTTAGGCTGACTTTCAAAAGGAGGTTTGAGTAAAGATTCTTGTCCGAGGTTGCCAAGTCAGCATTGATGAGGAATTTCATGGATATGATTCAATGACAGATGTCGGTGATCGAGTATGCAGCTAAGTTTGATGAGCTATCTCGATATGGTTATGCTTTGGTTGACACCGATGTCAGAAGGAATGAGGGATTCATTAGAGGTTTGAGGCCAGAGCTAGGCAGGATGGCTATAACTCATATTAGGGAACAGTATCATGTGATGGTGGAGATGACCATCCGCCATGAGGAGATGCTTGCTGTTTCAGCTAGGGAGAAGCCAATTGAGTTCCAACGTTCTCATGGAAGGAAAATGAAATTCTTTAAAAGAAAGGAGCATGGAAAAAGGAGGCTGCTAAGAGGGCAAAGGCTGATTTGGTGTGTTATAAGTGTGATAAGAAGCGCCATTATGTCCACGAGTGCAGAACTGGTAAGGAAAAAAAACAACAGAGAAGAAGAATGTGAAATGCTTCAAATGTGACCAAGTTGGGCATTATAAAAACCAGTTTGTAGGGGTAGTCAGGGCGGACAGAGGGAAGGTGTTTGCTATTGGACCACTATCTTGTTCTACATCTACTACAGCAGAGAAAGAAAAAACTGTGATGGAAGGTACGCTTTTGATACAAAGTATACTAGTTAGGGTTGGTGCATCACATTCATTTATATCTAAGTATTTGGTTGATAGGTTAGGTATAGAACCCACATGCCTTGTTATTTCCTTAAGGGTTGTGAATCCAATGGGAGGCTATGCGAATTTTGGGATGAGATGTGACTAGTTAGAACTTGATTTGTTAGGTCGTAAGTTTCCATGCAACTTGTATGTTTTTTATTTCGTAGATTTCGAGATCATCTTAGGCATGGATACGTTGAGTGAGTATGAGGCTAGGGTATTTTTCCAGGATCAGGAAATATCATTGAGGCACTAGATAGTCATGACCGAATCATTTTCTCAGTGGAGAATTCTAGTAAGAGTGTTTGTGATTTGTTGAGTGCTATGGAGGTTGGAGAAGAGCTTAGTCAGGTCCGTGTAGCTAGAGAATTTACAGATGTCTTTGAGCGGGTTACCGGACTACCCCCGAAATAAGCTGTTGAGTTTCGGATAGACCTTGCACCGAGAGCTGAACCCGTCAGTAGACCACCTAGTAGGATGACACCGACAGGGATGAAGGAATTGAAGGTGCAGTTAATGGATCTTGAGGAAAGGAATTTTATTAGATCAAGCAGCTCGCCTTGGGGAGCAGCTGCGGTGTTTGTGAAGAAACTAGATGGATTGTTAAGGAGTGCATTGACTATCGTAAGTTAAACGAGAGGATGATCAAAAATAAGCATCCTTTGTCGAGAATTGGTGATCTATTTGATCAGTTGAGTGGAGCCAGAGTATTTTCCCAATTGGATTTGGCAATAAGGTTCCATCAGTTGGGAGTGGTGGAGGATAGTATTTCATTTAGGCATTTCGAACTAGATATGGTCCGTATGGGCAGTTGGTGATGCCATTCGGATTGACAAATGCGCCTACTTTTTTCGTTGATTTGATGAACTGGGTTTTTCGAGAGTACTTAGATTGGTTTGTGTTGGTGTTCATAGATGAAATTTTGGTGCACTCTAAAGATGAAAGAGAGCATGAGATTCATCTTAGAGTGGTGTTGGAGATGCTGAGGAATCAACTGAAGGCGAAGTTTTCTGAGTATAATTTCTAGAAGATAGAGAGTTTCTTGGTCAAGTGGTTTTAGAGGAAGGACTACCAGTTGATCCAGTTAAGATCGAGGCGGTCGATAATTGGAAGAGACCAGAGATGGTAACTGAGATCAGGAGTTTTCTTGGACTTGCTAGCTATAATCGGAGATTCATCAAGAATTTCTTGAGGATAGCAGCGCCTTTGACTAAGTTGACCAGGAAGGAAGTGAAGTTTGTTTGGTTCAAAAAATGTGAGGAAGCATTCCTTAAGTTAAAACATTTGTTGACCAATGCGCTAGTGTTAGTAGTTCCGGGTGGTAACCAAGGGTGGTAGTATGCACTGATGCATGTGGTAATGGATTAGGAGCAGTGTTAATGCAGATGGGGCAAAGTTATTGCTTACGGATCTAGGCAGCTTAAACTGCATGAAGTTAGATATCCTACCCATGATTTGGAGTTGATTATAGTGATCTATGCCTTGAAGATTTAAAGGCATTATCTATTGGGAGAGAGATTTGAGTTATATACCGATCATAAGTCATTAAAATATTTATTCTCTTAGAAGGAGTTGAATACGAGGTAGCAGAGATGGCTGGAGTTTTTGGCTGCTTAAGATTTCGGTATAGAGTATACTTCGGAAAAGGAAATAATGTTACAGATGCTCCCAGTAGAAAACATCAGAATGTGGTGTTAGCAATGTTGGCAGAATGGAAAGATCTAGAAGTTTTAGCCAGTTATGGTGTATAGTTGAGATCTACTGCAAGTTCTAGTCAGGGTACTGCCATGTTTTCTTGTATATAAGTTCGACCGGTAATGATCGAGAGGATAGGTTCTAAGCAGAGAGAAGATCCAATTTTAGCCGAGAGGATTAGAAGGCTTGAGGAAAGATCAGAGGTTGATGTCCTAAAAGATTTTAGCCTTGACCAAAGAGGATGGTTGAGAAAGAAGGGAAGATTGTATGTTCCAAACGTAGAGAACTTGAAGAGGGAAGTTCAAGAGGAATGTCATCAATCGAAGTTTACGATTCATTCTAGAGGAACCAAGATGTATCAAGATATGAAGATGAGCTTCTATTGGGAAGGCATGAAGAGGGATGTCGGCTTGTGGGTTAGGTGGTGTGTAAACTGTCAACAAGTGAAAGCCGAACATCAGAAGCCAAGTGGGTTACTTCAACCTTTAGACATTCCAGTTTGGAAATGAGATTCGATATCGATGGATTTCATAGACGGGTTGCCATGGTCAAATAGAGGAAATGAAAGCATATGGGTTATAGTGGACAGGTTGACCAAGTCCCATTTCGTTCCAGTAAAGTCAACTAGGGCGGCACCTGTTTTAGCAAAGTTGTTCATGAAGAATATAGTTAGACTTCATGGGATTCCTAGTAGCATAGTCATTTGATAGAGATGCATTATTCACTAACGAATTTTGGAGGAGTCTATAAGAAGTATTAGGTACCAAGATCAAGATGAGTACAACATATCAACCACAGACAGATGGGCAAATAGAGAGAGTCAATAAGGCATTCGAAGATTTATTGAGAGCTTGAGTGTTGGACTTTGGTGGATCTTGGGAGGATCACCTACATTTGATTGAGTTCTCCTATAATAATAGTTATCAAACTAGTATAGGAATGACACATTTTGAAGCTTTATATGGAAGGCCATACAGATTGCTAACATGTTGGTTAGAGACCGGAGACAGATTGGTCTTAAGTCTGGAATTGGTTAGGGAGGCATCAGAGAAGATTGAGTTAAT
This sequence comes from Allium cepa, assembly GCA_030765085.1. Lineage (NCBI taxonomy): Eukaryota > Viridiplantae > Streptophyta > Magnoliopsida > Asparagales > Amaryllidaceae > Allium > Allium cepa. Next base: position 333,326,714 of record CM060928.1, read on the forward strand.
CCAAGGACGGATGAAGGAAGCTTAATCCAGGTAGAAGAGTTACACAGATAAGAGGCGTAAGGACTTAAACTTCTCAGTAGGAGACATGGTTTTCATTAAAGTATCACCAATGAAGGGTGTAGCACAATTTGAAAAATAGAAAAAGTTAGCCCTAAGATATATTGGACCATTCCAGATTGTAGAAAGGATCGGAAAGCTCGCTTACAGAGTAGAGTTGCCGAGTAGTTTGGCAGGTGTCCATAACATATTCCATGTGTCTCGTCTTAGTATGTGCATGATCTGAAGGCTACTATTCCCTAGATAGAGTTGGAGGACTTAGTAGTAGAGCCCGAATTGACTTTTGTTAGACAACCAGTTTGGGTTGTAGCGAGAGATGAGAAGAGATCGAGGACCAAGACAGTCAAGTTGGTAAAGGTTCAGTGGAGAGACAACGAGAAAGACTGTAATTAGAAGACATAAGACATGATTCGAAAGGCTTATCCTGATCTTATTTGATGGTATGTCTATATCATATTTATATTGATTACGATATCCGATAGGCTAGTATGGTTGTTACGAGATGTTACAGATGATTCCTATGTTTGCTAGTTAGTCCTTACTAAATTTCGAGGACGAAATTCTTTAAGGGAGCCTGTAACACCGCTAATTATTTAACATTATACAGAAAATTTAATTAGAATAAATTAAATAAAAAAATATAGATAAAGAGATTGAGGTTGATTAATAAACTAGGTGGTTGTACTTAATTAAATCAAATGAACTTATATAAATGGTTAGAATATTAAACATAAGGGCAATAGGGTAATTAGCCGTCCATATTTCCCACCCTTACGCTATCCCCTTAGCAATATACGTTCAATTTATATCAAACAAAATTATAAAACGTAAGAAGCAAGCAAGGCCAACCATTAGGAAGAAGAGAAGAGAAAATCAACTTGAAGCTTAGGATTCTAGTCAGAAGAAATCAATCTCAATCAAACTTTAATTTCCTTATCCAATCTAAGGTGAATGATAATTTATATATCTCTATTTTATTTTTTTACATCACATGGTTTTGGATTTAAGGATAAATCGGTTTCATGATATATAAAATGATGATATGCTTGATTTTGATTTATATATGTTTAAACAAAGTTGTTTAAGAGAAAATATACACTGTTTAGGGTAAAACCAAGGTGAAATGATTTTTAAATGACATGGCAAAATTTTATGTTATAGAAAACGTGATTTTGGAGATGGGTTTCAATTTTCATAATTTTCTGAATTTAGCATTTAATATAAATTTTCTAGTTAAGGAAATGATTTATTGGGTTATAACTTATTTACGGCTAAAATAAAGATTATTTGGGCTTGAAATTTTTATATGTTGGAAAACATATTAAAATAGATTTTCTAGGATTTTTCCAGATTTTTCCTAATTGTTTTGATGAATATATAAAATTATTTAAGCTATGAGCCTAAATTTTTTTATATATTTAATTAAGGAGAAGGGGCATTTTATAAAATAAAATTATTATTTATTTTTGAAAATTAGTGGTAGTATTTTTCTGAAAAGAAAGTGTTAACCAATGAGAATTTGACGAACAAAGGCAGGTTAGTTGAAAAGTTATCATTTTTAAGTTAAAAACAAAGAAATCATACTTTCAACATGTTTCAGCATTTTACGGTGGTAAACCTTCCGACCCAGATCTTTTGACTAAGTCGAAGGGTTATAGCTTTCGACAAGGTCAAACCAACACATATGGTATCAAGTATCTTGGTACGTAATGAATTGGACAAGGTTGAAGGGTTCTTAGTCAAAAGGTTGATGGCCAATGACGTTGGGGTATGTTTGATTTATAAACCAAAAGCTTTCACCTGCTTTGCTTTCGAATTAGAGCTTTCGACTTGGTTGCTTTCAACTAAGTCAAATGTTTAAAAATAAAGGTTACTCCTGCTTTACCACTATTTTGTTTTGGAACCTTTCGACACAGTCGAAAAGTTACTGCCAATTATCATTATTTTGTTTTGAACCTTCCGAAAAATTCGAAAGGTTATAGCTGCTTTTTTCAACCATTTGAAGTCATTGGTTTCGACAAAGATGAAAGGTTTACTTATTTTAAAATCCTACCGCTTCTCCCATTGCTTTCAAAAGGTCCAAAGCTTCGACTTAGATAATTTTCCTTTGTTTTATAATTGAAATGTAATGCAAGTTTTCGAAGAAGTTGCTTTAAAAGGCAGAGGTCTATGTTTTAAAGCTTTCGTACTTCCATTGTAGTCAAAAGGTTTTAAAAGAGGACCTTTCGCATGTTAACTTGAACCCGGTAAGTTTTCAAAAGATAATATCTAATGGTTTTGAAAGGTATATATCTTAAGAGTTCAATGCATTCGAAAGATTTAAATTGCTGAATGGCTTCAATGGTTTCGATTCAAAAGGTTGTTTTATAAACTTGTCGACAAGATCGAAAGGTTTGGTTTTAGAAAAGGCATGAAACCCCATACTCTAATTTTTTAAAGAAAAACCATGGCTTAAATAAAGGAGTTTTGTAACGATTTTAAGTAGGAGATTTTGAAGAAGTTTTGTCTTGATAAAAATATAGGTTAAACGATGTTAACTATGTTTTAAGAAATGTATTTCAAGGACCTTAAACCCATAGGAGTGGTATTGTTTGGTTGCTGTTTTACTTCTTCAAATATGAATATATTCACATGATAACCCACAACTGTGTTTTGGGAAAAAGAGGTAGAAGAACCATCTAGGTTAACTCAATAGTGAATATAAATTGCTTAAACTTCTGAATGAGTAGAATTGCATCCATGGAGTCTGGGTGACCAAAAATAGAGGATGCTTAAACTTAGTAGTTACTGGAGGAAACCAAAAGGTTCATAGTAAATCCATGAAAACTATGATAAGTTATTGATGGGTGTATACCAAAAGATTCATAGTAAGCCCATGAAAACTATGGTTAAGTAGTCATTGGATAAAACCAACAAGTTCATAATTAACCCATGAAAACTATGCGTTAAGGACAGTTGGCAGGGGCTAATTGGTTTGTAGTGAACCCATGAAAACTGTATCCGGATTAAAAATTGACATTAGTCAATAGGTACCTAGTAAACCCATGAAAACTAGGATAAGTAAGTGACTAATGGAAGTATCAGTAGGTTCCTAGTAAACTCATGAAAACCAGGATGTGCATGAGTTACTGGATAAGTCCATAGGTTCTTTGTCAACCCATGAAAACTAGAATAAGGTGATTAGTTATTTGATTTGAATGACTGGTAGGTACTGGAGGAGCCAAGAATTAATTAAGTTAACTGGCAGGAGCCTATAGGTTTTTGGTGATCCCATGAAAATTATGAATAGGACAGGGTGTCTAACAGGTATAACAAGGCTATTAGTAAACCCATGAAGTCTAAATAGGTTAATAGTCCCTAGAAACTATAATTATGACAGGTTGTCAAATAAATCGGGAATGGTAAATCCTAATGATTTTCAAGTACGCATATCATCATAATATTTTAAACCTGCATGTATTAACCATTGTGGATGCATGGGTATAGTATATGATTTTATAAAGGCTTTAGGATACTATTAGCGGAAAACCCGTTCCGCTAAGCGGTGTGATCTCATTAGATATATAAAAGGATTGAGATGTTAGATTATTATTCATACCAGGCTTTATGTCTGACTCGAAGTTTTTCTTTTCCTATTAAACTCTTGGGTACTTAACTAATTTTGAGTAGTTTGAGATTTAAGGTTTTTAGGTTCTCTACTTACACGAATAAAGCTTCCGGAGATGTGCAGGAGGCAGATAGTTATTTAGCGTTTTCTTTTCCACTGTGTGTTTGCTTGTAAAGCATATTTATGAGCCTTACTATATACTCTGATCAACCAAGGAGGCATCATCATATGTCGCTCTTGCTGCATTTGTAACAATTATATATTGTTGAATGTGGTTAACGTAATTTGGAATTATGTAACGAACAAGAAATGTTTTGGATTGAATGTGGAAATATGTTTTTGAATTGTTAATTTTTTTTACATATTTCTGTGATCTGTGTATCAATGTGTCTAACACCGCCATATTTGGTCATCGAAGATTAATAAATATGGATGAATTCAGCATCCGTAGCCATTAGTTTTGGGCCTCCAAGGGGGATGTTACAACAACAAGTATATAAGGGATCAACATATAACAATCAAATAATTAAGTAGATGTACAGGTTAATTGTAATAGCAGAATGGTGTTTTGTTCTACTAATAAATTTCATTTAGTTTCCCTAATCATATAGGGTTACTTAAGGGTAAGCGACACAAAAATCCCTTAATTTAAAAAAAATTGAAAAGTAAACAGTTTAAAACAAAATTGATTACTTAAACTCAAAGCGAATTTAGAGTAAATTAAACCCTTGTAAATGAGAGTCAAAGCCTTGTTAAATAGTTATTAAACTCTAATTAAAAATAATTAAACCACAATTAAACCTTACTAAACATAATTGACTTTAATCAAAAATTAATTAAATGAAACCCCTTTTTAAAATAATAACTAATTTATAATTATCCTAAATAAATAAATAACTAATCCTTAATTAATAATTAAATAATAATTAACTTCAATTAAGTAACACGTCACGATTAGATTAACACTAATTACATTTATTAATTAATTAATCGATTAAATAATCATTCATTAATTAATTAATTATTTGTTAATTACCACATTAAAGTTAGAAAACATTTCGAAAAAGATTTCTAAGTGCAATCAAGTTTAGATTAGAAAAATAGTAAGATTTTCCGAGCCGCGCGTATAATGACTATCGCTATACGGACCCGTAATTTTCAAACTTCGAACTTTACTTTCTAACTTCTAAAACTTTAATTTTTAAACTCTTATCACTTCTAAAACATAAAAAATGTTTTAGAAATCCGAAACAAATATTAGACTTTCCATATATTAGATTTTAAAACCCAAATTTCAAACCTTTTTATAATGGGATTTCCGTGTCGCTTTGAGTCAGCACCCGCTAAGTTATCTTAATATGAACTATGAATAACAACATCATAATCAAATTCTCAAACATCTCATTACATCCAATCCACTATCATAAGCGATATACTAACTTTCCATTTACTATCTAATTTCCATTTTCCAAACATTTACTAATATTACATCATCATACTTATATACTTCAAAATCATTTCCATATTCGGTTATACTTACGCATAACCAATACCCAATTATAACCATGCATCCAAACATCACTATATAATAATTTTTATGCAACTTTTATGTAGTTAACTAAATGGATTTTAAAGTGAAACTTTACTCACCGAACTTACTCGAAATTAAGCTAGCTTCCTCTCGATCCTAGATATGACCTAGCACTTGACTCCTTATTCCGAAAATTGAATTTGATAAACCCTTACACTCATAATGGGCTCGGCCTTAGATGGAAATGGCACAGCCATTGAATTTTTAGGGTGGTGGTGATTTTTTTGGTTGAGAGGATGGAAATGGAACAGCCATGGAAATGGCACAGCTAGCTTCCTCTTACCCCACTGCCAACATGTAAACTTCGCTAATCCAAACCACCTATAGACTTCACCATTACTCCTTCATACACACCAAACAACCAATACAACAACTTACATCTCTTCAACTTGCTGCCTCCACCACATTGCTGCCTTACTGTTGCCTCCGCCACATCACTGTCTCCTGCCGAAACCCACTGCTTTACCATAACTATCACATACAATATCACCTACATCTGCCCCTTCATCATTTCAGTTCAACCACTAGCAACACTCCCTAAAGCAACTCCTTTCAGTCACCACCACAATCAATAAACTACAGCCTCTCTCCACCATTCAAGTCCATCACCTCTGTCCACATCTTCACTCATCAACAGCCGATCTCCATAATAATTTCACCGCTTTTTATTACTAGACAAATCTGCATCCATTCAAATCAAATTCACCCTACGACTTCCAAACCACGGCCATAGAAAAACTGCCATAAAAAAACTGCTACATTTCATATACCTGAACTCGAACGGCATCTCCTAAACGACGCAACAACCGGTCATAGAAACCACCTCCAACATCGCCACCATACCCATCTCCAACGCGACACCGGCAAATCGCCAACCACCAAAGCCCAAATTGCCGCGACCAACTCCCCTTGAACAACTCCAGCAAAAAACCACAAATCTCCTAAAATCTCAGCTCCCAAAATCGAACCACAAACCAACTTCCACAATCGCCTAACGCCTTCGACCAATTCAACTAAGTTTAATTTCACTGGAGTAAAATTTTAATTTTGAGAGGAGCTTTGGGTTTAATATTCCGTGAATTTTTCTTTTTGTTTTTTCTTCGTAAGTTAGTTTGTGATGGACTTTATTTGGCTGGGAAGTTCATATTGGGCTGGTTGGCATATTGTTTGCTTAGTTTACATTGGGCAGAGAGGAGTTTCTTTTGTTTTTTGTAATTTGGCTTGAGTTAATTTGTTGTTAAGTTTTCTTTTATTTAAAAAAAATAAAAGAAAATATATACATATACATATATATATATATATAAAGATAAAAAAATATAATCACTAAACATAATTTAATGTATATGCATATACGTTTATATATGTGTTCATGTATGTTTATATTTATCACAACGTTGTTTTGATTTGTTTACAACTTCTATACGTTAAACCATTACGAATTTCGATTTTGATCTCTAATCATATTTTCACTTCTTAATGAACATGCATATATTTATAAACAAAATTTGAAAACTAATTTCTCATCATTATTAATTATTTAGAATAATCTCATTTAAATTATAAAACCATAAAAATTAATATTAAACAATTGTTTATAAAAAGTGTTGTTATATCGATAAAGCGATAAGAATTTTCTTATATTTTCAAATCAAATATTTATCTTTATAAAATTACTTTAAATGATTTACTATCACTATATAACTAAGCAAAATGAATTATTATTATTTTAAAACAATTATTTGAATAATTACAATAATTATTAAATCATTAGATCTTAATTTAAATTTGTTAAATTAATTATTAAATATGATGCCTTTATTGATGATGTCATAAATATATTTTCCAAAAATAAAATAAATAATTTTATTCCATAATCTTGTTTAAATGGATAAGTAAGTGTATTTATCCAGCTTAGTGCGTGACTTCTGATAATTATAGAGTTGTTTATTGATAAAAAGATTTTCAGTCATTTTATCAATATTCTTCCAAAGTATATATTTACGTAAATACTTATTCAAAATAAGATTACCATCATTATTTATTGTTCAAAACATCATAATATATGTTAAAAACCTTATATTTAAACATTTTAAAAATAAATGTCATTTATCAAAGTGATAAATTTTGGGTCATTACAGACTTTCCCCTTAAAAGAATTTCATCCCGAAATTACAACGTAAAACCCAAAGTTATTTTCCCAAAATATTTATTTTTAAACTTACACCTATACGGTGCATATAAGTCATCCATAAGAAATATTTGACTCAATCTACTATTTGAATCCAGAACTATACTTTCGAACTAGTAGTGCTCCCCTGATCCTCTAGTGCGGACCTCGATCAGGCTTTCTGATCAGAATTTTAGTTTTTCTTGCATTGCTCTCAAATATGATAGAAAATGTAAGGATCCAGCCACAAAACTTCATCAATTTTTGCCGTCAATAATCGAGTGATAAATTCTTTTTTGGACTAATGTAAATACCTCAAAGTTCTGTACTCGAACTTTAGGTCAAACAGTTACACGAATAAAATGATTTATGTATAACTTACATATATATTCCAAATGGTTTTTCTTAGGCTGACTTTCAAAAGGAGGTTTGAGTAAAGATTCTTGTCCGAGGTTGCCAAGTCAGCATTGATGAGGAAGTTCATGGATATGATTCAATGACAGATGTCGGTGATCGAGTATGCAGCTAAGTTTGATGAGCTATCTCGATATGGTTATGCTTTGGTTGACACGGATGTCAGAAGGAATGAGGGATTCATTAGAGGTTTGAGGCCAGAGCTAGGCAGGATGGCTATAACTCATATTAGGGAACAGTATCATGTGATGGTGGAGATGACCATCCGCCATGAGGAGATGCTTGCTGTTTCAGCTAGGGAGAAGCCAATTGAGTTCCAAGGTTCTCATGGAAGGAAAATGAAATTCTTTAAAAGAAAGGAGCATGGAAAAAGGAGGCCGCTAAGAAGGCAAAGGCTGATTTGGTGTGTTATAAGTGTGATAAGAAGCGCCATTATGTCCACGAGTGCAGAACTGGTAAGGAAAAAAAACAACAGAGAAGAAGAATGTGAAATGCTTCAAATGTGACCAAGTTGGGCATTATAAGAACCAGTTTCTAGGGGTAGTCAGGGCGGACAGAGGGAAGGTGTTTGCTATTGGACCACTATCTTGTTCTACATCTACTACAGCAGAGAAAGAAAAAACTGTGATGGAAGGTACGCTTTTGATACAAAGTATACTAGTTAGGGTTGGTGCATCACATTCATTTATATCTAAGTATTTGGTTGATAGGTTAGGTATAGAACCCACATGCCTTGTTATTTCCTTAAGGGTTGTGAATCCAATGGGAGGCTATGCGAATTTTGGGATGAGATGTGACTAGTTAGAACTTGATTTGTTAGGTCGTAAGTTTCCATGCAACTTGTATGTTTTTTATTTCGTAGATTTCGAGATCATCTTAGGCATGGATACGTTGAGTGAGTATGAGGCTAGGGTATTTTTCCAGGATCAGGAAATATCATTGAGGCACTAGATAGTCATGACCGAATCATTTTCTCAGTGGAGAATTCTAGTAAGAGTGTTTGTGATTTGTTGAGTGCTATGGAGGTTGGAGAAGAGCTTAGTCAGGTCCGTGTAGCTAGAGAATTTACAGATGTCTTTGAGCGGGTTACCGGACTACCCCCGAAACAAGCTGTTGAGTTTCGGATAGACCTTGCACCGAGAGCTGAACCCGTCAGTAGACCACCTAGTAGGATGACACCGACAGGGATGAAGGAATTGAAGGTGCAGTTAATGGATCTTGAGGAAAGGAATTTTATTAGATCAAGCAGCTCGCCTTGGGGAGCAGCTGCGGTGTTTGTGAAGAAACTAGATGGATCGTTAAGGAGTGCATTGACTATCGTAAGTTAAACGAGAGGATGATCAAAAATAAGCATCCTTTGTCGAGAATTGGTGATCTATTTGATCAGTTGAGTGGACCCAGAGTATTTTCCCAATTGGATTTGGCAATAAGGTTCCATCAGTTGGGAGTGGTGGAGGATAGTATTTCATTTAGGCATTTCGAACTAGATATGGTCCGTATGGGCAGTTGGTGATGCCATTCGGATTGACAAATGCGCCTACTTTTTTCGTTGATTTGATGAACTGGGTTTTTCGAGAGTACTTAGATTGGTTTGTGTTGGTGTTCATAGATGAAATTTTGGTGCACTCTAAAGATGAAAGAGAGCATGAGATTCATCTTAGAGTGGTGTTGGAGATGCTGAGGAATCAACTGAAGGCGAAGTTTTCTGAGTATAATTTCTAGAAGATAGAGAGTTTCTTGGTCAAGTGGTTTTAGAGGAAGGACTACCAGTTGATCCAGTTAAGATCGAGGCGGTCGATAACTGGGAGAGACCAGAGATGGTAACTGAGATCAGGAGTTTTCTTGGACTTGCTAGCTATAATCGGAGATTCATCAAGAATTTCTTGAGGATAGCAGCGCCTTTGACTAAGTTGACCAGGAAGGAAGTGAAGTTTGTTTGGTTCAAAAAATGTGAGGAAGCATTCCTTAAGTTAAAACATTTGTTGACCAATGCGCTAGTGTTAGTAGTTCCGGGTGGTAACCAAGGGTGGTAGTATGCACTGATGCATGTGGTAATGGATTAGGAGCAGTGTTAATGCAGATGGGGCAAAGTTATTGCTTACGGATCTAGGCAGCTTAAACTGCATGAAGTTAGATATCCTACCCATGATTTGGAGTTGATTATAGTGATCTATGCCTTGAAGATTTAAAGGCATTATCTATTGGGAGAGAGATTTGAGTTATATACCGATCATAAGTCATTAAAATATTATTCTCTTAGAAGGAGTTGAATACGAGGTAGCAGAGATGGCTGGAGTTTTTGGCTGCTTAAGATTTCGGTATAGAGTATACTTCGGAAAAGGAAATAATGTTACAGATGCTCCCAGTAGAAAACATCAGAATGTGGTGTTAGCAATGTTGGCAGAATGGAAAGATCTAGAAGTTTTAGCCAGTTATGGTGTATAGTTGAGATCTACTGCAAGTTCTAGTCAGGGTACTGCCATGTTTTCTTGTATATAAGTTCGACCGGTAATGATCGAGAGGATAGGTTCTAAGCAGAGAGAAGATCCAATTTTAGCCGAGAGGATTAGAAGGCTTGAGGAAAGATCAGAGGTTGATGTCCTAAAAGATTTTAGCCTTGACCAAAGAGGATGGTTGAGAAAGAAGGGAAGATTGTATGTTCCAAACGTAGAGAACTTAAAGAGGGAAGTTCAAGAGGAATGTCATCAATCGAAGTTTACGATTCATTCTAGAGGAACCAAGATGTATCAAGATATGAAGATGAGCTTCTATTGGGAAGGCATGAAGAGGGATGTCGGCTTGTGGGTTAGGTGGTGTGTAAACTGTCAACAAGTGAAAGCCGAACATCAGAAGCCAAGTGGGTTACTTCAACCTTTAGACATTCCAGTTTGGAAATGAGATTCGATATCGATGGATTTCATAGACGGGTTGCCATGGTCAAATAGAGGAAATGAAAGCATATGGGTTATAGTGGACAGGTTGACCAAGTCCCATTTCGTTCCAGTAAAGTCAACTAGGGCGGCACCTGTTTTAGCAAAGTTATTCATGAAGAATATAGTTAGACTTCATGGGATTCCTAGTAGCATAGTCATTTGATAGAGATGCATTATTCACTAACGAATTTTGGAGGAGTCTATAAGAAGTATTAGGTACCAAGATCAAGATGAGTACAACATATCAACCACAGACAGATGGGCAAATAGAGAGAGTCAATAAGGCATTCGAAGATTTATTGAGAGCTTGAGTGTTGGACTTTGGTGGATCTTGGGAGGATCACCTACATTTGATTGAGTTCTCCTATAATAATAGTTATCAAACTAGTATAGGAATGACACATTTTGAAGCTTTATATGGAAGGCCATACAGATTGCTAACATGTTGGTTAGAGACCGGAGACAGATTGGTCTTAAGTCTGGAATTGGTTAGGGAGGCATCAGAGAAGATTGAGTTAATCCAAGGACGGATGAAGGAAGCTTAATCCAGGTAGAAGAGTTACACAGATAAGAGGCGTAAGGACTTAAACTTCTCAGTAGGAGACATGGTTTTCATTAAAGTATCACCAATGAAGGGTGTAGCACAATTTGAAAAATAGAAAAAGTTAGCCCTAAGATATATTGGACCATTCCAGATTGTAGAAAGGATCGGAAAGCTCGCTTACAGAGTAGAGTTGCCGAGTAGTTTGGCAGGTGTCCATAACATATTCCATGTGTCTCGTCTTAGTATGTGCATGATCTGAAGGCTACTATTCCCTAGATAGAGTTGGAGGACTTAGTAGTAGAGCCCGAATTGACTTTTGTTAGACAACCAGTTTGGGTTGTAGCGAGAGATGAGAAGAGATCGAGGACCAAGACAGTCAAGTTGGTAAAGGTTCAGTGGAGAGACAACGAGAAAGACTGTAATTAGAAGACATAAGACATGATTCGAAAGGCTTATCCTGATCTTATTTGATGGTATGTCTATATCATATTTATATTGATTACGATATCCGATAGGCTAGTATGGTTGTTACGAGATGTTACAGATGATTCCTATGTTTGCTAGTTAGTCCTTACTAAATTTCGAGGACGAAATTCTTTAAGGGAGCCTGTAACACCGCTAATTATTTAACATTATACAGAAAATTTAATTAGAATAAATTAAATAAAAAAATATAGATAAAGAGATTGAGGTTGATTAATAAACTAGGTGGTTGTACTTAATTAAATCAAATGAACTTATATAAATGGTTAGAATATTAAACATAAGGGCAATAGGGTAATTAGCCGTCCATATTTCCCACCCTTACGCTATCCCCTTAGCAATATACGTTCAATTTATATCAAACAAAATTATAAAACGTAAGAAGCAAGCAAGGCCAACCATTAGGAAGAAGAGAAGAGAAAATCAACTTGAAGCTTAGGATTCTAGTCAGAAGAAATCAATCTCAATCAAACTTTAATTTCCTTATCCAATCTAAGGTGAATGATAATTTATATATCTCTATTTTATTTTTTTACATCACATGGTTTTGGATTTAAGGATAAATCGGTTTCATGATATATAAAATGATGATATGCTTGATTTTGATTTATATATGTTTAAACAAAGTTGTTTAAGAGAAAATATACACTGTTTAGGGTAAAACCAAGGTGAAATGATTTTTAAATGACATGGCAAAATTTTATGTTATAGAAAACGTGATTTTGGAGATGGGTTTCAATTTTCATAATTTTCTGAATTTAGCATTTAATATAAATTTTCTAGTTAAGGAAATGATTTATTGGGTTATAACTTATTTACGGCTAAAATAAAGATTATTTGGGCTTGAAATTTTTATATGTTGGAAAACATATTAAAATAGATTTTCTAGGATTTTTCCAGATTTTTCCTAATTGTTTTGATGAATATATAAAATTATTTAAGCTATGAGCCTAAATTTTTTTATATATTTAATTAAGGAGAAGGGGCATTTTATAAAATAAAATTATTATTTATTTTTGAAAATTAGTGGTAGTATTTTTCTGAAAAGAAAGTGTTAACCAATGAGAATTTGACGAACAAAGGCAGGTTAGTTGAAAAGTTATCATTTTTAAGTTAAAAACAAAGAAATCATACTTTCAACATGTTTCAGCATTTTACGGTGGTAAACCTTCCGACCCAGATCTTTTGACTAAGTCGAAGGGTTATAGCTTTCGACAAGGTCAAACCAACACATATGGTATCAAGTATCTTGGTACGTAATGAATTGGACAAGGTTGAAGGGTTCTTAGTCAAAAGGTTGATGGCCAATGACGTTGGGGTATGTTTGATTTATAAACCAAAAGCTTTCACCTGCTTTGCTTTCGAATTAGAGCTTTCGACTTGGTTGCTTTCAACTAAGTCAAATGTTTAAAAATAAAGGTTACTCCTGCTTTACCACTATTTTGTTTTGGAACCTTTCGACACAGTCGAAAAGTTACTGCCAATTATCATTATTTTGTTTTGAACCTTCCGAAAAATTCGAAAGGTTATAGCTGCTTTTTTCAACCATTTGAAGTCATTGGTTTCGACAAAGATGAAAGGTTTACTTATTTTAAAATCCTACCGCTTCTCCCATTGCTTTCAAAAGGTCCAAAGCTTCGACTTAGATAATTTTCCTTTGTTTTATAATTGAAATGTAATGCAAGTTTTCGAAGAAGTTGCTTTAAAAGGCAGAGGTCTATGTTTTAAAGCTTTCGTACTTCCATTGTAGTCAAAAGGTTTTAAAAGAGGACCTTTCGCATGTTAACTTGAACCCGGTAAGTTTTCAAAAGATAATATCTAATGGTTTTGAAAGGTATATATCTTAAGAGTTCAATGCATTCGAAAGATTTAAATTGCTGAATGGCTTCAATGGTTTCGATTCAAAAGGTTGTTTTATAAACTTGTCGACAAGATCGAAAGGTTTGGTTTTAGAAAAGGCATGAAACCCCATACTCTAATTTTTTAAAGAAAAACCATGGCTTAAATAAAGGAGTTTTGTAACGATTTTAAGTAGGAGATTTTGAAGAAGTTTTGTCTTGATAAAAATATAGGTTAAACGATGTTAACTATGTTTTAAGAAATGTATTTCAAGGACCTTAAACCCATAGGAGTGGTATTGTTTGGTTGCTGTTTTACTTCTTCAAATATGAATATATTCACATGATAACCCACAACTGTGTTTTGGGAAAAAGAGGTAGAAGAACCATCTAGGTTAACTCAATAGTGAATATAAATTGCTTAAACTTCTGAATGAGTAGAATTGCATCCATGGAGTCTGGGTGACCAAAAATAGAGGATGCTTAAACTTAGTAGTTACTGGAGGAAACCAAAAGGTTCATAGTAAATCCATGAAAACTATGATAAGTTATTGATGGGTGTATACCAAAAGATTCATAGTAAGCCCATGAAAACTATGGTTAAGTAGTCATTGGATAAAACCAACAAGTTCATAATTAACCCATGAAAACTATGCGTTAAGGACAGTTGGCAGGGGCTAATTGGTTTGTAGTGAACCCATGAAAACTGTATCCGGATTAAAAATTGACATTAGTCAATAGGTACCTAGTAAACCCATGAAAACTAGGATAAGTAAGTGACTAATGGAAGTATCAGTAGGTTCCTAGTAAACTCATGAAAACCAGGATGTGCATGAGTTACTGGATAAGTCCATAGGTTCTTTGTCAACCCATGAAAACTAGAATAAGGTGATTAGTTATTTGATTTGAATGACTGGTAGGTACTGGAGGAGCCAAGAATTAATTAAGTTAACTGGCAGGAGCCTATAGGTTTTTGGTGATCCCATGAAAATTATGAATAGGACAGGGTGTCTAACAGGTATAACAAGGCTATTAGTAAACCCATGAAGTCTAAATAGGTTAATAGTCCCTAGAAACTATAATTATGACAGGTTGTCAAATAAATCGGGAATGGTAAATCCTAATGATTTTCAAGTACGCATATCATCATAATATTTTAAACCTGCATGTATTAACCATTGTGGATGCATGGGTATAGTATATGATTTTATAAAGGCTTTAGGATACTATTAGCGGAAAACCCGTTCCGCTAAGCGGTGTGATCTCATTAGATATATAAAAGGATTGAGATGTTAGATTATTATTCATACCAGGCTTTATGTCTGACTCGAAGTTTTTCTTTTCCTATTAAACTCTTGGGTACTTAACTAATTTTGAGTAGTTTGAGATTTAAGGTTTTTAGGTTCTCTACTTACACGAATAAAGCTTCCGGAGATGTGCAGGAGGCAGATAGTTATTTAGCGTTTTCTTTTCCACTGTGTGTTTGCTTGTAAAGCATATTTATGAGCCTTACTATATACTCTGATCAACCAAGGAGGCATCATCATATGTCGCTCTTGCTGCATTTGTAACAATTATATATTGTTGAATGTGGTTAACGTAATTTGGAATTATGTAATGAACAAGAAATGTTTTGGATTGAATGTGGAAATATGTTTTTGAATTGTTAATTTTTTTTACATATTTCTGTGATCTGTGTATCAATGTGTCTAACACCGCCATATTTGGTCATCGAAGATTAATAAATATGGATGAATTCAGCATCCGTAGCCATTAGTTTTGGGCCTCCAAGGGGGATGTTACAACAACAGGTATATAAGGGATCAACATATAACAATCAAATAATTAAGTAGATGTACAGGTTAATTGTAATAGCAGAATGGTGTTTTGTTCTACTAATAAATTTCATTTAGTTTCCCTAATCATATAGGGTTACTTAAGGGTAAGCGACACAAAAATCCCTTAATTTAAAAAAAATTGAAAAGTAAACAGTTTAAAACAAAATTGATTACTTAAACTCAAAGCGAATTTAGAGTAAATTAAACCCTTGTAAATGAGAGTCAAAGCCTTGTTAAATAGTTATTAAACTCTAATTAAAAATAATTAAACCACAATTAAACCTTACTAAACATAATTGACTTTAATCAAAAATTAATTAAATGAAACCCCTTTTTAAAATAATAACTAATTTATAATTATCCTAAATAAATAAATAACTAATCCTTAATTAATAATTAAATAATAATTAACTTCAATTAAGTAACACGTCACGATTAGATTAACACTAATTACGTTTATTAATTAATTAATCAATTAAATAATCATTCATTAATTAATTAATTATTTGTTAATTACCACATTAAAGTTAGAAAACATTTCGAAAAAGATTTCTAAGTGCAATCAAGTTTAGATTAGAAAAATAGTAAGATTTTCCGAGCCGCGCGTATAATGACTATCGCTATACGGACCCGTAATTTTCAAACTTCGAACTTTACTTTCTAACTTCTAAAACTTTAATTTTTAAACTCTTATCACTTCTAAAACATAAAAAATGTTTTAGAAATCCGAAACAAATATTAGACTTTCCATATATTAGATTTTAAAACCCAAATTTCAAACCTTTTTATAATGGGATTTCCGTGTCGCTTTGAGTCAGCACCCGCTAAGTTATCTTAATATGAACTATGAATAACAACATCATAATCAAATTCTCAAACATCTCATTACATCCAATCCACTATCATAAGCGATATACTAACTTTCCATTTACTATCTAATTTCCATTTTCCAAACATTTACTAATATTACATCATCATACTTATATACTTCAAAATCATTTCCATATTCGGTTATACTTACGCATAACCAATACCCAATTATAACCATGCATCCAAACATCACTATATAATAATTTTTATGCAACTTTTATGTAGTTAACTAAATGGATTTTAAAGTGAAACTTTACTCACCGAACTTACTCGAAATTAAGCTAGCTTCCTCTCGATCCTAGATATGACCTAGCACTTGACTCCTTATTCCGAAAATTGAATTTGATAAACCCTTACACTCATAATGGGCTCGGCCTTAGATGGAAATGGCACAGCCATTGAATTTTTAGGGTGGTGGTGATTTTTTTGGTTGAGAGGATGTAAGTGAATGGATTTAGTGAGTTTAGAAGTGAAAAAACTTATGTTTTACAACTTGTTTTATGATTTTGAGTGCATGGAAACCATGAAACATTTCATGAACATGAAGATGGAAGAACTTAGAAATAAGAATGAGATGAACAAAGGAGAAAAGAGTATATAAGGTGGTATATATAGGCATGAAGATAATAGGGAATTACTAAAAGGCCCTTTGCATAAAATATCACTTCTTTTTCTATGAAAGAAACACACCATTCCCACCCATACCCCTTGTTCCCCACGTCACTAGCAACCCTCACCCTTTAGCCATGCTATAGTCTACTTCCTAGGCTGATTTAGGTAATGGATGTGTGCTATCTTAGGTTAATTTAGGTTACATAATATACTTTTTTATGTAAAAGGTCAAATCATGCATGTATGTGTATATATACACTAAGTATTTACTATGTATACATGTATATGTGTATATTTATTTGTAAATGTGATTACCCTAGTTTTAATAAGTGCGTGCATGTTACACCAAGTGTGCACAATGCTCTCGACGACTTTCGGATGTCGAAAAGTCAAAATTTCGAAAAACGTTCTTCGGTCACATTTTCTATTTTTTATTTGAACTATCTATATTGGTAAACAAATATTGAAAACTATTTTATCATCATTATTAAATAATTAAAATAGGTTTATTTGCTAATAAAAAGCAATTTGCTAATTATATAAATTATTTTTTAATAGCCTATTCCAAAGTGGCAAAATCCTGGGTCGTTATAAAATCTATTTTACCATTATTTGTTATTATTTAAAAGAGTTATATGTATATTTTTTTAACATAAAACCTATTATTTTAATATTTAAAATTTATTAAATATTCGCAAATCAAGGTGGTAAAATTCTGGGTTGTTACACTCTTCCTCCCATAAAAGAATTTCATCTCTGAAATTGTACCACAACCCTAATTCCCAAAAACACTTAAACTATTCAACAGTCCGTATGATGTACATAGATCATCCCTGTGCAAAATCTGATTTGATCATTCACTCAAATACATAACTTCACTTTCGAACTAGTATTGCTCACCCGACTTCCTAGTGTGGACTTTTATTAGGCCTCTTAATTAGAAACCTCTGTTCTCCTTGCATAGCCATAAACTATGATAAACTACTTTTGGTCCCATGTAAGAGTCCTCACCAAAGCTCACCGTCAAAATTCGAGTGATAAATCCTTGTTCGGTATAGTGTAAAACACCTTCTGTCATATACTTGAATCTAGGATCGAGAACTCAATGAAACAGAGAAATGATCTTCACACAACCTACGTTCTAATCCAATGATTCATATCATCTAACTATTTCCTACCCTCCAACCATGCTTCATAAGAATCAATTTTTAAATTTAATTAACTTGTGCAATACTCTTCTACATCCTAAGACTACATTCAAACATTTGATTTATAATTCTACTTTTTCTTAGACACTTCTATGGTAAAAATGTCTATTAGCAGGCCTAATAACATAAAATAATTCTTCACATGCTAGATGTTAAAATCAAAAGACATGGTTTTAAATAAATAAAGTTTATTAATTCTCCTCATTAAATTTAACCTAATTAAATCTTCATTTATTAATCCATCTTTAAAATAACTTTTTATTTTGAAAACTCTTCCTTTTAAGGGATTCAAGAAAACAATACCCAGGTTATATTTCACAAACCTTTTGAAAACATACATATAGCCCAAGTAACTCCAAGATAATGTCAAGAAACTGGGTGCTACCAAATAGTATCATATGCCCCTTTACTAAGAAGGGCAATACCCAAGAAAAGTTTTTGCCATCCGAACACATCTCTTACCCATTGTAGTCATTTCCAAGATATTCGGACTTGTTAATAAATATATTTTTTCAAATTCCTTCTTGAAACAATACTATTTATAGATAAATAGTTTTTAACAAAATCATCCACTTGCTTTGGATTCATTTGGATTTGAACTCGTCCCAATTGTACAATGACAAAGAGTAATTTACTAAGTGCATTATCTTATCTTCTTAAGCAAACATTTGATTGTCACTTAGAAGATTATTCTAATCATCATAAAATAGATCAAGACTTATTCCCAAACTGTCAAAAGGAAACCTTACTCTCAAACTTTATTTTAAAATATCTATATCTTAAAATATTTAAGAAAGAGTACTGCTATTTTCCAACATCTTTTGGAACTTTATCAAAGGCACCAGGATTTAATACTCTAAAAATCCTTTTCAATTTAAAACATATTTAATAATACTGATTTGTAAAATCATCTCTCTTAATTTACCTTACAAAATTATCCAAAGATTTTCATTTAACAACACCTTTATTAAAATTCAATTTTCAATCCTACATATCGTCGAGCACCTTATAGTCAAATTGTGAAACTTAATTCACAAGGTGTTCGATTCAACATTCCCACAAATTCTATCTACCCAACCTATGATGGAAAAAGAAAAGCTACTATTAAATAATAATAGTCGATGCTCAAAACTGGACAAGCATGATTAGTTAAACCCTAACTGCTAATAATTTAAATATTATCAACTCCTAACCTACACTCCTCATAGATAAAAACATTGATTTTGAAAATCATCCCATTTTATATATAGAAAATATATTCCTAGGTAAAACTATATTATTTACCAAATTTAAAACAATATTATGTCAATTTAAATTGTTCAAGTGTTTAGGAAATCACTACCGATAACATTGATCGGGCGCATCAATCGGAATTCTTCAGCCACTCAACAGGTCAAACAACATAATATAAACATTTTTATTCACTAACAAATAAGCACTCATATACATACACACACACTCATACTCATTCTACGGCACTACTAACCCTACCTATAATGAGTTTGTCTCACCAAAGCCTAGGTGTTTGCTCAACTTAAGCTCTGATACCAAATGTAACGATCAGCCTTTCATACCACCAAAGATGACACTTAATATATCCTTAATATTCGTATGCCGATCATTTAGTCATCCAAAAGACGAGTTATTAGGGGTAAAAGAAAGAATGATAGAATGAAGAAAATAAATAATATGGAATCTCATAACGCAATGGAATAATATATACTACTCAACATAATATATTATAAAATCGTTTCAAAATGTTACATCAAAGTCATACTAATACAAATTCAACTCTAGGGCAGTTATAACAGCTTGTCCCTACCTAATGGATACCATATACATATAATACAACGGAAGATAAATTAATAACTAGCTATGGAGGAAGCCACCTACACCAAGCTCCTCCAAAATAAATCTAAGGAAAAACCTAAACTACTTGGCTACCCATTCAAATTTAAGCACCCAAGAGTTTAAGGAAAAGGGAAAATAAACTTTGGGTCATACATGGGTCTGGTGTGAGTAAAGCATAAGTCTTTAACTTTAAAAAAACCTTTAAATCAAAAGTATTTTCGTAAGACCATGCCGCACATGAATACGGATGGATTTTTACGTTATGATAACCAAAACATTTCTATGTAAAATCCAGTAATATTATAATAATGTCTATGGTTTCCAAATAAAATATGAATATAGCTCAAATTCTTGCATCTCATATTTTAACATAGTTTGGTACATCTAAACTGTAAAGGCACGTATTGGAGAATGAATTCTATATAATGGAAAGGTTAGGGATTACCTTTCGATGGTAATCCCCTAAAAAACGCATGTACCCCTGCCACATAGAGTCGGCTGCCCTTTTAACATGGTGAACCTGATTACCTCATCCCTTTTTGACACCGAGGCCTTATACTACCACGGTTTTTGCATGCAAAACAACTTGAATATAGACAATCTAGAATAGGATGGTGGCTCATAATGGTAGTTGACCACAT
Source organism: Allium cepa (assembly GCA_030765085.1). Taxonomy (NCBI): domain Eukaryota; kingdom Viridiplantae; phylum Streptophyta; class Magnoliopsida; order Asparagales; family Amaryllidaceae; genus Allium; species Allium cepa. The sequence continues at coordinate 333,347,368 of CM060928.1, forward strand.
AGCTCTTTTGCATACCATGTTTTTGCCATTTTTCGGTTTGTGAGGCTCATGAAGTCACATTTTTATCTTCTTCCTCATAGCAGACCATCTTAAAGTGCTAATACTACCCTCCAGGCAGAGATACAATGCAAGCATCCATCCATGCAAGTTGATCGGGGATCGAACAAACATTCCACATTACTATCATCCATTTCGAAATCACCCTCAGGAAGAATAGTATAACTCCACAACATACTTCAATATGATTTAACATCATTCATTATTAGTTTGGAGTGCTTCGGATAAATTCGGGGACCAATGTCTCCAGAACTAAACGATGGTTTTCGACTAACTCAATTTCGGTTCTTTTCGATGTATGCACCAAGCAATGGAGTCCTCACGGGGAATCTGAATATACACGACATATCTCATGAGTTAATATAGGTCCAGATTTGATAGTAAGTTATTTAACTATCAAATAAACAAAGAACAATCAATATAATTTAATATTTATTTATCCATAGCAACCACTAAGCCTAAAAATAAATCTTTATTTCACAAATCTCTTTTCAGAACGTTTGTCTAAAATATTCATATACTTATCTCTCTGACATATATATTCACAAAACTTTTGCAAATAACTTCTTGCTTCCAATTCATGTTAAAAAGGATTAAACAAATGTTATTTAAATTGGAGTTAAGGACATCCCTAAACAATATTTCCTCGGTATTAAGTGTGGAACGGACGTTCCATGCCACCTTTAAAATGTCAGTTTAGAGAAACGCGGATCTCAAATTCTTTTTATATTTCTTTCGATGGATCCTTTTTAAACAAAATCTATTTCATTCATGAAATATCCTTTTATTTTGAAATCAAAACCATTTCAAAATACTTTCCAAAAATTCTAAATTCATTTATAAAACCCATTTAATTTGAAACCGTTTATATAAATTCCTTTATAAATATCCAAATTTTTTATATAAATTTTTTATAGATATCCAAGCCTTTTTATAAACTCCCTTTATGAATATCCAAATCATTTTATAAAACTCCTTTTATAAATACCTCAAAATCATTTATAAAGTTCTTTATAAACCTTTCCTGCTTAAACAACTTCTTAAATAACCTTAGATCAAATTAGTTTCCTTTAATAAGCAAATCCATTGTATAAATCTCCTTTATTTATGAAATCTTCTTTGCTTAAAAACTCAAATACATTTACCTAAAAGACCTTTTAAATTTCCAAATTCAGTTATAAACTCTTTATAAAACTTCTTTTTATAACATGAAAAACCATTCTGATTAGTTAAAAACATCTTTAGTTAAACCATTTATCAAATCATTCTTAAATATCTTGTTCAAATGCACAAACTTTGAAATTAAAAAAGAAAATGAAATATTTACCGTTATAAAATCAAACGGAGGGTAAATGACCACAATGTTTAATTTGGTTTTACTTATTCAATTTAACATTGTATTACATCACAACATGTATACAAGGGATCAACACATAACAATCAATTAACTTAAGTAAATATCCAAGTTAATTATAGTAATAAAATGGTGTTTTGTTCTGCTAATAGATGTCATTTAGTTTCCCTAATCATATAAGGTTACTTAATGGTAAGCAATACAGAAATCCCTTGATTAAAACAAATTTGAAACAATTTTAAACAAAATTGATTACATAAACTCAAAGCGATTTTAAAATAAATTAAAACCCTTGTAAATGAGAATCAAATCCTTGTTAAATAGTAATTAAACTATAATTAAAAATAATTAAACCTTATTAAAACAAAATTGAGTTTAGTCAAAGATTAATCAAATAAAATCCCTTTTTAAAATAATAATCAATATATAATTATCTTAAATAATAATTAAATAATAATTAAATAATAATTAACTTTTATAAAGTAATAAATCACAATTAGATTAACAATAATTACTGTTGTTAGTTAATTAATCAATTAAATAATCATTAATTAATTAATTAAATAGTTGTTCTCTAATTACTAGATTAATATTAGAAAACATTTCCAAAAAGATTTCTAAGTGAAAACAAATTTAGATTAGAAAAATAGTTAGATTTTTCGAACAACGCGTATAGCGACTATTGCTATACGGACTCATAATTTTCAAACTTGAAACTTTACTTTCTAACTTTTTAAAACTTTAATTATTAAACTCTTATCACCTCTAAAACATGAAAAAAATGTTTTTGAAATCTAAAACAAAGATTAAACTTGCCATATTTTAGATTTAAAACTTAAATTTAAACCTTTTTATAAATGGATTTCTGTGTCGCTTTGAGTTAGCAAGCGCTAACTTATCTTAACATGAACTAAGCATAACAATATCATAATCAAATTCTCAAACTTCTCATTACATCCAATCCACTATCATAAGCAATATACTAACTTTCCCTTTACTATCTAACTTTTCATTTTCCAAACATTTACCGACATTACATCACATCTTATATACTCCCAAATCATTTCCATATTCAATCATAGTTATGCATAACTAATACCCAATCATGACCACGCATCAAAACATCATTATACAATAATATTTACACACACAACTTTTATGTAGTTAACCAATTGGATTTTAAAGTAAAACTTTACTCACCGAACTTGCTCGAACTAAGCTAACTTCCTCTCGATCCTAGACATGGCCTAGCACTTGACTCCTTGTTTGGAAAAATGAACTTTTGTGGAGCCTTGCACTCAAGATGGACTCAGCTTTAGATGAAAATGGCACGACCATGGGATTTTTGGTATGGCAGTGCTTATTTTTGTTGAGAGGAGGTAGATAAATGGATGTAGTGAGTTTAGAAATGAAGAAACTTATGTTTTACAACTTGTTTTAGGATTTTAAGTGTATGGAATCCATTAAATATTTCATGAACATGAAGATGGAAGAACTTAGAAATAGGAATGAGATGAATAAAGGAGAAATGAATATGTAAGGTGGAATATATAGGCATGAAGATAATAGGGAATTACTAAAAGGCCCTTTGCATAAAATATCATTCCTTTTTCCATGAAAACAGCACATCATTCCCACCCATGCCCCTTGTTCCCAGTGTCACTAGCAGACCCCCTCCCTTAGTCATGCTTTAGTGTACTTCCTAGGTTGATTTAGGTAGTGGATGTGTGATATCTTAGGTTAATTTAGGTTATATGACATACATTTGTACATAAAAGGTCAAATCATGCAAGCATGTGTATATATAAACTAAGTATGTACTATGTGTACATGTATATGAATGTATATTTATTTGTCAATGTGATCAACCCTAGTTTAATAAGTGTATGCATGTTGCACAAAGAGTGCACAACATTCCCGATGATTTTCGGGTGTTGAAATCATTAATAAATTCCCGATGATTTTCTATTTTTATTTAAACTATCTATATTGATAAATAAATTCTGAAAAGTGTTTTATCAACATTAATAAATAATTAAATAGGTTTATTTTCTAATAAAAATCCATTTATTAATTATATAAAATATTTTTAAAAAGCCAATTCCAAAGTGGCAAAATCCTGGGTGGTTACAAATCTATTTTACCATTATTTGTTATTATTTAAAAGGGTTATATATATATATTTAATTATATAACCTATTATTTTTATATTTAAATTTATTAATATTCACAAATCAAGGCGGTAAAATTTTGGATGGTTTACACCAAGGAACTAGGTACTACCAGTAGTATCATATATCCCCTTAACCAGAAGAGTAATACTTAAGTGAAGTGTTTACCATTCGAACATATATCCTGCCCATTTTTAGTTACTTCTGAGCCACTCGAACTAGTCATCATAAGATTCTTCTTTCCTATCCTTTATTTATAAAACTTGCTTTATGCATTCATTCCTTATGATCATCTTATTTTTACATTTTTAGGCTCATAAATTTATTTATATTAAATAAATTTCTTAACTTTAAACCAATTTTATTACCACACCATATAGTCAAAACGTAAAATTTAATTCATTAAATCTCTGTGCTTTTAAATCAATCAATGATAATAACTGAATATTATTATTCCGTTAATTGTAAACTATTACACTATAAATAACTATACATTTCTGAAAGTTATTTCTTTATATATAACGTATCATCTTAGGTAAAATTGTTTCATTTATCCAAATTTTCCAAAACAAAATCATTTTTACCATTAACAAACACGCACTCGTGTATAATACTCTCAACTCATTCTAGGGTGTCACTTACCCTATCTAAAGAGTTGCTTATCCTAGGGTATTACTAATCCTATCTCTGATGAGGCACAACCCAACTAGGCTATGGTGTTTGCTCAATCTAAGCTTTGATACCAAATGTAACGACTAGGGTTTTCGATTCTCAAAAATTGATACTAATACATCTTCAGTATTCCTGTACCGCAAATTCAAGTGCCGAAAAATTCGGCCGTTAATGAAAAGAAGAAAATAAAGACAGAGCAGAATCTTACAGAGCAGAATCTTACAGAGCAGAATCTTACACGAATGCAATATATTATTTCAACATATAATCTTTACAATGGAAAATTTTAAATACATTCATCAGAGTTTAACTTAACATTAACATGGACAGTTATAATTTTCTACCCTTACAAATGCGGAATACAATAGTACATAAGTGTGGTGGAATGAATAGCAATCTTTAAAAGAATCTTCTAAGTGCATGCTCTGAGCTCTTTTAAAATGCTCCAAACTAAACTTGACTATTAGAATGGTTGGAAAAAAAGGGCATCCAAAGTTTAAGGGAAAGAAAATAAACTCCGGGTCAGTCATGAGACTGGTGTGAGAAACTGAAAATACGAGTATTTGAAAACAAAGGGTATCACATAAGACCACGTCGCACAAAAACATGGAATGAGTTTTCACCTTATGATAACCAAAACATTTCTATGCGAAATCAAGTGATATTATTTTTAATGACATTTTTTGAAAACCTTTCAAATAAACATATTCAAATAGCCAAATTGTTACATTGGTTAAATTTGACGGCATAATAGGTTTACAACTAAAACCGAAGGCACTTATTGGAGAATGGATTTCAAATGAATAGCAAGGTAAGGGACTACTTCCTTTACAGTGCATTTCTAGAGGAATGTACCGAGGATTGACATCTTCGAAACCTTTGCAAATTAAGATCGACCTACCCATAGACCTATATGGTGGTAGATAGAATCAAATATGATATCACCCTAACCATTCCCGACCTATCTGAGATATCACATAGCATACGCCACAAAATTTAAACCTAACGTTATAGCGGGTTGAAATAAATAAATCTAGAAAGGTGATATCATACCTTAATGGTTGCGATCCACTTAACCTTAAAGCAACCCCTGTTTCACATTTCCTCGGGTGGGAGGCTAGAGGTAACGTTTACCTTTCTTAGTACATTTTCACTTAAAATGCCACGTAGCTATTTCCAACAACACACTATTTATTTCCACAAAAAGTACAACCTATAAGCTTGTACGTCTCAAAGAAGGGTGTTAAGTATAAGAGGGTTACCTCCTACACCACCAAACAGATGTACGTTTGTAGAGGTCAATGCAGTGTGACCATATAAATGCAATGTCCGACATTCGTCAATACAAGTTGTACAGGAACAGGAAAAACCGAAGTCACTCTCCTACCACATTCTATCGGGCATTATCCCTAAGATTAGTAGCGAGTAGTCCTTGCATACGAAGATCCCAAAATAAAAGTACGACTGCTATTTATTTATCTTAGTAGCTACCTTGAAATTATCAACAGCGGTCCTTCCGCTATGAAGATCCCCGCCTTCTACTTCATTATCTTTAACATGTCTTCATTTTCGAACTCATAAATTGGTTCGAAGTGGTTTTCGGATAGGAATCACCCAAATCCAACCGTAGTTTCTCTAAACCAATCATTGATAAAAAGATGTTAAGTGGATGGTTAATATTCCATTAATTAGTATCATTTTATCCAAAATATCTTATTAGAGATATATATCTTTTTAAACTCATTTCTCTTTAGTATACATGGGATCACTAAACCTCATTTATCAAATCTTTTTTAATTAAAACCTTTTTAAATCTTGGCGCAGTTCTAAATCATTTCATCTTTAATTAGGAAAATATCTCCAAATCATTAAATCTTAACAAAGATTTCTTATTTCCAAATCTTAACTTTTAAAGGGTCGAAAACAATGTTTTTTAAGACATCGTTTACTGCAAAGCCAAACCAATTAATTTTAAGTATAGGAATTAAATTAATTCCAAATTATTTATTTAAATCTTGACAAAAGATTTCTTTTTTCCAACACATATTTTTTAATAGGTTGAAACCATGTTATGTAAGATGGTAATCCAAATTAGCTAGTATTTGAGTAAGATGGGTATATAAAAATTATGCTAATTTTAATTGATATCAATTTCCATATTCAATCTTTACTATCCGTCTTCCCTCCTTGGAATTTAATACCAAGTATAAGAAGACTATTTCCATACAATCCAACCTGTATTAAATTTGGAAAAATTTAATCTTTTATACTTGTCTCGTTTTTGACATTCGACCTTATCTATTCCTCACTCAAGAAAGAGGCTAGGTGAGCCAAGGCATTGGTTACTTTTGAACATCTCCTTTAGTTTAAGCACCTCCCATCCTAATCTCACGAATAGAAAAATCCATTCCGCTCATCGGCTTAAATCACTTGATTATAACAGCTTTTCTTTAAATCATTTATTTAAACTCTTTAAAACAAATTATAAAACCTCAATATTATCTTTAAAATACTAAATTATTTATTTAAAAACATTTATAAAAGATTTGGAAAAGAATACTTAAGTTAAAAGTCATATTTCAAAAGTAATCAAAGGGGCTGCAAACGGTGCTGCGAATAGTGCTATGGATAGTGCTTTTAAGGCTTATTTTATCAAAATAACTTTTCGATCATTTAGAAATCCATTTTTATAACTCAAATCACTTTTAAAACATTTTATTTATAGAATTTATTCCATATTTTTAAAGAATTAAAAATATCAATTTTAAAGAATTTATCGCTTTGGTTTCGAACCACCAAACCGCGACTATTTTGAAAACTTGATTTGCTCATATTTCAAAATCGACTAAATGAAGTCTCGATCGTTTTATTTTGCTTCTAAACTATGATTATAAGAGTTTTTAAAATTCTCATTCCAAAGAATTCCAACTCTGAATCCATCATATAATTGGATTTAACTTTCTATGATGCGAAGTCGTGAACTACTGTTACGCGACGCGCCTATTATTGACTCAATTTTCATACCTTGTCAAAATTTCACCAAATTGGATTTTGGTGTTAATAAAACATTTATAAACCATTTTAAACCATTTCAAAGAGGTTTAGTGATTCCATATTGCTTTTATATAACTTGATTTAGAAAGTGATTTCTTTGTGTAATATCGATGTGTATTTAACGTGACTTGTTTACATAATTAAACACCTATAGTAATCAAACAAACTTGATAATCAAAGCATAGTAAATATCCATAGCAATCATATCACATCATTATCATATGTATATAAATCCAATTAGAGTTTTTCACCTTTATTGGATATTAAACTTAGGAAAATGGACTATACCTTCGCTACAATCGAGTCAAAGACTATGGAGTCGAGCCTGTGACCTTGGGATAGCCACGGCCTAGCTTGGAAGAGGTGAAGTTCTCGGCCAATGGTGATGGAGGTGGTGGCCATGAGGTTGGAAGGTGGAGAGGAGGTGTTTGATTTAGTTTTGGAGGTGGATTGACATGGTATATACATGTGTATATATTTTACTTTATTTTGGAACATTTTGCTATAGTTTCTAAATATTTTTCAAGGAATGGAAGGAAGGAGGAAGAAGAAAAGAATTGTATCAATGAATGCATGAATGTAGGTGGGTACTTATTGGAAAGTTTTGCACCTAAAACATAATGATATTTTCACAATCTTTCACATCATCTTTACACCTCACCACCATATGCCACCACCCCCTCACTTCGGTCAACCATGAATCCCACTCCCCCTCCATGTATTTAGCTTGTGGTGTGAGTGGTGCTTTGTTTTTATCTCTTATTTACACATAAGGAGATTGTATATATACATATGTGTTTGGATATTTTCTTTGCTTGATTTGACTAATTCCTAAACATAATTCAATGTACATGTGTATAACTTTGTATATGTGTTCATGTATGTGTACATGTATCACAACATTGTATTGATTTGTTTACAACTTCTATACGTTAAACCGTTACGAATTCCGATTCCGATCTCCGATCATATTTTTACTTCTTAGCTAACATGCATATATTTGTAAACAAAATTTAAAAACTAATTTCTCATCGTTATCAATTAATTAGAATGATCCGATTGAATTATAAAAGCACAAAAATTAATATTAAACAATTGTTTACAAAAAGTGTTGTTATATCGATAAAGCGATACAAATTTTCTTATATTTTCAAATCAAGTATATATCTTCATAAAACTATTATAAATGATTTACTATCACATATAATTAATTAAAATGAATTATTATCATTTTAAAACAATTATTTGAATAAGTACAATAACCACTAAATCATTAAATCTCAATTTAAATTCATTAAATCAATTATTAAATATGATGCCTTTATTAATAATGTCATAAACACATTTTATTTTCCAATAATAAAATAAATAATTTTATTTTATAATCTTATTTAAATGGATAAATAAGTGTATGTATTAATCTCCGTACGCGACTTCTGATAATTATAGAGCCGTTTATCGATAAAAAGATTTTTAGTCATTTTATCGATATGCTCTCAAAATATATATTTTCGTAAACACTTATCTAAAATGAGGTTACCATTATTATTTATTGTTCAAGACACCATAGTCTACGTAAAGACATTATATTTGAATATTCTAAAAATAAATATCATTTATCAAAGTGAAATGAGGTTACCATTATTATTTATTGTTCAAGACACCATAGTCTACGTAAAGACATTATATTTGAATATTTTAAAAATAAATATCATTTATCAAAGTGAAAAAATTTGCGACTTGTTACAGAATTATAGTGCTCCCAATCCTCTGTTGGATCTTCCCCTTTGGAATATACGATAAATAGATTGTATATATAGATTATGTTTTAGAAATAAGAAGATAGAGAGAAGAATGATTAATTTAAATTATAGATTAGAAACTAGAATCACTTACTAGAAAAGTTTGCTATTTTTAAAACCTAAGGGGAAATTTTTTGACAGAGCTTCGCCAGCGTTCCCAAAATTATACGAAGAAAAGTAAGGATCCAGTGGTCTATTTATAGAGGTAAAAAGGAATCGGAACCATTGGATCAAAATCAAAAAAATCCGGATCGTTCACAAATAACAAAACCCTAGCCGCGGTCTTCTGACTTGGGCATTTTCACCCTCTAGCGGTCGACCCCTTGGCGCTTTGGGGGCCTGAATCGCCCTATTAATCTCTTCGCTTTATTAATTATTTCTTACTTAGTTTAATTTAACGTTACACATTAGCTTCAACCCTTGCTTAAACATTAATCCTTTCTTAACTTTACCTTTTCAAATTCAATTTTTAAATTTCAAACCTCATATTTTAAATTCAAATTCAATTATTTAAATTTAAACTCAAAATTTTTAAATGTTTAAATATTTTTCGTTTTAACTCCGATTTCAACATATTACATATGAAAATTGATCGAAAAATTGCCACGGATGCAATGGTATAACTCCCGTGGTTAAATTTCATAATTTACAAAATTATCAATTTTAACCTTTGTAATAATCCTGTATTATGTGATTATTTTAATTGAATATTTTAGTTATTTTAAATGAAATTCTTGATTTAAAAACTTTATTTTGTTTATTAAAATGTATAAATTTTTGTTATATTAAGTATGAATTTTGATTTTCATGTGAATTATAATTTTAAACATGAATAAATAGAAAATTTTCCAAAAATGTGAATTTTGGTCAATATGGTCAAACTTTGACTTTTAAACTTAAAATTTAAATATTTTAATTTTTTAATTTTATCTTTTATTATGAAAATAAATTAAATTTCGAGAATACTGCTTTTTCTTTCGTTGAAATCTGATTTATATTGTGAAAGTTATGTTTTTTTCAATATTGTATGTAAATTGTTTTATTTGACAAAATTGTTTATTTAATTTATATAAATAATTTTTGTTTGTCATATCTTGTTCTAATTTCTACATATATATGTAATATGACATGATATATATATATATATATATTTTATTTTTTTAAACATTTTATAAGTATAGTTATAATTTTCCGATGTTAATTTTATGCTGTTTATATTTTTAAATTCTAGTTTCAATTTAATAACTATTTTCTTATATTTTTCAATTTTTCCTAAAACTTATTTATTTATTTCATTTTCACTTTATTTTTTTTCATTTTTGTTTTATTTATATGATTTTTCTTTTATTTTATTTGAATAAAGAAAATAGGAAATTTCAAGAGACAAAAGTCTTTTAAACTTATGACTTTTCAATGCTAGTCTTTTCATTTTCTTTGACCGACCTTTACCAAGAAAATAGCCATATCTTTTGTATTGAATATTCATGTGAGAAAACTCTTTCTCATTTCAATTCTCACGCACATTTCAGATCTGAGAAAAGGTAATGTCCTCTTCTCATTTTTTTCCACTTTTCTTTCACTTTTTCTATTGATTTTTCAATTAGTTTTGCTTGTTTCTTCATGTACTTTGCTCGGCCTATCACCTCACCACCTCCTCCAACCACCATACCACCTCCTTCCCACCACCACACATGGCCTTACATCCATCTCCTCTGACCTATATTGGACATGGCCATCCAATAGTGCAATCATCTCAAAAAGTTGCAAAATCCTTAAAAAAAACATGCTATAGCCGAACTTAGTCCGCACATAACCTTCATTTTCCACTTTGGCCTCCCCCTTAGCCACTACCACCTACTTGTTCAATACCACAAGCCACCTCTCCATTCACCACCTGACCTGAACCATGCCAAGGCCGAGCCTATAAAGTTGCACTAAAACTCTTTTTGTTGCCTTAACCTTTGATCTCCCTTCATGTTATAACTCAAAACCCTTCAACTCCTTGTAGTCGTGCCCATACATGCCATACCCTAGGCCAAAATATCATCATGGCCGAACCAAAATGTGAGAAATGTGGATTACGGATCTTAAGGCTAGGATTAACACTAGAGGGGGGTGAATAGTGTTTATAAAGAATTGCTAAATCTTTTTAAGTTTATGTTAATTTGAACACAGATGTATGCAATATTCAGACACAGATATGATTACAGAAACAAATACAAATGCAGAAATAAAGTAAAGGCAGTAAAGGAAAGAACACACCGGATTTTATACTGGTTCAGAGTTACCCTACATCTAGTCCCTCACACAAGTATGGATTTCCTTTCAAAAAACAATCTTTACAATTACACCCTTGATTTTAAGGCAACGAGGTACATCCTCCAGAATCACAATCCTCTGGGTAAAGATGCTTGATTTCCCGGGCAACAAGTTTACCCAATTGATTTCTCAAGGCTACAATCACACCTTATCTCACTTGATTGATTTATAAGGCTACAATCACACCTTTTTTTTTTTTTTGAAAAGCAAGAGTAAAACTCATTTTATTGACTTATATCAAATTACAAGATCAAAAACAGATCACAAATCACTCAGAAATCACTCAATTACAATCACAAGACAATAACCCCTCAGTGCCAATACCTATCAAGACAGAACCACTCATTAACAACCTCACAAGACATTACATTGATTAAAAACAAAACATATACACATAGAAAAATAATACAAACTAACTGAAAGATGAAGAAACCCACTACTGCAGTTCAATCCAGAAATAAGCCCTCTACCAGTTATGAATTACCAAGAACATCAAATAAGATTTGCTTTCAAGTCTCTGAGAATTTTGCCATGTATCTGATTATAAAGTTGTGCCACATTCTTGCATCCCACACCAAAAATTCTATCATTCCTTTCTGACCAAACAGCATGTATCAGTTTCTTAAGCAATTTAAGCAACAGTCTTGTCTTCTGAGTTTTCCACCTTGTAGCTTTAAATATATTGAACCATTCCACTGAGCTAACAGGTGATGGTTTATAATAATCTCCATTAGCAAGTAACCTATACCATATCTGAAATACAAAAGTACAATCAAAAAACAAATGCGTGTTACTTTCTGACTCTGATTTACAAAGAACACATAAGTCATCTGATATGATACCCATTCTACAAAGTTTGTCTTTAGTATTTAATGCATTAGCCATCACCTTCCATAACAGTAAATTATCCTTTGCACTACTACCAGTATTCCATATTCTTGAATGCCAAGGGAATTGCAGACCATTTTGACAGAGAGTATTATACACCAGTTTAATGGAATGTTGTTTACCTTTGTCTGACCAAATTAAAGCATTGCCATTATTGATGAAAGTCTGATCAGTGATAGCATTCCATAAGTTCCTAAGTTGGAAGGAACTAGAATATGGTAAAACAATACTACCATCATGCATAAACTCCTCTACCTTAGCTTGTTCAGAAATTCCAGAACTTCTTCTCAAGTCATAATTCACCACTAAACTTAAAATCATACCTTGTTTAGCCCATGGTGAGTGCCAGAATGATAAATCTTTAATCAAAACATAGTTACACTGAATAAGAGGAATGAAAGTCTCTCTAAGTTTGAGAATACATCTCCAACTCCAACTGCAACTTAGTGGAATAGGCATAATCCAGAAATGTTTTTTACCAATAAGATTATTATTGACCCATTGAGACCATAAGTTCCCATCAGATTCAAAGATTTTGTTGAAATATACTGATATGGCTGCCTTATTCCAAAGAAAAATATTAGTAATACCAAGACCACCTTTCCTTTTGGATTCAAATAATTTGTAGAAAGAGATAGGAATCAACTTTCTAGAAAAAGGGTCACCATGCCAAAGAAACTTATTAAATGCACTAGAGATCATATTAATAAGCTTGACAGGAAGTATGTAATGTCTAGTCCAATATGTTGTGATAGCCATTGCAATTGATTGAATGATTGTTAATCTTCCAGCTTGAGACAGTTTATCTCTTGGCCATAATTGAAGCCTTTCAATTATCTTCTCAAAAAGTGGTAAGCAATTTTGTTTAGTAACTCTAGAGAGAAAAATAGGCAAGCCCAAATAGAAAGAATTTTTGGGTAATTCCTTAAGGCCAGAATAGTTAATAATGTCATTCTTCTTACCAGAATCTAACCCAGCAACTAATATATTGGACTTTTGAAGATTAATCAGAAGGCCAGTAATAGAGTAGAAAAGCTCAAGAGCTGACAGTATACACTGAATATTATGGTAAGATGGTTTAGTAAAAATGATAAGGTCATCAGCAAAGAGAAGGTGGGTAATAATAGGTCTTTTAACAATCACACCTTTTCTCGCTAAGTTGATTACAAAAAGCCTATAACTCTGAATAGCACTGAGGATCTTGTGGAGATAGTGATAGAGAATCAAACCAGAGATAATTTAGTTAGATTCAATGTTGATTTCGGCAGAGTAATGGTAAGAATATGCATATAAAAATGTGGAAGAAGAAGAGGAGTGAAAAACCAAAAAATATATGTTAAAATTCGCTGAAACCAACCCCTATTTATAGAGGAACAATAGCCATGTCCATTCATGAAGAGTTATGACCAATAGACACGTCTTTTGAAATTTAAATTTTAAACTCAACTGATACTATGTCAATAACTTTATAAATACACTTGACTATAGTTAAAATACATAAGTAAATATATATAATAATATGTACAAAATTTTACTATGATTTTATATTTAAATCTAAGTATAAAAATATTAAAAAGTTAAATATACTTTTATTTTAAAAGGTAATTTAAAACTAAGGATAATTTGATTTTGAAATTCAAGATTATTTTGAGGCTAAGAGTATTTGAAATCAGGATAGATGTTTTTGATTCTTTTAAAAGGAAGGTTTTGAAATCATTTTGAAAACAAGATATTGTAACATCCCGCCTTTTCGCACACTTTAAACCGACACACGTGCCAATTCAAAGCATACGCAAGGCGGATTGTTATGGGGTAAATAAGAAAAACAGAGAAGAAATAAAACAAAATAGAATCTCACAGCGGAAGGATAAAATATAATAATCAATATACAGTTCAAAACAGTTTACAAAATATTTATTTTGCTTTATACAATAAATATCAGAGTTACACATACCAATACAATCAATGCAGCGGAAATTTTAGAGTGTGGTGCAATACTATAAATAATATAATACGGATTCTTCATCTTCGTCCTCCAAAGCTAAAATCTTCGATCCTGAAACGCTCGGACTGACCCGAGCGAATTTGAAAAGACAAAAACACTCGAGTCAGAACTAAAAGATCTTATGTGAGTTAAATTAACAGAAATAAATATGAGTGCAGTAACTCAAGAGATGCTCGGGATTTACATCTCCTAAGGATCCGTTAAACTATTTACTATGTAGTATATTGCGCTATTATAATAGTGTCTATTTGTAAAGTAAACTTACTTTTTAATAGCGTTAAGGGGTTACCCATATAGCCCTTAACACAAATAATGCCAATAGTCTATACAGTACCGTAATACCTCCTGATCGGGAAGCTACCAGAGGATACTCCATAGGTACGACACAAATAGAAACTCGTAGTAAAGGCTCGGTATGGTAGGTGACACGGCACAACTAGGCAATGCCAGGGTAGATATACCAATTGCTTTCCAGGCTGGTGGAAACGCGTAGCCGCAATTACCGCCCACCTCGGACTAACTCCCCAAAATCAAAATATAGAAGTGGCCACTGAATCAATCCAAGTCAAAGTATAATATCGAAGAGGAGGGTCCGATCAGAGGAATGACCTCATTGGCCTGAGAATCGCTCCTGTTTTAGCCACCTTATGCCAACTCACGGGAGTCGGGTCCACGTATTTACCTTACAGGAAACGTCGCCACCACCTACTTCATTCTGGAATCTCCACCGCGTACACGGTTAGTTAAAGTGGTTTTCGGTATCGACAGAGAGTATGTCCATATCCGATCCCGGTCTCTTTGCCTACCCATCGTTATTATAACACCGCGGTCATTTAAAAATAGTTTATACTTTAAAACCAGAATATAATCCATTCCAAAACCATAATATTACGATATCATTTCTTCTTTAAAACCCAAAAAGATTCATTTTGATATTATTTTATAAAACCCAAATCAATGATATCATTTCCCAAATATAAATCTTTTCCAAAAATTATGCCACTTTTAAAATTTATAATTCCTTGTAACCAAATATTTGAATATTAACTTTCAACATAATACTTCGAAGTCCATAGTTTTTAAAACCATTACTTTCAAAACTAAATGGTTTGGATATTCAACAGTATATAAAATAAGTGATTTAACTTAAATGTTACTTTGAAAAGAAATATTTCTCGTGGCTTTACAATACATTTCTTTATTTAAAGTTAAAACCAAAATTTAATATCGCTTCAAGTTCCAAAACCATTTCAATAAATTCATATATATACGTATATCCATTTTGAGTATAAATATTTCAACTAAAGTTGGATTTTATTCTTTCAAATCAAATGTTCTATTAATTAGCCTTGAATATTCACATAGAATCCATAATTTATAAGACTTCAATTTCTAGTAATAAATTATATATATTTTCCAATTCAAGTTATACTAGAATAGTCATTTAATTTATTTTGGGAAAATCCAATTATAAATATCATATCTTAAAATTTCCAACTTAACATTTAAACATAGGATATAAATTATCAAACTCCATTTACTAAATTTTCTTCCATTTTAATAAAGAGATTTATACACCTTTTTATTTCAAAATTTTCAACTTCATATGTATATAAATATGGAAGAAAACATTTATTCAGTATAAAATTTAAGATTTTTATAAACCGTATTCCATCCAAACCATAGAAATCACATTAAAAATAGTTATTATAGACCGCGGTGCCTGTATATAGTTTCTATCCTATGGTCAAGTGATACGGATATTTATCATTTCAATCTGCAATTTAAAAAAAATAAAACTGCGGTTGTATATCATTTCAAACCGCAATCCCGAATGAAATGTAAATGCATACTAACTTGCAGTTTAATGATATCCAAATAAAACATTCATTCAACAACACATCCATCATCCAATCACAACATCGATCAATATCAATCAATAACAATTATATATATGATCATATATAACAGGTGATAACTGGCAGTTTATTCAAATTAAATTTATCAACTATTAATCTAACAGTTTATTCAGTAATAATTTATACAACTGTTAACTAGCAATTCATATGCAACAAAAATTTCCAACAGTCAATTAATACACAATAAATCAATTAAATTAACAGTTAAATTTAATAAAATGCAATTCAACAGATATGAATGAAATAAACATGCCAAATACTCATAAATAAATTTCTATTCATTTCTAAAATTTATTTAACAAACATAAAAGCTTCTAGTAATTGTGAGTGGGTCAAAACACTCACCTTTTGAATTTAAATCGAATGTAAATCCGATTTAAACCCAAAATTTGACGGTCTCTAAATTTATCCAAACCAGCGTCATCAGATCCGGAATTTAATTACGATCCTAACAAAAGAAATTTCGTGTGAAACGGAGTTCGTATGTGAAAGTTATCACAATTAAACGATTTGCAATTTGAAAAAAAAAAAAACAAAAATAAAATACCGTGCCACATCCACCTTCCCTTGTGAAAACGCATATGCTTCTTCTTGATTGCTAACTTTGTTCCGTAATTTTTCTTTTATTTCGATTTACTTTAATTTTCCTCCTTATTATATGAATGTATGTATTTTAAAAGGTTTGAAAGAAAAAGAAGATTTGAAAAAGAAGAATTGAAAAAAAAATGATTAAAATAAGAACTGAAAACGGAAGAGAAGATCTAGATTTGAAAAGAAGAAAGTTTGAAATAGAAGTAAATTTGAAGAAGAAGAAGAAGAATATTTGAAGAGAAAGAAAAAAATTTAAAATGAGAGATAATAAGGAGCTTTGAGAAAAACAAGAAAAAAGAAGAAGAAGAAGAATAATAGCATGGAGGCTAGGGTTAGAGTTAGGAGAAACAAAATGTAATAGAAGAATAAGAAGTAGGTTATTTATAAGGTTAGAGTTAGGTTTAGGGACAAATAGATTTGAAAGGAGAGGCTGCTATTAATTAGAAATAAAGTGAATATGAACACTTGGTATTGAAATATAGCAAATATGAACAGTCCTTTTTTTTTTAAAGTAGCAGGTATTAAAAAGAGGTATTTATTAATTAGAAAGAAAATGAATATGGAGGGACAAAAATAAATGACACGTTTCGTTAGTTTGATTCTAAATTAATTAAGTGCTAGATACAGAAAATTTTGAATACATCATATATATATATTCATACTTTAACTGTGTGACAAAATTGCTAAACATACATCAAGTACGATTAATTGGTGACAATATATAGGAATAATCAACAATAAATGTGGATGCAATCACATAAGGATCTAATAGGGAAGGAGATAAAAGTAACAACGTTGATTAATTCCATTTTCCCACTTTAGCCAATCCAATTACAAAATTTAAAATTTTATAAAATTTCTCTCCTTTGATTTCTTAAACAATTTTAATAACTAACAACAAGTTCTATGTTAATTCAATCATTAATCATTTCGCCAATTACCAAATTAAATTTCAATTATTCGCAATAAATCAAATTATAAATTTTTCATTCCAATAAATAAAATAAATCTTGATTTTTTTTTTCTTCCATCCTTATTAATTCCACAACTTGTTCAATTTGAAAATCATTATCATATTTTCCAAATGTTACCTTAATTTAACACTTATGTAACGTATTATTAGATTCTTTGTAAGATTTCAATTTCAATCCCCATTTCTTAATATACTCAAATTCTGGACATTTTTATTTCCTTACCCATAAGTGTAACATTTATTGCCAATTCCATCCAAATTTAACAGGTAACCCTTAACAATGTTTTCAATCCAAAGGTTATACTTAAGTTTACGTTGTATTCTACAACTTATCATATTATGAAGAAAATTCACATTATTCCCCAATATTACCTTAATTCATATTAACTTAACATTAAATTTACTCTTCATTCTATTATTAACCTATTAGTATTAAATAGATGAAATTAACATTGGTTTTACACTCTATTACGTAGATATCCTTAAATTTTATCTAAGTTTATATTTACATAATATTCCAACATTAAATTTCATCCAAATTTTTTTTCTTCCTTTTTATTTTAATTAAATCCAATTTCCCTAAAGTTACATTCAAACAAGTAAATTTTGATTTCCAATCAATCATTATACTATAACATTCTTAACATTTTTTTCATTACACTACTAAATTCTACCTTGATAAGTTTACGCTTCTATTGCTTTACTTTCACACTTCCGTTAAAATATAAATTAATTCTAAAGTAACGTTTATTGTTGACCCCGCCATTTTAATTACTCATATTTAGATGAACGTTATTTCAAATAAGTTCATTGACTCATTTAAATTAGGTAGTTTATAGTAGTTGTTATCCCACCCTTACAATTATTTCCTACTAACGTGCTACCAACTCCTTTAATTAAAATTTGAATTCCAAACCTTATTTAATATACTAAGTAAGATAAATAACATATATAGATTGCTACCAACTTTCCTTTTCTTGCATCTATGTGTTTATTACTTGACACACCAGTAAATATTACATATACACAAAATTCCGTTATCACTTGCCTAACAAGGTTATTATCACTTAAGATCTCACTGCATCCACATTTTCACATTTTCATTTCCTAGTTTCTTTACTTTATTCTACATAATTTATTACAAATGGGATTTTCTTTGGTTTACATCTTATTTGTATTTAACATTTCTCAATCACCAATTCATTTCACTTTAACTGCGGTAAATTGGCGGATAAATTGAATTTGATTCCCAAAATCTAAATTAACAAGAAACAAGGGTAGGTAACATACAATAGTCATTACTCCAAATTCTAGTCACCTAAATAGTCTTTTATTCCTTGCAAATAAATGTTACTATTTATTTTCATAGTACAAATCTCAATGATTATTCCATTTTATATTTGCTTAGGCCATTTATAGTCCACTATACATATCTACATAAATGGGTAATTTATTCAATTCATTAAGTGTCAATTCTATTAAGCCCTGTTTATATCTTATGCATTCTTCTATTACTTTACAAAAGGGAATAACTTTTAAACTCATACACTTAATAACAAAACCGTTATAAATCCAATAAACTTCCAAATCCAAGTTTGTACACATTTTACACAACTATTATGATTTCTCACAAACGTTGAATTTATTCAATGACCATTTATTATAATTTAATTCCCTTAATTGAATCAAATGCTTATTATTATATATATTCTTTTCATTCTACCATTCCTTCCCATTTTATATTCATTAACGTATTTACACATCTCTATCTTTCAAATATAAAATAACCAAACTGATTACAAACACTGTTTCTATCAATTTTCATAAGTTTGTTCAAAACTATACTTTTGTTTACATAAAATAAATTTTATGTTTCTATTAGTTTTCTTTTCCTTTCACTACAGGCATAAATTATTACTATCTGCACTAATTACATCTTTGTATTAATGAACACCATTTAAGTTAATATTTATACTAACATTCACAACTTCAACATTTATTTGTTTCTTCAAAATTACTTTAAATCAAGTTGTGAAAATTTACATTATCCACATCTATTATCATAAAATTTTATAGTTACACTAAATTGCAACCGCTATACCAAATTTCTACATTTATTCTTAACCAAATTAGAAATTATATTAATTCATTTTATTAAATATCATAAATTTAACGGGTCGTTACAGATATAATTTTGAAAAATCATTTTAATAAAAAGTTAGTGAATACAAAACAATGTCCCACTGGATTTTTCGTAGGTTTCGTCCTACTTAAGGTTCCATCCCTTTAACAGGCTCGATGTGGATTCCATTACACGAATAAATTGAATTTTAAGATGCCAGTGCTTTTCTAGGAGTTTTAACAAAATTTCTAATTAAAAAATAAATTACTTGAACTCTTGATAATCTTGATATTCTTGTCACTCATGAGTCTTCAATCTTGATATCTTGAATCTCTATATTGTACAATCTTCATTCTTGTACATGCATGGTTAAATCCTGCATATACATATATATCTAAACTTATACTATTAGTATTTATATTTTATAATTTATTCTAAGGTTGTTGTCATCAAAACCATCATCTCACGTACTAACAATCCTCCCTTTTTGATGATGACAACATTTGTTTATAAAATATTACTTCTATCCTAATAACTCCCCGTTAATCTATGCCTAACTACCTTATTTTATACTTCTCCCCCTTTGTCATCAACAAAAAACTAACTCTAAACTATATAACACCAAACTATATAACTCCCCCTCATTCTTGGACTAAAATACCTGCATTAATAAACTTATACAATGGAATATAGAATTAAGAGATAATTATATTCATAGTCACAATAATGAATCAAAGATTATATATATATATATATATCAATGTATAATTATACATGTTTTGTACAACAAACATCAATCCACACTAAATATCAATTAATATCAAACCAAGCCCAAAAAAAATGAAATCAAATCAATCAAAGCAAACAATTCAAACAAAGAAACCAAATAAAATTAAACATTACGAGGAACTTCCACCCATCCTTCTTCGTAACGAACTACACGAATATTCAAATCAAAATAAACTAAAACAAATACAACGAGATAAGAAAAGATAGAACTAGTTAGAGGATGATGACGATGAAGATAATCCAAGCTACTTGCCGACTTTGGAAATAAATTTGTTCATCTTGGATAAAATTTTGTCCAACTTCTTACTAACGGATCGTTTAAGAATCCGTTGATTCTCAATAATCGTCTTTTGGTTTTTGAGAAGGGTTTTGTTGGATGGATTAGGAGGATAGTCGATGATTTCCAAAGAGGTTTCACCTTCTTATTCTTCTTCAATTTCCATTTCATCCCCTTCTTCTTCTTCCTCTTCCTCTTCTTCCATTTCCTCATGAGCCGAACGCTCTTCCTTTTCGACAAGAGTCTTGTACGGTCAAAAAAAAAATGGAATTTTCATAAGCGAAATGTTGGAATGATTGAAAATTTTTCTAGAAACAAATTCCTCTCCTTTGAAACCCACTCCAAAATAGTTAAAAATCCGAGTGAGATAAATTCCATGATACAAAGTATTCTCATCAATTTCAAGATTTTTAGGACGAAGTTCATCCAAAATAACTTGAGCCCAATTAATGTCTTAATTTTCAAAAATAGAAAAAAGTGTTTTGCAAACTTTTGAAGTAGGATTTTTAAAATTCCCCAATCTTAGGGTCAAAATATGTTGCAAAAGAATATTGACAATTCTTGCTTTTGGTCGAAAATTTCGATTTTTGAATTCAAAATTATCATTCCCTTTGAAAATATGATGAAATGTCTCACGATCATTTTCATTAATTTTAAAATTAGAAAGATCCATTCCCGTACTCTTGAAATTGAGAATGGTACCCAAAAGATCACAATTCAAAACAATTCTAGTGCCTCTGACACTACTCCAAATTTCATCCTCATTTCCATTATAAAATCCACGGTTTAAATTTGCATAGAAAATTTTGACAAGGTTTGGATAGCAAACAAAATCATTTTGAGAAGCATCAACAAGACTAAGAATTTGATTGTTTGCAAAAAGAGAATCAATTTCATAAGAAGAAAAATCTTGAAAAATAGCAAACTTTCTGGGATGGACTTTGGCATAATTAGAATAATTGATGTATGCTTTTATTGCCTCCGGATCATTAAAGAGTTGCTCTTTTATTTTTCTGGAAATTCTCATGGTGGAGAGGTTGCTTGAAGAAGCCATTAAAGTAGAGAGTAGAGAGCTTGAAGTTTTGAAAAGAGAGTTTGAATTTGAAAATGAGAGTGAAAATATATGATAGAAGATAGTGAATAAATAGATTCTCAAAGGACATGTTCTCTGGTCAAAAGATGCCTTTTCAGAAAATTGAATAAAGTGAAAAGGTGGTGGGAAATTCAACCATTTGAATTCAAATTTTGAATTTCAAATTCTGGTACCCATATGACATCATGGTGGGGACCATGTCGACACGTGCCTATGAATTTTTGTGATTTATTTTTCCTAAGTACTCTAATATATATATATATATATATATATATATATTTGGAATATTATTAGAATTATAGTATTTGCAATATATTATTATACTATGAAAATAATAATAAAAATAATAATAAAATAATAATAAAAATAATAAAATAATAATAAAAAATTTAAAATTCAAATAACACACCAATTCAAAATCAATCAATCAAGCAATCAAACATCTATTTCTAAGCATGCAATGTCAACCAATTATATTGTAAATGTGTACCTTTTTCTGAGTTCATTTCTCTGAATTCGTCGAAATCATGAACTGTCGTGAAACACAAATTTGAATTATTTGTCTTCTGATCATCATCACTTGAGGACGAGTCTGAGTCATCTAGAGTAGCAGTAAATGCACAATCCCGTTTATCTGCTGGATCATTGTTCATAGGAGGATTTTGCTTATCTGGATAAGGACAGTCTCTTTTGATATGGCCTGGTTCATTATAGTTGAAACATTTGATATTATTTGGCACTACATTCCGAGTTTCAGAATTCTTATAGTTGTTTCTCTTGAGATTATTCATCTTTCTGTATTTCATGAATTTCCTAAAATTTCTGGTCATAAAGGCTATCTCTTCATCATTATCACTGTTTGAGTCTGATCCATCGGTCAATGCATTGAATGCCATTGATTTCTTTTCAGATGCTTTACTTTCTCTTCTCCCGATCATTTGGACTTCAAACGACCATAGATTTCCAATTAATTCTTCTATCTTTAAGGTACTGATGTTATTTGCCTCTTCGATCGCAAGGGTCTTTTGATCCCATTCTGGAGTAAGAGAATTTAAAAATTTTCTGACTTGATCTTCTTCAGAAAATTCTTTTCCCAAGGATATTAAAGAATGCACAATATCCTGAAATCTACTATACATATTGGAAATAGACTCATTAGAATTCATTTTAAATAATGAAACTGATTTGTGAGCATGAAAATTTTGGTTTATTTAACTTTGCTTGTTCCTTCGTGAGTCACTTGCAAAGTTTTTCAGATTTCATATGCAGACTTACAAACTGACACTCTATTAAATTCATTTCTATCAAGTGAACAAAACAGAATATTCATTACTTTAGAATTATTTTGTGCAACAGTCTTTTGCTCAGCGGTCCACTGTGCAAAGTCAGTTGTGGGTTCAGAATATTCAGTTTGTGTAATATCCAAGTATCTAATCCTACAGACTGTAAATATATTTTCATCCTACATGCTCAATATGCATAGTTACTGCCATTAAAAAGTGGTGGTCTGATAGTAGACTGACCTTCTACAAATGAACTAGTGACAGGGATACTAGTGTTAGTAACAATACCAGTGTTGGTAGCCATTTTGAAAACTTTTTCAAAAATCAGATTATGAAACTTTGAAAACCTGGCTCTGATACCAATTGTGAGAAATGCAGATTACGGATCTTAAGGCTAGGATTAACAGTAGAGGAGGGTGAATAGTGTTTATAAAGAATTACTAAATCTTTTTAAGTTTATGTTAATTTGAACACAGATGTATGCAATATTCAGACACATATATGATTACAGAAACAAACACAGATGTAGAAATAAAGTAAAAGCAGTAAAGGAAAGAACACATCAGATTTTATACTGGTTTGGAGTTACCCTACATCCAGTCCCGCACACAAGTACGGATTTCCTTTCAAAAAACAATCTTTACAATTACACCCTCGATTTCAAGGCAACGAGGTACACCCTCCAGAATCACAATCCTCTGGATAGAGATACTTGATTTCCCGGGCCACAAGTTCACCCAATTGATATCCCAAGGCTACGATCACATCTTATCTCGCTTGATTGATTTCCAAGGCTACAATCACACTTTTCTCGCTAAGTTGATTACAAAAAGCCTATAACTCTAAATAGCACCGAGGATCTTGTTGAGATAGTGATAGAGAATCAAACCAGAGATAATCTAGTTAGATTCAATGTTGGTTCCGGCAGAGTAATGGTACGAATATGCATATAGAAATGTGGAAGAAGAAGAGGAGTGAAAAACTAGAAAATATATGTTAAAACTCGTTGAAACAACCCCTTATTTATAGAGGAACAACAACCATGTCCATTCGTGAAGAGTTATGACGAATAGACACTTCTTTTGAAATTTAAATTTTGAATTCAAGTGACAATATGTCGACATGGGGTATTTGGGCATGTCGACATCCCAAAGGATATTTTGATGATTTGATTTTCTTTGAAAATAACTTCTATCTTATATTAAAACAATTTTAAACTTTATAAATATACTTGACTATAGTTAAAATACATAAGTAAATATATAGAATAATATATACAAAATTTTACTATAATTTTATATTTAAATCTAAGTATAAAATATTAAAAAATTAAATATATTTTTATTTTAAAAGATAGTTTAAAACCAAGGATAATTTGATTTTGAAATTCAAGATTATTTTGAGGCTAAGAGTATTTGAAATCAGGACAGATGTTTTTGATTCTTTTAAAAGGAAGATTTTGAAATCATTTTGAAAACAAGATATAATTTTGAAAATCATTTTGAATAAAAAGTTAGCGGATACAAAACAATGTTCCACTAGATTTTTCGTAGGTTCCATCCTAATTAGGGTTCCATCCTTTTAACAGGCTCGAAGTGGATTTCATTCCACGAATAAATTGGATTTTAAGATGCCAGTGCTTTTCTAGGAGTTTTAACAAAATTTCTAATTAGAAAATAAATTACTTGAACTCTTGAACTCTTGATAATCTTGATATTCTTGTTACACATGAGTCTTCAATCTTGATATCTTGAATCTCTATGCTGTACAGTCTTCATTCTTGGTACCTGCATGGTTAAATCCTGCATATACATATATATCTAAACTTATACTATTAGTATTTATATTTTATAATCTATTCTAAGGTTGTTGTCATCAAAACCATCATCTCACGGACTAACACAAAGTTGTATGGTGGCCGAGCAAAAATGATTTAGAGTCAAGCAAAAGTAATTGAAAAAGTATGGCGATGTGTTTGTAGACTTTATTTCCATTTTTGTTCCAATAGTTTTAGTAGTGTATTTATATTTATTTCTTGGTTTGTTTTGTTGTCAAATACAAGATTAACACTTGGCTCTCCACTCCACTCAAGTCAAAGTCGTGCTATCATGCTTTCTGGATTTTGTTTGTGTGCTTTGTTTTGCTATCTCCAGCGTAAACATGTGAGTAATTCACACTTGACATTCATACTTATACAACTGTGAATTGATCGCAAGTGAATGTGTAGAATTGCTATATCATGTTATACCTGCCTGTGATATGAATTACATGATGTTAACCCTGTTTATAAACCTGCCATATCATCTGTTACTGCTATATGTTGCTACGTTGTTTATTTTATTATGTTTATCACACTGCAAGTTCCATGTAGAATAGAATCACTATGGGTTGATATGATACATACCCGAACGGACTTTAGAATAGGGAAAAATCGTTATGGGCTGAAATGATAGGCCTGAGCGATTTTTTATTTATTTTATTTAACTTGGGATTGTGGGTTTGAAATGATAGAACTCAGATTTTTCTTTGTATATTACGGATTGAAATGATATATTATCCGTATCACTTGACTTAGGTTAGAAAATTTTATACAGACCCGTGGTTATTTTATATAAAGTTTTTCTGACATTTTTAAGTATTTTAAAATGTAAATTTATGGTATTTAAATTTAAATTGAATTAAGAATGATTTTATAAAGTATTAATGATTTTTCTACAAGTTAAAATGTGAAATAAATGAATGGTTAAGTTGAAATTTGAAATATAAATTGATTTTGAAATATAAATTGATTTTGAAATTTGTGATTTTTTTTAAAAATGGATTAAGTTAAGTAAATAAAATATGATAATTTGATTTAAACTGAATTTAAAATGATTTAATAAAGTGTTATTGATTTTTCTATGAATTAAAATGGTTAAATAAATGAATGCTTAAAAGTGTAATTTGAAATATAACTTGATTTGGAAATGTAGAATTTGGTTTAAAAATATAAGTTAAGAAATAAAATGGAAATTAAGTTTAATTTATGAAATGGTAAATTAAATTAAAGTATAAAGTAAATGCAAAGAATGGAAAAATTTGTACATTGACTTTAATAAGTTAATTTTTGAGAAATTTGATATTTATTTATGAAATTTACTTTATAAAAATCATAAGTTAAAGGGTATTTTAAAGAACATTTTTAAGTGGATAAAATATGAAAAATTATAAGTTTAAATGGTTTAAATTGAAGTTTAAACTGTTTCTAAAATTGTATTGAAAATCTGGAAATTTATTTAATAGCACTTCAGAAATGCTATCGTTTTTGAAGATAACTTAAAAATTGTTGTAAAGGATATTACAGCACTTTGTAAGTGCTGTAGTTGATACAAGTGAACTAAAGGATAAAATTAACTAAGGGATATTGCAGCATTTGGTAAGTGCTGTAATTGCAGAAACTAAAACTTGAGCCTAAACTAATAAATGGGCTACAGTAACACTTGTTAAGTGTTGCAGTTGGCTGAATTGAATTAAATCTTTTAATTTGAACCCTGAACTATTACAGCAGTTTGTAAAAGTTGTCTTTGCTAAATTTAACTATATTTCAACTAAAATTGAATTATTATAGCAGTTTTTTAAAATGCTGTCTTTTCTGAAATGAATTGTTTTGAAATATAACTTACCACAACATTTTCTAAGTGTCGTGGAAAGCTGAAATTTCACTGTTTAATGTTTATCTAAATAAATGAACTTAGAAAGAATAAAATTTTGGGAATTTAATATTTGATTTAAAGGTATAATGATTACACCTTTTAACGGTTTAAATGAATGATTTTAATTCGAAATTATAAACCTTTTTGAAATTTTAACCACGGGTACGCTTCTCTGTATGCCTTGTGATTTTTGGATGTACACCTTCAATTTAAAAATGTGACTAGAGGTGAGCGATTACTACAACTCTGTGCTACCCTAGCCACATTAGCACTGTTATTTGCAAAATTTACTTTAATATAGACATTTATATGATAGCGTTTATTTCTGTTTAATTGATGGTTTAACGGATCCTTGAAGGATGGACGATCCCAAGCATCCTTCAAGTTTTGTGCATTATTACTACAGTTCACTTGATTTGGTTTACATTGTATAAGTATGTATGTCCTGACTCGAGTGTTTTGTGTTTTACTTTACGCTTGGGTCAGCCTGAGCATTCACAGCTTTGGATTCTCTTTCTGGAGCTAGGATTCGTTGGAGATTCTGCTTATCTAGTTATATATATATATATATATATATATTCCGGTTTCAGTTGTTCTATTTTAGCTCTTGTGTTAGTACACTTCTATGAATTTGGGATTTCTATTGTGTTTATTTTTAGATTAATATTATGTATTTTGTTTCGAGACTTTGTTATAGTAGCTTCACGAAGTACTATGGTATTTATATTTCCGCTGTGAGTTATTCTGATATTTCTGCGTCCATGATTCTGTGATTGGTTTTATTTGCTCCAAATTTTATTACAATACAGTATTTTGAGAAATTCAAGTCCGACATGTGCGGTGCGAATGGCTGAATATACTGGGTTGTTACATTTGGTATCAGAGCAATGGTTTTAGGCAAACCATAGCCTGCGAAGCAAAAACTCATTAGAGATAGGGTTGAAATACCCTATAATGAGTGAAATCAATCTCAGAATCATTTCTTTGTGAGAGAACGCATTTTCGAAGTATAAAATGATTTTCGAATGATTTTAAAGGATTTTCAAAGATTATATTGGTATAAATTTTTTTATTAAAATTTTCTAAACATCATCCTTTCTGTATCCACCTTGTTAGCAATCTCTTGGTTCGGATTCTTATCGATTTGGATTTACTTGAACTTTGGAACGCTCCCACTTGTTCTGAAATTCAGTCTTGTCTTCCTTATTTTATCCTTTTGATTTTTGGGGCATTCCATAACCCCACTTTGAATGGTCTCTATAAAGATCGGTGATTCCACAAATCTTTGAATGATTTGTCAAGGGGGTGAAACTCCCTTACAATTGGCATTGATTTATCGGAGATTTCTGTATCTTTGGATTTCGATGCTATCTATCTCCTGCTCTACCTGGATTCTATCTCTGGCGATCGAATGTCGATTTGCCTTAGATTTTCGCATTGATTATATTCCTGAAACGGTTGACCCGGTTATGGTCGCCCACGACTTATATAGGCTTATCCATCTTCTATTTGGTAATTAAATTATCTCATCTTCGTTCGAGCTTATCTTCAAACAAGAATTCTATTTGATTAGGGTTCCTCTAAATCTGAATCTCTATTTGTGTGACACCCATCCTTGAATCATCCCTTGGAAATTTGTGTTTGGTTGTATTTTGAAATTGTGCATACATCGAAATTATTATTTTGATAAGGATGACCACATTTTATATATAAAAGCAAAATGTTTTCGATAAGGATTATATACCTTTTAAAAATGAAAATTTGGAGCTTCGAAAGGATTTGAAAATTTTATAAGAAATTTGATTTATATAAAATGATTTATACCTAGAGGGTTTTGAATTTGAATTTCGAGGAATCGAACTCCGGTGTTTTGAAATCATTTTAAGATTTTGGAAAATATATAATAATAATACGATTTAAAGATATTTTCCGAATAAGAAATATTTCAAATGTATTCGAATGGATTCCAATGATTTCGAAGAGATTTCAAAGAAGTTTCAAGAAAATAGAAGTCCAGAACTCACTTGTGTCGCTGAAAAATAATTTCGGTGATGAGTGCATGCATCATCGTCATTGATTTTCGAGTTTCAGAGTAGGGGAGAGGCCACTCTAGTAGCTTTGCTATGCGAGTGATTTTGTGAAACAAATTTTAATTTCGAATTTCGAAGTATGGTCTGGTATTCGAAAGAAATATGTGTGTGTGTGTGCGTGTGTGTGTGTGTGTTTGAAATGATTTAAAGTAAGCCGGTTTTCAGTCCTCGAGTTTCAGATTTGTTTGGTATAACCTTATCTATTGGAATTGATATACTGATTTGGTGCTGATTTCCAACTCTTGGATTGGAAAATTTGGTTTCTTTGACTATTTTTAAAGTTCGGACATTTCCAAATCAAGGTTTAAATTAAATTTAGTTTTGTATGTAAGTTTGATAAAGTATATAAGTTTAGTTTTGTATGTTTTAATATAATTTAAATAAGTTTGAAACTGTTTTGTTAAGTTAATGAATAAAACTATTTTGAATTATACTAATATGAAATTTAGTTTTGAAACGTTCTGAATAAAAAATTTGTTTCCAAAATAGTTTGAATAAAATTTAGTTTAAATGTTTTAACTTAGTAACATCTTTTATAAAACTATATATGTAATAATAATAATAATTTTAAAAGGTAAAGAAGATCTTTCAAATAAGAAAAAAGATAATAATAATAATAATAAATAATAAATAAAAAGGATTTAAGGGAAGGGTTATAGAATTGGTAATCATTTTCGAGATAAGTGATTCTTGAGGAAAAGATTTGGTTCGAAAATAGATTGAAATTTAAACCCAGTATTTACATGATGACTTTAGAAATGGATTCGTTTAACATAGAATTTTATTAATTTGGAAATTTGGTTATTGTCTAAATCTATTGTTTTAATAAACTTTGAAACTTAATATATATAATTTGGAAGAAATGATTTGGTGAAATTATATATGATTTTGAAACTGAAATGTTAGTGAAAGGAATTGAAATTGAAATTAAACACGTGATTTTGGAGTTATCGAACTTATATAAAATTGATTTGAAAACTATCATTTTGGAAAGGTACTCAATTTGGAGAGAGAAATCTTATATAACCGAAGTCTATATAAGTGTGATTTGATATATTATTGATTTGAAAAGTATTCGATTTCAAAATAAAATCTTATATATGATGGACTTTGTATAAGTATGATAATTGAAAGTGATTTGAAAGGTACTATATGATACATATTTTCGAAGTAAAGATATGGAAAGTGCCTTCTGCTTTATATCCCTTTGTGGCCATATTGCGGATTCATTCTATCGATATTATTCTCTCTGATTTGGATTTTCCGGATATGATACTTGAGTGTCCATCGAATTCCATGGCGATCTCTGTGGTCTTATGAGCGCGACTGTATAGCGTAATTCGCCTGGCTGAGATGGCTTGAGGGTACGGATGTTTCCTGGGGGATCCAAGTGTAACCATTGTGTATCTGCGATCTATGTAGGTCGTTTTTAGTAGCGAAATCCATACGGTGAGATAGCTTATAGGTACGGATGTTTCCTGGGGGATCCAGACGTAACCATTGTGTATCCGCGGTCTACTAGTCATCATGGCGTAATTCGCAGGCTGAGATAGCTTACAGGTACGGATGTTTCTTGGAGGATCCAGGCGTAACAATTGTGTATCTGCGATCCATGGTTAGACAATGTTTTGGTTTGGTTGTTTTGTTTGGATTTTACTTTCCATATCTGTTTTTTTAAAGGTTTTTCAGTATTTTCACTGGGTGTTGAAACAAGTCTACTAAGTACCTGGAGAATTCTAGCTTTGCGCCTGATCAACGCATGACCAGAGTCTGCAGGAACGAGAGTAAACTTGTTAAGACATCGAGTTATAAAAGTATTTTGATAAAGTATTATATGAAGGATATTTTGATTATTTATTTTTCCTTTCTAAATAATTTAAAATGTTTTAAATATTGTTTACTTCGAACTAACAGATTTGAATCAAATGACTATTCATCATATTATAAAATGTTTAAAATGTTATAAATTTTTTAATTGAAATTTATATAGTTTTACAAATATGGTTCATCCTTGTCTTTCAACCTACTTTCCCTTCTAGTTATTTCTACTTTCTTCCTCTTCGAGGGTCCTTTCTGCATTATGGAAAGAGTTGGTTCTTTGGCTTATCGTTTGGATTTTCCCAGGAAGCTTTCTGGAGTGCATGATGTATTCCACTTCTCATATCTTCTCTGGTATCTTCATGACCCATCACTTTTTGTTCAGCCTTCTACTCTTGATAGTTTGGATTTTTAGCCTAATCTGACTGTCGAGAGTAAGCCATTTCGTATCGTCGACAAAGGTACGAAGCGGCTAAGAAAGAAATCTATTAATCTGATCAAAGTACAGTGGAGTACTGATGATCGAGATTGTACCTGGGAGACGGAGGAGAGCATTCGTGCTTCGAATCCAGAATTATTTTTTAGGTACTATTTGCTTTTCTATCTTGCTTTTTCTTATTTTTCCTTGTTCATTCTTTTCGAGGAAGAAAAGATTTAAGTGGGGGAGAGTGTAACAAGCCTGTATTTTATGATTATTTTAATTGTATATTTTAATTATTTTAGCCGAAATTCCTGATTTAAAAACTTTATTTTATTTCTTAAAATGAATAAATTTTTGTTATATTAAATATAAATTTTGATTTGTATATGAATTATAATTCCAAACATGAATAAATAGAAAATTTTCCAAAAATGTGAATTTTAGTCAATATGGTCAAACTTTGACTTTTAAATTTTAAATTTAAATATTTTAATTTTTGAATTTTATCTTTTATTATATAAATAAATTAAATTTCAAGAATACTGCTTTTCGTTTCGTTAAAATCTGGTTTATATTGTGAAAGTTATGCTTTTTCAATATTGTATGTAAATTGTTTTATTTGACAAAATTGTTTATTTAATTTATATAAATAATTTTTGTTTGCCATATCTTGGTCTAATTTGTGTATATACGTGTAATATGACATGTTATATACATATTTTTTTTTTTAAAATATATTTTATAAGTATAGTTATAATTTTTCAATGTTAATTGTATATTGTTTATATTTTTAAATTCTAGTTTCAATTTAATAACTATTTTCTTATATTTTTCTATTTTCCTAAAACTTATTTAATTATTTAATTTTCATTTCATTTCATTTTTTTCATTTTTATTTTATTTATATGATTTTTCTTTTGTTTTATTTGAATAAAGAAAATAGGAAATTTCAAGAGACAAAAGTCTTTTAAACTTATGACTTTTCAATGCTAGTCTTTTCATTTTCTTTGACCGACCTTTCCAAGCAAATAGCCATATCTTTTTTATTGAATTTTTACGTGAGAAAACTCTTTCTCATTTCAGTTCTCACGCACATTTTAGATCTGAGAAAAGGTAATGTCTTCTTCTCATTTTTTTCTACTTTTCATTCACTTTTTCTATTGATTTTTCAATTAGTTTTGCTTGTTTCTTCATGTACCTTTCTCGTCCTATCACCTCACCACCTCCTCTAACCACCACACCACCTCCTTCCCACCACCATACACGGCCTGACATACCTCTCCTTTGACCTATATTGGCCGTGGCCATCCAATGGTGCAATCATCTCAAAAAGTTGCAAAATCCTTGAAAAACATGCCATAGCCGAACTTAGTCTGCACATACCCTTCATTTTCCACTTCGGCCTCCCCCTTTAGCCGCCACCACCTGCTTGTTCACCACCACTGGCCATCTCTGCAGCCACCACTTGACCTGAGACATGCCAAGGCCGAGCACATCCATGCATGGCCGAGCCTATAAAGTTGCACCAAAACTTTTTTTATTGCCTTAACCTTTGATCTCCCTTCATGTTATAACTCAAAAGCCTTCAACTCCTTATAGCCGTGCCCATACATGACATACCCTAGCCCAAAATATCATCATGGCCGAACCAAAGTTGTATGGTGGCCGAGCAAAAATGATTTGGAGTCAAGCAAAACTAATTGAAAAAGTTTGGTGATGTGTTTGTAGACTTTATTTCCATTTTTGTTCCAATAGTTTTAGTAGTGTATTTATATTTATATCTTGTTTTGTTTTGTTGTCAAATACAAGATTAACACTTGGCTCTCCACTCCACTCAAGTCAAAGTCGTGCTATCGTGCTTTCTGGATTTTTTTTGTGCTTTGTTTTGATATCTCCAGCGTAAACATGTGAGTAATTCACACTTGGCATTCATACTTATACAACTGTGAATTGATCGCAAGTGAATGTGTAGAATTGCTATATCATGTTATACCTGCCTGTGATATGAATTATGTGATGTTCACCCTATTTATAAACCTGTCATATCATCTGTTACTGCTATATGTTGCTATGTTGTTTATTTTATTCTGTTTATCACACTACAAGTTCCCTGTAGAATAGAATCACTATGGGTTGAAATGATACATACCCGAATGGACTTAAGAATAGGAAAAATCGTTATGGCCTGAAATGATAGGCCTGAGCGATTTTTTATTTATTTTATTTAACTTGGAATTGCGGGTTTGAAATGACAGAACCCGGATTTTTCTTTGTAAATTACGGATTGAAATGATATATTATCCGTATCACTTGACTTAGGTTAGAAAATTTTATACAGACCCGCGGTTATTTTATACAAAGTTTTTCTGAAAATTTTTAAGTATTTTTAAAATGTAAATTTATGGTATTTTAATTTAAATTGAATTAAAAATGATTTTATAAAGTATTAATGATTTCTACAAGTTAAAATGTGAAATAAATGAATGATTAAGTTGAAATTTGAAATATAAATTGATTTTGAGATTTGTGATTTTGTTTAAAAATGGATTTTAAGTTAAGTAAATAAAATATGATAATTTGATTTAAATTGAATTTAAAATGATTTGATAAGGTGTTATTGATTTTTCTATGAATTAAAATGGTTGAATAAATAAATGCTTAAAAGTGTAATTTGAAATATAACTTGATTTGGAAATGTTGAATTTGGTTTAAAAATATAAGTTAAGTTAAGAAATAAAAATGGAAATTAAGTTTAATTTATGAAATGGTAAATTAAATTAAAGTATAAAATAAATGTAAAGAATGGAAAATTTGTACATTGACTTTAATAAGTTAATTTTCGAGAAATTTGATATTTATTTGTGAAATTTACTTTATAAAAATCATAAATTAAAGGGTATTTTAAAGAACATTTTTGAGTGGATAAAATATGAAAAACTATAAGTTTAAATGGTTTAAATTGAAGTTTAAACTGTTTCTAAAATTGTATTGAAAATTTGGAAATTTATTTAATAGCACTTTAGAAATGATATCGTTTCTGAAGATAACTTAAAAATTGTTGTAAATGATACTACAGCACTTTGTAAGTGCTGTGGTTGATACAAGTGAACTAAAGACTAAAATTAACTAAGGGCTAGTGCAGTACTTGCTAAGTACGGTAATTGCAGAAACCAAAACTTGAACCTAAACTAAAAAAGGGCTACAATAGCACTTGTTAAGTGTTGTAATTGGATCAATTGAATTAAATCTTTTAATTTGAACCCTGAACTATTACAACAGTTTTGTAAATGCTGTCTTTGCTGAATTTAACTATTTTTCAACTAAAATTGAATTATTACAGCAGTTTTTTTAAAAATGCTGTCTTTTGAATTGTTTTCAAATATAACTTACCGCAGCATTTTCTAAGTGCCGTGGAAAGCTGAAATTTCACTGTTTAATGTTTAACTAAAAAAATGAACTTAGAAAGAATAAAATTTTCGGAATTTAATATTTGATTTGAAGGTATCATGACTACACCTTTTAATGGTTTAAATGAATGATTTTAATTCGAAATTATAAACCTTTTTGAAATTTTAACCACGAATACACTTCTCTGTATGCCTTGTGATCTTTGGATGTACACCTTCAATTTAAAAGTATGACTAGAGGTGAGCGATTACTGAAGCTCTGCGCTACCCTAGCCACATTAGCACTGTTGTTTGCATAGTTTACTTTAATATAGACATTTCTATGATAGCGTTGATTTCTGTTTGATTGATGGTTTAACGGATCCTTGAAGGATGGGCGATCCCAAGCATCCTTTAAGTTTTGTGCATTATTACTACAGTTCACTTGAGTTGGTTTACATCGTATAAGTATGTATGTCCCGACTCGAGTATTTTGTGTTTTACTTCACGCTCGGGTCAGCCTGAGTATCCACAGCTTTGGATTCTCTTTCTGGAGCTAGGAATCACTGGAGATTCTGCTTATCTAGTTATCTATCTATTCCAGTTTCAGTTGCTCTATTTCAGCTCTTGTATTAGTACATTTCTATGTATTTGGGATTTCTATTGTGCTTATTTTCAGACTAATATTATGTATTTTGTTTTGAGACCTTGTTATAGTTCATGAACTACTATGGTATTTTTATTTCCGCTGCGAGTTATTCTGATATTCTGTGTTTGTGATTCTGTGATTGGTTTTACTTGCTCCAAATTTTATTACAATGCGGTATTTTGAGAAATTCAAGTCCGACATATGCGAATGCGAATGGCTGAAAATACCGAATTGTTACAACCTTATTATAATTATTTAGTTTCTGATTAAATTTTACGGGGTGTTACAGGTACTCATACTGTACAGTTCGCTTACTTTTTTCATTAAGTTAAATTTAGCTTTCAGTAATGGTGAGAATCAATCGTCTACTTCCAGTCTAAAAACACCTTCCTGTTTTATCGATTATTTAATTCGATTTAGAATTGTCAACAATCAAATTAACGTGTAAAACAGTAGAATTAAAAAAAATCATTTGTTTTGTTGAGTAAAATCTATATTACGGATGCTTTCGTGGTTAACAATTAATCTTATTTCTTTCTCTTTTGAAATTTCATTTGCATACAGGTTTAATTTCTCCATTGCTTATTGATTTGGTATACCGACTAAAGAAGAAGAACACCGAAGATAAAGGAAATTAAGGTAAAAAAATAAAGAAATAAATTGGTCAATTCATAGCATAATTATACGAGATCGCTATGTTTGTTGGTTAAATATATATATATATATATATATATATATATATATATATATATATATATATAATAAAAAAAAACTCCTTTTAATCAAAAGTGGAGTGCACTAGCAATCCTTGTTTTTGTTCCGCTCTTGTTTTTGTTCCACAGTTTCGGGCCTCATAGTTTTGTTGATTCTTTTACACGCTCAACCTGTCCAAAAACGCAAACTAAAACCCTACACCCCAAACTCTGCTAGACTTGATTTCGTTCCTAAAAAATGTTTGCAATTAGATGTTGGAGCTACAATTTAATCCGAACACGAAGTCAGAGTTCTGTTAGAGTTGCAACTTACTCTAGTTCCACCAATAATCTTACCGAGAAGACGAAGAAAATTGGTACCCACAACGGTAGCTTTCACTGCGACGAAGCACTCGGATGTTTCATCATCTGCCTCACCGAAAAATTCTCAGGCGCAGAAATTGTAAGAACCAGAGATCGCAAGGTATTTCGTTGTTATCATATTTATGCTGCCTTCTTGTAATTTCATTTATTGACATGTACAGTTGAAGTAGGTGATGCATTGATACGTTGAGCGCTTATAATAAGGGTAATAATAGATTCGATTCAGAAAGATGATTAATGTAGTTATGCGGAGAAGAAGTAAAGTTAATTGAGACCAAACGTGACCTAGATGTAGCTTTCCAACTTGTCCTTGGTAAAAATAGACGTGGAAAATAATTTTGTCAAATGGTTATTATGAACAATCATAAACTACCAAAAAATTCAACTAATGTTTATCTCTGTATGTTAATGGTTTAAATAATTATTTATGCAAATGGTTGCAGCATACACTAAATATATTACGAGGAGTCCTCGTCCCAATGTTTTCGTATCTCTTTTTGCCCAATTCATAAGTTGGTATATAAGATCATCAGAATTTGATAATTTCTTATACACGCGATCTAGGTATCAGTAACATCAGATTGCAACAAAATATCTTACTCTGATATCAGTTGACCACCAAACATTAATATTTGAATTGGTGATTATAATAAGTATTTTAAGTATACAACAAATTACATAATTAATTTTGATGAGTTAAATGTATCGGAATTAGATAATTTTGCAGAGATCTTGTTGAACTAATTATTTTATATCAAATTCTGATGATAATGTTACTGATATATTGGTTCAAATCATTGTTTGAAAAAATTAGTCGCATATTCATCTTAGAAAACAATGCAAGCCACATTTCTCTTTTCTTTTGTTTTGTTTTCCCCCTTTTTTGGAGTTATTGTTGAGAATGATGTTAAGACAGATGCTATAATTTTTTTTCAGTCATTGTCAAATATAATGTTTTATGAATATTGGACATTAATACGATACACACGAAATTATTGCTTAAATTTTTATTTTTTATCCCTATCAGCGCACTGTAAGTATTTGCAGTTGCATTTCTGTTGTGCAACAACGCCAAATGAATGCAATAAAAAATATGCAGGGCTCAAATATTCAAACTGATGGTTTCACGAAGAACACCAGTGGTACAAATATTTGTAGTAAAAAAAGAAAAAAAAACTAGAAATGGGAAGAAGTTGGAAAATATTATTTTTGAAGGAAACTAGGATCTGGAGCAAATTTCTACATTATCAAACCCCGCTGTTCTTAATATTTGCTTGGCTGCTGCACTCATTTAGTTTGCTGCTGATTGCCACTCTGACTTCAAGATGTTACATAAGACCAATAAATGGTTGGTTTAACTTAAATTACTTATCGTGAATCTAGATATTGGAATCTCTAGATGCCATTCTTGATGTTGGTGGTGTATATGAACCCAAGAATGATCGCTATGATCATCATCAAAAAGGCTTCATTGAAGTGTTTGGGCATGGTTTCGAAACAAAGCTGAGCAGTGCTGGACTTGTATATAAGGTAGTAACTTTCTTGCCTATTTTTGGAGCATGAAGGATATATAATATAATAGATTATGCTTTCATGGTATACCATATAGTTTCAATCCATTCAGGCTGTTATATCTGATAGTTTTTATAGCGCTACGGAAAGGAGATAATTTCCAAGGAGCTTCAGCTTGATGAAGGGCACCAGGATGTTCAGCGCCTGTATCTTGCTGTGTATAGAAGTTTTGTTGAGGTATTTTGAATTACCTACTTTAACTACTTTCTAGCTTAGCTTGTCATCCCTGTAAACCAATACCCAAACCCCCCCCCCCCCCTCCCACAAAACAACCCAAAACCCACCCCATCCCACACACTCTTCCTCCTCTTCCCCCCCCCCCCCCCCCCCTTTGCCATTGCACTGTGCTGTTACAATATTTGTTTGTTTTTACAACCATCTACTGTATAGTTGCATATGCTTAAACTTTGCAAACAGCAAATTTTAATATCTGGATATCTGAAATTGTACAAGACCATCGTTGTTCATGATTGTTGGTAAACTAAAAGGCGTGTCACTAATATATGCTTCCTTTCTCAGTTGTTCAACTAAAAATGTTTCTGACACAATCAATCTCTGACTTAACATGCACAATGCCTCTGGCTCTTTTTGTCGTAATTCTGGATTATTTGTATTTTGTTACAATGCTTATATTGCCTATTTGGCTTATTGGAAAATGCTATATATGGTGGAGGTCATATTGAAAGCTATCCACATTCAGCAGACATATAACAGTAAAATAATATTAGCCAACTCTCTGACATTTCCACTGGTCATTGGTAATTATTTCATGTTACAATTAACAACATTTCAATAACTGTTTATCAATATAGAACTGGGGGCTAACAATAGTGAGCGGTATATAATTTTACTTCTAACAATCAAGTGCATTGTATCGAAGGCGCAAAGGCGAAAATATTGGGAAAACGGTGGCTGATTTTCTTGGTCAAGATTTTTTTTCTTTTTCTTTGGCACTTGATGTTCTCTTTTCAAAGTTCAGTATAAGTTATGTATAGTTTTCTCAGTCTGTTAGAATAACCTTCTTGATCCAAATGGAGCTCGCTAGTGATAGCTTTGATTCAAAATTTGGGTTAACATGATGATTGTCAGCGACCTATGTTCCTCATGTTATCATTATGGTGCTTATGTCCATTGACACCACATTCTCATATTATTTCACCTTTGGTATATAATTGTGATGTCTTTGTCAAACTTACATTTCATACCCACCCCCCCCCCCCCCCCCCCCCCCGGGGCCAAACACCCCCCAGTCCTCGTCTTCTTTTTACCCACCATTTTTATTGAATCTTACCTCATGCTTCTTCTGGTTACTAATGCACTTGCAGGAACTTTTAAACAGTCATTTCCATGCTTCATTCAGTTTCATTGATGTAATATTATTTCTCTTTTCTGACTTTGGTGGATTCTGATAACTGATCAATCAAGTGTACAACTTCAACAGGCAATTGATGCCATTGACAACGGAATCAGTCAATATGACACAGATCAGCCTCCAAAATATGTAAATAGCACAAGTTTATCTACAAGAGTTGGTCGTCTGAATTTGAACTGGATTGACCCAGACCAGTCATCTGAGAATGAAAATGCAGCTTTTCGGAAAGCAATGAATCTAGCTGGCACTGAATTTTTAGAGGTTTTACTTTACATGATGTACTCGTAATTTCCTTTTAATTACATGTAGGTGACCTTTTTATCATTTATTATTTCCAGAGAGTTCACTATTATGCAAAGGTTTGGTTACCCGCACGAGACATTGTTATGGAGTGCCTCGCATCAAGAAGAGAAACTCATCCCAGCGGAGAAATAATGTTTCTGAATAAGATTTGCCCTGTGAGTTTTTGCTTTTGCATTGATGGATATGTTTTTCTACTGAGAGCTGCTTTCATACTTCAATTTCAGATTTAAATAATTGAATTTCCATGCAAATTTATTTCCAGTTCTCAATCATGTTGTGCATTGAGCTCTTCCATTACTAATGACAACAACTCTTATCTGAAGTTCATATTTTTTAGCGGGTCATGAATCATTGTTCCCATCTTATTTGATATTTTGGACTACATTTGTTCATTCTTCGATTACACGATTACCCACTTTATATATGCATATGTTGATGCAATGGGATGGATTAACAACCTATGTTTGTCATGTACAACTTGTTTTTAATTTACCCAATTTTTTTTACAGTGGAAGCTCCACATATTTGAGCTTGAAGAGGAGCAGAAGATCGATCCTCCCATCAAGTATGTTATCTATCAGGTTTGTTAATCCTTTTGTGATATTCAGCATTGATAAATATGAATGTGGAGGAAAAAAAAATCACTGTGCATTTGTGTATGCTTAATCATCAAATCTAAACATACAGGGAAAAATAAAATTAAAATACTCTACATATTTATATCTAAAGACATTGCAAATAATTATTATTTTGATTATATTCTTGTTAACATTTGATTTTTTATTTTTTTTTATAAATATATATATAGGATGATAGAAGCAAATATTGGAGAGTGCAAGCAGTAGCAATATCTCCAGATCATTTTGAGAGCCGGAAACCTCTGCCAGCGCCATGGAGAGGTTTAGAAGGTGAAGAACTTTCAAAAGAGTCTGGAATTAGTAATTGTGTGTTTGTTCATTCAAGTGGCTTCATAGGGGGGAATCAAACTTATGATGGTGCATTATCCATGGCCAAAGCTGCTCTCACATTTTAAAATAGTGTTCAGAAATATAAAAAGAGCTTGGTGATCTACTTCACACCATATGCCGTATTTATGTTTTTCGCCTGCAGACTAAAAAATTTCAACTCATTTCTAGATTAGTTTGATGCTTGGTGATCTACTTATGAAGATGCATTATTATCGAGCCTGAAAAATTATATTCTACCCATAAACTACCAAAAGTAGAATGTTACATGCATCTTTAGAATTTGTACAAGCCAAGCAATGTAAAATTTAAATCTGATATTTTTATGTGGCACAAGAAGTATGGGAGAAGATTTAGCACAGTGAATGACCGTGATCTTGTTTGAACAGCACAGTCAATGTAATTTAGTCTGTTAAACTTGTATTTTTTTTTCAGTAAAATATATAAATGCTATGGCGGTACAGGTTTTTTTGCTAAAACAGTGTGTAGATTACGGTGTGATGTGCAATTGTAATGCTTCATCTGATCGCTTTTAAACAAATGCATGCTAAAAAAATAAATTTGGGTCTATT
The DNA here is from genome assembly GCA_030765085.1 of Allium cepa. NCBI lineage: Eukaryota > Viridiplantae > Streptophyta > Magnoliopsida > Asparagales > Amaryllidaceae > Allium > Allium cepa. Next base: position 333,388,653 of record CM060928.1, read on the forward strand.
CAAGAAAACAAATGCAACACTCCACTTATGTGTAGGGGTGTATAAGCATATAAGAGAGAATTTAGGGGTTAGTACGGGTGTATACATAATAGACTTTGACTATTCTTTATTCATAGATCTTTATGTAGCATATGTAAGAGTAATTTTGAGAATGAATCATATTCCTTTTTACGTACTCTTGAAACTCTTGTATAAAATACTTGTACATTCAATCAAATCAATCGTTTTGATTCTTTTGCATGTTATATATATATTAGAAACTTAAACACATCTATATAATGATACAAAATCTACTAGATAAATTCCTAAAAGAAATCCTATAAAAAACTTAAACACATCTATAATTATATAATACAGAAGAAGCAGAAGATGTATCTGATTCATGAAGAAACAACCTTGCTTTTTCTTTTAACAGAGTAAAGCAACGGAGAATCTTTTATTTTTAATAGTCTCTTAAAATATTAAGTTATTGGGAAAGAAGAAGAGCAGCTATAGACAAACGAAGAGAATAATTTAAGCTTCCATTGATTTTCTAGAGGCTTACAGTTTTTCTGATGGTCTGAGCTTACATATTGCATACATATTTATAGGAAACCTTAGCCGTGAAAGATGCTATGCGGTAGTATTGTGTAATATGGAATAACGGAATAGTCTAGGTAGATAAAGTAAGTAAAAGCAAGGTAAACACCAAGATTTTATACTGGTTCGGACCTCTAGTCCTACGTCTAGTCCCTAAGCTTCACTTAGGAATTCAACTAACTAAAACTCTCTCTTAACCCGGAGGAATAGGTTTACAACTTACCCGAACAACCGAACGGGATTTCTTGCCTCAACTACCGAAGATGACTTCAACTCAATAAAAAACAATATTCGACTTGTTGTGTTTTTGTCAACACTAACGAGTCTAATGTACTACAATGTTCCTATGATCTTATCCTCGAGAGTATGCATTGTGTTTGTGAAGATTTAGGAAATGTGAATTGCTATGAATCAAAAGAGTGTTATAAACAAAACAGAGATTCAAGCAATAGGTTGGTGATTGCTTTGAAAACTTTTAGAGAATATAAAATATGTTCAAGAAAATAGTGAGATTAAAGCATAAGAGAATTGGTGAATTGAAGATGTTAGAACCATGTATTTATATGTGTAGAAGAGATGCATCTGTTGGCTAGAGATGCAAACAAGAGATGCTTCCATTTCCATTGGAGAATAGTTGCAACTCTTGGGAGGAAGAAGGTGTTCTTTCAGAAAAAATTCGCAGGTTTAAATTCAGTCGACTGAGCAGGAATTTCAGTCGACTGAAAAATGTAAAGTAAAATTTTCAGAAACAAATTCAGTCGACTGAGCAGGGTGTTTCAGTCGACTGGAACTGTGCATGTTTGTGTACGTGTAACAGGTTCAGTCGATTGGGCACGCCTGTTCAGTCGACTGAACTTTTGATTTTTGCATAGTGAATTTTTATTTTAGAAAATGAAGTTTATAAAACGTGTTCTAGTATTTGTGCAAGCTTCTTGAGGATAGATTTTAACAATAAATCTAAACTAAGACCTATATAGAAATCATCTTATGTTTATCCTTTGTCTTTATTGCTCTTCCTTTAGCTTTGCACATATCTCTTCCTTTTTGTTGAAGCACATTGTCATTGATCAAAATATAGCGTATCAACATTCTCCCTCTTTTTGATTGATGACAACACTGAAACGTGTAGAGATGTAATTATTTCCTCCTCCTGAATATATGCACTGTCTTTTCTACAAAACAAGATTAGTAACATAGATTTCTCCCCCTTTGTCATCGACAAAAAGGAAGTAATAATCGCAGAAGTATATTGTCAAAACAACCACTGATAATGTCTATAGTTTTAAAATGTAGCATAAATAAATCATAGAATGTAGCATGAATGAAACATAAAAGGCTATTTATACAAGCCTTTTGATTAGTGTTTCTGAAATAAAAAAGAACCATAAGAGAGTTATTCATCTTTATCCCAATCATATGAGGCTTCTCTCCCCACCTTGCTTCGCGGATAACGGGTCCACCTGTGGGTGGTCTATAAGCTCTTCCACCTTGACCACCGCTATTCCCACTTATGCTGCTGCTTGGATTTTCTTCGGATGACATCCATGTGAAAGTTGGTGCCGGACGCTTGCCACGGGAGGTTGAAGTAGTAGTGGAGCTTGTGCATGAGATGACATCCCATAATTTATTGAAGAAACCTTTAATTCTATCAAGTTTGTGGTCTACCTTCTTGAGGCGATTATCAAGAATTTGTTGATTTCTTGATAAAATTCCTAATGATTGATTGGTAATAAAACTTGGTTCAATGATACGAATTTTATCATTTCGGTCGAAAAGTTCTTCATGTTGAGCTTGAGGAGGTTGTTGTGGTTCTTGATGTCTAGCTTCCCATTCGGCAAGAGATATAATGCGAGGAGGTCTATCCGGGAGTTGCATAAGGCTTATAGTCCAATGATTAATTTGATAAACCATGGTATTTTCGGACTCCGGTAATGGCGTATCAACGTTGAAGAGAAGTCGCATGATATACTCTCAAAAATATATCGTTCGCATTTTACCATTATTGAAAGTAAGAAATTCATCAAGAATTAATTGGATCCAATTGACTTGAATATTACCCCAAATAGCATATAGTGCTGTATAAATGTTTGGGTATACAATTACATATGAGCCCGTTCGAGGAGTGATTGTTCGCATAAGAGCTTTGTGGAGAAGTCTTGCTCTTGGTCGTAAGGAAGTTGACTTCATATCCCGGATGTTGATGTTATCATCCAAAAATTGATGATTTATATTGTCTCGGATATGTGGATTAAATTCTATTTCTTCAAGCTTCCTTCCCATGTTAGGAGATCCTAATATGTGTGCAATTCGGTCTAGGGAGAACCATACCTTTTTTCCGCACCATACTCCGAACGCTATCGTTTGGATTTCTTGGAGTTTGGTGTCCAAGGTTAAGATTTGCATAGAACAATTTGACCATAATGTGATTGATTGCATGGTCATTTCGTTTTATGTCTAAAAGAGAAGTTAAACCTGCTCGATCCGTCAAGGCTTGTATGTTGTATGTTTGGAGACTTTGAAAATCAACGAAGGAGTGTTCAAAGATCCGAGAATTCTTCATTTTATTCCACCGTGTGACCGCCACTCCATCATAATGCCATTGAGCAATTTGAGCGTCAATTGGCTCGGAGGAGGTTGAAGTTGAAGCCCTTGATCTTTTTGGAGCCATTTTTGTGAGAGTTTTGAGAGAGATTTTGAAAATTATGAAGATTGGGGGCTAGGGTTTTGAAGAGTAATGGGGAAGAAGTTGCTTTTTGGAATGGTAAAAGTGAAAACTAAAGGTAGGAATTTGTGGTAAAAAGGAAAAAGTAGCGTGGGAACGAAGTTCAGTCGACTGAATTGTCTGTTCAGTCGATTGAATTTTTGGCCGAAAATTTTCTGTGTTAAATTCAGTCGACTGAACAGAGTTTTTAGTCGACTGAACTATTGTATAATTGTTTTCTGCCTTGTGTTCAGTCGACTGAGCAGTAAGGTTCAGTCGACTGACCCTTGATTTTTTAGTGTTTTAAATTTTTAAAGCAAAATTTTTCAATAAACGATTACAATTGAATAGACATATTACAATATAACAACATGATTTGGCCGCAGAAATAATCATTTCTTTGGAGATGGACTATTTTTCTCTTATGTTTTATTTCCTTCATTCGCCATATAGTTTTTGTCCCATGAATTTGGACTATATTGAGGAGTTTTTGGCGACATCCAAGGATTAACGGGATCGACTGGTGTACGGTATGACGAAGATGGATCATACGAACTAACTGGTCGAGGTAGGGGCTCAGTCACATCGTTTTTCTTTGAACTACAAAAACGTAAACCAATTTGCTCAAGAAAGCTTAATCGTCTAGCCGTTACTTTTTGTTCAAAATATAATTCTCGTTGAAGATCAATTTGTTGTTGTTGAAAGTGATGAATCTCATCAATCTTTCTTTTCGTATCAGGTGAATAAAAAGACCACGTTTAGCCTTCTTCGATTCCGGTGTGTAGCCAGTTCGATAGTTTTCCATTTATAAACCGGTTCATGCTTTGGTGTTGGCGTAGGAAGTTTTGGTGATGCAAGTGAGTTATCGAATGAGGATGTGATGTTGATTGGAGAGTATGAGTTGTTGGAAGACATTTTTGTATAGAATTTTCAAACCTTTTAATTTTTGAAAGTAACATATGTATAAACGTGTATATATAGTATAAAAGTGCTGAAAAATATGATGGTAAATTAATAAGATTTTAGAACCAATCATTGTTTCATTGGTTTAAAAAAATTGGTTAGTAATGGATCGATTAGAGACATCCTTTAATATATTATGTATTATGTAGCTGAAATGAAACATATACATTAAAAAAATTTGTTTTTGTGATTCAGTCGATTGGGCAGAGTTGTTTAGTCGACTGAGTTTGATAATTTTTTATAATATTTGCTATAAAACATCTTTAAAAGAAATTATTCCTAATTCTTGTCGTAATTTTATAAAAGAGTTTTCTAATAAAGGTTTAGTAAATATATCGGCAATCTGATTTTCGGTAGAAATATGTTCTAAATTTATGATTCATTTTTCGATATTGTCACGTAGAAAATGGTGACGAATATCAATATGTTTTGTATGAGAATGATTTACCGGGTTTTTAGATAAATTTATTGTACTTGTATTATCACAATATATTGTAGAATTTTTTAAATTTATATTAAAATCTTTAATTGTTTGTTGCATATAGATGACTTGAGTACATGTTAAGGCGGCTGATATATATTCCGCTTCACACGTGGAAAGCGAAACACAATTTTGTTTCTTACTAAACCAAGGTACAAGTGATTTTCCAATGAAATGACACGTATCACTTGTACTTTTTCTATCTGTTCGAGATCTACCAAAATCAGCATCACTAAACAATACTAATTCGAATGGACACTCTTTTGGATAGAAAAGACCAAAATCTTTAGTATAGTTAAGATATCGCGTAACTTGTTTTACAGCTCGTAAATGTGATTCTTTAGGGTTAGATTGAAAACGTGCACATAGACATACACTCATCATTATGTCTGGTCTACTAGCGGTTAAGTAAAGTAAGAAGCCTATTATACTTCTAAACAATTTTTGGTCTACACTTTTTCCATTTTCATCTCGATCGAGATGAGTAATGGTACTCATAGGAGTAGGTTTAGCAGAAGTGTTTTCCATTCCGAAACGTTTAATTAGATTAACACAATATTTTTCTTGGTTTATGAAAATTCCATTTGTTAATTGTTTAATTTGAAGTCCGAGAAAATAGGATAATTCTCCCATATGAGACATTTCGAACTCCTTAGTCATTATATTTGAAAATTCTTTACATAAGTTTTCATTTGTCGAACCAAATATAATATCATCTACATATATTTGAATTATTAGAATATCTTTAGTAGTATTTTTAATGAAAAGAGTTTGATCTACTTTTCCAATTTGAAATCCCCAATTTAGTAAATAACTTTTAAGTCTTTCATACCAAGCATGAGGTGCTTGTTTAAGACCATATAGTGCTTTCTTTAATTTATATACATGATCAGGATATTTTTCATGTATAAATAAAGGAGGTTGTTCAACGTATACATTTTCTTTTATAAAACCATTTAAAAATGCACTTTTAACATCCATTTGATAAAGTTTAAAATTGTGAAAACATGCGAAGGCTAATAGAATACATATTGCTTCAAGTCTTGCAAATGGAGCAAAAGTTTTTCAAAATCAATACCTTCTTGTTGATTATACCCTTGTGCTACTAGTCTAGCTTTATTCCTAGTTATGTCACCTTGTTCGTCTACTTTATTTTTGTAAACCCATTTTGTTCCTATAACTGATTGATTATTCGGACGGGCAACTAACTCCCAAACATCGTTACGTTCAAACTGATTTAATTCTTCTTGCATAGCAACAATCCAGTAACTGTCTGTTGATGGTTCTTTAGGATTTTTAGGTTCTATTGTTGAAATAAAAGCAACATGTCCCATTTGATTTAGTTGACTTCTTGTCTTAACTTGAGAATTCATTTCAACTATTATATTTGCGTTGGGTGATCTCGCAATATTCTTGGTGGAGATCTTAGTTCATTATCACAATTTTCAAGGTTTGTATTTTCTATATTTATAAATTCTTCATCATCTTTTATGCTCAAATTTTTATTAAAATTTTCATCAAAAGATATATGTAAAGTTTCTTCAATTATGTTTGCTCGTTTATTAAATACTCGATATGCTTTACTTCGTTCTGAGTATCCTACGAAAATTCCTTCGTCAGCTTTTGGATTGAGTTTTCCTAGTTGATTTTTTGTATTTAAAATAAAATATTTTGATCCAAAAATTTATAAATAAGATATATCTGGCTTTTTGTTATTAAATAGTTCATATGAAGTATTCTTAGTTAATGGTCTAATTGATATACGATTTAATACATAACATGCAGTAGTTACGGCTTCTACCCAAAAATATTTTGGTAGAAAACTTCCATTTAATAATGTTCTTGCACATTCTTGTAATGTTCTATTCTTTCTTTCTACAACTCCATTTTGTTGAGGAGTTCTAGGAAATGAAAAATTATGATTTATTCCTTTCTTTTTACAAAATGATTCAAAAGCTTCATTTTCGAATTCGCCTCCATGATCGCTTCGTATATTTTTAATCTTCAAATCTTTAGTGTTTTGAATTCTTTTGACAAATATTTTAAAATTCTCAAAAGTATCACTTTTATTTTTCATAAAAATAGTCCATGTATATCTTGAGAAATCATCAACTATTACAAACACATATCGATTACGATTAATGGATTGAACTTGTGTTGGTCCAAATAAATCCATATGAAGTAATTCTAGTGTTTGTAAAGTAGAAATATTTTTCTTAGATTTGAAAGACGACTTTGTTAATTTTCCCTTTTGACAATCATCACAAAGATTTTTTATTTTAAAGTTTATCTTGGGTAAACCTCTTACTAATTCATTTTTAGAAAGTTTTCTAATAGTTTTAAAATTAATATGAAAAAAATCTTTTGTGCCATAACCAAGGATCATTATCTTTGGCTAGTAAACACATATTTGTATTATTATTAGTTTTTATATTTAGAACATAAATATTCCTGTCTCTGTTTCCCTCAAAAACAAAATTTTGGTTTTGATCAAAAATACTACATTTATTTTCCGAAAAAGTTATTTAAAAACCCTTGTCACAAAGTTGACTTATGCTTAGTAGATTATGTTTTAGATTTTCAACTAATGAAACATTTGTTATAAAAGGTAAATTCGATGTACCGTAATTGCTCACATCTCCTTTTCCAGTGATAAAACCTTTTGAATTGTATCCGAATGTAACCGAGCCACCATCAAAGTATGTGATGTTTGTAAGCATATCTTTGTCTCCGGTCATGTATTTTGAGTAACCACTGTCTAGTATCCATTTCTTCTTTTTGAGTGGGACCTGAAAATAAATATAAAATTATTGGTACCACCTTTTTAATAGAGTCCTAAAAGTTAGAGTTTAGAAAACCAAACCCAATTTGGTTCAGTATCCTTTTTATGAATATAGTTTTTATTATTATGAACACTATCCTTAAATGTTTTAATATATTTATTCCTAATTAAAATATTGTTAGTCTTTGGAGCCCAACTTTTTATTATCTTAGTTTCTATTTTTGTTTTAATAGGTTCTCTTGATAACATTTGTTGTTTTGAACCAATATTCTTCTTAAAATTTGCATTTTTCTTTTTAGGAATTTTTGACTTCTTTTTATATCCTAATCCATGTTTACTTGAAGAGGATTGAGAATTTTCTAAAATCTTAGATAAATTTTCTCTTCCTTTGTCAAAGTTAGAAACATTTTTAGTGATGTTATCTAATCTTGCTTGAAGACTACTATTTTCTAACTTAACTTGTTTAATCTTAGTTTTTAACTCATGATATTCAGAAACAATTATACCATTCTTTGTCTTTTGAGTTTCAATTTCTTGACTTAAAAGTGATAATTGAGTTTCCAAATTTGAATGAGATTCTTGAACTTTTTCAAGTTCTTCTTCTAGAATTTTCTTTTCATCTTTTAACATATCTCTTTCAAATTCAGCTTTGTTTTGATTTTCACAAGTTTCCTTGAGTTTCTTTTTAAGATTTTTTATTGTGCTCAAAAGTTCAGTATTTACTTCAATTAAATCATCGAAAGTTAAATTACTAACCTTAGATTCTTGAGCCATAAAGCATACATTTGCTTGTTCATTGTCGCTATAATTTTCACTTTCAGATGAAGAAGAATCTGAATCGTCCCATGTTACATAGAATGCCTTCTTTTTGAATTTCTCTCTCTTGTTTTTATTATTGAGAGCTTTCTGATTCTCCTTCTTTTGCTCTGGACAATCTTTGTGCATGTGACCTTTCTTGTGACAGTTGAAACATTCTATATTCGAGGATGTAGGTTTGTTCACAAAATTCTTATTGAATCCGTTTTTATTTCTTTTTCTATATCTTAAGAATTTCTTGAAATTTTTGGCTATAAATGCTAAATCCTCATCTTCAGACTCTGATTCTTCCTTTTCCGCATGAAAAGCTACATTCTTTCTTTCTTGACCTTGATCTTTCTTAGCTTGCATATTTACTTCATATGACATAAGATTTCCAATTAATACCTCTGGTTTCGTTGAAGATAGATCATTTGCTTCCTCGATTGCTAATACTTTTCTCTCCCATTCATCAGTAAGTGAATTTAGAACTTTAGACACAATGTCAAAGTCCGTGTATTTTTCTCCTAATCCTATTAAGGCATGATGAATATCTTGAAATCTTGAGTACATGTCATTGATGGATTCATTTTGTCGCATTCTAAAGTTTTGGAATTGGTTCTTCAGCATGGATATCTTTGATTGTTTGACCTTGTTTATGCCTTCATGTATGACTCTAAGTGTTTTCCATATCTGATATGCAGTAGTACATATGCTAACACGGTTGAATTCATTTCTATCCAAGGCGCAAAATAGCATATTCATAGCTTTGGCATTTGCACTAGCTACATTCTTCTGAGTTTGTGTCCATGTAGGATAATCGTTCATGGGTATAACAAACTCTATTTGAGTGGCATTTCAGGCATCGAAACTTGTTGCTTGCATATAAATCCTCATCCTTGTAGCCCAATAGTTATAGTTTAGTCCATTGAGTAGGGGGGTCTTTGGGTAGATTGTCCTTCCGCAAATGTAGAGCTATAGGCAGATGTTGTGCTTGTACTTGTGTATTTTCCATATTATCAATATGTCTAATAACGGTGTTATGGTTATAGGACGGCCAAGCTCTGATACCAATTGAAAGATACTATGCGGTAGGATCGTGTAATATGGAATAACAGAATAATCTAGGTATATAAAGTAAGTAAAAGCAAGGTAGACACCAGGATTTTATACTGCTTCGTACCTCTAGTCCTACGTGCAGTCCCTAAGCTTCACTTAGGAATTCAACTAACTAAAACCCTCTCTTAACTCGGAGGAATAGGTTTACAACTTACCCGAACATCCGAACGGGATTTCTTGCCTCAACTACCGAAGAGGACTTCAACTCAATAAAAAACAATATTCGACTTGTTGTGTTCTTATCAACACTAATGAGTCTAATGTAGTACAATGTTCCTATGATCTTATCCTCGAGAGTATGCAATGTGTTTGTGAAGATTTAGAAAATGTGAATTGCTATGAATCAAAAGAGTGTTATAAACAAAACAGAGATTCAAGCAATAGATTGGTGATTGATTTGAAAACTTTTAGTGAATATAAAATATGTTCAAAAAAATAGTGAGATCAAAGCATAAGAGAATTGGTGAATTGAAGATGTTAGAACCATGTATTTATATGTGTAGAAGAGATGCATTTGTTGGCTAGAGATGCAAACAAGAGATGCTTCCATTTTCATTGGAGAATGGTTGCAACTCTTGGGAGGAAGAAGGTGTCCTTTCAGAAAAAATTCGCAGGTTTAAATTCATTCGACTGAACAGGGATTTCAGTCGACTGAAAAATGTAAAGTAAAATTTTCAGAAACAAATTCAGTCGATTGAGCATGGTGTTTCAGTCGACTGGAACTGTGCATGTTTGTGTACGTGTAACAGGTTCGGTCGACTAGGCACACCTGTTCAGTCGATCGAACTTTTCATTTTTGCATAGTGAATTTTTATTTTAGAAAATGAAGTTTATAAAATGTGTTCTAGGTTTGTGCAAGCTTCTTGAGGATAGATTTTAATAATAAATCTAAACTAAGACCTATATAGAAATCATACTTATGTTTATCGTTGGTCTTTATTATTCTTCCTTTAGCTTTGCACATATCTCTTCCTTTTTGTTGAAGCACATTGTCATTGATCAAAATATAGCGTATCAACAAGCCGGTGTTCCAAGTAATACAAACTTACATATGGAGGTAAGATTCCGCACTCACACTTGATAAGATACAAAGATAGCACAAAATATTAAAAGCAGTACATTATTATAGATAAGTTTTCTGCCATTAATAGAAAGATGATATGACTCCTCTTTATGTGCTGGCAGATTCGTTGCTTTAATAATATTATTCAAGCATATCTTCATCATTGCTGCCCAAATAAGATGCTTCTGGGTCTATGTCTTCAATTATTGCTTTTTCTTTTATATTAATTTTTCCATCTAAACGTTTTTATTCTTCATCTTCGCTAATGTTACTAGATAATTCATCATATTTTAGTACATCATCGTTAAAATGGAAAGTATTTTCTGGTCCTTGTAAAGGTATTTGGATCTTAACATCTAACGGACCCCAAATTTGCATTCTTAAAGATTCTGTCATTAGCACTAACTCTTTCCACATTACTGGTGGATTTTATGGATTTAAAGTCTCAATTGACTGATGAAATTCTCAAGATTTATTAGCACTAAACCAAATGGGTTGTCCTTCATAGGTTTGATAAATAGTTTGAACTTTCCTACTCTTATAAACAACCATGGAAATATAATGCTTTACTGGCCTTATGTCATGGTTTTCACTAAATGTATATTGAGGTGTAGCGGAGTTGATACAAACTGTCATTGCATCATAAAATTTTAAAAGTGTAGATAAACAAAGTTGGAATTTTGTACCAAAGCATAGAATTGTTTCCTCGTTGGTTGTGCCTTTGTTGAATTTAATCCTGCTAAGTATTCCATTATCATATAGTTTGATTATAGTATCCCAATCAATCATGAGTCCTTTATCATCAAGTCTAGCTCTTAGCATATTACTTCGTCTATCTTGGACTATTTTGAACCATCCACTCATTTTACTGTAACGTTTTAATAATTCCTGTAATTCTAACAGTTCTTTTTCCCAACTCTGCCATACCATCTTATCTATTTTTAATCGTATATCTGGACCTGAATACTTGTAAAGAGGCTCTAGTGTCTTATAAGTTTTCAGCTTTAGGTGATTTTGAAGCTGTTCATTCGGTAGGTTAGTTGGTTGTTTTGGGAGTTGTGCTAAAGGATCGTCTCATTCTTGAACTAATTTCTTGATCCGTTCTTCATATAACTTAATGGTCCTTTCTGTATATTCTGTTCTTTTTTATACTCTTCTGACTGCTGTAGCTGTCCTCTAAGTTCTTGAATCTGTTGAATGAAATTCTGGACTTGAATTTGACTAGTCCGATATAAATGCTGAAGATCATCAATTGACTTACTTGGATATTTGTGAGATCGTTTGGGCTTTGTGGAGTGGAAGAGGCTGTTTGAGCATTACTCTAATGACAATCTGGATCAACATAGTAATTCGGACCGAAAAATTGTCTTGCTTCATTTAAAGCATCGTTTAAGTTATCAAAACCTCTAAATATTGGATATTGAAAATTATTTATAGTCATTTGAACTTGGCTATATGTTTTGAAAACTCTTGTGAAATTACCTCTAAAAACAATGTAACAAAAGAAATTTTTGGATAACAGTTTTTGATGAATTTTTGAAAAATAAAAAGCAAAAGCATTTCCAAGTTTCTGTTTATTTCGCCTTTCGGGCTTAATAGTTTTTAAATTCCATAAGCGATCAAGTAAACATTATTGAGAAGGGTCGTTTATACGAACAAGGGGTTTGAACCTCCTTGGATCGTCGTTTTTGAAAATAACAAGGGACTGCTGACCAAAGGTTATGCACGGGATATTACTCGCCGTCGTTTGATTATATATTGGTGATCTAACTGGACTTGCAGCTGGAGATACTATTGGGGAATTGCCATCCATCGTTTTATTATCCATTGAATTACTTGATGGTGCTTCAACCTTAACTGGTAACAGTAAGGTTTTGACATCCACAACCGTTTTGCTATCTTTCATTTCTACTAGAGGCTCTTTGCCTTTATTCATTTGTTGAGGCGTTTGACTTGGCTGTTTGCCTAATTCCTGATTCATAAGACAAACATTATTAGAAACATCAAAAATAGACAATGATTTTCTTGAAAGCATATTCACTAAATGATTATTTTTACCCTTGATGTGTTCATAATGAATAATGTATCAATTTCCTTGAATTAAGTTCTGAAGGTTTAACCATCTAGTTTTATTAATCTTTTTTGAATTTTCATTTGAAATGAATTTAACTATTGCCTCACAATCTGTTCTAACAATAAAATCTTTATTCAGGAAAATTTTGAATTCGTCTGAAGAATTATTAAAGCTTGGATTTCATAATCTAATGAAGTCCAACTGGAGACTGAGTTGAAATTGCCGCTAGCATAAGCATTTATTTTTTCTGTTGATTTATCTGAATATTTAGATGGTTTACATTTAAGGACAGCTTCCTATCCACCTTTGCATCCATCACATTCTATAATAATATAATCTGTGGATAATGGTAATTCTAATGGTTGGATTTTTCTAACTTCTTCTTTTATTTTCTGAACTAATTTAATATCTTCTATATTAAATTTACTTTCTCCATTTTTTGAAATTTTTCCATAAAGAGGACCAACTAATTTGGCCAAATTTGGTATAAATTTTCTTGCATAGTTTACAAGTCCTAGAAAGGCTTGAATCTTTTTCTTGTTATCTAATCTGTCTGCGAATTCTATTATTTTTTGTGAAATGTGTGGTTGTAGTTCTATTTTTCCCTTTCCAATTTCTAGACCTAAAAAAGAAATATTCTGTTTGTATAATTCCATCTTTTTCTTTGAAATAACTAAACCATTTTTCTCAATTTCATTAAAAATTGTTTTTAAATGACCTTCATGTTGTTTTATGTTATCACTAGCAATTAAAATGTCATCAGTATATACTAAACAAAAATCATATTTTTTAAAAATATTTTCCATAAAACGTTGAAATAAAGAAGGTGTCATTTTAAGCCAAAAATAAGAACATTCCATTCAAAATGTCCTTCTGAACACATAAACGCTATCCATGGTTTAAAGTCTTCTTCTAACTTTAGCTGATTATAACCTAAATCAAATTTACTAAAAACTTGTTTATTTTGGATGAGATTAATAATAGTGTCTTTATTGGGTATGTTGTACCCATCGTCTTTAGTATTGTCATTAAGTCGTTTGTAGTTGTAAACAATTCTAGGTTTACCTCGTTTTTGTTCAGAATGGTTTCTAACAATGAATGCTGCTGTCTATGTTTTGATTCTCATCGTCTAATCAAATTTTGGTTCGACATTTCATTTATTTGTAATTTAAACTCTTTAATATCAGTTGGCGAATAATCTATATTTGCTGTTTTTATAGTTAACTCTGGATTAATAATCTTAATTCTACAAACATACCTGACTTTGTTTTTGGTAACGTCATCCCCTATGAATCCTAGTTTTTCTAATCGTGATATAATTTGATAAGGAATAAATTTTACTTCTTTACCCTTTTCTAAGTCTCTTATTGTTTCAAAAGCAAGTGTTGCTAATGCTAATTTATATTCTTTATTTTGAAAATCATTTTGCCTAATTTCCGGTTGTTTTAAAAAATCTAATTCTCCTTGTCCACCACGCTTCCGAGCGAACTCTGATGTATAGTTGTTATAATTTGTAGGTAATGTATTATTATTTTTACTACACGTAATACTATTTTTACTGATTGTGATTGCACCTCTATAATTTAAAATAAAATTTAACCCTAGAATAAATTCAGTGCTTTTAATTTCTTTTGGAGCAATAGTACATTGTCCTAACTCGTATTTACTGCTATAATTTCCACTAAAATCTTTAAATTGTATCGTGGAGTTTTCAGTAATTTTATGAGTCATTTTCATAAAACTTTGATTTGCCGTTTTGCTAGTATTAACATAAGTTAAGGGTATATGGTGTTGTAAAGGCATTAAAGAGTATCCTACTTAACTTTTAGTACTACATGTATTTACTATGGCTATTGTTTCTACAGAACTATTATTATCGAACCATATTTTGCATGTTAATGTAAGAGGTTTTGTATTATATTTATTAACATTCGCTGTAAATACTTGTTGTATTTCATTGTTAAAATTCTCATCGTTTTCTGTTTCTTTACCGGTTCCTGGTTCGTGCAAAGAATAATCATTTTGTTTTTCTTTAATTTGTTTTATATCCATTTTAACAATTTCTAAATCTAATTGTAACAGATTAATTTGAGCATCATGTTTTTTATGCTTTCTTGAAATATTGTTTTTTCATTTGTATTTTGTTTTTTGATAACTAAATTTAACTCAAAATATTTCTTTCCACAGAGAAAACTTATTTCTATGAAGCAGAAATCACATTGAAAACGTTTATTAATTTCTGGATATCTTGTACAGAAATAACAAGGAACATGGTTATTTCCTCGTCCTTGTATCTAATTGTGATTACATTTTATTTCTTTGTCTTTATTCATTAGTGTATATGTGATATTATTTAAAGAACTTCCTTCTTCATTGTCTGTTATAATGCTATAAACTGATTCATTATCGTTAAAATCTTCTTCATGAACTGATTCTATCTCGTATTCACCTATCTCGTCGACTAAGTTTGATCGTTGTCTATTATTCTGTCTATTAGGACATTTATTGGCTAAATGGTTTGGATCGCCACAAATAAAACAATGGCATTTTCTATTGGGTTTTCTTCGTTTTATATACCTATCTTTTTTATATGTGTTAAACTTTTTTGATTTTCTTAAATATTTACGTGGTTTATGGTATCCATAAGCTTGAGGAGTGTAGATGGCAGTTCTACAAAATGCCCAAGCTTGTCTTTTTAATTTGTTCTTGCAGAGTGACTTCTCTACAAGTTTTTCTAATTCATCGAATACAAATATAATATGTGGACATATACCTAATTTTGGTATTTTACCGTATAATTCTTTCCAATTTTATGTAATTGCCTTCCTAAGTCTCCTGGTAATTTTGTAAAATATCTGTTGCATAGTTCTTCGTCCCTGGCTTTCCCTGTTTGAGCTATCATTGTTGCAAAGTCTTGGGAAAATTCTTTTATATATTTAAAATCTTTTATACTTAAAGGTTCTAAATTTCTTAATGCTATTTCTTGTATAGTTGTTTGACCCTTTCCTGGATCTGTTCCTATTAACCGTAGTCTCATAAAACTGTTGAAATTATAGGGATTATTTCCTAATTGCTTTTGTTCTGTTATTGTTTCCGGACTATCCTTCTTTACTGATAAATAGACTCCTAATGCTAGTGGTCCTAATGTTGTTTCTAATACAGCCCACATGTCCATATCATGTTTTTTGTTCGTTTTCCAATATCGTACTACATTTTGTTCCCAAACTAAAATTTCTTTGGCCATAATTGTGCTGATTGGTTTTCTAATAAAAGCATATCTCTACTGTAAAACCTTCCGTATGGTTTTCTAGTTCCTTTACCTATACATGGACTTTCTTGATATTGCCAATCGTCTACTGTTTCTCATATTTCTCGTTCTAAGGGTCCTTTTCTGTATTTACTAAAGTCTGTGGCATTATTATCTAGTCGGTTTCGTTTATTAATTGGGACCGTTGCTTTATCTGTCATATAATTTGTATCTAAAAAGAAATCACTTCATGGTATATTTTGGCTAGCTATATCATTTATTAGGGGCATATTAAAGTATTTACTTAACGATGTGAAAGATTCTTCATAGTCCATATTCAAATCTTGCATACAAGCTATGATCATGTTATCTGATTCTTCTCTAAGTTTTCTACGGTGATCTTTCTATTAATTATTTCTGGGAGTGTTTTCTTAGATTCTATTTCAAAACTTTGTACTTCTAAATTTTTACCTTCTTCATATTCTTCATCATCTATAAATAACCTAGAATGTCTTCTTCATTTATATTTAATTGTTCTAAAACTTCTGTTTCTAATTCTGGTTCAGAATCACAAATAGGATCATCGTCTCAATTCATGTTATTAACTTGTTCTAATGGTTCTTCTGAAATTATTTCACTAAAATTGTGTCTAATTGATCCTTCTAATTCGTATTCTGTTTCTGTTTCTTCTTCATTTTGTTTAAATTTATAGCTTCCAAATATTAAGATAGGTTTATCAAATTGATTATTGTAAATAACATGGCTTTCTGGTATTAAAATGCCGTTTTCATTTGTAACAAAGTCTTTGAGATTCTATTCAAGACCAGCTAGATCTTGTGGATCAAACCTATGTAGTTCTATCATCTTAATTCCTTTGGACGAAATGTTTTGAACAATTCCTTCTAAATTTATTTTAAATTTCATACCGAATCTATTGCTAGCCTTTCCTAAAATTCCTATGCTTATAATTAAATTATTTCCTATATAATTTTCAAACCCAGTTTGAAAATCTTAATTTTAAATTTTTTAAATGTTTAATGGATTTTGAAATGTCTGGTACGCAGTAAACTAATGTAGATTTATCATTTAAATCTATTTCCATTCCTGATAGTAATGCTTTTTCTAAATTTACGGTCCAACTTTTATCTAAAACTAGTGTTAATAATTTTGTACCTGTTCCCCTTCGTGTAAGTACTTTAATACCTATAACACTTAATCCTAGATGAAAAAACCCTTTTCCAGTATTTTTAAGATTTTGAATAGTTTTTGGGCTTAAAATATCTAACGTTACGTTGTTATTAATAACTCTAATTTCTTCTTCATGTACCCTTTTAATTAACGTTGTATTAATATTCGTTATTCCTGTCTGATATAGTATTCGTGGATTTAATATGTCTAACTGATTGTTATTATAAAGTTCTAAATTTCTATCTAAATCTACTTCTTCATCTAGCTAAATAATTTGCTTGTCTTTCCTAGATTTAAATTTGGATAGAACACTGGATGTTTCATCCTTTGGCTTACTTCTGGATGTACTACTCTCTGCTAATGTCCTACTAGGGCCTGAAAATGAGTTATTTGGATTTAACATTATTTTCTAGGGAGCCAGAATTTATATAATTCTGGCGTTTTCTTTATAGGCTCAACTGGTTTTCCTAAAGATAAATTTGTTAATTGTTTTGAAAGTTTGTCTAATTCTTTATCAAATTTATGTTTAGTATCTAACTCTTCTAGTTTTTTAAAAATTTGCAGGTTTAAGATTATTAATATATTAAATAAATTTGGGTATTCTTTATCTAATGAACTATTTCTTGAAAATGTAGTACAACCTTGTTTGGGTACTGGTTTTGTTGCTATTTATTAGATTCTTATATTGCCTTTTGTAAAAATCTATTCATGAAATTCTTAGGCAACCAAATGTTTTACTTCGTTAACTATTTGCTCTATTTGTTTTATTTTGGCCTCAATCAAAAATTCTAGTTTTAAGGTTTTCTAAAATCTTTTTTGATTCAATTTCAATGGCCTTCGGTTTATTTGTTTCTAAAAGAAATTTCAGTTCGTTTATAATAGATTTGTCTGGTAAATTACCTTTTAGCTTTAATATCATCTGTAACATTTGTTCGTTTTGTATTTTGACGTAATCAAAGTTTTCTACTAGCTGTTTAAGAATTCTGT
Source organism: Allium cepa (assembly GCA_030765085.1). Lineage (NCBI taxonomy): Eukaryota > Viridiplantae > Streptophyta > Magnoliopsida > Asparagales > Amaryllidaceae > Allium > Allium cepa. Next base: position 333,406,632 of record CM060928.1, read on the forward strand.
TTTTCTCTCCTATGGATCTAGCAATCGTTTCTAGAGATTTTCTAACTGAATTATCACATTGTTTTAAATTATACCCTAAACTTAGAATGAAATCCGTTAAACTGTTCAGCTATTTATTTTCTCCCTGCAAAATGTGTTTAAATTCTTTATCAAATCTACAAATAAATTTATAGTTGTCGATGCTAATTATACTACGATCTTGAAAATCATAGCTTAAATCTAGAAATTCAAGTTTTTTAAGAGTAGAAGAATCGATTTTGAAAAGTTTACAGAAATGTTTTGAGAATATTTCGTTTGTCTAATAGTGTCTTTTCTCTTTCCATAACAATAATTTTTCTTTTGAAAGATATAATTATTTTCAATATAAAGTTTATCAAAGGATTAACAAAATTTACATACTACTGATATAAGTGCATGATTATTGCCCTGATTACTAAATTTTCATAGATTCATCATGTTTGATAAAGAAATGGGATTTACGCACCTATGAAACCCTAAATATCAATTCAGAGGATTACTTTCCACTTAAGTTCTAGTAATACTAGGATTAACCTTGCTCCGATACCTTTTTTTCTTTTTCTTTAACGACCATTATTTAGAAAGAAATCAAAAAAACATGCTAATAATGATACAAAATCTACTAGGTAAATTCCTAAAAGATATTAGACACACACACACACACACACACACACACACACATACATACATATGTTTCATATTCTATGAACTTATCTAGAAATCCAACTTGTATGTCAAATACGCATGTTTATATTTTAGATAATTCGTTGGTGAATTAAATGAAATAAGTGGATCGACTTTTGATATCTTTAGACTTTGAACTAGATACATCTGTATGTATCAATCCTAAGCGTTTGTTAACTCTTTTGTCCTCCCCACTGAATATGTGTTTTGTTAATCTTTTGAGATATAATTAATAAATATCATATGATTGAAGAAAAGTTTTTCATAGATATGACTTAGACTATGATATCAAAAGTGATTGTTAAATATTTTAAATACATTTGCATTTTCTATAACTAACATAGTTCCAAAAACAAATACCAATGTTGAAATACCAAAATAAAATAAAATTTTACAGCGTACATTCATAATCTTCATATCGTCATCCCAATTGCACATATGTTACCTCCACTCTCACACTTTCGCTTGCTATTTTGAATGGTCGAAACTTTCAAAAGAGAAACCCTTTACTACAAGTCGGTATCGAGTTCCTTTACAAAAATGCATTTACTCATCCATAACACATTAAGGAGATCGAATAAGTTGCACCTAAGCAAACAATTAAACTTACATTACACTGATTCAACTCTTAGGTTTGTCTATAGTTTTTAATCTAGCGTTGTTCTCAATACAACAAGATTCACATTTATTTAATCATATTGAGCACATGATCTTGCACTGGTTTACTTACTCATTGTGAACTAAATAATTTTATCGAAATTCTTTTTCTTATGGAACACAACTATTCAGTGTACAACTTTAATATGTGATCGAAATATGGATCTAATATATATACTCTTATATTGTTTTAGAGTCCAAAATTCGTAGATGAATACACAACCTTGAGCAAATTCACGTTTAAGTTACCAAGACTCAAGTCGAGTACCACTTGCTCAACTGGTTAGTATATGGTGCTCTAAACTGGTAGAGTTAGAGGTATGCCCTACGTGCAATTATATAATTTATTACATAAATCTAACTCTATGATCAATCTTGTTCAAAATAAAATGCGTTTTTTCTTTCTATTGTATACTTGTTATGTACTGATATAAATAATTAAGTAAGTAATTCAAAGTATATGTGTGAGAAATTCTTATATGATATGTCATGCGACGATAATTAAAAAATGCTGTAATCATAAGAATTTTATCACAATGAAAATAGTATATTGTTTTAAATATTCATAGTTAAGATGTTTCGAGAATGATATCAGTTCATCCTTAAGACTAGAGTATGCAACTGATGTGCATGTAAAAGTATATATTTTTACTCCTATATTTAATCTTTTTTTATTAAAATAAATGAGCATATTATGGTATTTTACATGTTTAAACCAAAATCTAAATTGTTTTCAAATCATCATTCATTTATCTTCATTTGGGAGAAAAATGATAATTTTATGTATGAATTAGTTTGAAGAAAATTTATTTGCATATTTTTATTTTTATTTCTAGAAAATGGAGTGCAAATATGAAAGTGTTCATGGATGTATGCATGCACATATGTTGAAAGCTAATGAAGGAAATAAAAGAATTCATGCAACATAAAGGATCCCACATGACCACTAACTAATGGTCCATAATTAAAAGCCCATGCACATGTTAATTGATACTTAAATGTATGTTAGTGTGAATTAATTAATTCGTTAATGATTATTTTAAGGTCATACTATCTCAAGGGCATTTTTGGTAGTCCTCTAAAATATAAATTAGGGCTTTAAGCTTGTATAAATACCCATTATGTTTCATGTAATCACCTTCTTCTTTTCTATGCAAGTTGTAACACAAAGTTTATGATAAATAAAATATCTCTTTAATAGCTTCCTAGCCTTATTCTTTACTTTCATGCAATTTTTATTTCGTGCTTTCTTTTATTGCTATTTTATTTTATGCTCCCTTATTTCATGTTAGTAGTATATATTTAATTCTTGCAATTAGTTTATTTTTATTTCATGCAAGTAGTTATCTCTCTTTTCTTTTAATTAGCTCTCATTATTCTTGTTTTTTATGTTGAAATCACTTTATATTAAGATGTATGCAAATATGAGTAGCTAAACCTCTTCAATTTAGGGGTAATGAAGCTTTCATGAAACATATTAAATTAACATAATGATTTCATTTGTGATCCCTCTTTTGTGCTTAATGGAAATTATGAATGATTGTGATTTATGTTTTTTTCTTTTAGTAAATTTGATAGTCTATATTGACATCTCAAATAGGCTATGCTTAATCCAATATAACATAACTATTTGATCATTTGCCTAAGTGATTTTAATGAAGAAAGTCAAACTAGAATTAAAATTTGATGGTCTATATTACTAATTCATAGTAAATAGATCATACTTAAAATAGATTTTTTTTAATTTCATGTCATTTTCATGAGAATTACAAGTAGGTTTGAATGTTGTGTTAGAGTTTTATAGTTTAAGTTGTGCTAATTAATAACACAAATAAACCACTTATAATAAACACATCAATCATTTCTACTTAAAAATTAAATAAGTGATTATAGATGAAGTTTGTGTTCATTTATATGAATGATTGAAAGTGGATTTGCCTCTAAATTGTTCCTTAATTTCATAGTTATTCTCATTCACATTCTATTTTTAGTTCACTTATCAACAATTTTTAGTTAACAACTTCATTTCAACTTTGGGCTAATTTGATTGAGTAATAATAAAAAATATTCTTCGTGGATCGATCCATACTCGCATACGTACTATGATTGCATGCCGTGCGCTTGCGATTTTATAACGATTATATTTTTCAACAGTTTTCTAATAGATAGAAAATCCATTATCAAATAAGTTTTTGGTGTTGCCAAGGAATGCAATTTGATTTTAATTCCACTCTCCGATTTATTTTTGTTTGATTTTATTGTGTATTTATTTGTGCATTGATTTGCATTTAGAAAAAAAAAATTGTTGTTGTGTATCATTTTTGTTTTCATTTTGTTTATGTGTATCTCTTGTTTTTTAGTTTATTTGCATTTGCACTATATATACACAGACACACACATACATATACGTATATATACATATATATACATACTGTATATACATATACATACACACATATATATACATACTGTATATACATATACATACATACACATACATATATATACATATACATATATATACATACATACACACACACACACATATACACAATTCCATTTCAAAACCAAAAAATATTTTATTTCATTTGCATTGCATTTACATCTATGTTCGCCGTTTCTCTTTTACATTTTGCATTGTGCATTAAATTTTCACACTCTTTGTTTCACTTTTTTTTAATACTTCACATTGCATTTTTACACTCCCACTGTTTATTCCTATCCTTCTACCTTAAAACGCAACATCTTAGCAACATTATTCCATCAAACCCCTTCCTACACCAAAAAAATCAGTTGTACACATCCAACTCCATATACCATCATATACCCTCCAACACCACCCATAACCTTCAAACAAGCTTCCGCCACCTTCATCACATTCAAGTCCAAACCAGGAAATCACCACAACCTGCCACCATCAGCACCATTCCCCAAACCAAACACCTGCTTCCTTCCCTTCATCCCTGTATTACCTCTTTTAACACCTCACGTAAACCATTAGCAACTTCCAGTCCATAGCACGAACCTCCCGTTTGCATCACTTCAATCCACTGCAACTCCATCACACAACATCTCCTTACTGCTATCAACCTTCATCACAAACTTCTACTACTACTACTCATTTCATCCTCTACTCGAATAACACTATCATCCTCAGCTATATACAAACTGTTGCCGTTACCTCCAACATTCATCTCCCTGCCCACCACTGCCACTGCAAAACAACAACAACACTGCCTTCTTCATATATACAACATTACCTGAAACAACTTACTTGCTGCCAACCTCTTCATCCATTGCTCCTCCACTACATCACTCCTCGGCATCCTCATCACTACACAAAGCCACAACAAACTCCACCAACCTGCCAACTTCAACCTACAACTTTTGCCTCCATACATCACTATCTCTCCTCTTTAAAAACAATCTCCTCGATAGAAATCCTTCTCCTATAACCCCCTGCCTTCAACATCCACAACCCACAAACTTAAACTCCACTTTACTACAACTGTAATCCATCACCACTACGACTCCTTCATCACATCCTCCTTCGCACTTTTCCTCCTCCATACACAGAACCACCCTGCACACTTTAATACCAGCTCACTCAAATCACCACACAACAACTCCAACATACACAACCTACAACCAAAGCGACCCACTATCACCTACAACCTGCTACTTTATACTTTATACTTCATACTTCATCAACATCCACCTACGCATCCCTCCTTCATACAAATAGCTGCATCTCTATCATCACAACAGCAATCATCATCAACAGAGCAACACTAGAAAACATATTCCCATCATCACCCGAATACAATGTTTTCAGTCACCCTCATGCACTTCAGCTGCAACTTCACCAACGCCTATACACTACAAGAAAACTGCGGTTTACCTACGCCAAAATGGCCTAGGCGGGGCGTAGGTAAATGCATTAACTACGTAACCCCTACGCCAATTTTGGCATGGGTAAAACTTGCGTAGATAATAAAATACCTACGCTTTACCTACACCATCCGTTGGGTTGTTTTCTACGCCTTTCATACGCCATAATTTTCCTACGCATTCCCCACGCCATGTTGTACCTACGGTTTTGTTACGACATTTTTACTTCTTTAAGCACTCACGTCTTTCCTAAGTCATTCGTTTACCTACGTCTTCCCTACGCCCAGTTTTCCTACGCTTTCCCTACGTCATTCTCACATATTACGTTTCCTACGTCTTTTCTACGTCATTCATTTATCCACGGTTTACCTATGCCTATGATTTAATGTTTTTCCTACGCCATGCACATGACTTTTTGCTGCATTAATATTTCATTTACCTACGCCTTCCCTACACCTTCCCTACGTCTTTTCTGAAGCAATTTTGATATATTACTATTCTATTTCATTTCATCACATTAAATAGAAACTAAAATCAACTTATTTTATATATACACACATTCCAACAAAAAGATTAACGTCAAACCATTCATCTTTAATTCAAAAAACAAATATCTCATTCATATTACAAAGACAAACAATATTAATCAAGTTCCTATGTGTTATAATAATATGATAATATGTTCATGATACATGACATCATACAGATACCATTAAAAAGTTTTCAATACCCTCATCCCTCACGACGATCATTCGGCTCTTCATCAAATCGCTGTCGAAGCATCTCGGTGAGTTGTTCATACTGCATCTTCAGCATTTGAATCTCCCCTTCTTGACGCTCCACCTTTTCCTCTAGTTTGGCTCTAGTCCGTGCTTCTCCCTTATTGATGCTATAAGTGGCGTCTTTGTATTATGCATTTTATCAAATATTGCATCAATTTCTGCATTTTAAACTAATCAAAATAATGTTTTGTTGAAAGTTTAAATCCATACTCTAGGGATATTGCCATAATATGGCCTACGGTCCTTTCTTTTAGCTATAGCACCGGTAAGCTTGTCGAATACTTCTTTCTCGACTTCATACGAAATTACTATGGCCTGGCTTTTCAATTCTAGCTTGATATTGTGCCTGTATTTGTGGTTTTCCAAATACAAGAACAAAAACATAAATACATGCTCACACTGTGCAGTTTCATAAATCATGAGAAGAATAACTTTAACGATGTATCAAATTTAAGTATGGAACATATACAAACGCACGCATTTACACACATTTGTAGAGATATAAAATTAAGAAACTCATGCAAGATACTATATTTTATCCAATCTTGTTCTCACCACCCCGACAAGTTTCCTCTGCATTAAGTACTTAGTAAGTTCCTCAACTGCCTTATCTTCCACTTGATACAAACTTAATGACCATCTAACAGTTACTACTCATAGGAATTGCCCAAGGATCTGGACTATCTGTTTATGTTTCAAATGGTCCTAATCGATGTTGTCCAGATCTTTGAATCATTATTTAGTAAGTACTAGTAACATAATACCTACATTTGTCCATATTTTACATTTATAATTCTCTCTTTTTACATTTCCTTTTTACTGCCTCTCACCCAGTTTTACTTATCTCTACCTCTCACTCTCGCTCTCTCTGTTTACAATCCATTCCCACCACTTTGCATTTTCTGTCATCATCACAATTTATCACGGCCACAAAAAACCATTCAAACACTACTGCTCTTCCACCAGCAGACCACATCAGCAGCCCTACTGCCCTGCATACCAAACTGTTGCACCACCATTTCTGCCTTACCACACATATACATCTCATTACCACTCCATACCGTAACCACTGCATAACTGCTTCACTCTCAACCCAGTCACCAATTAACAAGCAACTGACGTCAACCATAACTACACAAGCAAACAACACTCATTCACTTCATCCATATGCTTCTCGGCCAACAAACCACACCACAAACTCATACCAAAAGAAGGCATCCTACCATCTCACCAGTGCTTCAAAACTAACTTGCTTCATCACTGTGCTTCAAAACTATTACCATCTGACCAGTGCACTGTTACATTCCCCAACCTACCACTTCCAAACCACCAGTACTGCACCCATCAAAACATCCATTGCAATCTGCGTCTTTCCTCCTACCTGAACAAAACCATGGCAAATTCACTCAAACTTCCTTAGTATGCCACATTCATTTCCATAGTCTACTCCAATCACCCACTTCCTAATCTACATACACAGCTGCATACATCATCACACTTCATCTTTGTTAAACTTCCCCCACAACCTCTCTAACCAAGCATACAACCAGTCTCTCCACTTCACTGCACATATTTACATTTTCACACTGACACCGAACACTTCAAAATAACACACCACCATTCATCATCAAACCAACCCCCTGCATTACTACTGCACAAACAACTACAACTTCTTCAACACTTCACCTGACCACCTTCATACGCCAAACCATCTGACCATCTTCATTAATATCATCTCATTCACCTCTGTCCTGACCTACAACTAACCACTACATACCACTGCAGTTCCGTTACTAATACAACACATCATTTCAACCTTAAACACTGCAACTCATTGATCAAACTGCAGCCATACCACCACAACTCCATTCACCACCTTTGTCCCCTTCAATAACAAACCACCACTGCCGCCATTCCTCCTACCCAATATTGTCATTCACCCTTCACATTCACTATCTGTCACCCTCACCCACCATCCACTACTGCAACCCACCTTAACACCTCTCTAACTAGGTAATTCATTAACTTGATACCCACTATTTGTTTTATCGGATAAATTATCCGATTTGCTCACTCATGGCAAGACATAATAAACTTGCTGAAGCACTTTTTGACAAAATTTAACTAATCTTGCACATATTAAACTATTAACCAGTTATTAAAACCAAGCTATAAGAATCACTTACTGCAAATTCCATCGATGCTTCATCAATCCATCCACTAGTGGTAGATCCGTTGTCCGAAGTGACCTTGTGAGTCCTACAATATACTTTCCAAGAAGCTGGCTCCCTATTAAGTTCATCGGTCTAGAAAATAAAGATAAAAATAGAGTAAAAATGTGATAAGCTGATGTAAATTAACGTTAAAATAAGATTTTAGAGATCAAACCAAATCGTTTCGATAATCCGCTAAGGATCTCGAACCACCACAATGTCGATTTCATACTGTGAATCCAGTCCCGATACTTCAAACTTGCTTTTCTATTCCATATGTGCTTCACAATTGCAGGTGAAACATCACCTGTCCATTGAAATGACTCCTGTACATGTAGTGGAAAATGTAATGACCAAAAAAATAGATGTAACACAAATACACTAATATTATTTTACCAGAAACTCCTGAAACATCACTTTCTTAACATCATCGGGTATACTTTTGAAATTGGGCCAAAAATCGTTAACCCATGCTAACAAACCTACCCGAATAGCATAAGATGTTGCCCTGAAAGTGAACTCATATCCGAAACATATAAATGTAAAGCATGAATATACATTACTCAAACTGTTTGTATGAGATATATCATTCAAGCACGATAGTAGTTTTTGACAATGGATACAATTCGATAGTGTCTAGGAAAACAATTTATGTTCTCACCTAGCTTATTTCAAATTAGTCAAAGTAAATTAAATAGAGTCACAAAAGTCAACATCAATTACTTATTTTGCAAAAGTCAACAACAATTACTTATTTTGCAAGAATTCTTACCCAACATTGGCTTGCCAGAAAACTCCGACCCTTGTTATGGAGGAGGAGTCCGACACGGATGCATTAGTCGATGGATTGGTAGCATCAACTTCAAGAGAAGTAGGATGAACAACGGGAAACATGATATACTGCTCTGCTAACTGTGATCCCGATCCATCTTGACCACTAGGAGATGCACTAGGTTGTACTGTGGCAGATGTGTTGTTGCCAGAAAGACGTAGAGCAGGTCGTTTCATGGAATGACGATGACGATCAGCTCGAGTAGACATGTCCTGTTAAATGCAATTACTATAACATAGAGAAATAGATATGATTTGAAGAATTAAATATACAACAAACCAATTAAAACAACATGAACTGAAGATTAAATACCCAAAGATAACTAAGCATACATGAGTGATTTGAAGTAAAAATTCATACTAATAGAAAAATTAAACAAGTATATTAATGAAAGCATGCTACCAATCAACGTTATCATCATAACTTCCATTATTTACACTATCACATTCATCTTCACATTCATCAACTTCGACATTTTCATCTTCAATATCATTTTCATCAGCTTCGATATCATAATCAACTTCGACATCATCGTCAACCTCTAATCCATCAAATACTTCATTATGAAGTGGTCCGATGTCGTCAATGTCTTCAATGATTTGCAGTAGTCCGTTATGGTCAAAATCATTCTGATATGGTTGATCTTCGCTTACGATCATGTTCGAATTGAATGACCATCTTGGCTTTGTTTTAACGACAGCCCACCAATCCGCTTTATTGTTGTTCATAGCAGGATAGGGTACATAATAAACTTGAGTCGCTTGCATCGCTAACACAAATGGATCATAACCTTGGTATCATCTTTTCTAATTTTTTCAATAAGTGGATAATCTTTATGTGCATGACGTATTCCTACATCTTTTCTATTGTCGAACCATTCACATTTGAACAGAAAGGTTTTAAGCTCTGGTGCCATCGAGCAAGTAAGTTCAATTATTTCCTGTAACATGCCATAATAATCTTCTAGATCATCATCCCCGTTGCCTCCTTTAACACACACCCCACTGTTGTAAGTTGTTTTATTTTCTCCAAATTCAATTGTGTGAAATTTATAGCCGTTAACGTACATAATTGGACGTTTTCTATACTTCATCATAGGACCAAATGCAAGTTTTGCATAACAAACATCAGTGATTCCATTATCATCAACCTATTAAAATAAATTCACATACATTGTAATATTATATAGATTTATGATATAAAATGCGATTAATATATAATAAATCATGCTCACATATTTCTTAAACCATTTCTCAAATCCTTTACTGGGCTCAACATCAGGATTTGCTTCTTCAAATTGACTGTTGGACGATTAAAATTACTAAGGAAAATTTATAGTATAAAACATAAATCATTTTAATTGATTGAAGTTGTGTTACATACCAAATAAGATTTGATAGCTCTTCATAATTGAGAAGCACGGTTGATTTAGCTAAAGTAAAATCTTTAATTGTCTGAAAACCTCCATCTTTCCATTTACCATATGGACGTCCCCGTTTCTAAAATATGGATAGAGATATATCAGATGAATCATCCATTTCATTCTCATTATGGTGGCCACTGTTAAAAATCTTGATATGGTCTTCAAACTAGTAATTGAAAAATGTGGATGCTTCTTCAGTAATGTATGCTTGGCAAATTGAACCTTCAATGCGTGCTTTCTGTTTCACCTTTTTTTTAAGGTGACCAAGATACCTTAATATGAATACATGAAATATTAAATATAACATTCTCATAATGATATGATGAAAATATGAAGAAAAAAAAGTCCACCTTAGTTATATATATACGTCTCAAAAGGGTACATACATCCACATTGTACCAGACCTTACATTAAAGCTTCAGTTGGTAGATTTACAAGTAGATGTTCCATGCTATTAAAAACTCCAGGAGGAAATATTTTTTTCAATTTACACAATAACTTCGGTACATCCTTCTCTAGTTTCTCCAAATGAGCTTTAATAAGAGTAGTCGAACATAAATCTTTGTACATTAAGCTAAGCTCAGTTATGGGCATCCAAACCTTTTGTGGTAATAGCTCCTTAAAAACTATCAGAAATAGAGTCTCAAGAAATACATGACAATCGTGACTCTTCATTCCCGATAGTTGAAGGTCCTTCATGTCAACACATCATTTCATATTAGAAGCAATTCCATCTGGCAACTTCAAATTTTTTACCCACTGTAATACTTTTTTACGACGAATATTTTCCAACTCATAACAAGCTCAACACTTGAAATTTGGACGTTCACTATCAATTTCTAGTTCAAGACGATTACAGTAGAATGCAATATCCTTCCTTGACTTCAAATCATCTTTTGTTTTTCCCTTAATATTCATAATTGTGTTAAAGTTGTTCTCAAACACATTTTTCTCATTATGCATTACGTCCAGATTGTGCCAAAGTTTCAGATTCTTCTAATATGGTAGCTCCCAAAATATACTTTGTTTGCACCAATTATGAATTTGTCCTTTACCAAAGATTTTTAGCTCTCTTCCTATCTCATGCATTTTAGGATAATCTTGCACGATCTCGTACACTTGTTCACTACTCAAAATGTCAGGTGGCTCTAAAGTAATAGTTGTATTTGCCCTGAAGTTTTTCTTATCAAATCTAAAACGGTCGTTTGGATGCGAAAAATGACGATGACGGTCCCACCAACACTGTTTGCCGCCATATTTTAATCGAAAGGATTCAGTCGAATCCATACAGATAGGACAAGCGAACTTGCCGCTAGTACTCCAGCCAGAAAGCATCCCATATGTTGAAAAATCACTTATTGTCCATAATAAAGAAGCAAACATTCTGAATTTTTTTTTCCTTGACACGTCGTAAGTAACAACGCCATCTATCCATAGTTTTTTCAGCTCATTAACTAAAGGTTGCAAATATACATCTATTCCATTTTTGGGATTCTTTGGTCCAGGAATAATCACAGTTAAAAACATGTATGAATTCTTCATACACATCTACGGAGGTAAATCATAAGGTGTTACAATAACTGGCCATGTCGAATAAGGTTTTCCGAACGACGTAAAAGGCGCAAAACCATCCGTACACAAACCAAGTCGGACATTTCCTGATTCTTTAGCAAAATCGGGATAAACTTTATCAAAATGTTTCCACTCCTCGCCATCAGAAGGATGACATAAAATCCCTTCCTCTCGTTGTCGTTCATTGTGTCATCGCATGTGTTTTGCAGTAGCACAAGATGCATATAACCTTTGTAATCTGGGCGTAAACGGAAAATAATGCATACGAGTGAAAGGTACACCTTTTCCATTGGTTTTTGTAGACTTATATCTTTTTTTATTGCAGAATTTACAATTCGTAAGGTTTTTATCTTCCTTCCAATATATCATGCATCCACCTGGGCATGTGTCAATTTTTTCATACGGCAAACCAAATGCAGATGCTTCCTTTTTTAATAAATACTAATTACATGCCAACACATTGTCAGGTGGAAGCATTTCTTTACACAGACTTAAAATCGCATTCATCATTTTTCCGACGCATTGTATTCGGATTTTATAGTGATTAACCTAGATGTAGCCAACAAGTGTGTCATTGTACAACCTTTTTAAAGTGGTCGTTTCGATGCTTTTAACAAATCAAAAAACTTTTTAGCTTCCGAGTCAAGTTCTTCTGCTTCAGGTTCATCAGTCCACATACTTGGACCGGCAGCATCATGAACCATTTCTGACATTCTATCTTCCATACTATAGTCATCAAAATTAGCATCGATGGCTTCGGTTGCATCTTCAACTACCACTGTCGAATCATGCTTTGTCCCCGATTCACCGTGATATCTCCACACATAATAATTTGGCATAAAACCATAATTATGCAAGTGAAAAGTTATAGTTTCGTAATCTTGAAGTTTCATGCAATGACATTTCTTAAACGGGCATCGAATTTCTTTCATCTTTGTTTTATTACAAAACGCCACTTTTAGAAATGCTTCCACCCCGTTTCTAAAATGCAATGATATTGATCCTCTTTTCTATCCAGGATCATACATCCAAGTTCGAACTTTCATATAATCCATCTTTTACTGCATCATTAGAAATAAATTAAATTATATTTAATTTTAGGAAATTAATCATTAATTGAAAAGGCATGTGCTACGCTTAGCAGTTCACAATTTTATAATCAATTGACTTCAAGATCAAGAACAATATGTATAGTCATTGTGAGAAACATCAGATTATATACTTGTATAGGAGACATATTCCCAACCAAAATAAAATATTTTCTTAAAATATGTGGTAGAAGCTTGCCTGCATTGAAGGAAATAATTAAGAAGTTAACAGCTGTTAAGAAGCTATTAACTTATACTGATTGAAATTTCACTAATCTAGACATTGTGGGAAATATGGATGGATCAACATAAATATTACACGTCTTGAATTGACTTGTAAGTTGTAACACGTTTGTTTAATAAACTTACTTTATACTAAGAACAATGAAGTAGTGCATAAAACATTAGATTCTTTTCTTAATAATAGTGCAAGGTACAAAATATATTGACAAATAGAAGATTGCAACTTGCCACTTGCACTTATTTTATTAATAAAACAACTGCTAATATCTTGTGTATTGTTTAATTGAAGTAAGATTATAGAGAGGTATAGTCAAAGAACTACATGCAGCATAGATCATGTTACTTTGCAATACTTTGATGGTTCATTAAAATTCAGGTTGGTCTAATCTCAAAGCTAGAATAATTAAGATTCTTAAGTATTAACTTAATCATAAAGAACTTTGCATCACATGCTACATACTAGGAAAGACTGAAAAAGTAGTAAGCCTTAAAAGATATCTTATAAAATACTAGGAATGATATGGTAGTGACACTGTCCACAACAACTTTTTTAATTCCAACAACAAAGCAGCTAATCGAGGACATGAATCACCGATCTTGAAGAAATTTACAAAAAAAAGGGTGGAAGTCATTAAAATAGAAATAAAGGGAGCTATAGAGTACAACCATGAACCATGGCACCAAACCCAAGTTACCAAAACATGATGCGTTATGGCTTTCAAATTGAACACAAATAGAGCAACACAACCCATACGATACTCCACCACCTGATCATCCACCCTGCTACATTACTGTCAAATCCATATCTAACAACAACCAAGTTTCACTTCATCATCATATTCTCCTTCCAGAACAGCCTCTACGCAATACCCTCACCTGATCAACAGAACAATGAACTTCAAATGCCCATTAAAAAAAACTGCTACAGTCAATACATCAACCATTCTACTGTCAACCACAACCATCTACAACATTAATCACCACAATATCATCTTGCAACTTACTGCCTACTATAGCCAACAAAACTTATGCAAACTGACAACCACAAAACTGCAATCGTGACCACCCATCTTCAACCGCAACCGAAACCACTTCAGCAATCCTAAAGCTATGCCTTCAATCGAACACCATCTACCAACTTATTGTGCAGATCCACGAGCACTTCAATCGAACCAAAAAATTCCAAACTTCACCAAGCCCAATCGAACAACGAAAAGCACGTCACCTCCCTGAAATCGCCTTGAACGACATCTCCCTTCCATACTTCGAACTCGAACGCGAACATCCCTAAATTCAATCCGCGGTCAAAATTCCCCTTCCTCCTCAAACCAGAAGCCACTGCTGCCCTCCCTTCTCTTGCAATCGAACTGCAACAAACAACCAGTCTCCATCCTCGACCCTAAATCGCAGCCTTACTTTGCATCAACCACAACTCCACTTCCTTTCTTCGTCGAAATCGCGTCGACCCCCAATAACCGTCGAATCACCTCAGCAACCGAAATCCGAAACCGCGACCACAGCATGTGATCGGAATCGTGTACGAATTTTAATTTACGTTAATAAAATGCGTAACTGATGAGTTGCGTGAAATTTAGGCTTTTGTATTGGAGAGGAAATGAGAAGATGAAATCCAATCAATACAAATATAAAACGATGAGAAGATAATTTACCTGAAATTTTAGCGTCCAAAATGATCGACGATTGTAGAATTAGTTTTTTTTTAAATTTGGTGAAAAACTGATGTTAGCTAGGAGAATGGAAGCGGCGATTAATGTAAATAAAAAACTATTTTTGTCCTATGCATGTGTAGGGATTGCGTGGGAAATTTCCTACGTCTTTCCTACGCCAATGTGAAATTGTATAAAATTAAAGAGGCGTGGAAATGGCGTAGGAGATTATTTACGCCTTTTCTACAGTATCATTTTAGTGTATGCGATTTTCTACACCTTACCTACGCTTTGATTTTTTTTAGGCATTCAAGTTGATGTAGGAGAAGCGTAGGAAATTAATCTGTGATGCAACCTCAACTACAACCATCTGCAATCACACAACCATCTACAATCACACAACCATCACCCTCCTATACGCACTCTCCCTTGCAAACAACCCCAGCACCACCAATCATCACTTCATCAAGTATCACCGCAAATTAATCTCTGATCGCCTGAATCCACATCCCACCAGCACTTCAATCCAACCACCAGAAATCAGCTCCAACACTCCCTACATACTTCACAAACTTGCTTCAGCAACTCCAAGTCCTCCCTTCAAAATCACCCTCCGCGACCTACTAAATTGCAACTAATTACTTTCGCCAATTGCAACCAGAACAAACGCCTCTATCTCTAGACCCAATTCGAACCTATCGAATTTCCAAACTACGATTTTCGGTTCTCAAAGCCGAACCTATTTTCGCTTTTATTCTTATTTTTTTATTATTTTTCTTAAAGAAAGAGCGAAGCCAATTTTTTTTTAGAATAGACGAGAATGCATGTGTTTTGTTTGCAGTCAGGTAAAAGGCATTTAATTTAGTTAGGGGATTGGGCTTCTTGTGGGCCTGTAATAGTGGGCTGAGTTTAGTTTATTTATTTTTTGGAAAAGACGGTGTAAAGTCTAATTTTCCTTTTTATTCCTTTTTAGTGCACATTTTTTAGTTTAAAAACAAAAATAAAAAATCTTTTGGCTTGGGAAATTTCAATTTTACAAAACCATTGTTTTGATTTTTGCTTGAGTATACGAAAAAAACAAGTTTGTTTTTGTTTTCGTTTCTTCCTTGATAAAAATAAATAAATACACTGCATATATCTTGTTCGAATATTTAGGTTGCAAAAGCAGAAAATCAAAAGAAGAGGAATTGCTTGCTAAATAACTTCTCTGCTTCCTTGCTTATATTTTTTTGCTGTTTTTAAAATAAATTTGCTAATATTTCCACACGCTCTGATATCGTGCTCTTATCACTTATTTTTATTTCTCTTACATTGTTGGTTGCTTGCATTTATAAAAAAACAAAAAAAAATCAAATCTCGTTTTTCGTTGCATTGTTAATACACGTTTAAATTCTGTTTTTCATTCATTTCATCTTGTTTTATTTTCTAAGGGCAACACCCAAATCCATATAAGGTGGAGGATTTCATCACCTCTTCCATGACCCACAAATTGCATTTCATCGTAGAATTTGACTAATAATAATGATTAGGTTTTGGACTTAAGAGTGTCGTGAGCACATCTAGAGGTTAATTGTATGTTGACAAGTTGTCTTCTTTGAACAATTTATTTCTTGGTGTGTGGCTACGGCAGAGCAATAATCATTTATAAATATTACGATGATTCGTAAATATTATAGTAATTGTTTCTCTGAAAGTACTTAAACCTTTGGTTGCATTGCTTAGATGATTCATGGTGCACCAATAACTCTTGTCTGTTACCTGGCTAAGAACTATTTTATTGAATTAAGTAAAAGCGTGATTATACAATTTTAGATTAGGAGCTACTAAGGGCAGAAAATTTGTAGTTAAGTCCTTGCATTTCATTTAGTTGCATTAGTTCATGCATATATAAAAAAAACAAAAAAAAAATCCAAAAGTAAAAAAATAGGTTTTTTAAATATTTTCCTTAACTTATTTTTTACACAAGAATACAGAAGGAAAAAAATCTTTTCAAATCTTTTCCTTTAAAACAAAAAAGAAAAAAAAACATTTTCAAAATTCAAAAAAAGCAAAACAAAAATAAATCTTCCTTTTGAAAATAATTTCTTTTTGGTAAATATTTTTCTTTAAAAAAAACCAAAAGCAAAAGAAGAGAATTTTTCTCTCGTTTCATTCTCTAAACCTTGTTCCACTCTCTTAATCTTGTTTTTTACGTCTTCCTCTGCTTAACTATGTCACTCGTGCATGAGTACCTAGACTTGTGACAAAACAACGAATCATTTAACTCGAAAGAACAATCCTCCAATGATGGTGAATGGAAATGCCTCTCGAACTCTCATTGATAGAATCTTTCTCGATAGAGTTTTTATTCCTTCTTGTATCACATTACCCGTCCCGAAGGGTAATCACTTCGAGATTCATTCAAATCACTTTGAACACGATGACCCATACATATTCTTAACAAAATTTGAACACGTTGTCATTAAACTTCAATAACTTTGTGGCGATGGAATCAAACTTCGGTTAATCCCATTCGCCCTTTCCGATTATGTTGAAAAATGGTTGTACAATTTACCTTCAAAGTCGATCAAAACTTGGGACAAATTTGTTAAAGTTTTTTTTTTTTTAAAAAAAGTTCTACCCCTTGGAAAAAAGGATCAAAATCTGAAACGAAATTGTGAATTTTCATCAATTT
Organism: Allium cepa; assembly: GCA_030765085.1. NCBI lineage: Eukaryota > Viridiplantae > Streptophyta > Magnoliopsida > Asparagales > Amaryllidaceae > Allium > Allium cepa. The sequence continues at coordinate 333,424,376 of CM060928.1, forward strand.
AAGGGTGAATCTTTCGAATTTTTTTTGAAATATTTAAAGAGATTTTGATAGAATGTCCACACCATACTTTAAAAAAATGGACTCTTTGCCAAATCATATACGATGGACTTGAAAATAGCTCACGAACCATACTTGAATCAATGTGCTAAGGAAATTTTTTCGCCCAAAATCACGACGATGCTTGGCAATTTCTTGAGAACTTGGGCAAAAAAAAAATCATCCCAATGGGTACTCTAACGAAAAATCCATTTATTCACGATCGAGCGCTCACTCAGTAGTATCATCGTTGGCGTTGGAAACTAAAATCGATGCAATTATCGATAAATTCGATAATATTTTTTCATCCAATCAAATGAACCAGGCTTCCTAATCATTATTTTGTAAATGCAATGATCCAGATCACATCGTCGATCAGTGCCCTTATTCGGTAGAGTAACTCAATGCTCTTAATAAGGCTAAGAATGACCCGTTTTCTCCAACGTACAACCCTGATTGGAGAAAGCATCCTAACTTTGCATGGAACCAAAATAACACAAATTTTGTTCGTCCTAATTTTCAAGCATTTTCGAACAATGCTTTGAATCCTTCTTTCAAGCCCAACCACTTTCAAAAAAATTTTGTGCCTCCATCCAAAAATCAATTGCAACAATCTTTTGCTCCCAAGACGATAAATGATTGACTTCACTTGAGAAAAGTCTTGAAACTTTGGCTAAAGCAACCACTCAAAAGCTCCTATCAAATAGCAATTAGAAAAAAAATTTAGTCTCGTTCATGTAGAATACGAGTCAATCGATTGCTAAACTCGAAATGCAAATGAGTCAATTAGCCATCTCTGTGAGTGAACGAGGCACATTCCCAAGTCAGCCAGTTTCGAATCCTAGAAATCAAAAAACGAATTCGAATCTAGCCCATTACGCTCAAGACAACAATGTGAGCCAAATGAATGATATCACAACTTTATGTTCCGCTAAACAAACCGATAATTAAGTAGTCAATCCAAACGATTTACCAAAAGCTCCTCTTGGCACTTTAAAAACGATAAGAGGTTCTGAACAAAACATCGAGTCAAATATCGAATCAAATTCCACTCCAAATTCTTCCTCTACTCAACGACCTGCTGAATATCGAATTCCATTTCCACACCGACTTCGACCCAAGAAACATTTCGATCAAACGGAAAAGATGTTGGAAATTTTTAAACAAGTCAAAGTGAACATCCCTCTTCTTGATATTGTTCAACAAGTACCAACTTACGCTAAATTCTTAGCAGACTTGTTTACTCAAAAACGACACACTCATATATCCAAGAAAGTTTTCTTGGATGCCGGTCTTAGCGAAGTTTTGTCTCAATCAATCCTCGTAAAATACAAAGATCGTGGATGTTCGACAATCTCATGCACGGTAGGAGACAAGATGATTAATAAGTGTTTATTATACATAGGTGCAAGTGTTAATTTGATTCCATATTCTGTTCAACAACTTGGCTTTGGTGGACTAAAACGACGAAAGTAACTCTTCAATTTTCTGATCGTTCAATAAAGAAATCTATAGGAGAAATCATGGATGCACTCAACAAGAACCTGTCAATTCATATTCCCCGTCGATTTCATCATCTTTTAAACACCTGTGAATAATCCGACGAGTCAAGTTCCACTGATTTTAGGCCGACCTTTCTTAGCCACTTTAAATGCCCAAATCAACCGTCGAAATGGTTTGATGAAAATTTATTTTGGAAACATGACTTTCGATCTTAACAATTTCAATCTCAAAATCAATCGAACGAATCACTTGATTAAACATTGGAAGTTAGCTCCATTCAAGAAAATTTTGATAGTGAAATAGTGGACCTTAACAACGAACATGAGACTGAATGCGAACAACTATTTCAAGATGAGACTAACGAGATTGAAAACGCGCTTCCATTTGAACCTCTCATGGTTGAGTCAGACCTTCAACGGAATTCTTTGACTGATCAACCTCCTAGGTAGGAACTCAAACCTCTTTCCGATCACCTTAAGTACGCATACTTAGGTAATGACGAAACGTTTCTTGTCATAATCTCCTCAAATCTTTCCCTTGATCAAGAAACCTCCCTTCTTTCAATTCCATCGAAAAACAAAGAGGCAATTGGATGGTCGATTATCGATATAAATGGAATTAGTCCCGCTCTTGTTCAACATCACATCCATTTAGTTGATGATGCCAAGCCTGTTCGTGATGCACAACGAAGGCTCAATCCAAAATGAAGGTTGCGGTTCGAGACGAAATTCTTAGACTCCTCAATAATGGAATCATATACCATATTTCTGAATAGTTCGTGCATATTGTGCCTAAAAAGTCTAGCCACACCATTATCATGAACAACGCTAACGAACTCATTCCAACTCATACTCAAACAGGTTGGCTTATTTGATTTGGTTATTGAAAATTAATTGTCGTAACACGTAAAGATAACTTCCCTCTTCCTTTCATCAACCAAATGCTTGAATGATTAGCCGGCCACGATTTCTATTGCTTCTTGATGGTTATTTTGGTTATAACCAAATTCCAATTGCTTTCGAAGCTCAAGAGAAAACGACTTTCACATGTCCATTTGGCACCTTTACACATCGACATATGCCATTTGGCGTTTTCAATGCTCCTGCTACTTTCCAAAGATGCATGGTTAGCATCTTTTCTGACATGATCGAATGCTTTTTGGAAATGTTTATGGACGATTTTTCCATCTTTGGAAATTCCTTTTCGAGTGCTTACACCATCTAAAGATGGTTCTGAATCGATGCAAGAACAAACACTTAACGTTAAATTGAGGAAAATATCATTTCATGGTCAAATGCATTGTCCTTGGGCATGTTATTTCAAACAAAGGCATTGAGGTAGATAGAGCGAAAGTTGACGTAATTGCGAATCTACCCATTCCTAAATCTATCTAGGACATTTGTTCATTTATGGGACATGCTGGTTTTATCGATGCGTTATGAAAGACTTTAGTAAAATTGCTTGACCTCCGACGACTCTTCTAGGAAAAAATGTTCCATTTGATTTTAATTCTGACTTTGTTTTTGCTTTCGAACATCTCCAAAATGAACTCATTTTTTCTCCCATCATCCACCTACCAATTGGGATCTTCTTTTCGAAATAATGTATGACACTTATAACTTCGCGGTTAGTGCTGTCTTAGGACAATGCATCAACAAAGTTCTTCATGTCATCTACTATGCTAGTATGACTCTAAACGATAATAAACTAAATCACACGACCATTGAAAAAGAGCTTCTAGCGGTAATCTTTGTGCTCGAAAAGTTCTGACCTTATTAAATTGGTTCACACATTACTGTTTATACTGATCACTCCGCTCTTAGTGACCTTTTCGCTGAAAATGATGCTAAGTCTTGTTTGATCCATTGGATCTTTTTACTCGAAGAATTTAACCTTACAACAAAAAAAGGATCCAACAAAGTCATTGTTAATTATCTTTCGCATCTTCCACACGCACCATCTTCTTTACCAATTAACAAGAACTTTCCTTATGAACAACTCCTTTCTGTTTCTATTGATCCATGGGATGCCGACATAGTGAACTATCTGATCACTAAGGAAACTCCTTCATTTTGGTCTAAACAAAATAAATATAAATTTCTTTCTCAAGTGAGGTACTTCTATTGGGATGATCCATACTTGTTTAAGCATTGTTTTAACTAAATTATTCGATGTTGCATCTCAGATTGCAATCATGATCAAGCTTGTGGTGGTCACTTCACTCCTAAGAAAAGCAGTGGAAAACGTTCTTCAATTTGGTTTTTACTGGCCTGTGCATTTAAGTATTGTAAAATTTATGATCATTGCCAAATGTTAGGAAAAATCTGTCGATGAAACATGATGCCTTTGAACCTAATTCTTACGATTGAAATCTTTGATGTTTGGGGTATTGACTTTATGAGAACGTTTCCCAACTTATTGAAAATATATACATTCTCTTTGCTGTTGATTACGTCTCTAAATGGGTTTAAGCCACTCCTTGTAAAAAAATAACCACAAAGTTGTTGTAAAATTCATAAAAGAAAACATCCTTTTGAGGTTTGGAACACCTCGCGCAATAATAAGTGATAATGGAACCCATTTCTGTGGTCAATCATTTGAAACTCTAATGAAGAAATACTCAATAACCCACAAGTTATCTACTCCTAAACATCCTCAAACTTGTAGCCAAGTTGAAGTTTCAAATCACCAAATCAAGCAAATTTTAAAGAAAACTATAAATAAAAATTGAAAAGATTGATCATAAAAATTGACAGATGCGCTTTGGGCTTATAGAACTGCATGTAAAACTAATCTTGGGATGTCTCCTTTCAGGCTAGTATATAGTAAAGCATGTCATTTACCTGTTAAACTTGTACATAAAGCATTATGGGCAATTAAGAACATAAACTTGGATCTTGAAAAACTGGTGAAAACAGGAAATTGCAACTCAATGAATTATAGGAGATCAGGACCGACGTAGATGAAAATGAAAAACTTTACAATGAAAGAACGATTTTTTATGATAAGTCAATCCTAAGGAAAACATTTTCTCTAAATCAAAAAGTTCTTTTGTATGACTCTTGACTTCATTTATTCCCTGGAAAATAAAAATCAAGGTGGATTGGACCATACGTGGTACGTACTGTTTTTCCACATTGTGCCACAGAAATAGAAAACCCTAGGGATGGATTAATGTTTAAATCAATGGTCATCAATTAAAACCTTATCTGGAGTTGGAGAGTGAACGAAAGGTGGAGCTCATGACTCTTTATGGGCCATACTACGTTTAGTAAGAATTTTTAACCCTCTCTTGTAAATATGTACATATTTTTCTCTGTTGCATTCATTATATCATGCATTGAATGTGGAGACACGGTCAAAATAAACTATGGGGGAGTCTCATGTTTACTTTGATTTTTCATGGTTTATTAATTGCATTTTTTTCTAAAAGAGGGAAAAAAGAAAAGAAAATTTTTTCCCAAACCAAAATTTTCCTTTTTACCGATTTACTTTTGCAGAAACACGATAGGATAAGTATACGTTTTTGGTTATCAAATTAAATTTTTTGAATTTTGACTTGTCTCAACAAAAATAAAAAGAAAAGTTAGATTACAAACTATGGTTTAACTACTATTGGAAGGTGCATATGTGATGATTACGAAGTATATCCTATGTGTAATCTTTGTTTAAAAGAGTGGTTGATTTAAAATAAAGGCGATAACATTTTTGATCTTTTAAGTTAAGTGGTGGTAAGATGCTTTATCATAACTCTCACTTTTCAAAAAAAAGTCTTCATAATAATACGAAACACCTAGAGTCATGTTTTCATAGTAAGTGTGTATACTCACCACGCTCTGTGCCCTTCTCATGTAAGCCCAAAAGGCAGTGCATGATCGGTATATCTGGCCTCATTTTGTCCGAGTAGGTGTATTTAAATAAAATTAAAACATTAATAATAAAAACCTAGAGTTATGTGTTCATATGCAAGTGTGTACACTCGCCACGCTCTCTACTCTTATCACATAAGCAGAAAAGACAGTGCATGATCGGTATGTCTGACATCAGTATATCCGAGTTAGGTGTTGTAACGACCCGCTATTTTGATCCATTCGCATCCGCACTTGTCAGACTTGAATTGCTCAAAAAAATAGATTGTTAATTTATATTTGGCAAAACTCAGCATATACAGTAAATAAATCAATCACATAATCGCAGATACAGAGTATTACAACAATAAGCAGCGGAATAGATAAATAGTAGTTCATGAGGCTACTATAAAACATCAAAGTTTGAAAAAAATAAAAAAGAATCTTAGATACAAATGAATCTCTAATACATAAGCAACTGACGAGTCTGAACATAAATGACTGGAATAAACTGAAATAATTGAAAGCTGGATAGATAGATCTTCAAATAAAGCTCCAATCTTCAAAGGTGGGTCTCAAATGCTGTGAGACTCATCCTGACCCGAGCATAAAGCAAAATATAAAACACTCGAGTCAGGATTAACATTCTTATATAGTAATTTCAAATCAAGTGAAATGTCAACTGAAATGCAAATAACTTAAAGGATGTTTGAGATTCCCATCCTCCAAGGATCCGTGGAACTATCTACTATGTAATACAATACGCTATTATGATATGTCTATAGTAAAGTAAAGTACTAAAATAAAGTTAAGGCATTACCAGTATCCCCCTTAAAACATTTTATATAATGCCATAGTCTGTACAGATATTGTAAACTTCACCTGCAGGTGGCTATCAGGGAGCACTCCGTAGGTACGACACAAAACAAACTTGTAGAAGGCACAATAAGGCATATGATAAGGCACGCAAGGCAATGCCAGGGTAGAAATACAATTAGCATTCTAGGACTGGTGGTAACGCATAACAGCTACTACCGCCCACCTCGTGACAAACTCCCAAATCAAAGGTGCACCCAATAAAATCATAAAAGAAATAGAATGGTATCGAAGAAATGTACCCGATAGGGGGAATGGCTCCACTTGGCTCAGTATAGCTCCTATTTTAGTCACATCAAGCTAACTCACGGGAGTCAGGGCTGCGCTAAAACCTCATATAGAATCGTCGCCAAACCATCCTACTTCGTTCTGGAATCTCCGCCACGTACACAGTTATTAAAGTGGTTTTCAGTATTGGCAGAGAGTATGACAATATCAGATTCCGGTGTCTTTTACAATCAAACGCTTATTTCACACCGTGGTCGTTTCATTTCATATAGTTCATACTGTATATGAAAATATCATATTCATTTTAAAAACATATCTATACAATATCATTATTCCCTTTCAATAATATTCATTTCCAGAATTATAACACTTTCAAAATTATAACACTTTTCAAAATCATAACACTTTTGAAATCATAGCGCTTTTGAAATCATAGCGCTTTTGAAATCATAACACTTTCGTAGTCATAACAGTTTCAACATAAACAGTTTAAATATTGAAAATAGTGTATATATATATATATATATATTAAAATAGTCATAAATTAAGATAGTTTATATATTAAAATAATTTACATATTAAAATAGTTCATAGATTAAAATAATATATATATTAAAAATAATTTATATAATAAAATTAGTTTCCTCCAATTTCACAAATTGATTCAAATTAACTTAAATCCCAAAGTTCAATTTAATCAATCCCAGTTCAACAATTTCAATTAAAAAGGTTAACAATTCAAATTCCCAATAAACCATTTCAATTTATATCGGTTTCAAATCCAGGTTTTGAACCACCACTTCAGTTTTAATAAGATTCAAAGTTTAAATATTCAAACATTTACAATGTAGGTTTCATTTATATTTCAACATTCAATTTTTATTTTTATTCAAATTGGAAAATATTCACTTAATAATTTTAACAATAATTAAATAAGATCTCAATTTATAAATTTTAAATCAATATTAAATATCCAGTCTCAATTTTTATTTAAAGTTGAGGATATTCATTTAATCACTTTTCATCAAATCAAGTTATAAATCATACCTTTCAAAGCTTAAAATCAATAAGTTCAATAAATTCTTATTTAAATTCAATTATTAACCAATTAAATTTCAAGTCAATTTTACTTTATTTTTCCAACCTCCATTTTTTAAAGTTATTATAAAAATCTATATAAAACATTAATGTAAATTTTAAATAAATATTTAAATATATATATATATATCCTACTTAAATTAAATTTTATTCAAATAAATTATATCAAATTAAACCTTATTAATGAATCTATTCTAAATCTTATTTTATATATTTAAAAATAAAAAAAAATTGTAGGTAAATTTGTATTTTTAAAACTAACTTATAAATCTAAAATTTCTAAACATATAATTTAAAAATCTAATATTACAAATAAAATATCTTTATGTTATATTTAAAAATCCATATTTAATAAAATCCTTCCTTCCAAAACTTTGGAAATTATTTCAAAATATAGACTAACGGTGTCCGTATATACTTTTCTATCCTATGGTCAAGTGATGCAGATACTTATCATTTCAATCCGCAAATTAAATATTTACGGGTATATATCATTTCAACTCGCAATCCTAAAATTTGAATTCAATGAAAATCGCTTGGGTTTATTATTTCAATGCATAATGATTTTTCCTTAATCTATAAAATCGTTCGGATATGTATCATTTCAACCCATATGGGATTCTAAACTAATAGGGAACTTGCAAAGTGGGGAAAAATATGATAATAATACAACATATCAACAACAGACATATATCATCAGCAACAAATTTAAATATAATATATACAATAGGTTATGTTGTTATATGTCATAGGTAAACAATGACAGATGATGGCAAATCATATTTGTGACACCCCACCTCTATACTCACCAAGGACACTACGGAGTAATGTCGTCAATTAGCACGAAGAATAAGGCGGTTGAGGAGCAACCATCTATGTAATTGCTTTGTGCGAGCACCGATATGTCAGATAGTATTACATGCATTTCGTTTCAGGAGGAAATCTGGCACATCAATTATAAACTCAAAACTATTACACGGTGGCTATGTGATCTTCGGAAAATGAATATAAAATAAGCATAACACAAATCAATCACTACGGCGGAAACAAATATGAATATAACATATAAAAGTGTACATCAAATTAATGGTCATACAAGATCCACTACACCACAAAAGAATAGGTACAAGAGATAGACAAAAGAATACTTATACATCAAGGAGTCTCTATCTCGAATGTATAAAAGCCAAAAAAAAAACTACTAAGCTAAGTAGTTAGCCAAAAGTCATATGACGGACCTTGATAAGAAGTCAAGCAGAAGTACCTGAAATACCACGATCTAACCCGAGTATTATTTAAGAAGAAAATAATAAACAGATCAGTCTAGTTATAAATGTTATATAAAAAGAGATAGGATCAGAGATATGACAAAAATGTATGGTAATAATAATGCCATACTGCGACAAGTATACATTAAATAACAACAAAATCATACAATATCTCAAATTTTCTCAATCACCAAAAATAATGTTATATTCTTTAATTTATTTACCAAACCATAAATATTGACAAAACATATCAATGCCAATTGCAAAAATTGGTAAAAGACAATTTCAGAAATCAACAATCAGAAATACAGAAATCGCAAAGGTGGAGGCCTATCACAAACCGGAGCATGAAAAATCACTAATATGTGCATCACAAATGGGATGCTATCCCATAGGTCGCTAACCTATAGAGTCGGTGCAATGATGTGGTGCAACGGTATGCCAGAGGAATCTGAAACTCAAATAATCTGAAACAATGACATAGTACAATGGTACGCCAGATGAACCTAAAACTCCAATATTCCAGAACAATGATGTAGTACAACGGTATGCCAGATGAACATGAAACTCAAATAATCCGAAACAACGACGTAATACAACGGTATGTCAGATAATCCTATTAAAAAGATCATGGGTCGCTACCCTAAAAAAATTGAGCCAAAGCTCCATAGAATAAGTGTAAATTACATCAAGCTAGTAAATAAATGAGTTTAGCTTCATATCCCATAACCACTGGCTTAACTTAAATATTTACGAAAAAATTGTAGATTTCCACTCGAAAATTATCACAAGAGTTCAATCGAACAAGTCCAAGAATTAACAGACGAAAAAAACCCAAGTGTTTCATACCACTTATTTTGCTAAGTCGTTTAACTAGATCTCTTGTATGAATGAGGTAAAGGCTTATATATATATTTATTGATTGGAAAGCGGTTTTAAAAAAGTTTTGTATTAAAAATAGTGTTGAAATCATTTTTGTGAAATAGTTTGAATATTTACTACTAGTACTAAAACCTTTGTATTTTAAAGTGACAAATCACAGAAATGATTGTAAAAACAACCAATCACCAAAAATCCACATTCAACAACGTGAATTAAAACCATAAAAATCAATATCAAATCCATCAAATGGATATTCCCAAAAATCTATAAAAAAAAGTCATCAAAGTCGATTATAAATGACAAAAACTGTCCGGAACAACAAAAATCGATAAAATTTGGAAATCCACTCAAAATAGCCAAAATAGGCAAAATTGAACAGTTCAAGACATCTGGTAGGTTTAGCCAGACGTCTGCCCGTAGGTTCTGGAAATATATATGTTTTTTTTCTCCTTTCTTTTTTAATTCCATAACCCTTCCAGACGTTTGGATTTTTCAACCAGACATCTGGATTTTGGCTCTACCATTTTTTCTCCGTGTGTTAATTTTTTGTCTTTTCCAGGGACCCTTACTAGACATTTGGATTTTTCAACTAGACGTTTGGATTTTTCTGCTAGGCAAAAATCAGCCTAGCCCAAAGATGGCAAAAATTCAAACCGGAAGTGATCGAACGAGCGATGGATGCAAGAGATTTATGCCAATCGACAACCCAGCCCTATAGGCTCTTCAATGCACCAGGAATATGTCCAAACACCCAAGATAGGATATTTAAAGATTTTGACTTCATAATACAAAAATTGGAAATTTCACCAAGCTAATTCAAATCAAAACAACTGAACATAAAATAGATGTTAGGAATTCATACCTAACAACAATGAAAGCTATAGATATAGATGTGAGTTCTAGAACTCACCTTTAAACCCAAAAACAACGATGAGAAGCTTTTAAAACAAAGAAAAGATCAACCACTCTTCACTTCAACCCAAGAAGCTGAAATCTAAGCTCATAAGCAAATATTTCCTACGTTAAGGTTTAGGAATTTCTGAAAATTGAAGGGAGATTGAGATGGAGAAGATCAAGAGGATGCTTACCTAAGCTTCTCTTTGATTTTTGGAGCTTGAATTTTGAATTTCCTAGTAATCTAGGGTTTAAGAATTTTAATTTCCTCTTCTTTTCCCAATTTCACTTTAGCATGAGAGTGTTAGGAAAATAGAATGAATGAATGAAGGGGGGTGGAGTTAGGGTATTTTATTGGGTTAGTGGGCTGAAACCCAAACCCATGGTCTAATAGAAAAATAGAAAGATTCTACTCAACTCCAAACATATCGATGTTTATACTCAAAAAGGTCGCAAACGTCGTTTTGAATTCAATGCAAGTGGTCTAGAGTCCTAATCCGACTGTTTACAAAAAGTAGTATTTCAGACTTTAATCCAACTAACGATGCTATATTTAAATAAATCATTTAAATATATCATCGTAAGAATATGCGGGTTGTTACAGACTCCCTCCTTAGAAAAATTATATCCTCGCAATACTTAAGAAGGAAACAAAGTGTAACAACAACAAAAGCATATCAATACAAAAGAAAATTTTGAAGTGAGAAGTTCACCTTAAAGAGCACGAGAGAGTAAGTCCAGATATGTTCGCTCGATGAATTCTCTGGATTCCCAAGAACAATCCTTAGTATTTGAGGACCATTGAACTTTCACAAGAGGAACATCTTTATTTCGAAGGCGTTTAACCTCCGCAGCAATGATACGAATAGGATGTTGCTCATAAGTCAAATGAGGTAAAACTTCAATTTCTTTAATAACACCGGGCTCAAGAATAGAATTAGAATCTCTAAGGCATTTCCATAGTTGAGAGATGTGGAAAAGTCATGAATAGTAGAAAATTGAGCCGGTAATAAAAGGTGATAAGCCACGGAACCAATACATTCAGTGATGGGAAATGCGCCAATATATCGAAGTGCTAATTTTTCCTATCGACTGAAACACACAACACCCTTCATAGGTGAAACACGAATAAACACAAAATCTCCCATAGAAAATTCTAATTTCCTTCTTCGGTTATCTACATTGGATTTTTGTTTGCTTTGAGCTTCTTTCATCGTATGACGAATAAGGTCAATCTTTTCTGTCGAATCATGAATAAAATCTGGATCTAAAACCAACTTCTCACCGGCCTAAAGCCAACAAGAAGCAGATTGGCATGGCCTTTCGTAGAGTGACTTGAAAGATGCCATACCAATACTAGACTAGAAGCTATTATTATAGGGAAACTCAACAAGAGAAATATGATCTTCCCAACTTCCACCAAAATCAAGAGCACATGTACGAAGAAGATCTTAAAGAGTTTGATTCACACACTTAGTTTGTCCATCGGACTGAGAATGATAAACGGTGCTAAAATTAAGCTTCATTTCCTAAGCTTTTTGAAGACTATTCCAAAATCCACTGGTAAATAATGGCTCATGATCATTAACGCTAAAAGTAGGAACTCCGTGCAATTTAACAATCTCTTTGATATAGAGTTTGACCAAAAGAGGTACGGTCCGATTAGACTGAATGGGAATAAAATAGGCGGATTTTGTAAGTCTATCTACAATCATCCATAAACTATCATGACCCGAACGAGAACGGGAAAGACCGTCAGAAAAATCCATGAAAATTTGATCTCACTTCCAAACTAGAAGTCCAAAGGTTGTAATAATCCACTAAGCCTTTGGTGCCCGGACTTAACGAGTTGGCAAGTCATGCAACGCCTAATGAAGCTAGCAATATCAGATTTCATTCCATGCCAATAATAATGTTGCTTCATATCTGCGTACATTTTACTACTACGGGGATGAATGGTAAATTTAGAATGATGAGAATCTTCTAAAATGTCTTTATGAAGAACACTAATATTTGGCATGATAAATCTACAAAATTTTCCAATGCCGCCATGAGCATCGATTTCAAAGAGTTCAAACCATCAATATTTCTATCCCTACAACTTTGGCTAAGAAGAGCGAATTCGGGATCTTGCTTTTGAGCTTCAAGAATGCGGTCTAAAAGAGATGGATGAGCCTTAAGGCTACATAGAACAAGAGATGAACATGAATCAAATTCACGACCTCGAATCTCATAAGTGGGTAAAGTCTCGAGATCATTCCATTTAGATATCATCATGGAAACAACCGCTTTTTGCATACAACTAAGGCATCTGTAACAACCCACATATTTATCGATTTTATATTTAAATATTTTATTTAAATATTTTGTCGTTAATCGGATATTGGTCCGAAAAGCTACTTTTTGCAAACGGTCAAATTAGGACTCGAGACCACTTCCATTGAGTTCGAAATGCCGTTTACAACTTTTTTAAGTATAAACATTGATAGGTTTGGAGTTAGTGGAATTTCACTTACTTTTCCCGCTTTGGACTTTGGGTTAGTTTAGCCATTATAACTCAAACCCACTTCTCTCCCTCTCCTCACTCTTCATAAATTCCTACCAAACACAAACTTTAACATTAATGGTGAGTGGAAAGGGAAATTAGAAACTCCAAGCCTAGGTTTCAACTCCAACTCTATCATTCAACTCCAAATTCAAGGAAAAGCATTGGAATCAAGCTTGTGGTTGCTTCTCCATTCACCTTCAAGCTTTACCTCCATAATTTGGTGAAAAGGTGAGATTTTTATCTCACAATCTTGTCTATAACTGTCACGGATGTTTGGGAATGATTTCCTATCACTTTAGCATATACATTTGCATTTGGTTTGGATTGGATTGGCAAAAAAAACTCAAATTTTTAGCGTTTTGGTGAATTTTCTGCATTTAGGTCATTCTGGCCATTTGTGCGTGTTCGGAGTTAGGTCGCTCGCGAGCTAACTCCGTAGGTCGCTCGCGAGCTAACGCCTTAGGTCGCTCGCGAGCTAACGCCTTAGGTCGCTCGCGTGTTAACGCCTTAGGTCGCATGGCTCGTTTAACATTAGGTCGCTTTGGCCACTAGGTCGCTCTGCCTTTCTACGTTAGGTCGTTACCATGTAGGTCGTGACATATGTTAACTCGTTTAGGCTTTAGGTCCTTGGCCTTCGTTCCTTTTTAGGTCGTAAGCCCCTAGGTCGTTTCCCCTTTACTCCACTAGGCCGCATACCCCGTTTAGATCGCTTGACCTTGTTCTCCTTTAGGTCGCTCGGCCTCCATGTAGTTAGGTCGTTGACCCCCTTTAGGTCGCAGGACCATGACTCCAGTTAGGTCGTTTGCCCCTTTTCTCCGTTAGGTCGCGACCGAGTTAGGTCGTTGACCACATTAGGTCGCGTACTTAGGTCGCGAACACCCCCTAAGTCGTAACCACTAGGTCGTTTGACATGTTTCCTCACTTAGGTCATGAGAAATTAGGTCGTTCGGCCTTGTTTGAGACTTTAGCTCGCTTACCTCTGTTAACTCGCGAACACCTCTAGGTCGCAACCACTAGGTCGCTTGACCCCTTAGACCCCTAGGTCGCAACCATTAGGTCGCTCGATCCTATCCTCCCTTAGGTCTTCACTAGGTCGTACCGTTTTGGACGGGGCGCTGCCCCCTGGACCCACGCGACCTGACTGGGCAGGTCGACCCCCGTAGTGGGGGGCGTTGCCCCAACACTCCCACCTTAGGGGGTTGCCACCCCCCTGGACCCCCCTCCGTAGGGGATCTTATCTGAAAAACATTCAACGGAACTTGCTTTGTTGAGATGCTGAGTTGACCATTCTTCGAGACAAAATATCTTTGGCTTCTCGGTCGATTTTATGGTATCACGGCCTTGCTAAAAAGGCGGGATAACAACTTTAGAAATATGAAGGTTTCAATACTAGTAGTAAATATCAAAACTCTTTCAACAAAATGATTTCAACTCTATTTTCAATAACAAAGCTCTTTTCTTAAACCATTTTCCAATCTACTAGTATATACAAACCTTTACCTCACTCGGATGAGAAATCTAATTAAACGGCTTAGTAAAACAAGTGGTATGAAACGCTTGCGTTCACTTCGTCGGTTAATTCTTGGACTTGTTCGATTGACTTCTTGTGATAATTTTCTAGTGAAGATTTACAGTTTGTTCGTAAATATTTAAGTTAAGCAAGTGGTTATGGGACACGAAGATAAACTTTTATATTTACTAGCTTAGTGTAATTGACACTTCTCGTTGATCATGACGATCATTTTATGATTTAGACTAGCAATTGTGCGATGTCTCTTTGTTTGCAAGGTTTGACTAGACCTCATGGGTGTGATTTCGACTCACATATATCTCTTTGTCCGCAAGGTTAGTCTAGACGCCATTTGTGTGATTCCACTCACACATACCTTTTTGTTGCGAGGTTAGGCTAGACACCATTTGTGTGATTCCACTCACACATACCTTTTTGCTTTTTGGTTAGCCTAGACCTCATCTGGGTGATTCCGACTCACCCATATGGGGTAGCTCCTCATGGTCTTCGGACCGTCATGTGATAGGCCTCTTTCCCCTTTTCTGTGATTTCTGAATTTCTTGTGTTGATTTCTGGAATTTATGTCATTGACTTGTTATGAGCACAAGTTTAGGGTATGATGCCCTCTTTGGATCTTTGAGAAGATTCTTGTGATATCGATTTATCTCTTGATTGATCTTTTGTTGATCATCATTTGCATACTTATAGTAGTATGTCAGTATTGATATTTTGTTTTTATGTCATATCTTTTATTTTATACCATGCCATCTGATATTTATAGCTAGACTGATCCGTTTATTATTTTCTTAAATAATACTTGGGTCAGACCGAGATGTTACAGGTGCTTCTACTTAACTTCTTCCCGGGATTTGCTACTCTGACTTTTGGCTAACTATTTAGATTAGCAGTTTTTGTTGTATACACTTGAGATATAGACTCATAGTTGTATTCTTTTGTATTATTGTGGATCTTTTTGACCCCTACTCTGATGTACACTTTCATATGTTAGTTATATATTCATAACTTCTTCCGCCTTTGTGATATGGATGTCTGTGACTGATTTGTGTTATGCTTATTTCTATGTTTGTTTCCGAAGATTATTTATAGCCACCGTGTGATAAGCAATCACATGGATGCTCACTCGTCAACAGCCTTATTCTCCGTGCTAGTTGACAGCACTACACCGTAGTGTTCTTGGCTAGAGTGGGTATAGAGGTGGGGCGTCACAGCTTGGTATCAGAGCCAAACTTCGGAACAATGTAGAATAACTTAAAAAGGATCATCGTCCTAAGTCCACCTTAGGAGTTATGTCTTAGGATTAATTCGAGTCGTCGTACCGATTCATCCTATATCCTTTATGATTCCTTATTTTATGTAGCAAGATTGCTTGATATTCATTAGTGAATAATCTTCTTCTTTCTCTTCTTTCTTTCTTAAGGAAGAGAAATGGTTAGACCTGGTCGTACCAGAGCTGGACCATCTAGTGCTCCACCCCAAGATGGAGTTTTTATGACTACCCAGCAACTTCTTAACCTTGTCACGAATGCTCAAGCAGCCGGTTCTAATCCGGAACCTACTCACCTTAAATCTGGGTTTGCACGTTTGTGCAATGATTACACCAACTTGGGTGGGAAGCCATTTAAAGGTTCTGAAACTATCATCGAGGTCCAGGCTTGGTTGAGGACCTGCGATCGAACCTTCATTCACATGAATCTCGTCGATCTTCACCGTTTTCAGGTGGCTTCCAGTATGCTCCAAGAGAGAGCATTGGATTGGTATGAACTTCTTATTTCTGAAGTCAACGAAGAGGACCTTACCTGGGAGCAATTTCGGACACGCTTCGAGTTAAAATTTGTACCCGAAGCAGAGAAGGTAACTCTGGCTCGATGCTTTATAGACCTTGTTCAAGGTGAGTCCTCTGTGACCGATTACGTCGCAGCCTTTGAGTCGCTTTTCAAATATTGGGTTGAATACATCAGCACCCCATTGAAGAAGAACCAGAGGTTCATTTATGGCTTAAACAAAAGCCTCAAGAAGCCATTACTTCTAAAGTTAGAAGTTCCTTTCGACCAACTTATAGATATCGCTCTTCGTTTGGAAGAGGCTGATAAAGAAAGTGATGTTGAAGTAGTAGCTTCCAAACCCAACTTCAATAACAAAAAAAGGCCCAGTAAATTCAAAGGCCCTTATCCAAAAAAAGGGTAAGCATGTAACCCCTGCTGCAAAGTCTCCTTCTCCTAGTGGTGCGAGATGCTTCAACTGTGGATCTGGGGATCATTTTACGAATAAGTGCTCTAAGCCCAAATCTCGTCGCTATTGTAAGAGCCCGGATCATTAGATACATCAATGCCTCAAACGTGAAGGCAAGAAGGAGGGAAAGTTAAACGTGGCTCAAGCCCCTGGCAACACATCTCGTGGCCAAGGTGTTTCTCATTCCATTCTTGATGGTGTTATTTTATTTCATGATCAACCTATTAGAGTTCTCTTTGATACGGGTGCATCCCATTCTTTTATATCAAAGGAACTTGTCGACACTTTCTCTTTAAATGTTGATGCTTTAATGACTTCCTTGAGAATTGCGAATCCTGTTGGTGGATCCACAACTCTTAGTTTGCTTTGTAAAAATGTGGAGATTATTTTATGTGATTTTCCATTCCTAGCCGATTTGTATGTTATGCGTTATCTAGGCTTTGGAATGATTTTGGAAATGGATTGGCTTAATCGTTATGAAGCTCATATCCTATGTCCTGAGCGGACTATTTATCTCCGACATCCACAATCTGTAAATCAGATTTCTATTATTCTTAAAGATTCGGATTCTGCGTTGACTGCATCTTTATATTCTTTAAATCCTCATGATAATGATGATGATGATGAGGAAGATGTCATTTCCCGAATTCACGTCGTTTGCGAATTTTTCGACATATTTGAGGCCGTTTTAGGTTTACCACCAAAACGAGCAATTGAGTTCAGAATTAATCTTACCCCTGAAGCTCAACTTATTACTCGTCCTCCTTATCGCATGTCTAATAAGGAAAATGAGGAGATGCGCAAACAATTATTTGAATTGGAGATGAAGCAATTTATTCGCTCTAGCTCCTCCCCTTGGGGAGCTTCGACTATTTTCGTGAAGAAATCCGACGGTACGCTTAGGCTTTGCGTTGACTATCGCAATCTTATCGATCTGACTATTAAAAATAAATATCCTTTACCTCGGATTGACGATCTATTTGATCAGCTTAGCGGAGCTAAGGTCTTTTCACAGTTGGACTTGGCTACCGGTTTTCATCAACTTCGTATTGTTGAGGATAGTATTCCTTTGACATCATGCCGTACTCGATATGGATCTTATGAATGGCTTGTTATGCCATTTGGGTTAACGAATGCTCCAGCTTATTTCGTTAACCTCATGAATCGAGTTTTCAAAGATTTCCCCGATCGGTTTGTTTTCATATTCATTGATGATATTCTTGTGTATTCAAAAACCGAGGAGGAACATGAGAAACATCTTTGGATTGTATTGGAAACTCTTAGGAGTAATCAATTAAAGGGAAATTTTCCAAATGCCACTTTTGGCAATCTCATGTGAAGTTTCTCGGTCATATTATTTCCGAATCCGGTTTCCGTGGATCCTTTAAAGATTGAAGCGATTCAAGATTGGAAGAGACCGGAGAGTGTGACAGAGATTCGTAGTTTTCTCGGATTGGCGGGTTATTGCCGTCGTTTCATTAAAGACTTTTCTAAGATTGCCGTGCCTCTTGCTGGCTTGACTCAGAAGGGAGTTAAATACATTTGGTTGGACAAATGTGAAGCCTCTTTTCAGAAATTGAAAGAACACCTTTCCAATGCTCCTATTCTTGTTATTCCCGAAGGGAATCAAGATTTTGTTGTTTATACTGATGCTAGTCACGCTGGGTTTGGGTGCCGTTCTTACGCAGAAAGAACGTGTTATTGCTTATGCTTCTAGGCAATTGAAGCCGGCCGAGACTAGATATGCCACACATGATTTAGAACTCGCGGCTATTGTTTTCGCCCTTCGAATTTGGCATCATTATCTATTGGGAGAGAAATTTAATCTATACAGCATCATAAGTCTTTGAAATATTTATTTTCTCAAAAGGAACAGCGTTGGCTCGAGTTTCTTGCACCTTATGATCTTGATATTCTTTATACCCTCGGTAAGGGTAATCGTGTCGCCGATGCTCTTAGCCATAAACAACAAGCTGTTGTTTCTATGATGATATCCGAATGGAACGATCTCGAGATTATATAGACTTGTGAGATTCGAGAGCGCGTATCCGATTTATGCTCATCACTTGTTTTATGTAGCCTTGAGGCTTATCCTTCTCTTTTAGACCGCATTCTTGAAGCTCAAGGGCTAGATCCTGAATTGGCTCATCTTGTCCAAAATGTTAAGGATAAAATTGATATTGAAGGTTTGAAAGACTTTGATATTGATTCTCGTGGCGGCATTCGAAAATTTGGTAGACTTATCGTACCAAATATTGGTGATCTTCGTAAAGACATTTTAGAAGATTCACATCGTTCTAAATTCACCATTCATCCCGGTAGTAGTAAAATGTACGCTGATATGAAGCGACTTTATTATTGGGAGGGAATGAAATCTGATATTGCTAACTTTGTTAAGTGTTGCATGACTAGCCAACTTGTCAAGGCCGAACATCAAAGGCGTGGTTGGTTATTGCAACCTTTAGAAATTCCAATTTGGAAGTGGGACCAAATTTCCATGGATTTTATAGATGGCCTTCCCCGTTTTCGTCCAGGTCATGATAGCTTATGGGTGATCGTTTATAGACTTACTAAATCCGCCCATTTTATTCCCGTTCGGTCTAACCGAACCGTTCCTCTTTTGTCCAAGCTCTTTATCAAAGAAATTGTTAAATTGTATGGAGTTCCTACTTCTATTGTTAGCGATCGAGATCCATTGTTTATTAGTGGATTTTGGAAGAGTCTTCAAAAAGCTTTAGGAACGAAGCTTAATTTTAGCACTGCTTATCACCCCCAGTCCGATGGACAAACCGAGCGTGTGAATCAAACTCTTGAAGATCTTCTTCGTGCTTGTTTTCTCGATTTTAGTGGAAGTTGGAAAGATCATATTTCACTTGTTGAATTTTCCTATAATAATAGCTTCCAATCTAGTATTGGTATGGCACCTTTCGAGGCACTCTGTGGAAGGCCATGCCGATCACCTTCTTGTTGGCTTGAGGCCGGTGAGAAGCTGGTTTTAGGACCAGACTTTATTCGTGATTCCACAGAGAAGATTGAACTTATTCGACATAGGATGAAAGAAGCCCAGAGTAGACAAAAATCCTATGCCGATAATCGAAGAAGGAAGTTAGAAATTTTTATGGGAGATTCTGTTTTTATTCGTGTTTCACCTATGAAAGGTGTTGTACGTTTCAGTCGATCGGGAAAGTTAGCACCCCGATATATTAGGCCATTTCCTATCACTGAACGTATTGGTTCTATGGCTTATCGCCTTACATTACCGGCTCAATTTTCTACTATGCATGACATGTTTCATGTTTCTCAATTACGGAAATGCCTACGAGATTCCGATTCTATTCTTGAGCCCGGTGTTGTGGAAGAAATTGAAGTTTCACCGAATTTAACTTACGAGCAGCATCCTATTCGAATTATTGCTTCGGAGGTCAAACGGCTTCGAAATACAGATGTTCCGCTTGTGAAGGTTCAATGGTCCTCAAATCCTAATGATTGATCTTGGGAATCCAGAGAATTCATCGAGAAAACACATCCGGACTTGGTTACTCCTGCTCTTTGAGGCGAACTTCCTATTTCAAATTTCTTTTGTGTTAATACGCTTTTATGGTTGTTACTTTTTATTTCCATCTTATATATTGCGAGGACGCAATTTCTTTAAGGAGGGGAGTCTGTAACAACCCGCATATTTATCGATTTTATATTTAAATATTTTATTTAAATATTTTGTCGTTAATCGGATATTGGTCTGAAAAGCTACTCTTTGCATACGGTCAAATTAGGACTCGAGACCACTTCCATTGAGTTCGAAATGCCGTTTACAACTTTTTTAAGTATAAACATTGATAGGTTTGGAGTTAGTGGAATTTCACTTACTTTTCCCGCTTTGGACTTTGGGTTAGATTAGAAATTATAACTCAAACCCACTTCTCTCCTTCTCCTCACTCTTCATAAATTCCTACCAAACACAAACTTTAACATTACTGGCGAGTGGAAAGGGAAATTAGAAACTCCAAGCCTAGGTTTCAACTCCAACTCCATCATTCAACTCTAAATTCAAGGAAAGGCATTGGATTCAAGCTTGTGGTTGCTTCTCCATTCACCTTCAAGCTTTACCTCCATAATTTGGTGAAAATGTGAGATTTTTATCTCACATTCTTGTCTATAACTATCACGGATGTTTGGGAATGATTTCCTATCACTTTAGCATGTACATTTGCATTTGGTTTGGATTGGATTGGCAAAAAAAACTCCAATTTTTAGCATTTTGGTGAATTTTCTGCATTTAGGTCGTTCTGGCCATTTGTGCGTGTTCGAAGTTAGGTCGTTCGCGAGCTAACGCCTTAGGTCGCTCGCGAGCTAACGCCTTAGGCCGCTCGCGAGCTAACGCCTTAGGCCGCTCGCGAGCTAACGCCTTAGGTCGTTCGCGTGTTAATGCCTTAGGTCGCATGGCTCGTTTAACATTAGGTCGCTTTGGCCACTAGGTCGCTCTGCCTTTCTCCATTAGGTCGTTAACATGTAGGTCGCGACATATGTTAACTCGTTTGGACTTTAGGTCCTTGGCCTTCGTTCCTTTTCAGGTCGTAAGCCCCTAGGTCGTTTCCCCTTACTCCACTAGGCTGCGTACCCCATTTAGGTCGCTTGACCTTGTTCTCCTTTAGGTCGCTCGACCTTCATGTGGTTAGGTCGTTGACCCCCTTTAGGTCGCAGGACCATGACTCCAGTTAGGTCGTTCGCCCCTTTGCTCCGTTAGGTCGCAACCGAGTTAGGTCGTTGACCACATTACGTCGCGTACTTAGGTCGCGAACACCCCCTAAGTCGTAACCACTAGGTCGTTTGACCTGTTTCCTCACTTAGGTCGCGAGCAGTTAGGTCGTTAGGCCTTGTTTGAGACTTTAGCTCGCTTACCTCTGTTAACTCGCGAACATCTCTAAGTCGCAACCACTAGGTCGCTTGACCCCTTAGACCCCTAGGTCGCAACCATTAGGTTGCTCGATCCTATCCTCCCTTAGGTCTTCACTAGGTCGTACCGTTTTGAACGGGGCGCTGCCCCCTGGACCCGCGTGACCTGACCGGGCAGGTCGAACCCCGTAGCGGGGGCGTTGCCCACGCACTCCCACCTTGGGGGGTTGCCACCCCGCTGGACCCCCCCTCTGTAGGGGATCTTATCTGAAAAACATTCAACAGAACTTGCTTTGTTGAGATGCTGAGTTGACCATTCTTTGAGACAAACTATCTTTGGCTTCTCGGTCGATTTTATGGTATCACGGCCTTGCTAAAAAGACGGGATAACAACTTTAGAAATATGAAGGTTTCAATACTAGTAGTAAATATCAAAACTCTTTCAACAAAATGATTTCAACTCTATTTTCAATAACAAAGCTCTTTTCTTAAACCGTTTTCCAATCTACTAGTATATACAAACCTTTATCTCACTCGGATGAGAAATCTAATTAAACGGCTTAGTAAAACAAGTGGTATGAAACGCTTGCGTTCACTTCGTTGGTTAATTCTTGGACTTGTTCGATTGAACCTTTTGTGACAATTTTCTAGTGAAGATTTACAGTTTGTTCGCAAATATTTAAGTTAAGCAAGTGGTTATGAGACACGAAGATAAACTTTTATATTTACTAGCTTAGTGTAATTGACACTTCTCGTTGATCATGACGATCATTTTATGATTTAGACTAGCAATTGTGCGATGTCTCTTTGTTTGCAAGGTTAGACTAGACCTCATGGGTGTGATTCCGACTCACACATATCTCTTTGTCCGCAAGGTTAGTCTAGACACCATTTGTGTGATTACACTCACACATACCTTTTTGTTGCGAGGTTAGGCTAGACACCATTTGTGCGATTCCACTCACACATACCTTTTTGCTTTTTGGTTAGCCTAGACCTCATCTGGGTGATTCCTACTCACCCATATGGGGTAGCTCCCCATGGTCTTCGGACCGTCATGTGATAGGCCTCTTTCCCTTTTTCTGTGATTTCTAGATTTCTTATGTTGATTTCTGGAATTTATGTCATTGACTTGTTATGAGCACAAGTTTAGGGTATGATGCCCTCTTTGGATCTTTGAGAAGATTCTTGTGATATCGATTTATCTCTTATTGATTGATCTTCTGTTGATCATCATTTGCATACCTATAGTAGTATGTCAGTATTGATATTTTATGTTTATGCCATATCTGATATTTTATGCTTCTGCTTAACTTCTTCCCAGGATTTGCTACTCTGACTTTTGGCTAACTATTTAGATTATCAGTTTTTGTTGTATACACTTGAGATATAGACTCGTACTTGTATTCTTTTTTATAGCACGTGTTGCTATTCTTTTGTATTATTGTGGATCTTTTTGACTACTACTCTGATGTACACTTTCATGTGTTAGTTATATATTCATATCTTCTTCCGCCTTTGTGATATGGATGTCTGTGACTGATTTGTGTTATGCTTATTTCTATGTTTGTTTCCGAAGATTATTTATAGCCACCGTGTGATGAGCAATCACACGGATGGTCGCTCCTCAACAGCCTTATTCTCCGTGCTAGTTGATAGCAATACACCGTAGTGTTCTTGGCTAGCGTGGGTATAGAGGTGGGGCGTCACAGCTTGGTATCAGAGCCAAATTTCGGAACAATGTAGAATAACTTAACAAGAATCATCGTCCTAAGTCCACCTTAGGAGTTATGTCTTAGGAATAATTCGAGTCATCGTACCGATTCATCCTATATCCTTTATGATTCCTTATTTTATCTAGCAAGATTGCTTGATATTCATTAGTGAATAATCTTCTTCTTTCTCTTCTTTCTTTCTTAAGGAAGAGAAATGGTTAGACCTGGTCATCCTAGAGCTGGACCATCTAGTGCTCCACCCCCAAGATGGAGTTTTTATGAGTACCCACCAACTTCTTGACCTTGTCACGAATGCTCAAGCAGCTGGTTCTAATCCGGAACCTACTCACCTTAAATCTAGGTTTGCACGTTTGTGCAATGATTACACCAACCTGGGTGGGAAGCCATTTAAAGGTTCTGAAACTATCATCGAGGTCCAGGCTTGGTTGAGGACCTGCGATCGAATCTTCATTCGCATGAATCTCGTCGATCTTCACCGTGTTCAGGTGGCTTCCAATATGCTCCAAGAGAGAGCATTGGATTGGTATGAACTTCTTATTTCTGAAGTCAACGAAGAGGACCTTACCTGGGAGCAATTCCGGACATGCTTCGAGTTAAAATTTGTACCAGAAGCAGAAAAGGTAACTCTGGCTTGACGCTTTATAGACCTTTTTCAAGTTGAGTCCTCTATTACTGATTACGTCGCAGCCTTTGAGTCGCTTTCCAAATATGGGGTTGAATACATCAGCACCCCATTGAAGAAGAACCAAAGGTTCGTTTTTGGCTTAAACAAAAGCCTCAAGAAGCCATTACTTCTAAAGTTAGAAGTTCCTTTCGACCAACTTATAGATATCGCTCTTCGATTGGAAGAGGCTGATAAAGAAAGTGATGTTGAAGTAGTAGCGTCCTAACCCAACTTCAATAACAAAAAGAGGCCCAGTAAATTCAAAGGCCCTTATCCAACAAAAAGGGTAAGCATGCAACCCATGCGGCAAAGTCTCCTTCTCCTAGTGGTGCGAGATACTTCAACTGTGGATCTAGGGATCATTTTGCGAATAAGTGCTCTAAGCCCAAATCTTGTCGCTATTGTAAGAGCCCGAATAATTAGATACATCAATGCCTCAAACATGAAGGCAAGAAGGGGGGAAAGTTAAACGTGGCTCAAGTCTCTGGCAACACATCTCGTGCCCAAGGTATTTCTCATTCCATTCTTGATGGTATTATTTTATTTCATGATCAACCTATTAGAGTTCTCTTTGACACGGGTGCATCCCATTCTTTTATATCAAAGGAACTTGTCGACACTTTCTCTTTAAATGTTGATGCTTTAATGACTTCCTTGAGAAGTGCGAATCCTGCTGGTGGATCCGCAACTCTTAGTTTTCTTTGTAAAAATGTGGAGATTATTTTATGTGATTTTCCATTCCTAGCCGATTTGCATGTTATGCGTTATCTAGGCTTTGGAATGATTTTGGGAATGGATTGGCTTAATCGTTATGAAGCACATATCCTATGTCCTGAGCGGACTATTTATCTCCGACATCCGCAATCTGTAAATCGGATTTCTATTATTCTTAAAGATTCGGATTCTGCGTTGACTGCATCTTTATATTCTTTAAATCCTCATGTAATGATGATGATGATGAGGAAGATGTCATTTCTCGAGTTCACGTCGTTTGTGAATTTTCCAACATATTTGAGCCCGTTTTAGGTTTACCACCTTAACGAGCAATTGAGTTCAGAATTAATCTTACCACTGAAGCTCAACCTATTACTCGTCCTCCTTATCGCATGTCTAATAAGGAAAATGAGGAGATGCGCAAACAAATTATCTGAATTGGAGACGAAGCAATTTATTCGCTCTAGCTCCTCTCCTTGGGGAGCTTCGGCTATTTTCGTGAAGAAATCCGACGGTACGCTTAGGCTTTGCGTTGACTATCGCAAGCTTAACGATCTGACTATTAAAAATAAATATCCTTTACCTCGGATTGACGATCTATTTGATCATCTTAGCGGAGCTAGGGTCTTTTCATAGTTGGACTTGGCTACCGGTTTTCATCAGCTTCGTATTGCTGAGGATAGTATTCCTTTGACATCATTTCGTACTCGATATGGATCTTATGAATGACTTGTTATGCCATTTGGGTTAACGAATGCTCCAGCTTATTTCGTTGACCTCATGAATCGAGTTTTCAAAGATTTCCTCGATCGGTTTGTTCTCATATTCATTGATGATATTCTTGTGTATTCAAAAACTGAGGAGGAACATGAGAAGCATCTTCGGATTGTATTGGAAACTTTTAGGAGTAAACAATTAAAGGCAAAATTTTCCATATGCCACTTTTGGCAATCTCGTGTGAAGTTTCTCGGTCATAGTATTTTCGAATCTGGAATTTCCATGGATCCTTCAAAGATTGAAGCGATTCAAGATTGGAAGAGACCGGAGAGTGTGACAGAGATTCGTAGTTTTCTCGGATTGGTGGGTTATTAAAGTCGTTTCATTAAAGACTTTTCTAAGATTGTCGTGCCTCTTACTGGCTTGACTAAGAAGGGAGTTAAATACATTTGGTCGGACAAATGTGAAGCCTCTTTTCAGAAATTGAAAGAACTTCTTTTCGATGCTCCCATTCTTGTTATTCCCGAAGGGAATCAAGATTTTGTTGTTTATACTGATGCTAGTCACGTTGGTTTGGGT
Organism: Allium cepa; assembly: GCA_030765085.1. NCBI lineage: Eukaryota > Viridiplantae > Streptophyta > Magnoliopsida > Asparagales > Amaryllidaceae > Allium > Allium cepa. Next base: position 333,450,620 of record CM060928.1, read on the forward strand.
GCCGTTCTTATGCAGAAAGAACGTGTTATTGCTTATGCTTCTAGGCAATTGAAGCCGGCCGAGACTAGATATGCCACACATGATTTAGAACTCGCGGCAATTGTTTTCGCCCTTCGAATTTGGCGTCATTATCTATTGGAAGAGAAATTTATTCTTTACACGGATCATAAGTCTTTGAAATATTTATTTTCTCAAAAGGAACTTAATTTGCATTAACAGCGTTGGCTCGAGTTCCTTGCACCTTCTGATCTTGATATTCTTTACACCCCCGGTAAGGGTAATCGTGTCGCCGATGCTCTTAGCCGTAAACAACAAGCTGTTGTTTCTATGATGATATCCGAATGGAACGATCTCGAGATTATATCCACTTGTGAGATTCAAGAGCGCGTATCCGATTTATGCTCATCACTTATTTTATGTAGCCTTGAGGCTTATCCTTCTCTTTTAGACCGCATTCTTGAAGCTCAAGGGCTAGATCCTGAATTGGCTCATCTTGGCCAAAATGTTAAGGATAAAATTGATATTAAGGTTTGAAAGACTTTGATATTGATTCTCGTGGCGGCATTCGAAAATTTGGTAGATTTATCGTACCAAATATTGGTGATCTTCGTAAAGACATTTTAGAAGATTTCCATCGTTCTAAATTCACCATTCATCCCGGTAGTAGTAAAATGTACGCTGATATGAAGCGACTTTATTATTGGGATGGAATGAAATCTGATATTGCTAACTTTGTTAAGTGTTGCATGACTTGCCAACTTGTCAAGGCCGAACATCAAAGGCCTGGTGGGTTATTGCAACCTTTAGAAATTCCAATTTGAAAGTGGGACCAAATTTCCATGGATTTTATAGATGGCCTTCCCCGTTCTCGTTCGGGTCATGATAGCTTATGGGTGATCGTTGATAGACTTACTAAATCCACCCATTTATTCCCGTTCGGTCTAACCGAACCGTTCCTCTTTTGGCCAACCTCTTTATCAAAGAAATTGTTAAATTGCATGGAGTTTCTACTTCTATTGTTAGTGATCGAGATCCATTGTTTACTAGTGGATTTTGGAAGAGTCTTCAAAAAGCTTTAGGAACGAAGCTTAATTTTAGCACTGCTTATCACCCCCGGTCCGATGGACAAACTGAGCGTGTGAATCAAACTCTTGAAGATCTTCTTCGTGCTTGTGTGATCGATTTTTGTGGAACTTGGAAAGATCATATTTCACTTGTTGAATTTTCCTATAATAATAGCTTCCAATCTAGTATTGGTATGACACCTTTCAAGGTACTCTATGGAAGGACATGCCGATCTTCTTCTTGTTGGCTTGAGGCCGGTGAGAAGCTGGTTTTAGGACCAGACTTTATAAGTGATTCCACAGGGAAGATTGAACTTATTCGACATTGGATGAAAGAAGCCCAGAGTAGACAAAAATCCTATGCCGATAATCGAAGAAGGAAGTTAGAATTTTCTGTGGGAGATTCTGTTTTTATTTGTGTTTCACCTATGAAAGGTGTTGTACGTTTCAGTCGATCGGGGAAGTTAGCACCCCGATATATTGGGTCATTTCCTATCACTGAACGTATTGGTTCTATGGCTGATCGCCTTAAATTACCGGCTCAGTTTTCTGCTATGCATGACGTGTTTCATGTTTCTCAATTACGGAAATGCCTACGAGATTTCGATTCTATTCTTGAGCCTGGTGTTGTGGAAGAATTTGAAGTTTCGCCGAATTTAACTTACGAGCAGCATCCTATTCGAATTATTGCTTCGAAGGTCAAACGACTTCGAAATAAAGATGTTCCGCTTGTGAAGGTTCAATGGTCCTCAAATCCTAAGGATTGCTCTTAGGAATCCAGAGAATTCATCGAGCGAGCACATTCGGACTTGCTTACTCCTGCTCTTTGAGGCGAACTTCCTATTTCAAATTTCTTTTGTGTTAATATGCTTTTATGGTTGTTAATTTTTATTTCCATCTTATATATTGCGAGGATGCAATTTCATTAAGGAGGGCAGTCTGTAACAACCTGCATATTTATCGATTTTATATTTAAATATTTTGTCGTTGTTATCCCGCCTTTTAGCAAGGCCGTGACACCAAGAACTCGATTAGAAACCAAGGACTATTCGTCTTGAAGATCAGTTATACATAGGTCTACTATGGATGTCGGTAAAAAAATTTTGAATCCGGATCGAGCTGCAATTGATGGGACATGACTAGCAAAGCCACAAGAGCCAACGTTTCAAATTTCAAGTCAATCCGAGTTCGTATGGTCAAGTTATGATGGATTCGACCCTATCGATTCGACCCTATGGATTCGACCCTATGGATTCGACCCTATCGATTCGACACTATGGATTCGACCCTATCGATTCGACACTATGGTTCGACCCTATGGATTCGACCCTGTCGATTCGACCCTATGGATTCGACCCTATCGATTTGACCCTAAGGAATCGATTCGAACCAAGCTTGTTGACCGGAAGCGCAATCTTGAATCGATCATAACTCGAGATATACAAGTCCAAATGCTATGAAATTTTCACAAGAGCTTATATACATGTTGAAGAATGCCCACACCAAATTTCACCTCGATTGGATGCTTTCTTGATCGATTCGAACCCTACTTCGAATCGATCCCAATGTGGGCCCAATGTCCTAAGGACGGGCATGTGGGCCCCCCTCACGTGCCAGAAGCGGTCTTCCTGGATTTTAGGCGAAATATCAGCCTCCTACGTCTATAAATAGATCCCCTGGTCATTCAGAAAAGGGGACGGAGAATTCTTGGAGATAAAAGCACGCCCGGACGCTGCCAGAATTACTCCATACCATTATGATTGCTGCTGATTTCGAATTTAAGCTTATTATCTGTTGTACTTCGCTTTAAAACACTTGTAATCTTCAAATATCAATCAATAAAGGGATATAACTTCATAGTGGACGTAGGCAAATCACCGAACCACTCTAAATCGTTGTCTTCTGTGCAATTTACTTTTCTGTGTCTTGGAGTTTTTGTTAGATAATCTTCATTTTCAATTTAATTTCTTCATTTATTATCTCCTCAAAAACTTCCGAAGGGTGTTGCCCAATTTTGGTGCAAATACTTTGGTGCCTTCACCGAGAAAACCACAGTTTTTCTCCCGTTCCTTGGATCTACTCTCGATATAGGATTGCATAAATCTAAGGAGAAGATCCAGATCTATCGTTCAATGGTTCCTTCTATTCTATTACTGCAGATCTAAGAAGAACCACATTCATCATGAATTTCATACCCATATTTTCGAATCCATAAAATATGCTGTTTTTCGTAACCATACCCTAAAAAAATGCATTTTTTTACCCATATTTTCGAATCCAGAAAAAATGCAGTTTTTCGTACCCATATTTCGAATCCAGAAAAAATGCAGTTTTTCATACCCATATTTCGAATTCAGAAAATATGTTGTTCTTCGTACCCATATTTTCAAATCCATGAAAATATGATCATTTTCGTATCCATGTTTTCGTATCCAGAAAATGTGATGATTTTCGTATCCATGTTTTCATATCCAAAAAATTTGGTGATTTTCGTATCCATGCTTTCGTATCCAGTAAATGTGGTGCTTTTCGATCCATGCTTTTGTATCCAGTAAATGTGGTGATTTTCGTATCCATCACCTATTGGCTACTTCGTATCCATCAGGGCGCTACTACTTCGTATCCATCAGGGCGCACTACTTCGTATCCATCAGGGCGCGTTACTTCGTATCCATCAGGAGGCGCTACTTCGTATCCATCCATCTGCCTCCAATTCGTATCGATACACACATGCAGTTCGTATTCATCCATCTGCCTCTAATTCGTATCGATACGCACATGCAGTCCGTATCCATCCATCTGCCTCCAATTCGTATCGATACGCACATGCAGTTCGTATCCATCCATCTGCCTCTAATTCGTATCGATCTAGCCATTTCGTATCGATGCTACTAGAGCTAATTCTCTGGATGGATACGAAGTGGGTCTTTCAATTAATGAATACGAAAAGTGCAATTCCTCTAATCGATACGAAGACGAGCACAACTGATGGATTCGAACAAGAACGATACGAAGAAGGACTTTTTCAGGTTGCTTGATGGATACAGAATTTAAAAAAAAAATGTTTTCGGGTACGATCCAAATTGACCCCCGCAGCGCAGAGCACCCCCATAGTTAATTCAAAACTCAACTTAGTAAAGAAACATTCTGATCGTTCCATGACTAGACAGGACATAGGAGATTACAACAACAATTGTTGAATTGCAATCGAGAAATGGGTATTGAAATACTACTCAACCGGTGCCCCTCAGAGGCTGAAGAACCTAGCTAATATGCCAAGAACTGGAGTTGATTAATATATCATGCTTCTAAGGTGGACTGCAACTCCCTCCAATTGACCAGCTTTTAAAACTCCTGAATTGACAACTATGGTACGATGGCTAATATGACAACTGCTCTACACTGCCAACTCTGCCAATTCAAAGCATAGCTGGACACCACTAAATCATCTTCAAACGCCCACATCTTAATCATTCCACATCTATACGAGTTAAAGCATGGCATACAACCTCCAGAGAACTTCCTTAATACCCTATACTGGTCTCCTATCTGTTAGCCCATCTTAACCAACTCACATCGAATCAGTGTTACCAACCATTCAAACATTGGGCAATCAGGCATGCATCATTCACTAGTATTACAAGACCATGTAGCCATAAAATGGACTTGATAAGATTGAATGGAGTATCTTTCCCAATCGGGGCCTATTCATCGAAATCATCCTACATACAAAATTTCTAGCAAAAATTCAGCACGGTGACTATGTCGGTGTACTATGGAAATTCAACCTCCGCCACTACCTCATGAAGTGAGAATGGTGAATGGAGTCCACGAAAAGTGATGAATGCCATCAAATGCGTTGTATCCCCTATTCCTCAAAGAAGACTGTCAATCGTAGTTAGGCATATCATTTCTACTTCTCATATTACTAAAGGGAATAAAGAAGCTGGCAGCCAATGAACTGATCAAAATCCACAGCCCATTGCTGCCAACACTAATAAATGAAATCAGCACAAAAGCTTATTTCTAGAGTTTGATAACAGAACTGGTGGATAGCCGCCGACGGCTACACCAACATGTCCAGGCCAACATTACGTTGATGAATCAGACAAAGGATCAACTTGGCGACATAAAAGGGAACCTGCTCCATACTCTAAATCGGGAAGCTCCTCTTCTTTATATGACTATCATGGATGCCAACGCCATAAGGCTACTCTAGAAAGGATAGCTCTGGCAATATGTTCAAGCCCCATAAAATGAAGAGCCAGGAACCCCCGACCTCAATTAGAACTTTGATCAATCTGAACCATTTGCGTTAGACTCCCAACTGTGAAAGGCTGGACTGAAGTGCAATAGCGAGCATACGACGCCGCTTCACTTATCAATGAGATTTTATCCGATCTCTTTTGAATTATTTCTATTTCATTTCGTTTATGTTGCAAAATATAATCGACTTGAATTAAACTACTTGCAAATGATGTAGGTAACCGAGTACTTAAGGACGGGTGCAAAACAACCTCCGTGGACTATGATAAAGTCATTTAGGTATCATCATGATGAGCATGATTCAACCACTCGCTGGCTGCTCTATGCACCTGACTTGGGGGCAGACCATCAAAGCGGAAGAGACAGACAAGTTCAGGGCTCCAGTACAAAGTGGATGCAACCGACCATCCACTCACATGCCTATGCAATTTAATTAGGAGATTTGAGAAATACTTGGAGTTATATGTCCCAACCATGCACTCTCCATCTCTTACTTGAAGCTCGCCAAAATACTTATGCTTCTTCTGATGCCTAGTAAAATCGAAATCACACCAAAGATGGACGTGACGTGACCGTCCATGCATCCAATCCTGCATTGGACACTTGGGGTTTTTTAAGAGCACATATTTATAGCGGATATGGTTTGACCATTCACTCCCCAGTTTGCATCAATGATTCGCCAAACCAATCATGCCTCAAACCGACTTTATCAGGGGCCAACCCTCAATTTATAGTCATCAACAACCGACTGCTTACTCGCTAATCATCATGAGCCATCATTCCAACTCTCTTCCTCAACTCGACTGGAAGAGCGCAAAGCGTAAAGTGGACGTGGCTCGACCGTCTACTCTCCAACTCTTGCCCCCAACTTAAGGGAAAATACACAACTCAAAGTGGATGTAGTTCAGCCATCCTCTCCTCTGCTCGAGCTCAAAGCTTGCCAGAACACTAATCTTACTCCTTAGGCTTGGCAGAAGCGGGATCCAAATGAATACGAACGCGATTCATCCGTCCATAAACTAAGTCTCCTCCTTCGTTGATGCCAGATAAGTGGAAAGTAATCGAGGTCCCACCGATCATTTGCTAAGCGAAACCCACCTCTCGGGGGCAAGCCATCGCATCAATGGCCGAACTGGACCGATACATGATAGTCCTGCAATCAACTCTAGGTTCCCAGAGTATGAACCGGAGTATAAACACTAACTCCACTTTCCCAGAGTGTGAATGGACTCCAAATTCCCAGAGTGTGAATTGGAGTATAAACATCCAATAAATCGTTCCCAGAGTGCGAACGGACTCCAACTTCCCAAAGTGTGAATTGGAGTATAAACATCCAATAAATCGTTCCCAGAGTGCGAACGGACTCCAACTTCCCAGAGTGTGAATTAGAGTATAAACATCCAATAAATCGTTCCCAGAGTGTGAACGGACTCCAAATTCCCAGAGTGTGAATTGGAGTATAAACATCCAATAAATCGTTCCCAGAGTGCGAACGGACTCCAAATTCCCAGCGTGAATTAGAGTATAAACATCCAATAAATCGTTCCCAGAGTGTGAACGGACTCCAAATTCCCAGAGTGTGAATTGGAGTATAAACATCAAATCCATCGTTCCCAGAGTGTGAACGAATTCCTAAAAAGCCCAAATAGGTGTGACAGACCATCTATTGGCTGACTCCAACTTCCCAGAGTGTGAATTGGAGTACAAACATCTATTCCAGGTTCCCGGAGTACGAACCAACCCATCAATGCGAACTCCTGTAGACAAAAAGTGGATGTGATTCAACCATCCTCTTTCCTATCTTCCCCTGACATGGGGGCATACTTATCATTAAAAATCGAATGCTTCGACCATCTAACATAAAGCGGGAACGATACGACCGTTCACGCATCAACACTTATCCCCGGCATGGGACCTATAACATAATCTTATAGGGATGCACTCTAACCGAACAAGACAGAATTTGTTCCATGATTCGACAGGGAGATGCAGATTAGAAAAACGGACCTAGCTGAACGTCTTATTCTAAATGGATGTGATTACCCATCCTACCGCAAATGAACGTGACATGACCATTCATCTGCTAACTCTAGCTAATGATCTGGTGGGTTGTGCATGCAACGTGGCCGAATATGACCCAACCATCCGCCAATTAGCTCCTTTCTCCAAATCAGAAGGAGGAACATCAAATTAAAGTTGTCGCAATGTGACCGACTACACTTCGACTTTCGCCATTGACAAGTGCCAGAGGAATCAATTGAGGAAAATGCAGTTGACCATTTTCTACTAAAATTCTTAGTCCCCAGAGTGGGGACATGGGTATGAACATCAATTAGGTGTGACTAATGGCCCTTCAACTGCCTCTAGTCCCCAGAGTGCGACTGCGACCATAGACAGATGAAGAATGTGATTCGACCATTCATTCACCAACTCCGACCTAAAGTCGACGAGAGGAGTATAAACTCGCTACAGATGCAATTGGACCGTCCACAAACTAACTCTGCTAACCCAAGACTGGGGGCAGAAGAACAAATCATTGAAAGAAGAGAAATGAAACTCGCTACATTGCTAGCTATTCAGATTCCTTTACAACTTAAGGCAACGAATGCAAGGAGGCCTTAATGCTAACCAATCAGAATGATGCTCGAAGCTACAAGAAGCCAATTATATCGTACCACCAGATCGACGGGCAATATCGATCTGCACCTTTCATATCATACCAAAGGATCGATAGGCAATGAGGTCCGTACATTCTACATTGTGTCGCTAAATCGACGGCCAATATTGATCCTCTTCGACTACAATTTGATGTGACCCGAGCACCCATCGAATACCTTCGACCACCAGAGCATGGATAGAACCGCGAATGAGTGTGACTTGACCATTCGTCCTCCGTCGCCTTCCATCGATCCGCCAGGAAGTGCATGAGACTGGATGAGCATGACCGGACTGCATTTGAGCTGACTTTGTCCCTAGATCTGACGGGAGAACGTAAATCGAAACGGACGTAGTTGATCACCTAACTCCAAAAGAATGCAATGCGACCATTCATTCTTCGGCTCTTAACCAAATCTGACAAAACGAGCAATTCAAAACAAGTACAACCTAAATGTCCGCGCACCAATTCTTACCCTCGGTTCGAGAAAGCATCAATCCTGCATTGAATCTTACTGGACAATTTATTCTTCATATGTTTCCCCGAGTATGAAAACATAGGCAGCAAAGTGAATGTCGATAAGGCAACGAGATATTCTGCCTAGAGGAAAGAACTTGGACAGAATGCAGGATAAGGCACAACTCAGCTTTCCATTGATTAACTCGATCCTATGGTTCAATGGGATAGAATGCGAAATTAAAGCGGACATTATCTACCTTGTTGCTTATCGAGATATTCCCCCCGACTTGGGGGCATGCATGAGAATTAAGATGAAAATTATTTGATCGTTCGTCGAACAACTCTGGCTCTTACGGCTTGGACTATAGTATAAACACAGCAGAAGCTAGGCTCGATCATTCGCATAATACATCCATCAACCCGAGACTGGGGGCATGATTGTGATCATCCAAGAACTGGATACAACTACTCAATCCTATAGCTCGTGCCTAGTATTCATAACAACTTTAAGTTACGACCGAAAGGATGCTTAGAGATAGAATCATCAGATTGACGCCTGGACTTATGGGAAACTAATCATCATTCTGACCCTTCCGATGGGCAATGGATTGCAAGTACATCGAATGGAAAGCGCATTACTCAGAAACACAAGTAGATTCCAACTCATAGCCGGAGCCAGCTATGCTATAGCATGCGACGCAAGGCTAAACTCTACTATGCCTTTAATTCCACATCCCTACGAGCCTGATCATTTACCATTGCAAATAAGCATATGAAGTGCCTATAACCCATCGCAGGTATTGTAGATCAAATCACAACTCTTCGCAAGGATGATGCAAGAGTCAACTGCATTGCTCCAGGTGAATTTGATATGTCCGCTTGGACTCGATCTCATATATATATATATATATATGGACCCTCACCAACTATTGAGAACCTTGCGTTAAATGTCAACTCGAAGCATGTCTCGGTGAATAAAAACGAAGCGACACGGATCTAGAAAAATCTACTGCACTAAAGGAGGAGGCGAATCTACTCAAAACCAATAGGTTTATCCATGATGCCCTCTACCCAAAATGAGTATCCAATCCTTTACTTACGAAAGAAAAAAATGGAGAGTGGCGGACGTACGCCGACTACTTAGATTTGCACGAGGCATGGCGAAGCATAGCTTTCCACATCCAATGATCAACCAACTAATTGACTCGATCACCAGACATGAGTTACTCTCATCCGTGTACGCAAAATACCAAATAAAATCAAATATTGAAACATGTCCCGGACAAGGAATACAACAGTTTCGTTACTGACCCGAGCCTATAGTGCTATGCTGCAATACATGGATTCAAACTTGAGAATGCTTATGCTACTTACCAAAAGACGATTAATTGATCATTCAAAAATTAGATCGGTCGATCAATGAATGTATATGTGGTTAATATGCTCGTGAGATCACGACCATCAAGCGACCGCATCGATCACTTGGCAAAGATATTCAGTGCTATCCAACAACTGCAGAATGAAATTTAATCCTTTGAAAGGCTCTTTCAGCGTTGTATAAAAAGAATTCTCGGGTTTCGTCATCAATTCTTGTAGGATTGAGGCTAATTTCAGAAGATGTTGAAGATTAAAGTCATCCATATATGGAGGAAACCAAGCAGCTCTGATAGATCGCTCAGAGAGGCCTCCCATTTTACCCAAGATGTTGGATCGTGAAGATCTATACCTTAATTAGGTCATGTCAACACACGCCATAAGCATTGCAATGCTAAGTGAAGAGAAACTAATCCAAATACCAGTATATGATGAAAGCTAGCCATTGACGAGCTTACCCTGCTAATGTCTGTATCAACCAACTGTTATGATAGGTCCAATAGCAACCTTAGATATTTCAAAGGTTACTCAAACGGAATATCAAGCTAAGCCAATTTGATATCACTTATCTCCCTTAGAGAGCTATCCATGGTCAAACATTAGCGTACTTCATATCTGAATTCACTGCATCAGACGATTATCTGAAAAATAGTAGAGAACCGTCCAATCGGTGGAGAACATACATAAATGGAACTCCCAATAATCATCTTTCTAACATCGAAGTCGTGTTAATGGCACTTGAAAAATGATCGATCTTCTATACTCTGAAACCCAGCTCCCTTGCAACAAATAACGAAGCTAAGTATGAAGCCTTGGTCGCCACGCTGAGACTTGCAAGAAAGCTAAGAGTGGAAACTTTACATATCTTTTGTGATTTCTGATTAGCAGTATGCTAAGGCAGGGAGGATTATTGGGCTAGGGGGCAACGTCTTGTTCCTTGCCTTAGCTGAAGCCAAAAGCTACTAGCTGACTTCGAGAATTACACCACTACACAAATCCTCAGAGAGCAAAACGAAATGACCGAATCAATGGCCAAGCTAGCCAGTTTTGGGAATGCGCAACAAATAGACTTTATCCCTGTTGAAATACTTATTATTCCAAGCACTGATAGATGAAGATTGACTAGATCTTAGAGATGGATCCAGGAAAGGGATCATGGATGACTCCTATCAAAGACTATTTACCATGGGGAATTCTTATTGAATAAGGGAATGAGAGATGGCATATCCTCCGCGAAGCGTCACTGCTTGATTACATCTGGATCGTTCGACTCCAACGACACAAAGCATTACTTTTGAATCCACCAATGTGAGACCCAATATTACGTAACCATCGATACGAAGTCTACCTTAGTGCAAGCCAGATCGATCCAAGACAGGATCAATGCGAAGGAATGAATCCAAAACAACCATCAAGTGTTGTTGCAACTCGAATTTCACATCGATTTAGGAGAGGATCGATACAGAATTCGATACGAGGAGACCGATAACGACTTGTTAACGTACGAACGTCAACAAAGAGTCAGGTTAACGTATATGCAGGTACGTTGAACTAATTTTCAATTTTAAAAATCCGCAGGTCGAATGCCCACCTGATGACAATTACAACAACAAATAGCTAATCGTTATCATACAACAATTGGTTACAATGGCACACCGGTTGGTAGTCAACAGTTCACATTACTAAAAAATCAGTCAAGGATCACAACTTCCAACAAGAAGACGATAACTGTTTAACAAGTTAAATGGAACTATTCAGAAACAAGTTAAATGGAACTATTCAGAGTGAAGATGGAAGTTTTCAAAACACGTCATGTTCACACAAGACGTACTTTTGGGGGCAAATGTTATCCCGTCTTTTAGCAAGGCCGTGACACCAAGAACTCGACAAGAAACCAAGGACGGTTCGTCTTGAAGATCAGTTATACATAGGTCTACTATGGATGTCGATAAACTTTTTTTGAATCCGGATCGAGCTGCAATTGATGGGACATGACTAGCAAAGCCACAAGAGTCAACGTTTCAAATTTCAAGTCAATTCGAGTTCGTATGCTCAAGTTATGATGGATTCGACCCTATCGATTCGACCTTATGGATTCGACCCTATCGATTCGACCCTATGGACCCTATCGATTCAACCCTATGAATTCAACCCTATGGATTCGACCCTGTCGATTCGACCCTATGGATTCGACCCTATCGATTCGACCCTAAGGAATCGATTCGAACCAAGCTTGTTGACCGGAAGCGCAATCTTGAATCGATCATGACTCGAGATCTACAAGTCCAAATGCTATGAAATTTTCACAGGAGCTTATATACATGTTGACGAATGACCACACCAAATTTCACCTCGATTGGATGCTTTCTTGATCGATTCGAACCCTACTTCGAATCGATCCCAATGTGGGCCCAATTTTCTAAGGACGGGCGTGTGGGCCTCCCTCACGTGCCAGAAGCGGTCTTCCCGGATTTTAGGCGAAATATCAACCTCCTACGCCTATAAATAGAGCCCCTGGTCATTCAGAAAAGGGGACGGAGAATTCTTGGAGATAAAAGCACGCCCGGACGCTGCCAGAATCACTCCATACCATTATGATTGCTGCTGATTTCGAATTTAAGCTTATTATCTGCTGTACTTCGCTTTAGAACACTTGTAATCTTCAAATATCAATCAATAAAGGGATATAACTTCATAGTGGACGTAGGAAAATCGCCAAACCACTCTAAATCGTTGTCTTCTGTGCAATTTACTTTTCTATGTCTTGGAGTTGTTAGATAATCTTCATTTTCAATTTAATTTCTTCATTTATTATCTCTTCAAAAACTTCCGAAGGGTGTTGCCCAATTTTGGTGCAAACAGTCGTTAATCGGATATTGGTCCGAAAAGCTACCTTTTGCAAACGGTTAAATTAGGACTCGAGACCACTTCCATTGAGTTCGAAATGCCGTTTACAACTTTTTTAAGTATAAACATTGACAGGTTTGGAGTTAGTGGAATTTCACTTACTTTTCCCGCTTTGGACTTTGGGTTAGATTAGCCATTATAACTCAAACCCACTTCTCTCCTTCTCCTCACTCTTCATAAATTTCTACCAAACATAAACTTTAACATTAATGGTGAGTGGAAAGGGAAATTAGAAACTCCAAGCCTAGGTTTCAACTCCAACTCCAACTCCATCATTCAACTCCAAATTCAAGGAAAAGCATTGGATTCAAGCTTATGGTTGCTTCTCCATTCACTTTCAAGCTTTACCTCCATAATTTGGTGAAAAGGTGAGATTTTTATCTCACATTCTTGTCTATAACTATCTTGGATGTTTGGGAATGATTTTCTATCACTTTAGCATGTACATTTGCATTTGGTTTGGCTTGGATTGGCAAAAAAAACACCAATTTTTAGCATTTTGGTGAATTTTCTACATTTAGGTCGTTCTGGCCATTTGTGCGTGTTTGGAGTTAGGTCGCTCGCGAGATAACGCCTTAGGTCGCTCGCGAGCTAACGCCTTAGGTTGCTCGCGAGCTAACGCCTTAGTTTGCATGTTTGTGCAATGATTACACCAACCTGGGTGGGAAGCCATTTAAAGGTTTTGAAACTATCATCGAGGTCCAGGCTTGGTTGAGGACCTGCGATCGAATCTTCATTCGCATGAATCTCGTCGATCTTCACCGTATTCAGGTGGCTTCCAGTATGCTCCAAGAGAGAGCATTGGACTGGTATGAACTTCTTATTTCTGAAGTCAACGAAGAGGACTTACCTGGGAGCAATTCCGGACACGCTTCGAGTTAAAATTTGTACCAGAAGCAGAGAAGGTAACTCTGGCTCGACGCTTTATAGACCTTGTTCAAGGTGAGTCCTCTGTAACTTATTACATCGCAGCCTTTGAGTCGCTTTCCAAATATGGTGTTGAATACATCAGCACCCCATTGAAGAAGAAGCAGAGGTTCGTTTATGGCTTAAACAAAAGCCTCAAGAAGCCATTACTTCTAAATTTAGAAGTTCCTTTCGACCAACTTATAGATACCGCTCTTCGTTTGGAAGATGCTGATAAAGAAAGTGATGTTGAAGTAGTAGCTTCCAAACCCAACTTCAATAACAAAAAGAGGCCCAGTAAATTCAAAGGCCCTTATCCAACAAAAAAGGTAAGCATGCAACCCCTGCGGCAAAGTCTCCTTCTCCTAGTGGTGCGAGATGCTTCAACTATGGATCTGGGGATCATTTTGCGAATAAGTGCTCTAAGCCCAAATCTTGTCGCTATTGTAAGAGCCCGGATAATTAGATACATCAATGCCTCAAACGTGAAGGCAAGAAGGAGGGAAAGTTAAACGTGGCTCAAGTCTCTGGCAACACATCTCGTGGTCAAGGTATTTCTCATTCCATTCTTGATGGTATTATTTTATTTCATGATCAACCTATTAGAGTTCTCTTTGATACGGGTGCATCCCATTCTTTTATATCAAAGGAACTTGTCGACACTTTCTCTTTAAATGTTGATGCTTTAATGACTTCCTTGAGAATTGCGAATCCTGTTGGTGGATCCGCAACTCTTAGTTTGCTTTGTAAAAATGTGGAGATTATTTTATGTGATTTTCCATTCCTATCCGATTTGCATGTTATGCGTTATCTAGGCTTTGGAATGATTTTGGGAATGGATTGGCTTAATAGTTATGAAGCTCATATCATATGTCTTGAGCGGACTATTTATCTCCGACATCCGCAATCTGTAAATCGGATTTCTATTATTCTTAAAGATTCGGATTCTGCGTTGACTGCATCTTTATATTCTTTAAAGCCTCATGATAATGATGATGATGATGAGGAAGATGTCATTTCTCGAATTCACGTCGTTTGTGAATTTTCCGACATATTTGAGCTCGTTTTAGGTTTACCACCTAAACGAGCAATTGAGTTCAGAATTAATCTTACCCTTGAAACTCAACCTATTACTCATCCTCCTTATCGCATGTCTAATAAGCAAAATGAGGAGATGCGCAAACAATTATCTGAATTGGAGACGAAGCAATTTATTCGCTCTAGCTCCTCTCCTTGGGGAGCTTCGGCTATTTTCGTGAAGAAATCCGACGGTACGCTTAGGCTTTGCGTTGACTATCGCAAGCTTAACGATCTGACTATTAAAAATAAATATCCTTTACCTCGGATTGACGATCTATTTGATCAGCTTAGCGGAGCTCGGGTCTTTTCACAGTTGGACTTGGCTACCGGTTTTCATCAGCTTCGTATTGCTGAGGATAATATTCCTTTGACATCATTCCGTACTCGATATGGATCTTATGAATGGCTTGTTATGCCATTTGGGTTAACGAATGCTCCAGCTTATTTCATTGACCTCATGGATCGAGTTTTCAAAGATTTCCTCAATCGGTTTGTTCTCATATTCATTGATGATATTCTTGTGTATTCAAAAACCGAGGAGGAACATGAGAAACATCTTCGGATTGTATTGGAAACTCTTAGGAGTAATCAGTTAAAGGCAAAATTTTCCATATGCCACTTTTGGCAATCTCGTGTGAAGTTTCTCGGTTATATTATTTTCGAATCCGGAATTTCCACGGATCCTTCAAAGATTGAAGCGATTCAAGATTGGAAGAGACCGGAGAGGGTGACAGAGATTCGTAGTTTTATCGGATTGGCGGGTTATTACCGTCGTTTCATTAAAGACTTTTCTAAGATTGTCGTGCCTCTTACTGGCTTGACTAAGAAGGGAGTTAAATACATTTGGTCTGACAAATGTGAAGCCTCTTTTCAGAAATTGAAAGAACTCCTTTATGATGCTCCTATTCTTGTTATTCCCGAAGGGAATCAAGATTTTGTTGTTTATACTGATGCTAGTCACGTTGGTTTGGGTGCCGTTCTTATGCAGAAAGAACGTGTTATTGCTTATGCTTCTAGGCAATTGAAGCCGGCCGAGACTAGATGTGCCACACATGATTTAGAACTCGCGGCTATTGTTTTCGCCCTTCGAATTTGGCGTCATTATCTATTAGGAGAGAAAATTATTCTTTACACGGATCATAAGTCTTTGAAATATTTATTTTCTCAAAAGGAACTTAATTTGCGTCAACAGCGTTGGCTCGAGTTCCTTGCACCTTATGATCTTGATATTCTTTATACCCTCGGTAAGGGTAATCGTGTCGCCGATGCTCTTTGCCGTAAACAACAAGCTGTTGTTTCTATGATGATATCCGAATGGAACGATCTCGAGATTATATCCACTTGTGAGATTCGGGAGCGCGTATCCGATTTATGCTTATCACTTGTTTTATGTAGCCTTGAGGCTTATCCTTCTCTTTTAGACCGCATTCTTGAAGCTCAAGGGCTAGATCCTGGATTGGCTCATCTTGGCCAAAATGTTAAGGATAAAATTGATATTTAAGGTTTGAAAGACTTTGATATTGATTCTCGTGGCGGCATTCGAAAATTTGGTAGACTTATCGTACAAAATATTGGTGATCTTCGTAAAGATATTTTAGAAGATTTCCATCGTTCTAAATTCACCATTCATCCCGGTAGTAGTAAAATGTACGCTGATATGAAGCGACTTTATTATTGGGAGGGAATGAAACCTGATATTGCTAACTTTATTAAGTGTTGCACGACTTGCCAACTTGTCAAGGCCGAACATCAAAGGCATGGTGGGTTATTGCAACCTTTAGAAATTCCAATTTGGAAGTGGGACCAAATTTCCATGGATTTTATAGATGGCCTTCCCCGTTCTCGTTCGGGTCATGATAGCTTATGTGTGATCGTTGATAGACTTACTAAATCCACCCATTTTATTCCCGTTCGGTCTAACCGAACCGTTCCTCTTTTGGCCAACCTCTTTATCAAAGAAATTGTTAAATTGCATGGAGTTTCTACTTCTATTGTTAGCGATCGAGATCCATTATTTACTAGTGGATTTTGGAAGAGTCTTCAAAAAGCTTTAGGAACGAAGCTTAATTTTAGCACTGCTTATCACCTCCAGTCCGATGGACAAACCGATCGTGTGAATCAAACTCTTGAAGATCTTCTTCGTGCTTGTGTGCTCGATTTTGGTGGAACTTGGAAAGATCATATTTCACTTGTTGAATTTTCCTATAATAATAGCTTCCAATCTAGTATTGGTATGACACCTTTCGAGGCACTCTATGGAAGGCCATGCCGATCTCCTTCTGGTTGGCTTGAGGTCGGTGAGAAGCTGGTTTTAGGACCAGACTTTATTCGTGATTCCACAGAGAAGATTGAACTTATTCGACATAGGATGAAAGAAGCCCAGAGTAGACAAAAATCCTATGCCGATAATCGAAGAAGGAAGTTAGAATTTTTTGTGGGAGATTCTGTTTTTATTCGTGTTTCACCTATGAAAGGTGTTGTACGTTTCAGTCGATCGGGAAAGTTAGCACCCCGATATATTGGGCCATTTCCTATCACTGAACGTATTGGTTCTATGGCTTATCACTTTACATTACCGGCTCAGTTTTCTGCTATGCATGACGTGTTTCATGTTTCTCAATTACGGAAATGCCTACGAGATTCCGATTCTATTCTTGAGTCTGGTGTTGTGGAAGAAATTGAAGTTTCTCCAAATTTAACTTACGAGCAGCATCCTATTCGAATTATTGCTTCGGAGGTCAAACGACTTCGAAATAAAGAAGTTCCGCTTGTGAAGGTTCAATGGTCCTCAAATCCTAAGGATTGCTCTTGGAAATCCAGAGAATTCATCGAGTGAACACATCCGGACTTACTTACTCCTGCTCTTTGAGGCGAACTTCCTATTTCAAATTTCTTTTGTGTTAATATGCTTTTATGGTTGTTACTTTTTATTTCCATCTTATATATTGCGAGGACGCAATTTCTTTAAGGAGGGGAGTCTGTAACAACCCACATATTTATCGATTTTATATTTAAATATTTTGTCATTAATCGGATATTGGTGCGAAAAGCTACTTTTTGCAAACTGTTAAATTAGGACTCGAGACCACTTCCATTGAGTTCGAAATGCCGTTTACAACTTTTTTAAGTATAAACATTGATAGGTTTGGAGTTAGTGGAATTTCACTTACTTTTCCCGCTTTGGACTTTGGGTTAGATTAGCCATTATAACTCAAACCCACTTCTCTCCTTCTCTCACTCTTCATAAATTCCTACCAAACACAAACTTTAACATTAATGGTGAGTGGAAAGGGAAATTAGAAACTCCAAGCCTAGGTTTCAACTCCAACTCCATCATTCAACTCCAAATTCAGGAAAAAGCATTGGATTCAAGCTTGTGGTTGCTTCTCCATTCACCTTCAAGCTTTACCTCCATAATTTGGTTAAAAGATGAGATTTTTATCTCACATTCTTGCCTATAACTATCAGGGATGTTTGGGAATGATTTCCTATCACTTTAGCATGTACATTTGCATTTGGTTTGGATTGGATTGGCAAAAAAACTCCAATTTTAGCGTTTTGGTGAATTTTCTGCATTTAGGTCATTCTGGCCATTTGTGCATGTTCGGAGTTAGGTCGCTCGCGAGCTAACGCCTTAGGTCGCTCGCGTGTTAACGCCTTAGGTCACATGGCTCGTTTAACATTAAGTCGCTTTGGCCACTAGGTCGCTTTGCCTTTCTCCATTAGGTCGTTACCATGTAGGTCGCGACATATGTTAACTCGTTTGGGCTTTAGGTCCTTGGCCTTCGTTCCTTTTTAGGTCGTAAGCCCTTAGGTCATTTCCCCCTTACTCCACTAGGCCGCATGCCCCGTTTAGGTCGCTTGACCTTGTTCTCCTTTAGGTCGCTCGGCCTCCATGTGGTTAGGTCGTTGACCCCTTTAGGTCGTAGGACCATGACTCCAGTTAGGTCGTTCGCCCCTTTGCTCCGTTAGGTCGTGACCAAGTTAGGTCGTTGACCACATTAGGTCGCGTACTTAGGTCGCGAACACCCCCTAAGTCGTAACCACTAGGTCGTTTGACATGTTTCCTCACTTAGGTCGTGAGCAGTTAGGTCGTTGGACCTTGTTTGAGACTTTAGCTCGCTTACCTCTGTTAACTCGCGAACACCTCTAGGTCGCAACCACTAGGTCGCTTGACCCCTTAGACCCCTAGGTCGCAACCATTAGGTCGCTCGATCCTATCCTCCCTTAGGTCTTCACTAGGTCGTACCGTTTTGGACGGGGCGCTGCCCCCTGAACCCCCGCGACCTGACAGGGCAGGTCAAACCCCGTAGCGGGGGCGTTGCCCCCGCACCCCACCTTGGGGGGTTGCCACCCCCCTGGACCCCCCCTCCGTAGGGGATCTTATCTGAAAAACATTCAACAGAACTTGCTTTGTTGAGATGCTGAGTTGACCATTCTTCGAGACAAACTATCTTTGGCTTCTCGGTCGATTTTATGGTATCACGGCCTTGCTAGGCGGGATAACAACTTTAGAAATATGAAGGTTTCAATACTAGTAGTAAATATCAAAACTCTTTCAACAAAATGATTTCAACTCTATTTTCAATAACAAAGCTCTTTTCTTAAACCATTTTCCAATCTACTAGATATACAAACCTTTACCTCACTCGGATGAGAAATCTAATTAAACGGCTTAGTAAAACAAGTGGTATGAAACGCTTGCGTTCACTTCGTCGGTTAATTCTTGGACTTTTTCTATTGAACCTCTTGTGACAATTTTCTAGTGAAGATTTACAGTTTGTTCGTAAATATTTAAGTTAAGCAAGTGGTTATGGGACACGAAGATAAACTTTTATATTTACTAGCTTAGTGTAATTGACGCTTCTCGTTGATCATGACGATCATTTTATGATTTAGACTAGCAATTGTGCGATGTCTCTTTGTTTGCAAGGTTAGACTAGACCTCATGGGTGTGATTCCGACTCACACATATCTCTTTGTCCGCAAGGTTAGTCTAGACACCATTTGTATGATTCCACTCACACATACCTTTTTGTTGCGAGGTTAGGCTAGACGCCATTTGTGTGATTCCACTCACACATACCTTTTTGCTTTTTGGTTAGCCTAGACCTCATTTGGGTGATTCCGACTCACCCATATGGGGTATCTCCCCATGGTGTTCGGACCGTCATGTGATAGGCCTCTTTCCCTTTTTCTGTGATTTCTGGATTTCTTGTGTTGATTTTTGGAATTTATGTCACTGACTTGTTATGAGTACAAGTTTAGGGTATGATGCCCTCTTTAGATTTTTGAGAAGATTCTTGTGATATCGATATATCTCTTATTGATTGATCTTCTGTTGATCATCATTTGCATACTTATAGTAGTATGTCAGTTTGGATATTTTATGTTTATGCCATATCTTTTATTTTATACCATGTCATCTGATATTTATAGCTAGACTGATCCGTTTATTATTTTCTTAAATAATACTCGGGTCAGACCGAGATGTTACAGGTGCTTCTGCTTAACTTCTTCCCAGGATTTGCTACTCTGACTTGTGGCTAACTATTTAGATTAGCAGTTTTTGTTGTATACATTTGAGATATAGACTCATAGTTGTTTTCTTTTGTATAGCACGTGTTGCTATTCTTTTGTATTATTGTGGATCTTTTTGACCACTACTCTGATGTACACTTTCATGTGTAAGTTATATATTCATATCTTCTTCCGCCTTTGTTGATATGGATGTCTGTGACTGATTTGTGTTATGCTTATTTCTATGTTTGTTTCCGAAGATTATTTATAGCCACCGTATGATAAGCAATCACATGGATGGTCGCTCCTCAACAGCCTTATTCTCCGTGCTAGTTGACAGCACTACACCTTAGTGTTCTTAGCTAGCGTGGGTATAGAGGTGGGGCGTCACAGCATCGGTAACGTGATTGCCACTTCCGAGAGTATAGAGAATACCAAGATCATAAGATGCAAGGAATTCGAGCCAACATTGTTGACGCAAATTAAGTTCCTTTTGAAGAAATAAATACTTCAAAGATTTATGATCAGTGTAGAGTAAAAATTTCTCTCCCAAAAGATAATGTAAACAATAGCCGTGAGCTCTAAATCATGAGTGCATATCTAATCTCGGCAGGCATTAATTGTATAGAAGCATAAGCGATAATACGTTCCTTTTTTGCATGAGAACGGCTCGCAACCCAAAACGACTAGCATCAGTATAAATAATAAAGTCTTGGTTCACTTCGGGAATCACAAGAATAGGAGCATCAAAAATGAGTTCTTTTAAATGATCCTCCTTCTCGAATAGCTAAGATATTTAAAATTATAATGAACTTTATGTAATCATCTTTTAGAAAAATTTACTTTACACAAGTCAATTTATTGTGTCTGAATGTCTCATCATAGAGTTTAGAAGATTCCTATCGATAACATTGATCAAGCGCATCGATCGGAATTCTTAAACCACTCAATGGGCAAAACAAGACAAATTCATCTTCTATATGATAAACATGTCTCTTAGAATTTTTACAAATATTTTTTGCTCGTTTTAAGAACGAAATCCAGTTATACTTATAAATATCTTATCAAAAAGATTTGCAAATTTAAAAATTTTGTTTTCATCCATAATTAATGAATACAAGGATGGTCTCATCGAGATATTCATAGAATACTCAATTTATAAGATAGATGAAATAAGCTGGATAAACCAAATGACATCACGAGTCACTCATAAGAATCATAACGAGTGCAGAATGTGGTAAGTTGAATGCTACCCTCCATAACTCGTAGCTGAAGAAAACCGGTGGTAAGGTCGAGCTGAAAGGGCCTTAGCACCACTCAATAGATTGCTTAGGTGGTAATCCTAAGACAAGCTCAAAGATATCAAGAAATTCTCAAACTACTTGGATGAGGGAAATAACATCTTCCTCAACATATGGGTTTAAAGAATAAAATGATACCACCAAATTGGAATCGAAATTATTGAGAAAATGATTCTGCTTAACAAATTGAGGATGTCGAAGATGGATAGTACTTGCGGGATATAGGATATGGGCTTCATAACACTTAACCCAATCCATTCGCAAAATCATTCCGAAGCCTAAGTAACACATAACATGCAAATCGACTTGGAAAGCATAATCAGATAAAATAATCTCGACATCTTTACAAAATAAACTGAGTGTTGCAGATCCACCAACCTATTCGCAATTCTCAATGAAGTCATCAAGACCATAACATTTAAAGACAAAGTATCAACAAGTTCTTTTGGTATAAAAGAGTGGGATGCACCCGTGTCAAAAAGAACTCGAATATGATGATCACGAAACATAATAATTCCATCAAGGGTAGAATGAAAAATACCTTGACCAAGAGAAGAGTTACTAGGCGCTTGCACAACATTTAGTTTTCCCTTCTTCTTGCTTGGAAGTTTGGGACATGAAGATAAAAGATGACCCAAACCTTTGCAATAGCGACAAGTAAGGGGCTTCGGACACTTATTTGCATAGTGGTCTTTAGAACTACAATTGTAGTATTCTCCACGATTAGGGATTGAAGTCTTTGCTACCGAAGTTGCTTGCTTCACTTTTTTGTTGGGATTAGGGCTTTTGAACTTCATATGCCTCTTCTTGTTGTTATTGAGGCTCTTTTTGGAACCTCCAACATCACTGTCACTTCCTTTATCGACATCTTCAAGTCGAAGAGTGATATCTACAAGCTGATCGAAAGGCACTTCTAGTTTTAGAGGAAAAACCTTTTTGGGGTTCTCACTCAAAGCATATATAAAGCTTTAATTCTTTATAAGATCCAAAAGTTGTTGGGCAGACATGAATTCGCCATCCAGAGGTAGAATACTGGATTGACCAGCACTAGGACTGCCAAGTCTAACCATCTCTTCTTCTTTAAGAAAGAAAGAAAGAACGAAGAGGAAAAAGGTTATTCTCGGAATGAATTTCAGACAAACTTTATTGATAAAACAAGGCATCATAAAAGAAAATAGGATGAATGGGTCCTAAGACACGAATTAAATCCTAAGGCACAATTCCTAAGAGAGACTTAGGAAAATGATCCTTGCTAGATTATTCTATATTGTTTCGAAGTTTGGTTCTGATAACATGCAATGACACCCCAGCTCTATACTCACACTAGACGAGGACATTACGGAGTAATGTTGTCAATGAGCATGAAGAATAAGGCTATTGACGAGCGACCATCCGTGTAATTGCTTTGTGCAAGCACCGATATGTCAGATAGTATTACATGCATTTCGTTTCAAGAGGAAATCTAACACATCAATTACAAACTCAAAATTACTACATGGTAGCTATGTGATCTTCGGAAATAAATATAAAATAAGCATAACATAAATCAGTGAACAATATTCATATTACGAAGGCGGAAACGGATATGAATATAACACATAAAAGTGTACACCAAAGTAGTGGTCATACAAGATCCACCACACCACAAAAGAATAGGTACAAGAGCTAGACAAAAGAATACTTATACATCAAGGAGTCTCTATCTCGAATATATAAAAGCAAAAAAAAAAAACTACTAAGTTAAGTAGTTAGCCAAAAGTCAGATGACAGACCCTGATAAGAAGTCAAGCAGAAGTACCTGAAATATCTCGGCCCGACCCGAGTATTATTTAAGAAGAAAATAATAAACGGATCAGTCTAGCTATAAATATCATATAAAATGAGATAGGATAAGAGCAATGACAAAAATGTATGATATCAATAATGCCATACTACAATAAGTATACATTAAATAACAATAAAAATCATACAGTATCATAAATTTTCTCAATCACCAAAAAGAATGTCATATTCTTTATTTTGTTCACCAAAACACAAATATTGACAAAACATATCAATGCCAATTGCAAAAATTGGTGAAATACAAATTCCAGAAACCATCAATTAGAAATTCAAAAATCACAAAGGGGAGGCCTATCACAAACTGTAGCATGAAAACTGTAACGACCCGCCTTTTTGGACAGTTTAAACCGACGATCAAATACACATGTCGATTCCAAACCATTAAAAGGGCAGATAGTTATTGGGGTAAATAAGAAAAGAAAAGGAAGGGAAATAAAGGAAATGAACAACACAGAATCTCACAGCGGAAGGCTAAAGTATAATAATAAAATAACAGTTCATGAAGCTGTTAATTAAATGAATACATTTGAAATGAATACATTTGATTATTCTTATACAACATTTATCAGAGTTACATACACAACAAATATCATACAACAATGCAGCGGAATGGAATGAATATAATAATAGTAGATAATATACCAAATCTTCGTCTCCGTCCTCCAAGGAAATGATCTTCAACCTAAACTGAAAACTCAGGACTGACCCGAGCGTAATGAAAAGACAAAACACTCGAGTCAGGACTAAAATATCCTTATGAAAGTTAAATCAATCGTAAATAAATATGAGTGTAACGGCGTCAGAGATGTTTACGGGGTTTGACATCTCATATCCAGTGTCAACGTGCGTGCAATAACTCAAGAGATGTTACGGGATTTTCCATCTCTCAAGGATCCGTGAAACTATCTACTATGTAGTAATATACGCTAAGTAGATAATGTCTATCAGTAATATAAAGTATCAAAATAGCGTTAAGGCGTTACCATAATCCCCCTTAACACATTTTATATTCCCAAAAGCATATACAAGACCGTAGTTTCCCCAAAACCGGAAGTCACCAGAGGGCAATCCATATACTCAAGGTACAAATCAAAACGTAGTGGTCGCGAATAGGATAATCAGTATGACAAGGTACATGAGGCGATACCAACTAGGATACTAGTAGTTGCGTGATCCGGACTGATGTTGAGCATAGCCAGCAGCTACCCCAACACCGCGAAACAACACTCCCAAATCAAGGGGTGCACCCAAATCGCATCACAAATGTAATAGATATGGTATCGAAGAAGTGTGTCCGCTAGAGGTTGCGAACCTCAATGGCCCGGCGCGGCTCCTGTTTTAGTCATGTCAGGGGTCATCCAATAATCGTTCTCTTTCTTCAGACAACGCGTTCACCAAACCATCCACTTCATTCTGGATCATCACCCCTTTGCTACCTACTAAAATGCTCAATAACTAAGTTAGAACCATGCATATAAAGATAGATCGTTATACTTAGCCTACACAACATATATATAACATATTTAGCTTCAAAACTGAGATTTCAATTTCTGGACAGCAAACAAATCTTAGATTTAGGTCACCTAAACGGTAAAATTTGACAATATAATCTAAACAAAAGTTGTTGCATTCATTTCAGGCTTTCCGGAATGTCCAAAATCATCGAATTCGGATCATCCGTTCAAAAGTTATGGCCGTTTTACTTAGGGGATACGCTTCAGCCTGGGCAGTGTTTGCGCAGGTCAGCGACGTTCACCCACGTTTTCGACCTTATAAACGATATCAAAAAAAAAACACTTAAAACAAAAGTTTTAGCTTAAGTTCTTAGCTTTCCAGAAAGTGCAAGATCATCAAAATCCAATAAACCAGTCAAAAGATATGGCGAAAATACTAAGGATGTATACTACTGATTTTACTTATTTTTACACAGAACAGCGAGTAACATTCAAGTTTTTAACCAAGCAGACGAAGGAATTTTCTCAAGTTATCTAAACAAAAGTTGTGCTATAGTTACTAAGCTTTTCGAAAAGTCCAAGATCGTCGAATTCCGTTCAGCCATTTAAAAGTTATGGTTGTTTTCGTTTCAGCATATATTGGACAAATTTGGATTTTCCCAAAATTTGCTTTTATTATTTCAAAGTGCAAACCATCAAAACTTCAAATTTTCTAAAAAAAACAATCATAAACACAAATTCATTTATTTTCTTATTCATCCATGCAATAGGTTTACATTCAATTTGTTTCCGATTTATTCAAGTTTGTTTCATTCACATTTTTAATTCAAGTCAATTTGCTCCCAATTTGAATTTAATTTTTTAAAATTTTATTCCGTTTATTCAATTCCATTAACACTAATGAATTCTACTTAATCAATTATCATCCATCTAACAACCAATGCATATCAAACATTAACATCCATCCAAAATCTACACTAAATCAATTATACATTTCCAAGTCAATTTTAATTTCATACACTTCCAAGTTTATTGACATTTAGTTATATTCAAATTTAATTAGTTTCCATTTACCAATTTTATATTTCATTAAGTTTAAATTTTATTCATTCACTTATACATGTATCATTCATTTTACAGCTTAAATTTCTTTTATATTTACAACTATCAATAGATCTTTACATTTTATTTTTCACTCTCACACTGGTATATTATTACTCTACTTATCCTTATTAGCATTTTAAACCCTTTAAGTATTTGGTAAGTTATAGTTATGCAAATAGAATGTAGTTAAACAACATACAACTTCTTTTCATTTAAAGTTGAATTTTCAATTTATCAATTCTTAAGTCATTACTTAAATTTCACTATAATTTAATTTCACATTTACATTCACATATAGTATTTTCATTTTATATTAACATAATTGTGAATCACCTTTAAATGTTAATTTAAATTCCAATTATTTACTAACAATTTTATTTATATTTGCAACCATTAATTAAATGCATATTTCATTATTCAAACCTATACTTGTATATTATCCAATTAACAATTCATATAACATTTTTGAACTTCTTAAATATTTTGGTAAGTTATATCTATGCTATAGAATGAAATTTAATACTACGCGAGTTTTACAGTTTCAATTTTATTTTAAGTTCATAATTTCCTAATTCTAAGGATTTCTACTTCAATTGATATTTTCACTTAGCTCTTAGGTTCATTTCTCATTTCACAATTCAGAAGTTCCTTAATGATTCAAGTCTAAATTCATTTCAATCAAAAAAAAATCATTAATTATTAAAGAACTTAAGAATTCCAATCCCGGTTTCATTTCAAATCAAGGTTTGAAATAATATATACTTATATAATTTATATATCAAATCATACTATAGAGAATGCAAAACAAAATAAAATTTGAGTCAAAACAAGGTTTAGACAAGCTATTAAGTGGTCTCCCCCACTCGGACTCTAGAAAATAAACGCCAATGATGCGTGCACACATCATCGAAATCATTTTCTAGCGTCAAGAGAAGGGAATATAACACTTATCATAAAAAAAATCCTTCGAAAACAATTTCAACTCAATTATACTATCATATAATGCTCATATTATATTTTTCAAATTCTTGTAAGTCAATCTCAAACACCGGAATTTAAATTCCCAAATCCAAGTTAAAATTCATTTATGTTCATTATCAATTGTGTTTACAAGATTTCATTTTTCTAAATCCATTGTTATTTAATCAATTGTTGTAAATATTGACTGATCAAACAATAACGATAATAATCTAATATTATCATCTCCTAACAATCAATTCAATCAAAATGAATAAATATTCAAATAATTCTTTTATATGAAATATATTCCAAAATGATATTGTGTTGGTTTGTCCTATTCGAGTGTTTAGAAATTCCTATCGACGCCTTGGCGTCCCAAGTATCGACCAGAATTCATAAATACTCAACGGAACAAATTAACACAATATAAAACCATTTTATATCAAATAACAAGTACGATCTCTCATATACACTCAACTCATTCATATAGTTTACCTCTATTTCAATGAGTTATTCCCCACTAGAGCCAAGGTTTATCGCTAAACCAAAGCTCTGATACCAACTGTAACGACCCGCCTTTTTGGACAGTTTAAACCGACGATCAAATACACATGTCGATTCCAAACCATTAAAAGGGCAGATAGTTATTGGGGTAAATAAGAAAAGAAAAGGAAGGGAAATAAAGGAAATGAACAACACAGAATCTCACAGCGGAAGGCTAAAGTATAATAATAAAATAACAGTTCATGAAGCTGTTAATTAAATGAATACATTTGAAATGAATACATTTGATTATTCTTATACAACATTTATCAGAGTTACATACACAACAAATATCATACAACAATGCAGCGGAATGGAATGAATATAATAATAGTAGATAATATACCAAATCTTCGTCTCCGTCCTCCAAGGAAATGATCTTCAACCTAAACTGAAAACTCAGGACTGACCCGAGCGTAATGAAAAGACAAAACACTCGAGTCAGGACTAAAATATCCTTATGAAAGTTAAATCAATCATAAATAAATATGAGTGTAACGGCGTCAGAGATGTTTACGGGGTTTGACATCTCATATCCAGTGTCAACGTGCGTGCAATAACTCAAGAGATGTTACGGGATTTTCCATCTCTCAAGGATCCGTGAAACTATCTACTATGTAGTAATATACGCTAAGTAGATAATGTCTATCAGTAATATAAAGTATCAAAATAGCGTTAAGGCGTTACCATAATCCCCCTTAACACATTTTATATTCCCAAAAGCATATACAAGACCGTAGTTTCCCCAAAACCGGAAGTCACCAGAGGGCAATCCATATACTCAAGGTACAAATCAAAACGTAGTGGTCGCGAATAGGATAATCAGTATGACAAGGTACATGAGGCGATACCAACTAGGATACTAGTAGTTGCGTGATCCGGACTGATGTTGAGCATAGCCAGCAGCTACCCCAACACCGCGAAACAACACTCCCAAATCAAGGGGTGCACCCAAATCGCATCACAAATGTAATAGATATGGTATCGAAGAAGTGTGTCCGCTAGAGGTTGCGAACCTCAATGGCCCGGCGCGGCTCCTGTTTTAGTCATGTCAGGGGTCATCCAATAATCGTTCTCTTTCTTCAGTCAACGCGTTCACCAAACCATCCACTTCATTCTGGATCATCACTCCGCGTATAATAGTTATTAAAGTGGTTTTCGGTATCGACAGAGAGTATGTCCATATCCGATCCCGGTCTCTTTAATAACTACGTATTATTACACCTTTGGCTCTTTATATTTCAAATCGATTCATAATTGATATCAAAATATCATATTCGCTTCAAAAATCAAATCCATTCAAATATCATCGTATCTTTCAAAATATCAGATTTCATATTTAAATTCAAGATTTAAATATAAACATTTCACCTTATTGACCAGCTTAGGATTTTAGAAAAATAGTTTTAAGTAATTTAAAAGTAGTTTTAAATAATTAAAATAGTTAAAAACACTTAAAATCTTTAAAATGGATTTAAAATAGAGAAATTAGTTTAAAATAATTTAAATTGGGTTAAGTAGATTTAAAATAGATTAAAATAGTTTAAGTATTCAAAATGGTTTATATAACAGAGTAATTTGGAAAACAAATTAAAACAGCTTCAAAATCAATCCATTTCAATTATAACTTCCCAATTCAAATCAATTTCAATTTCCATTCTACCGATTCAATTTCGATTTCAATTCAAAACAATGTCAACTTTTACTTCAAATCAATTCAATTCTACATTCACCTTTAATTAATTCAATTTCAATTTATATCGATTTGGAGCTTGATTTCTCAAAATATCAATTTATAACACTTAACAAAATTTCCAACAATATTCAAGTTTAAATCCAAATTCCAAATATGATTCAATTCCAAACTCGATTTCAAAATATCATTTTCATATCACTTTTACTTAGTAATATTCAAAGCTCGAAATAATGTTCAATCTTTAAAATAAATAGATTTTCGAAATTCAATCATATCCAAATTTTAAATTTTAAAGTCACAACTTAAATTATTTACCAATTTCTTTTAACCAAGATTTATTTCAACATTCCAACTCAATTTTTTCGACAAATTCGATTTCTATAAATTGATTTCTATTTATAACTTTTAAATCAAAACATTTAAATAAATTTTTAAATCGACGATTTCAAAAATTATTTATTTAGCCAATTCGGTGTCCGTATATAATTTTCTATCCTATGGCCAAGTAGTTATTTATTTCAATTAAATGTCAAGGATGAGTATATATTACTTAAATTAAATCACAGTATCATATGTATGCATAACAGGATATATATAAGCAATAAACATCCAACATTTAAATATCAAACAATAACATCCATCGAAATAAATCATCCAATAGACAATACAATCCATGGCAATTTCATAGTTATCAAGGTCAGGTAATTTAATCGCCATTCAAATTTCATTTTCAATTTAAGTGTCAATTTAATTTTTCAACGGTTAATTCAAATAACAAGCTATACGACAATTAAATTCATATCAAACAACGACAAATAACATTCATATCACTTCATAATGTCAATTTAACTAGCATAAAGATATTTAGTACGTTGTGAGCGTTATAAAACACTCATCTTGATTTCAATGTAGTTACAGCGTTTTATTTCGAATAGAATTAAACGAGCGTTTAATTTTACCCGAAATTTTTACTAGCTCCAAACGACTTCAATCCAATTCCATAGCGTAGTGCTCGTCGGTACGATTCCAACGCAAAAAGTTTCGTGCATTTTCGACCTCGTATGAAAAAGTTATGCTATTTTAAAGTTTATACGAATTTAAATATACAATTTCAGCTTTTATTTTAAATATCAAACCCTCAACTGCATCCTGGCCATCGATTTCTGCATCTTCAGATCTGAGCCGTTGCTGCATCTTCTTCCTCTTCATGTCGAATGCCCAGGTTTGAACGTAAGAAACAAACCCATCAGCCGCCATCTTCATCGATTTTTCACGACCAAACCGAGCAACTTGAAGACGATCAGGTTACACCACTTCGAAGCAACCGCCTTACTCCACCTTCACCATCAATAGCCTGAAGCTCGGCCACCCCCTCTGCCTCGAATTGCGTGAAAAACGCAGCAGGTCCAATCTCGATTTGCCGTCGATCCGTGGCTCCGTTTCCGATCTCCACCGTTGGATAGCTAGATCTTGATGTCCTCTACAACTTTGCAGTTGAGAGTTTTTGCTAATTGTTGATGGATTGAGAGGAAAATGAGGAAGAAGTTTCGAATTTTCGTGGCCATTGATTCAGTAAATGGCGGCTAGGGCTTAAGTAAATTAGGGTTTGCAAAGTGTAAGGGTGAAGGTCCTTTTATAGAAATTTTTTCCAATTTACTATTCATCGAAAATTTCCGAACTCCAAACGAAGCGTGCCGACTGGCGTTTCTAGGGTTTACCCCGCGTTCCGGACACAATGGAATAGGTTTCGGAGGCTAATTCGATCATATGCGCGAGTTACGACAATAAACGATCAAATTTAAATTAAACCGATTCAACTAATTTCTATGCGTTTTGGCTTGCCCCGGACAAACGGTAAATCCGATTGACACGAAATTTGAAATCTTACAATAATATCACATTACGGATCCGATGAAACTAGTTTCATCGAAATCCAAGACCGTTTGAAAAATGACTATTTTAACTCGCCAAATTAATATTAAAACAATGTCAACGCGTTTCGAGCTGCCACGGTCAAACGACAACTCCGATTGCTACGAAAATTGAAATCCGATAATAACTAACTATTACGGATCCAATGGAATTAGTTTCGTCCAATTCTGAGACTGTTCAAAAATTGGCTATTTTCCAGTCGAAAATTAAATATTAAAATATTCAATTTTCACAAATAAATTTTAAATTCAGTTTTAAAAGTTCTATAACATCACTATAACTTCAATATGATAAAATAAAATTTTACAAATTATTTTTAATCATATTAAACCCGTTATTTAATTTATCCAATAAATTCCAAATATTTAATTTAGACAATTTCGCTTATCCAATAATTCATTATCTTTTGAAATATTGAAATTGAACTTATAAGATTCAACTTTTAAAACCATTTCAAAATTTAGAACACTATTTTCATTTTACAGTTATTCAATTATTCAATAAGTTTTAAATATTTAATTTAAACAATTTTACGTGTTCAATATTCAATATTTGATTTCAAATAGATTTTACTCATCAATCAACTACTCTCTTATACCAAATGAATTCAACATTTATCACCCTATTCGACTATCGATTGCAAAAGAATTTACGAAGTCGCATTTATTTTTCATTACTTGGATAATTATTATTGCAATTCCTTTCAGTTATTATTATACCAAACGAATCACAAATTTTTTTCTAACACTAAATCACGAAATCTTATTAAATTAGCTATTTTAATTATCGAAAATTTACGGGTCGTTACACTCTCCCCCACTCAAAACTTTTTGTCCCCGAAAAGGAAAAAGAAGGGAAAAGAAACTAAGTATAGAATTCAACATCAGAAATATTTCATCAAAGTTACCAACTTATAAAACAATGAAATTCCATTTATAAAGTCATAACTACGATTCCACGATGTTACTCCGAACGGCTTTCTAAATTTAAAAGTTAGTTATCAAAACAAGTTATAAAATGCTAAAACTTGAAATTTTTTCTAACATTTGGATTTACGGAAAATTTCGGCAGAGTCTCCTTTGCGCGGCTCGATCGAAAAAAATATAATAGCATATATATCACAAATATACATCTCATCTCAATGATGAGGCATCCCATATGTGGGGAAACAACATATAAATATCACCAATATCATATAAAACCGTAAGCGTACCTTTTATTTAGCATTTATTAGCATTTTACTTACATTATGCGTTTAGCGTAGAAGCGAGCTCCACAACGAAGCGCAACCCCTTTGCTACCTACTAAAATGCTCAATAACTAAGTTAGAACCATGCATATAAAGATAGATCGTTATACTTAGCCTACACAACATATATATAACATATTTAGCTTCAAAACTGAGATTTCAATTTCTGGACAGCAAACAAATCTTAGATTTAGGTCACCTAAACGGTAAAATTTGACAATAGAATCTAAACAAAAGTTGTTGCATTCATTTCAGGCTTTCCGGAATGTCCAAAATCATCGAATTCGGATCATCCGTTCAAAAGTTATGGCCGTTTTACTTAGGGGATACGCTTCGGCCTGGGCAGTGTTTGCGCAGGTCAGCGACGTTCACCCACGTTTTCGACCTTATAAACGATATCAAAAAAAAACACTTAAAACAAAAGTTTTAGCTTAAGTTCTTAGCTTTCCAGAAAGTGCAAGATCATCAAAATCCAATAAACCAGTCAAAAGATATGGCGAAAATACTAAGGATGTATACTACTGATTTTACTTATTTTTACACAGAACAGCGAGTAACATTCAAGTTTTTAACCAAGCAGACGAAGGAATTTTCTCAAGTTATCTAAACAAAAGTTGTGCTATAGTTACTAAGCTTTTCGAAAAGTCCAAGATCGTCGAATTCCGTTCAGCCATTTAAAAGTTATGGTTGTTTTCGTTTCAGCATATATTGGACAAATTTGGATTTTCTCAAAATTTGCTTTTATTATTTCAAAGTGCAAACCATCAAAACTTCAAATTTTCTAAAAAAAACAATCATAAACACAAATTCATTTATTTTCTTATTCATCCATGCAATAGGTTTACATTCAATTTGTTTCCGATTTATTCAAGTTTGTTTCATTCACATTTTTAATTCAAGTCAATTTGCTCCCAATTTGAATTTAATTTTTTAAAATTTTATTCCGTTTATTCAATTCCATTAACACTAATGAATTCTACTTAATCAATTATCATCCATCTAACAACCAATGCATATCAAACATTAACATCCATCCAAAATCTACACTAAATCAATTATACATTTCCAAGTCAA
This sequence comes from Allium cepa, assembly GCA_030765085.1. Classification (NCBI taxonomy): domain Eukaryota; kingdom Viridiplantae; phylum Streptophyta; class Magnoliopsida; order Asparagales; family Amaryllidaceae; genus Allium; species Allium cepa. The sequence continues at coordinate 333,484,007 of CM060928.1, forward strand.
TTTTAATTTCATACACTTTTATTGACATTTAGTTATATTCAAATTTAATTAGTTTCCATTTACCAATTTTATATTTCATTAAGTTTAAATTTTATTCATTCACTTATACATGTATCATTCATTTTACAGCTTAAATTTCTTTTATATTTACAACTATCAATAGATCTTTACATTTTATTTTTCACTCTCACACTGGTATATTATTACTCTACTTATCCTTATTAGCATTTTAAACCCTTTAAGTATTTGGTAAGTTATAGTTATGCAAATAGAATGTAGTTAAACAACATACAACTTCTTTTCATTTAAAGTTGAATTTTCAATTTATCAATTCTTAAGTCATTACTTAAATTTCACTATAATTTAATTTCACATTTACATTCACATATAGTATTTTCATTTTATATTAACATAATTGTGAATCACCTTTAAATGTTAATTTAAATTCCAATTATTTACTAACAATTTTATTTATATTTGCAACCATTAATTAAATGCATATTTCATTATTCAAACCTATACTTGTATATTATCCAATTAACAATTCATATAACATTTTTGAACTTCTTAAATATTTTGGTAAGTTATATCTATGCTATAGAATGAAATTTAATACTACGCGAGTTTTACAGTTTCAATTTTATTTTAAGTTCATAATTTCCTAATTCTAAGGATTTCTACTTCAATTGATATTTTCACTTAGCTCTTAGGTTCATTTCTCATTTCACAATTCAGAAGTTCCTTAATGATTCAAGTCTAAATTCATTTCAATCAAAAAAAAATCATTAATTATTAAAGAACTTAAGAATTCCAATCCCGGTTTCATTTCAAATCAAGGTTTGAAATAATATATACTTATATAATTTATATATCAAATCATACTATAGAGAATGCAAAACAAAATAAAATTTGAGTCAAAACAAGGTTTAGACAAGCTATTAAGTGGTCTCCCCCACTCGGACTCTAGAAAATAAACGCCAATGATGCGTGCACACATCATCGAAATCATTTTCTAGCGTCAAGAGAAGGGAATATAACACTTATCATAAAAAAAATCCTTCGAAAACAATTTCAACTCAATTATACTATCATATAATGCTCATATTATATTTTTCAAATTCTTGTAAGTCAATCTCAAACACCGGAATTTAAATTCCCAAATCCAAGTTAAAATTCATTTATGTTCATTATCAATTGTGTTTACAAGATTTCATTTTTCTAAATCCATTGTTATTTAATCAATTGTTGTAAATATTGACTGATCAAACAATAACGATAATAATCTAATATTATCATCTCCTAACAATCAATTCAATCAAAATGAATAAATATTCAAATAATTCTTTTATATGAAATATATTCCAAAATGATATTGTGTTGGTTTGTCCTATTCGAGTGTTTAGAAATTCCTATCGACGCCTTGGCGTCCCAAGTATCGACCAGAATTCATAAATACTCAACGGAACAAATTAACACAATATAAAACCATTTTATATCAAATAACAAGTACGATCTCTCATATACACTCAACTCATTCATATAGTTTACCTCTATTTCAATGAGTTATTCCCCACTAGAGCCAAGGTTTATCGCTAAACCAAAGCTCTGATACCAACTGTAACGACCCGCCTTTTTGGACAGTTTAAACCGACGATCAAATACACATGTCGATTCCAAACCATTAAAAGGGCAGATAGTTATTGGGGTAAATAAGAAAAGAAAAGTAAGGGAAATAAAGGAAATGAACAACACAGAATCTCACAGCGGAAGGCTAAAGTATAATAATAAAATAACAGTTCATGAAGCTGTTAATTAAATGAATACATTTGAAATGAATACATTTGATTATTCTTATACAACATTTATCAGAGTTACATACACAACAAATATCATACAACAATGAAGCGGAATGGAATGAATATAATAATAGTAGATAATATACCAAATCTTCGTCTCCGTCCTCCAAGGAAATGATCTTCAACCTAAACTGAAAACTCAGGACTGACCCGAGCGTAATGAAAAGACAAAACACTCGAGTCAGGACTAAAATATCCTTATGAAAGTTAAATCAATCGTAAATAAATATGAGTGTAACGGCGTCAGAGATGTTTACGGGGTTTGACATCTCATATCCAGTGTCAACGTGCGTGCAATAACTCAAGAGATGTTACGGGATTTTCCATCTCTCAAGGATCCGTGAAACTATCTACTATGTAGTAATATACGCTAAGTAGATAATGTCTATCAGTAATATAAAGTATCAAAATAGCGTTAAGGCGTTACCATAATCCCCCTTAACACATTTTATATTCCCAAAAGCATATACAAGACCGTAGTTTCCCCAAAACCGGAAGTCACCAGAGGGCAATCCATATACTCAAGGTACAAATCAAAACGTAGTGGTCGCGAATAGGATAATCAGTATGACAAGGTACATGAGGCGATACCAACTAGGATACTAGTAGTTGCGTGATCCGGACTGATGTTGAGCATAGCCAGCAGCTACCCCAACACCGCGAAACAACACTCCCAAATCAAGGGGTGCACCCAAATCGCATCACAAATGTAATAGATATGGTATCGAAGAAGTGTGTCCGCTAGAGGTTGCGAACCTCAATGGCCCGGCGCGGCTCCTGTTTTAGTCATGTCAGGGGTCATCCAATAATCGTTCTCTTTCTTCAGTCAACGCGTTCACCAAACCATCCACTTCATTCTGGATCATCACTCCGCGTATAATAGTTATTAAAGTGGTTTTCGGTATCGACAGAGAGTATGTCCATATCCGATCCCGGTCTCTTTAATAACTACGTATTATTACACCTTTGGCTCTTTATATTTCAAATCGATTCATAATTGATATCAAAATATCATATTCGCTTCAAAAATCAAATCCATTCAAATATCATCGTATCTTTCAAAATATCAGATTTCATATTTAAATTCAAGATTTAAATATAAACATTTCACCTTATTGACCAGCTTAGGATTTTAGAAAAATAGTTTTAAGTAATTTAAAAGTAGTTTTAAATAATTAAAATAGTTAAAAACACTTAAAATCTTTAAAATGGATTTAAAATAGAGAAATTAGTTTAAAATAATTTAAATTGGGTTAAGTAGATTTAAAATAGATTAAAATAGTTTAAGTATTCAAAATGGTTTATATAACAGAGTAATTTGAAAAACAAATTAAAACAGCTTCAAAATCAATCCATTTCAATTATAACTTCCCAATTCAAATCAATTTCAATTTCCATTCTACCGATTCAATTTCGATTTCAATTCAAAACAATGTCAACTTTTACTTCAAATCAATTCAATTCTACATTCACCTTTAATTAATTCAATTTCAATTTATATCGATTTGGAGCTTGATTTCTCAAAATATCAATTTATAACACTTAACAAAATTTCTAACAATATTCAAGTTTAAATCCAAATTCCAAATATGATTCAATTCCAAACTCGATTTCAAAATATCATTTTCATATCACTTTTACTTAGTAATATTCAAAGCTAGAAATAATGTTCAATCTTTAAAATAAATAGATTTTCGAAATTCAATCATATCCAAATTTTAAATTTTAAAGTCACAACTTAAATTATTTACCAATTTCTTTTAACCAATATTTATTTCAACATTCCAACTCAATTTTTTCGACAAATTCGATTTCTATAAATTGATTTCTATTTATAACTTTTAAATCAAAACATTTAAATAAATTTTTAAATCAACGATTTCAAAAATTATTTATTTAGCCAATTCGGTGTCCGTATATAATTTTCTATCCTATGGCCAAGTAGTTATTTATTTCAATTAAATGTCAAGGATGAGTATATATTACTTAAATTAAATCACAGTATCATATGTATGCATAACAGGATATATATAAGCAATAAACATCCAACATTTAAATATCAAACAATAACATCCATCGAAATAAATCATCCAATAGACAATACAATCCATGGCAATTTCATAGTTATCAAGGTCAGGTAATTTAATCGCCATTCAAATTTCATTTTCAATTTAAGTGTCAATTTAATTTTTCAACGGTTAATTCAAATAACAAGCTATACGACAATTAAATTCATATCAAACAACGACAAATAACATTCATATCACTTCATAATGTCAATTTAACTAGCATAAAGATATTTAGTACGTTGTGAGCGTTATAAAACACTCACCTTGATTTCAATGTAGTTCCAGCGTTTTATTTCGAATAAAATTAAACGAGCGTTTAATTTTACCCGAAATTTTTACTAGCTCCAAACGACTTCAATCCAATTCCATAGCGTAGTGCTCGTCGATACGATTCCAACGCAAAAAGTTTCGTGCATTTTCGACCTCGTATGAAAAAGTTATGCTATTTTAAAGTTTATACGAATTTAAATATACAATTTCAGCTTTTATTTTAAATATCAAACCCTCAACTGCATCCTGGCCATCGATTTCTGCATCTTCAGATCTGAGCCGTTGCTGCATCTTCTTCCTCTTCACGTTGAATGCCCAGGTTTGAACGTAAGAAACAAACCCATCAGCCGCCATCTTCATCGATTTTTCACGACCAAACCGAGCAACTTGAAGACGATCAGGTTACACCACTTCGAAGCCACCGCTTTACTCCACCTTCACCATCAATAGCCTGAAGCTCGGCCACCCCCTCTGCCTCGAATTGCGTGAAAAACGCAGCAGGTCCAATCTCGATTTGCCGTCGATCCGTGGCTCCGTTTCCGATCTCCACCGTTGGATAGCTAGATCTTGATGTCCTCTACAACTTTGCAGTTGAGAGTTTTTGCTAATTGTTGATGGATTGAGAGGAAAATGAGGAAGAAGTTTCGAATTTTCGTGGCCATTGATTCAGTAAATGGCGGCTAGGGCTGAAGTAAATTAGGGTTTGCAAAGTGAAAGGGTGAAGGTCCTTTTATAGAAAAATTTTCCAATTTACTATTCATCGAAATTTTCCGAACTCCAAACGAAGCGTGCCGACTGGCGTTTCTAGGGTTTACCCCGCGTTCTGGACACAATGGAATAGGGTTTGGAGGCTAATTCGATCATATGCGCGAGTTACGACAATAAACGATCAAATTTAAATTAAACCGATTCAACTAATTTCTATGCGTTTTGGCTTGCCCCGGACAAACGTTAAATCCGATTGACACGAAATTTGAAACCTTACAATAATATCACATTACGGATCCGATGAAACTAGTTTCGTCGAAATCCGAGACCGTTTGAAAAATGACTATTTTAACTCGCCAAATTAATATTAAAACAATGTCAACGCGTTTCGAGCTGCCACGGTCAAACGACAACTCCGATTGCTACGAAAATTGAAATCCGATAATAACTAACTATTACGGATCCAATGGAATTAGTTTCGTCCAATTCTGAGACTGTTCAAAAATTGGCTATTTTCCAGTCGAAAATTAAATATTAAAATATTCAATTTTCACAAATAAATTTTAAATTCAGTTTTAAAAGTTCTATAACATCACTATAACTTCAATATGATAAAATAAAATTTTATAAATCATTTTTAATCATATTAAACACGTTATTTAATTTATCCAATAAATTCCAAATATTTAATTTAGACAATTTCGCTTATCCAATAATTCATTATCTTTTGAAATATTGAAATTGAACTTATAAGATTCAACTTTTAAAACCATTTCAAAATTTAGAACACTATTTTCATTTTACAGTTATTCAATTATTCAATAAGTTTTAAATATTTAATTTAAACAATTTTACGTGTTCAATATTCAATATTTGATTTCAAATAGATTTTACTCATCAATCAACTACTCTCTTATACCAAATGAATTCAACATTTATCACCCTATTCGACTATCGATTGCAAAAGAATTTACTAAGTCGCATTTATTTTTCATTACTTGGATAATTATTATTGCAATTCCTTTCAGTTATTATTATACCAAACGAATCACAAATTTTTTTCTAACACTAAATCACGAAATCTTATTAAATTAGCTATTTTAATTATCGAAAATTTACGGGTCGTTACAAAAACTCAACAACACGTGCATCATAAACGGGACGCTATCCCATGGGTCGCTAACCCATAGAGCCGGTGCAACGATGTAGTACAACGGTACGCCAAAGGAACCTGAAAATCGAATATTCCAGAACAACGACATACTACAACAGTATGCCAGATGAACTTGAAAATGAAATATTCAGGAACAATGACTTAGTACAACCGTACGCCAAATGAACCTGAAACTCAATGTTTTCGGAACAACGATGTAGTACAATGGTATGCCAAATGAACCTGAAACTCAAATAATACAGAACAACGACGTAGTACAACGGTACGTCAGATAATCCTGTTAAAAAGATCATGGGTTGCTGCCCCGCAAAAATTGAGCCAAAGCACCATAGAGTAAGTGTAAATTACAATCAAGCTAGTAAACAAATGAGTTTAGGTTCATGTCCCATAACCACTGGCTTAACTTAAATATTTATGAACAAATTGTAGATTTTCGCTCGAAAATTATGACAAGAGTTCAATCGAACAAGTCCAAGAATTAACTGACGGAAAAAGCGCAAGCATTTCATACCACTTGTTTTGCTAAGTCGGTTAATTAGATTTCTCATACGAATGAGATAAAAGGTTTATATATATACTAATCGATTGGAAAATGGTTTAAAAAACAAATTTTGTATTAAAAATAGTGTTGAAATCATTTTTGTGAAATAGTTTGAATATTTACTACTAGTATAAAAACCTTTGTATATCAAAGTGACAAATCACAGAAATGATTGTAAAAACAATCTATCATCAAAAATCTACATTCAACAACATGAATTAAAACCATAAAAATCGATATCAAATCCATCAAATGGATATTCTCAAAAATCCATAAAATAATTCATCAAAGTCGATAATAAATGACAACTGTCCGGAACAACAAAAATCGATAAAAATTGAAATCCACTCAAAAATAGCCAAAATAGGCAAATTGAACAGTTCCAGACATCTTGTAGGTTTAGCCAGACGTCTGGCCCTAGGTTCTGTAAATATATATGTTTTTTCTCCTTTCTTTTTTTAATTCCAAAACCCTTCCAGACGTTTGGATTTTTTAACCAGACGTTTGGATTTTGGCTCTGCCATTTTTTCTACATGTGTTTTTTTTTTGTCTTTTCCAGGGACCCCTACCAGAAGTCTGGATTTTTCTGCTAGGCAAAAATTAGCCTAGACCAAAGAAGGCAAAATCCAAACCGAAAGCGATCGAACGGGCGATGGATGCTAGGGATTTATGCCAATCAACAACCCACCCCTATAGGCTCTTCGATACACCCCCAAAAACATGTCCAAACATCTAAGATAGGATCTTTAAAGATTTTGACTTCAAAATACCAAAATTGAAAAATTCACCAAACCAATTCAAATCAAAAGCAATTGAACATGAAATAGATGTTAGGAATTCATACCCAACAACAATGAAAGCTATAGACATAGATGTGAGTTCCAAAATTCACCTTTATATCCAACAACAACGTATGAGAAGCTTTTAAAACAAAGGAAAGATCAACCAATGTTCACTTCAACCCAAGAAGCTCAAACCTAAGCTCATAAGAAAATATTTACTAAGTTAGGGTTTAGGAATTTCTGAAAATTGAAGGGAGATTGAGATGGAGAAGATGAAGAGGTGCTTACCTAAGCTTCTCTTTGATTTTTGAAGCTTGAATCTTGAGTTTCCTAGTAATCTAGGGTTTACGAATTTTAATTTCCTCTTCTCTCCCCCATTTTCCTTTAACATGAGATTGTTAGGAAAATAGAATGAATGAATGAAGAGGGGGTGGAGTTAGGGTATTTTATTGGGTTAGTGGGCTGAAACCCAAACCCAAAGCCCAATAGAAAAATAGCGAAATTCTACTCAACTCCAAACATATCAATGGTTATACTCAAAACGGTCACAAACATCATTTTGAACTCGATGCAAGTGGTCTCGAGTCCTAATTCGACTGTTTGCAAAAAGTAACATTTCAGATTTTAATCCCAATAATTATGCTATATTCAAATAAATCATTTAAATATATTATCGTAAAAATATGCGGGTTGTTACAATATAATTAAATAACTTAACAATTCAAAATTTTCAGCATATTTGAATCATCATTTCATGTGAATTTAAATTTACTAAATATAAAGATGTTAATCGTGAGTGATTGCTCACCTTCAAGGCTAGAGGAGTACTAAGAACAAGGTGCGACGAATCCAAGCACAAATTTCAAAACACGACACGATGATCATGAATTCGACGAGCAGAGCAAAGCAAACAAAACAAAAACTGGACATAAAGCAAGCGAACCACTTAATTTCGATGTGGACCAAATATACACATATTTAAAATCTACATATACATAGAAATTTTAAACCAATCCAAACAAAATCTTTATATTTGTAATTCAAAAACCAATGTTTATAAAATCCATACATTTCTTTCTAAATTTCTTCCGATACATTTTAAACATTATCATTAACATAAGTAATCATGTATATATATACACACTTTCCAAAATACTAATATTAACGTAAAAATAACATATTATATAAATATACATAGATCTCAAAATATTAACAAAACATATTATAAATATACATTTTAGAATATCAACATTTATTAAACATATCTATTGAAATCAATGTACTTGTAAGTTATAGAAAAAAAATCAATAAATAAAAATCAATGTCTATAACATACATCCATATACATACACACACACACACAATTATATATACATAGACTTATATACATCAACAAACATATTACATAACTTATATATATAATTCAATAGATCTTACGTAACATAATAAACTTATATTTTAAAATTACACACACACATATTATATTTTAAAAAAACACTTAAAACAATGTTTATATATCAACCAAGAGAAGGTTGGCATGTACGTTGGTCAAGGATGAAAGTGATTTGTGTGCAAACAAGAAGGAAGAGGAGCCCAGATCAAAGGCAACAAAACACGTACGCAACTTTATATCATATATATATATATATATATATATATATATATATATATATATATATATATATATATATTATAAATAAAAACATATATAGATATATGTTAATTTAAAACACATATTTTCCAATAGTTTTTCATAAATCAGTAGCATAAACATAAACATTTTTCCATAAAATCAGCACACAAAAATAGATATTAAAAAAACACACACACACACTCTTTTTTTAAAAATTAAAATACATACTTTGTATCTGCGTACAAAAGAAAACGCTGCCAGGTGGAGACTCGAGTCACGGCTGATATGGAGACGAGGAGATTGGTAGCTGGCTAATGGTAGGGTAGTGAATGGTGGAGGCGCTGGCTAGCTCTAGGAGGCTGTGGAGGAAGGGAACTTCGATGATGGGAACAGTTGTGGAGAAGTAGGAGGTGGGCTCGGAAAAGGTGGCAGGTCCGAGTTATACGACGGTGAGTGGCCGCGTGGGAGAGTGGATGGCCGGATCTACTGGTGGGTTTCAGGGTTCGAGGGCGTTGTGATGATGGAAATGGAGGGAGGCCGATGCTCAGGTGGTCTGGTCAAGGCTATGGGTTTGGCAACTATCGGCAAGAGGTGTAGGTTGAGGCGGACTGTGGCTCTCGATGTTCAGGTGGATGGTCGCGCATACTGTCAGGTGTGGGTGGTGGAAGGCGAAGGACGTGGAAGAGAAAAGGTGGCAAAGGGCGAAGAGATGGGTGGCCGGAGGAGGGTGACGATCTGGTGGAGCGGTGGCTGATGGGGAAGGAAGGGGAACATGGCAGTTAGGGTGGAGGAGAGGGGACCGTATAGAGGAGGAGACAGAGGGCTAGTCAAGGGCAGTGGGTAGAACGGTGGAAGGTGAGGTGGCGTGGGAAATGGTTACGCAGGTTGACGGGAGGGTTGGAACATGGCCGCACTTATACATGCACATATGAATGACGTAAACAAGCTTCGAAGGAGAAAGGATATATGCATGCTTCAGAGTTATGAGAATTTGTTTCTCTTTTGTTTGTTTTTTTAAATGAAGGCACGGCCATGAAAAAAGGGAGTGGTTGTGGAAGAATACAAAGAGGAAGAGGAATACGAAATGCAGCATGTATGCTTATAAACTTATATATCAAAAAAAATTATTTATCAAAAGTCATCACCATTTTGGAATCGAACGAACTAAAATATTGTACTGATACGGTGGAATGGAAATAGTCAGGGAATAAAAAAGTCAAAAGATGGAAATATTAACTGCAGATATCTATTTGTTATTATGCAGTGGATAGTTGAATAGTCACGGGAAATAAATAAACTCGATCGAGTACCGATACGGCTGACCGTTTTGCAGTTTTTCGTCGCATATCGTACAATGAAATGAAAAAATAAATACACTATGGAGATCAGTACGACTTGACGAACAGAATGGTACACAGTTATCAGTGATATGATCATCCCCTCAAAAGTCGATATTTTGCTGCCACACTGCAATTTCGTCGAAAATAAAAGAAACGGGGCTAGAGAAGTCCAAATTTGATGAAACGAATTATGTCGTCTCATTCAGAAAATGATAAACATTTTTATTATGTAAAAATATTCAAATTTTGAAAATCTTTTATTTTCATCAATTTAACTGATTTAAATTGAAATTAAAATTGCACAACAAAACTAACTTCCATATTTATAAAAAAAAATTACCATTTGTTATATTTGAATGGACGCATACCAAATTCCAAACATTCATTGCTAAACTTAATTATTTAATTTTTCATGAAAAATTTCAGTTAATTACGTTATTAAAATCGTTAAAAATTACGGGTCCTTACACTCTCCCCCACTCAAAACTTTTCGTACCCGAAAAGGAACGAGATAGTGGAATAGAAGTAACAGAAAGGTAAGAAAGATTTAAAATACATATTATAAGGTAAAACAATTAATTCAAAACATAAATATTTTATTTATTTTAAAATCGATTAATATTCAACACAATTTGGTTTTAATCCATTTTATTTAATAAATAATATTCATTTATATTCATATTTTGTTGATTTTCAATTCAACCTATTTTCATTCAATTTGATTTATTTCAATTTATTAATATTTGTTACAAAAAGTTTATTTCAAGACAAAATTTATTTGATTTAACTCATTTATTTAATCCTTTCACCTTCAGTTAAGTTGATTCCACTTGAAATTAAATTTCACTATTCTTAAGTTCATATTCATTTGCTTAACTAGAAATATATTTTGCAACATATATTACGCGTATAAACGTTTATTATAACCCTGTATTATTGAACAAATTAATTATATTTTTATTATTCAATTTATTAGTTAATTTATTATTTAAAAATTTCCTTAATAAAATATCATTTTTTGACATCTTATTATTTACAATTATATTGTATATTATTAATTTACATTCAAACCCTTTCTAGGTAAGTTTTATTAATGATTCACATGTAATTAAATGCTATAAAAAAATTCTTTAATTTCATCATTTTTATAGATTTTTTTTTTTGTTTGGAACATTTTATTTCTTAAATTTTCTCTTGTATAACCTTTAATTACAAATTTCAGTAACATTTTTATCTTTCTGAATAATTCAGGTAAGTTATATATATTAAAATCCAATTGAGTATTATACAAATTATTTTATTCTAGTTTAACTATTACAAATTTTCTCAATTCAATTCCTCATTTTAGATACTCCAATCATTCAAAATTTAACTTTATTTAAATAATTGAAAACCATCACTTCACATAGAAATCAAGAGTTAAATTTTCGGTTTCATTTTAACAAATTTGAAATAAATAATACATATATATATATATTTTACACATCAAATCATCTCAAGAAATTCAAATCGAATCCATTTCCAAAACAAAAGTGTAGCAAAGCTACTGAATGGTCTTCCTACTTTGAGACTCGAAAATGAATGTCGATGGTGCTGCACTCATCATCGAAATTATTTTCCAATGACAAAAGAGAAGAGTACCGACTCACTTCTTTTAAAATTTCTATGGAAACAAATTTCATTCATAAATACTTTCAAATAATATAATTTCAAAAAGGTACCTGAAATTTTATTCTTAAATCTTAAATTTAAATTCATTACATTTTCAAATCAGTTTTCAAACCATATTTTGAAGTTCAACAATAGTTAAGGTTTAAAAATGTTGACCAAACCATAAATGAAAATCTAGTATTATCATTTCTAACAACCAATTCATTTAACTATATAATTTCAAAAAATTATACCTATATATATATATAAATATAATCATACACAAAATTATTTCATTTGCCAATTTTGAAGATAATATTGTGTCCTTTTGCTTTGTTCAAGTGTCTTGAAATTTCTATCGACAGCGCTGGCCAGAAAAATCGATTGAAACCCCAAATCAAATTTAACAACTCAAACAACACAATATAAAACATTATTTTACATCAATTACAAATATACTCCCTCACACGATAATCCAAGAATAGATTATAGAACAAGGATAGAGGTTCGAGTTAGTGGTACCAAATCAAAGAAAATTCTGATTAAGACGATAGCTCACGGCTACCTTTGCCGGGTCAACCGAGACATAGAAAAGACGAGAATATCAGGCTGAGTGTCAAACGAAAGATAGAACTTCCTGCATAACCTGAGGCATTCAACATTCGATCATAAAAGATTTTCCCCGGGTCTCTACTAGAGAACGCTTCGTGCTTTGCAAGAAAAAATAGCATCGTAAACAAAAGACAGAAATTTTGGTAAATCGATGCCTCTTGTAAAGGAGTTTCACCCTTTCATAGATCATATCAAGACTGGCGGAACTGTGGATGGAATTGGTCACATGAAAGGATGAAGTTGCCAATTGAGATGGCATGATATGATCAAATTTATTATGGAGATCAATAGAAATGGAGCTATGAGATGCTCCAGTATCAAGAGAATACAGACAGGACAAGACAAGAATGGATTTTAGAACAAAAGGTATAGTTCCAAGATTCGAAAGAATCTTAATCTAGGATGATGAAATTTAAGCTCGAATGAAGGTGATTCCATAATTAAATTTTCACTCCATATGCTAAGTTTTGCCTAAACCTCGTTTTGATACCAACTGTAACGACCCGCTATTTTGAACCATTCGCATACGCACATGTTAGACTTGAATTGCTTAAAACCCCAGATTATTAATTTGTATTTGCAAAAGTCAGCATATACAGTAAATAAATCAATCATAGAATCACAAACACAGAGTATTACAATAATAAGCAGCAGAATAGATAAATAGTAGTTCATGAAGCTACTATAAAATATCAGAGTCTGAAACAAAATACAATAGAATCTCAAATACAAATTACTCTCTAGTACATAAGCAGCTAAAGAGTCTAAACATAAATGGCTGGAATAAACTAAAATAACTGAAAGCTGGATAGATAGATCTTCAAATAAAGCTTCGACCTCCAAAGGTGAGTCTCAAATGTTGTGACATTCGGTCTGAATCGAGCATAAAGCAACACATAAAACACTCGAGTCAAGATTAACACTCTTATTTAGTAAATTCAACTCAAGTGACATGTCAACTGAAATGCAAATAACATAAAGGATGTTTGGGATTCCCATCCTCTAAGGATCCATGGAACTATCTACTATGTAGTACAATACGCTATTATAATATGTCTATTGTAAAGTAAAGTATTAAAATAGCGTTAAGGCGTTACCCATATCCCCTTTAACACATCTTATATAATGCCATAGTCTATACAGATATTGTAAACTTCACCTGTACGTGGCTACCAGGGAGCACTCCATATGTACGACACAGAACAAACTCGTAGAAGGCGTGATATGGCATGTGACAAGGCACCCGAGGCAATGCCAGGGTAGAAATAGCGTTTGCACTCCCGGACTGGTGGTAACGCATAGCAGCTACTACCGCCCACCTCGTGATACACTCCCAAATCAAAGGTGCACCCAATCAAATCACAAAGGCAATAGAATGGTATCGAAGAAATGTGCCCGATAAGGGAATAGCCCAACTTGGCCCGGTATAGCTTCTGTTTTAGCCACATCAAGCTAACTCACGGGAGTCAGGGCCGTGCTAAAACTTCATATAGAATCATCACCAAACCATCATACTTCGTTCTAGAATCTCCATCACGTACACAGTTGTCAAAGTGGTTTTCGATATTGGCAGAGAGTATGACATTATCTGATCCCGATCTCTTAATAACCAAACGCTTATTTCACATCGTGGTCATTTCATTTCAAATAGTTCATACTTCATATCAAAATATAATATTCATTTCAAAACCATATCAATTCGATATCATTATTCACTTTCAATAATATTCATTTCCATAATCGTAACACTTTCAAAATCATAACACTTTTGAAATCGTAACACTTTTGAAATCATAGCACTTTTGAAGTCATAACACTTCCTTAGTCATAACAATTCCAACTTAAACAGCTTAGATATTGAAAATAGTATATATATTAAAATAGTTATATATCAAAATAGTTTATATATTAAAATAATTTATATATTAAAATAGTTCATAGATTAAAATAATATATATATATATATATATATATTAAAAATAATTTATATAATAAAATTAGTTTCCTCCAATTTCACAAATCGATTCAAATCAACTTAAATTCCAAAATTCAATTTAATCAATCCAAGTTCAATAATTTCAATTGAAAAGGTTGCAACTTAAATTCTCAATAAACCATTTCAATTTATATCGATTCCATATCTAAGTTTTGAGCTATCACTTCAATTTCAATAAGATTCAAAGTTTAAATATTCAAACATTCACAACGTAGGTTTCAATTATATTTCAACATTCAATTTTTATTTTTATTCAAATTGTAAAAATATTCACTTAATAATTTTAATAACAATTAAATAAAATCTCAATTTATAAATTTTAAATAAATATTAAATATTCCGTCTTAATTTTTATTTAAAGTTGAGGATATTCATTTAATCACTTTTCATCAAATCAAGTTATAAATCATACCTTTCGAACCTGAAAACCAATAAGTTCAATAAATTCTTATTTAAATTTAACTATTAACCAATTAAATTTCAAGTCAATTTTACTTTATTTTTCCAACCTCTATTTATTTAAAGTTATTACAAAAATCTGTATAAACATATTAATGTGAATTGTTAAATAAATATTTAAACATATATATATATATATATATATATATATATCCTAATTAAATTAAATTTTATTTAAATAAATTATATCTTATTAATAAATCTATCATAAATTTTATTTTATATGTTTAAAAATAACAAAACTATAAATAAAATCTTAAAATTTGTATTTTCAAAACTAACTTATAGATCTAAAATTTCCAAACATACAATTTGAAAATCTAATTTTACAAAATAAAATATATTTATATTATATTTTAAAATCCATATTTAATAAAATCATTCCTTCTAAAACTTTGGAAATCATTTCAAAATATAGACCAACGGTGTCCGTATATAATTTTTTATTCTGTGGTCAAGTGATACAGATATTTATCATTTTCAATCCGTAAATTAAATATTCACGGGTATATATCATTTCAACCGCAATCTCAAAATTTGAATTCAATGAAAATCGCTTGGGTTTATCATTTCAATCCATAACGATTTTTTCTTAATTTGTAAAATCATTCGGGTATGTATCATTTCAACCCATAGGGGATTCTAAACTAACAGGGAACTTGCATAGTGAGAACAAATATGATAATAATATAATATATCGACAACAGGCATATATCATTAGTAACAAATTTAAATATAATATACACAACATGTTATGGTGTCATATGTCATAGGTAAACAAAGGTAGATAATGACATATCATATTTAACAATTAAATAACTTAACAAATTAAAATTTTCAGCATATTTCAACCATCATTTCATGTGAATTTAAATTTACTAATTATAAGGATGTTAATCGTGAGTGATTGCTCACCTTTCGAGGCTAGAGGAATACCAAGAATAAAATGCGACGAATCCAAGCACAAATTTCAAAATGCGGCATGATGATCATGAATTCGACAAGCAAAGCAAAGCAAACAAAACAATAACTAGACATCAAGCAAGCGAACCACTTAATTTTGATGTGGACCAAATATACACATATTTAAAATCTATATATACATATAAATTTAAACCAACCCAAACTAAATCTTTATATTTATAATTCAAAAACCAATGTTTATAAAATCCATACATTTCTTTCTAAATTTCTTCCAATACATTTTAAACATTATCATTAACATAAGTAACTATGTATGTATGTATGTATGTATATACACACTTTCCGAAATACTAATATTAACGTAAATATAACATATTATATAAATATATATACATCTCAAAAATATTAACAAAACATATTACATATATACATTTCAGAATACCAACATTTATTAATCATATCTATTGAAATCAATGTACCTGTGAGTTATAGAAAAAGATCAATAAATAAAAATCAGTGTCTGTTACATATAGCCATATATATACAATTATATATACATAGACTTATATACATCAACAAACATATTACATAACTTATATATTTAATTCAACAGATCTTGCATAACATATATAAACTTATATTTTAAAATCTATACATATATTATATTTTAAAACAACACTTAAAATAATGTTTATATATCAACCAAGAGAAGGCTGGCCTTGTACCTCGGTCTGGGATGTAAGTGATTTGCGTGCAAGCAAGAAGGGGGAATAGCACAAATCAAAGGCAACAAAACACGTACACAACTTTATATCATACTATATATTATAAATGAAAACATGTGTGTGTGTGTGTGTATATATATATATATATATATATATATATATATATATATATATATGTATGTATGTATGTGTGTGTGTGTTAGTTTAAAACACATATTTTCCAACAGTTTTTCATAAAATCGGTAGCACAAACATATAAATTTTTCAACAAAATCAGTACACAAAAATAAATCTTAAATATATATACACACACATTTCTTTTTAAAATTAAAATACATACTTTGTATCTGTGTACAAAAGAAAACGCTCCAGGTGGAGACTCAGATCGCGGCTGATATGGAGACAAGGAGATAGGTAGCTGGCTGAGGTAGGGTAGTGAATAGCGAAGGCGCTGACGAGGTCTGAGAGGCTGTGAGGAAGGGAACTTCGACGATGGGAATAGTTGTGGAGAAGTAGGAGGTGGGCTCGGAAAAGGCGGCCGGTCAGAGTTGTACGATGGTCAGTGACCGCGTGGGAGAGGGGATGGCCGGATCTGCAGGTGGATTTCAGGTTCGGGCGTGTGGTGATGATGGGAATGGAGGAAGGCTGATGCTCAAGCGGTCTGGTCAAGGTCATGGGTTTGGCAACTATCGACAAGAGGTGTAAGTTGAGGCGGACTATGGCTCCTGACGCGTTCAGGTGGATGGCCAAGCGTACTGTAAGGTGTGGGTGGTGAAAAGCGAAGGCCAGTAGAAGAGAAAAGGTGGCGTGGGGCGAAGAGATGTGTGTCCGGAGGTGGGTGATGATCTGGTGGAGCGGTGGCTGATGGGGAAGGAAGGGGAACATGGAAGTTCGGGTGGAGGAGAGGAGACCGTGTAGAGGAGGAGGCATATGGCTAGTCCAGGGTAGTAGGAGGAACGATGGAAAGTGAGGTGGCATGGGAAATGGTTGTGCGGACTGACGTGAGGGTTGGAGCATGGCCGCACTTATACATGCACATATGAATGACGTGAGCAAGCTTCGAAGGAGAAAGGATATACATGCATGCTTCAGAAATATGAGAATTTGTTTCTCTTTGTGTGTTTTTATATTATTATTTAAAGGCACGACCATGAAAGAAAGGAGTGGTTGTGGAAGAATACGGAGAGGAAGAGGAATACGAAATACAGCAGGTATGCTTATAAATTAAATGTTTTTATTAATCAAAAGTGATGACCATATTGGAATCTAACGAACTAAAATATTATACTGATATGCTGGAATGGAAATGTTCAGAGAATAACAAAAGTGAAAATCTGAAAATATTAATACGGTGGATAATTGAATGTTCGCGGAAAACAAATAAACTCGAACAGGTACCGATACGGTTGACCGTTTTCATTGTTTTTGGTCATGTACCGGACACCGAAATAAACAAATGAATATACTACGGAGATCGGCATGACGAGACGAACAGAATGGTATACAAATATTAGTGATGTGATCATCCTATCAAAATTTGATATTTTGCTGTCACACTACTGCAATTCGTCGAAAAATAAGATAAATGGGGATAGAGAATTCCCAATTTGACGTAACGAATTATGACGTCTCACTTAGAACATGATAAACATTTTTATTATGTAAAAATATTCAAATTTCGATAATCTTTTATTTTCATCAATTTAACCGATTTAAGTTGAAATTGAAATTACACAACAAAACTAATTTCCATATTTACCAACAAAAATCTGCCATTTGTTATGTTTGAATAGATGCATACCAAATTCCAAACTTTTATTACTAAATTTAATTATTTAGTTTTTCATGAAAAATTTCAGTTAATTACGTTATAAAAATCGTTAAAAATTATGGATCGTTACAAGTGTGTAAATAATAATGTTAATATTTTTCAAAATAGAGAGAGCAAGCAATTGAAATCCAAGCATTATATTCACTTATTTGATTTGACTTGTTATTCAAAAAAATACCATTTTGCAAGACTATGATAATCAACTACAGGATTCATTTCATAGTTGCACTATGTTATCAAC
This sequence comes from Allium cepa, assembly GCA_030765085.1. Classification (NCBI taxonomy): domain Eukaryota; kingdom Viridiplantae; phylum Streptophyta; class Magnoliopsida; order Asparagales; family Amaryllidaceae; genus Allium; species Allium cepa. The sequence continues at coordinate 333,502,818 of CM060928.1, forward strand.
CGAAACAACTAGCCAAACTAGAGTCTAATTGTGATGATAACTTAATTTTTGTTGGAAGTTTTGATGAGTAAAAAGACTAAAATTTCTTGACAATAACCGAACGTATATTTAACTTACTTGTGTCAATTTAAAAGCAAATTCTTCATTTGTAGATATTTTCAAAAACTTGCATTATGCAGTCGCATTAGAATTTGCATATCGCATTTGGATTTTGTGGGCAATATCCGCTGGACACCCTCATGAGACAACACTCGTCCTATTAGGGACACTTAGAGGTTTGACGTCTTGTTGCGTTGCTCAATGCAATCGTATTTCCTACAAAAACGGATTTATTATAGTTTTAGTTTATTCGAGAACGAATAAATAGATAAGTGTGGGGGTATTTGATGTGCATGTAAAAGTGTATATTTTTACTCCTATATTCAATCTTATTTTATTAAAATAAATGAGCATATTAGGGTATTATACATGTTTAAACCAAAATCTAAATTGTTTTCAAATAATTATTCATTCATCTTTATTTGGGGGAAAAAATGGTAATTTTTTGTATGAATCAATTTTGAGAAAATTTATTTGATTTTTATTTGTTGGAAATGGATTGCAAATATAAAAAGGTTTCATGGATGTATGCACATATGTTGAAAGCTCATAAAGAAAGGAAATAAAAGAATTCATGCAACATAGAGAAGCCCACATGCCCACTAACTAATGGTCCATAATTAAAAGCACAAGAACATGTTTATGAGACTTAAAGGCATGTCAATGAGGACTAAATAATTCCTTGGAGGTCACACTATCTCAAAGGCATTTTTGGTAGTCCCATAAAATATGAATTGTTTTAAGCATGTATAAGTACCCTTATGTTTCATGTAATCATCTTTTTTTTTATGAAAGTTGTAATACAAAATTTATAATAAATAAAATATCTTTTTAATGGCTTATTAGCCTTGTTTTTTACTTTCATGTAAGTTTTATTTCATGCTTTTTTATTGTTATTTTATTTTTTGCTCTCTTATTTACTTTATGCTCTCTTATTTCATGTTAGTAGTATAGATTTAATTCTTGCAATTAGTTTAGATTTATTTCATGCAAGTAGTTAGCTCTTTTTTCTTTTATAGTTCTCATTGTCCTTGTTTTTTATGTTTATATGTTGAGATGTATTCAAATATGAGTAGCTAAACCCCTTCAATTTAGGGGTAATGAAGCTCTTATGAAACATATTAAATTAACATGATGATTTCATTTGTGATATCTCGTTTGTGCTTAATCGAAATTATAAATGATGGTGATTTATGTTTTTTTTAGTGAATTTGATAGTCTATGTTGACATCTCAAGTATGCTATGCTTAATTTAATATAACATAAACTATTTGATCATCTGCCTAAGTGATTTTGATGAAGAAAGTCAAACTAGAATCAAAATTTAATGGTCTATGTTACTAATTCATAGTAAATAGATCATGTTTAAATAGATTTTATTTTTAATTTAATGTCATTTTCATGAGAATTGACAAGTGGGTTTGAGTGGTGTGTTAGAGTTTGATGGTTTAAGTTATGTTAATTAATAACACAAATAGACCATACTTATAATAAATGCATCAATCATTTCTACTTGAAAATTAAATAAGAGATTATAGATGAAGTTTGTGTTGATTTATATGAATAATTAGAAGTGGATTTGCATCTAATTTGTTCCTTAATCTCATAGTTTTATTCTCATTCACATTCTATTTCTAGTTCACTTTTCAACAATTTTTAATTAACAACTTCATTCCAATTTTGGGCCAATTTGATTGAATAATATTAAATTTTTTGCTTTCTCCGTGGATCAACCCGTACTCGCATACGTACTATGATTGTAAGCCGTGCGCTTGCGGTTTTATAACAATTATATTTTTCAGATGTTTTGTAATCGATAGAAAATCTGTTGTCAAATAGTAATGCTCTCCAAATATTGGGTAGTGAATTTCTCATACTGATAGTTATTGGATGATATGGGATAACTCACTCAAAGTTCTCAATTGGTTAATATAACTAAGGTCAAATAGACAATCTCGAAGTGACCATGTTATGCAACCCATATACTTAAGAATACTATGAAACTTCAATATGGATACTCTAGTTTGATTATAGCAAAATCGTGGCATGACGTCCATCAAATGACTATAGCTGAGTCTGAGTTGAAGCATTAGATGTGAAACACTATTCAAAAAAGAATTCATCTTCTCGGTTACATGATGTTAATACTATGCTTAACTGTAATCAACTAAAAATCAAAGTCTTTGACCATATCTTTATAGTTAATAATATTATTATTTAACGAAGGATTTTGTGTTTGAAATTACAAAGTTGAATGTTGACGATGTTGGAGTTTAGAGCAAAACTAAATTCCATAAGTTCGAATGTGATATAGTTCTAACGAAGAGAATTGGTGTAAATAATCGTTATTATTAGGTATCACTTATAACAAGTAAAATTGGACTTTACCAAAATATATGTAAGTGATAAATTTAGCCAAAATATCATACCGTTAGCTAAGGTTATGTGTGACCGTCAATATTCGAATTGTTCAATATTAGTCGCTGATTGAATTTACACATTTGAGTCGCATAAGCGTAATGATAAATTCTTCAAAAAGCAACATAATTTAATTAGTGTATAAAATATTGTCAATTGGTTAAATTAATCAATACTTAAGAAATATTAATTATTATTTAATTAATTTGACATTTGGGAGCTTTTTGTAATTATTCGAATGCATTTATAAAAGTTATATTTGCATGCATCGATATATGATATCGGTGTAATTTTAAACCATTTAAATAAAACATAATTTCATGAAGCAATTTATAGAAATTTTGTCATTTGATGGTATGTAATTTCAACCATACCATGTGAAGGGAGAGGAGTGGATAGAGATAATTGAAGGGAATGACTATGAAAGTTCTAATTAAAGAATGAGAAAATTTTCTTTCTTTCAATTAAAAACAAATCCACCTATTCATTTTGTTACAAACGTTCATTTTTTCATTTACATTTACCTTCTGTCCTCCTAACCTTCCTTGGCTGAAAGATAAAATAAAGATTTTCAAAATTATATGACTTCAAATCAAATGCAAACATCAAAGTAATGAAACATAATTATTTCATCAATCTCTTGCAAGGATTGAGTGTGGATCTTGAAGATCCAAGGAGATATCATCATTCATTGTGCAAATCATTGGCTTCATTTTAGATAATTCTAGTTTTATTTAACTGTATATTCATCATGTTTACATGCTGTAGATTCTACTCATGTTACATCCTTATGTTTTGTATGTTCATCTTGTAATATAACTCAGATCCCCCTTTTCATCCACCTTAATTTATTTTATGATCGTTATGTTGATTTAATTTAGATCTCTCTTTGTTATAAATCTCTGTTGACTATATGTTTATTATGATTGACATACTTCAAATTCTTTGTCTCACTTTATTGTTTGTCCGTATTCTTTCTATTGTTAGATCTGAATTATCTTATAATGAATTTGTATTTGCCTAAGTTGTCCGACTATTTTTGTCATTTTTTGGAACTATTGTTTATAAAAACATAAAAATATTTTACTATGTTATATAAAATTTTGTAACATTTGTATATAAACACAATTAACTATAGTATTTGATTGTTTAAACTTACCTTGAAAATTGATTTCTTGTGTTATGTGGTTATTTTCTACAATATAATTTTTTTGGTTATTATATTCATAAAAGTATAAGTTTTCTTTTGTTATAGAATTCATAAATGGTCTTTTTTGTAAAGTTATAAACTATTATATTTTCTACCGAAGTAAAAGACTAAATAAAATTTGTTAAATTTTGATTCAAACATATATTACTTGAATTACAATCTTTATATACAAAATAACTTAGAACATAACTTAGAATTACACACACACACACAAGTGTTTTTATATTGTTTTAACTTAAGCCTAATTGGATTTTTGTATAAGACTGTAAAATTTATTTTCACTCTTCATTAATTAAAACCAGTGTTATAAATGTTAATTCTTAATTTAAAAACATATAATATAAAGAAACTTGTTTTTAACTTGTATACACGTAAACTATTCTATTATTACGCACACATACAGACAACATACATACATATATACATACATACATATATATTAAAGTCACAATTTATGCTAGGTATGAATTTCTTACTAGCGACATTTAATAAATCAATCTATTTAATTAAAGTGAGAGAGATGAAATTTTTCTTTATTTAAATAAAAATAAATTTCCCTTAATTAATTTCATATGTTTTAGATAAAGAAATGGAATGTTTCCTTCTCTAAATTAATTTTAACAAGTAATTCTCACTCACACGTGTGTATTTGATATACTCATACATTTAAATTTAAATCAAATTCAAAACTCCATTTTAAAAAGCCTAAATAAAATAAGACTTAATTTAAAAACTTTATTATATTGGATCTAATAGACTTTTAGACTTCATAGGCTCAAAAGATCCAAAATATGTTTTTTTTGAAATCTATCTATTTCATACACTTTCGACTGGCTCAGTTTCTTCTTAAAAATAAGTTCTAAAAGTCATGAATTTGAACTTCTAAAACATCAAAATGAGTGCTCTGCTTAAATGAAGTACCGATCAAACTATCAAAAAAGTTACCAAGACTTGAAAGTTTTAATGAATGTATTATTCGACCCTTGCACGACCTTGAAGCAACAATATGTGTCAAAAGATTAATTTATTGATATATAATTCTTTACGTTCTTTTATCAATCTTTAATTTATTTCAATTGATATGTTTCTAAAGGTAAATGGTTTTATCAATTTCATTAGTTGTGCAAATTTTTTAATGTGTATTATTACAATATTATATACGTTCTTATAATTGTTAGAATGATTTATTGTATTTTGTAATAAGACCCCCAGTTGATTTTTATCTCTTAAAAACCTTAAAAAATATTCTTCTAGTGAGTGTTGTTTGATCAAATGTATTTGCAATGGGGCAAAAAGAAAATGCAAAAAAAACTTTTATTAATTTTGCATTAGATCTTTAAGTTGTGTTATCGTGAATAAAAATGTTACATTAAATCATGTTTAATGTAGATTTAGTAAAAAAAGAGTTTTGTGTATTAATATTTTTATATTAAATTTAATTTAGTTTAACTTGAGCTTTAAATTTGACTAATTTCTGTTCATGTTTGAATAAATTATATTTTAGTTTTTGTTGGAAGTTCGCATATTTAATATGAACAATGACATGTAAATAAAAATAAAGGTATATACTAATCTAAATAATACATAAAAAAATAACATGGAGTGCGTATGAGACTATTAGATTTATGATTACATCACATATAGTGCGCGTATTTAATAACATATCACATAAATATGTCTTTTTGCACGCGTGTGTATATATATCTAGGTGTGTGTGTTTTTGTGTGTGTGTATTATATGTACAATTACTTGCGAACACTTTTAAAATTCAGTATTTTTATTTGGTAATGTTACCCACGACAAATAGAAAACTCATTTTTTCTAAGCTAATATATGTATACATACTTATATATGTGTGTGTCTGTGTGTTTATATATATATATATATGTGTGTGTGTGTGTGTGTGTGTGTGTGTGTGTGTGTAGTTACATACAAATAAACATATATATAAAAATAAGCATAAATTTCTTTATGAAACGAGAACTTGATTTACTTAAAGAAAAGGTGCAAATAAGTGAACATTTAGGGAACAAAGTACGGCGAAGTATCATTAGACACTTAAAAGCCATTATACGAGCCCTAAATGTCTTTGCGCGAAGAAAATAAGACAAAATTGTAGCATATGTCTACACAAACAGAAGCCATGCATGTAACATCCCTTACTTTGAGGCCCGAAGCTAAATGCTACAGATGCTGCAGTCATCTATAGTATTAACTTTCGAAGATAAAATATGGTAAGGTAAATGATATCAATGATACCAAAGCACCTGAATATGAGATTAAATCACTGACTTCGAAAAACCACTTTTCTCATTACATTGCAAAACAGTATTCCTTATTTGATTACATAATCACAAAACGGATGTCAGATTTGATAAAATATAATTATTACAAATTACGCCAAGCGCGACATATGAAGATCCCCCTTGGATGTTCAGAGTACTAGGTAGACATATTAGTCATAAATATATCACAGCGGAAATAAACTAAATAGCTCCTACGTAGCTAACTTTGACTCTTGCAGGTCTTTAGAAGCTTATTCGTCCAACTTACATAACCTAAAAAACCTTAACCCTCAATCTACTCAAATTAAATTTTGAGCACCTGAGAGTTTAAGGGGGAAACATAAACTTCGAGTCGGACATAAAGCCTAGTGTGAATAATATTATTACATCTCAGTTTACTGATATTAAGTGAGACCACATGTATTGACCTAGAATTTTGGTTTTGAAATTGGAATATTTAATTGATTTAAATATGTAAAGGTTAATTTTATAGATTTAATAACTTGAATTTCAAATATAACGATTTATTGAATAATTTAATTGTTTAATTTACGTTTAAATAATTGAATATTTAATTTTAAGCTGGATAAAAATGATCTGAAGGCTTATTAAATTTCTATTAACAAGAATGAAGATAATAAAAAAATTAAATTGGTTTTAAAAGTGATTTACTCGATTTTGAAATTTACTCGTTTTAATTAACAAGTTAAAATAGCCTTCCCGGGCATAATCTCGGATTTCGAAGAAACCAATTCCATAGTAGTGTATTATTATTGGATTTCAAACTTTGTAGCGTTTAAGTTACCGTTTGGTCATACGGGATAGAAACGCATTGAAATTAATATCGAAAATTTAACATTATATTTGGGTTTAAAAATCTATCTTCTCCATACGATAAAATTGGGGCCCGAGACTTGTTCCATTTTGTTCGACATAGGGGTATAATGTTAGGAACACCTAGTGGCACGGCTCGATAGGGGTTAGGGATTTTTAAGTTACCGTAAACTAGATAATTTGAAAATTGAATAATATTTCAAATTTTTTAAAGTCAAACCACAACCGTTTTCCTTACGTCCATCCACCTTATGATCGTACCATCCTTATTTTAAAAACCGAGTTCATCCTTTCATCTTTAAACTGTGAATATTCAGAGAATAAAGAAAAAAAGACGAAAACTTCAAAAATTCTCATCGTAAAAATCTATTCAATGAAATTTTTTAAAACTTGGATCTTTGGAATCGTACGGGGAAGATCTTCCCGCCTATGTTAATTTTGTTAATCTTGATGAAGTTTTGTTCATTGGCGATAATCTTTTAGAGATGCAGCTATTGTCATTGGTGATGGCTAGGCTAGGGTTTGGATTTTCGAGAAAGCTAGGCGGTGGGAGGTGAAGTGGAGATTGGATTCGTGCTCGCGTCGTCGTTTAGCGGCAGGGGTAGGAAGATTGGGTTGTTTGGTCGTCTCTAGCAAGTCGCGTGCAAACACTGTAGAGGTTGGACGAGGCGAAGGTGCGTCTTGATTGAAGATCTCGGGTTTGTCAAGGGTATAGGCGAGACGAGATTTTCGAGGGGAGTTCATTTGTGCAATTGATTTTGGATTTCGTTGGAAAACGCTCCGTGTTAGTTCAAATCGTGCATGCTTGTTTGAGTTGTCACCGCGTTCATATTCGTGCTTATTAGGGAAGAGGAAGATTAAAAGGAGGGTAATTGCATAATTTAAATATAAGCTATTTAATTTAAATTTAAACTATTGATATCGTATAAAATGTATATCTCTCTCATACGAGGTCCAATTAAGACGAAACTTTTTGTGTTGTGTCATGATGATGAGAGCTTCATAATGGAACTAGTTCAGACAAATTTGGAGTTTATTTGAATTTTGGGTTAAAAGTTGAATCCCATTTCAATTTTAATTTTAAAACGGAAATTTTTGGCAAATTAAAATCAAAGTGGGTAAACCTCACTCAATTTGGTTGACTGGTTTAATTTATAGCAATTAAAAACTAATTATTGGATGATTGATTGAATTGATATATTATTATTAGTTGGATGTTATATTATATATATAATAACATATATATTAGTAGTTGTGTATATTTCTCGTGGATTGGAGCAGAAGAGATACTATGCGCCCCGTATAATAGCAGATGACCCATTATTACCGTGATATTCTACCTCGAAGGGGGATTGGTATTTTATATTGTATAACATCTGTGGTTGCAGGAAAACAGGTTGGAGGGATCCAATTGGATTCCTCAACAATGTTAATTTTTTAATTTCATATATAGTAATATATGATGTGTTTGATTGGTCTGTGATAGATTATGATGTGATTTGAATTTATTAGATGTTATATAGCACTGGCCTTGATTTTGGTATTATAAATACCATAAATAATATTTTTGAATTTAAAAAGGTAATTCAAAGGCGGTTTTGGAAATAAAAATAATTATATTGAATTTTGGGATTATTTAAAAGGAAACTGATTAGGATAAAATAAACAATTTGATTTTTGATATTTATTTAGCTATTTGGTAAAATGGTTTCGAATTGAGAATCTACTTTGAGTATTTTTAGATAGTAGATTATTAGTTGGGATTTTCAGAATACGAAATGGATGTCGGAATCGAGATTTTAATAGTTTTGGAATATAGTTTGGATTATTTAAGAAATAGATTTATAGTTGGAATTTTAATTGAAAATCGATATATAAATAGGTTTTCGTAATATAAACCTGTATAAACTAGGAATGAGTTTATAAAAATTTATCAACGATGTTTATAAATAGTGGAATGATTATCATTTGATAAATGGGAAATATATATTCATAGTGTGAATTTAAAATGAGATAAGGAAACCGGTTAAGAAAAAAAAAGTGGATTCTATTTTGGAATTTGGAAATAGTCGTGAATTTGGAAATGTAAATTGGATTGTGATAAATCGAGGGAGATTTACAAGTATAAAAATGGTTATATTGGATTTTAAAAATATATTTACATCAAGAAGTGAAGTTATTTTAGAAAAGGATTTTTTTATTAAACTATTAATTGGACTAAAATATTTCAAGAAGCTAGTTACTTAAATATTTAATATTGATATAAATAAATTCTAATTTTCATTATAAGCTTTGAAAATCTATTATTAATATTTATGAATGAATCGAAAATTTGTTATCATTGTTATTTAACAAGGGGTTGTGATATTTTAAATAACTACTTAAATGTGTTGGAAAATTTATTATTTTACTTTAGAATACTTATTTTAGAAAGGTAGAGTTTTGGAAATTTATTGAAGTTACTTATAAATACTCTCGACACTTGTAAGTAGGATTGTATTGAATGGATGTGATTTTATAAGAGAAATCTTATAATGAAATTTGGGAACTTAAGAAAATTAGAGAAAAGGAAATTTCCAAATTTTTAGATACAGAAACTTCGAAAATGAATCTGAATTCAATAAAGGAGTTATAAATTGTTAGTTGGAGTATAAATAAGTATAATCGATAATTTTTGAAATTTGTAAACGGAGATTACAAATGGTTCAAAATTTGTAAAGGAAAATTTATCTAAGTTAAAGTTTGAATGTTATAGGAAGTTTTATAAATATATTTGGAAATATTTATGGAAATAAAGAAATTTCTGGGAAGTAATGTTTATTTTCATTGCGTAATTCTAGGGGCAGCAATTACCTACAGTTTGGGATGTTTTCATAACTATCGTGCAAACTGCGATCTATGATTGACTGCATGGACGAAATCGACAGGCAGAGATTGCCTAAGTTAAGTTTAGTTTCCATGGTCGATACGAATAGTACTTCCATATCTATTCTAATGAGTTTTCAAGTATTTTTGAAAGCAAGGATTTGTGAATATACTTCTCCAATAAGTATATGCCTGTTTTAAATGAGGAATTCAAATTTATCAAATTTAAATTAAATGAGGCTTAGTGATTTAAGTCGGAAATGTAATCTTTGGTTGAATGTTTGTTTATTTGATAGTTAAATAACCGACTACTGAATCTTGGCCTAAATATGTAATCCTTCTTAATTTTATGGTAGGAAAATGATTTCCTACTTAACACTGAGAGATTTTAACTTTGTAAATATCTCGCGAAAACGCAGGAATTATATGGTGCATTTACCATCGGCGGTGCTATACTATACGTATAAACTCGTTGTTCTTCTAGGATAAATGATAAGGAGATCCATCCACTTAAACGGTTAGGGGGTGATCCCCTTTCTTATGTATTGTTAGATTTTTTCCTAAAGAACCGGTATTGAGCATTTCGTAAATCGACGATTGGTTTATGGAGTGCCCGGGAAGCGGCAGAGTGTACTCATAAGAGATAACTCGGAACCATTACCACTCCAAACCCATATACGGTTCTATGGAGGAGTTTTCATGTTATATTGAGATGTTGAAATCCATGTGTGGTTCCAAGACCGTTGGGTATGGGAATCTGTGTGTGATTCCAAGATCTATTTGAGATGTGAGAATCTGCATGCGATTCCAGGGCCATTGTGGTGTGGGAATCCATATAAGATTCTATGATATATTTTTGGAGCGGTGCATAAGCTGGAACATCGGACGTAGCCTCATCAGCGGAAAATGACTAAAACTAGAGATAGGAGGCATGGCCAGTAGGGTTGGAAAACCCATAGGGAGCAATACCGATGCCTTCATTTGTTTTTGGAATGCCATAGCGATGCACTCGGTCTTAGCAAGATCGGTTATGTTTTTCCTATAATACCCTGACTAGACGGGCATGATGCTTTGGAAGGATAACTCCGATCCTTGTGCAGGAGGATCGTTCTTGAAGTACTGAGGGAACCACCATGGAATCCTACAAAATTAGCCAACGAGCCTTATCGAGTTTTGATTTTATACTAGTATTGTTGTGATGTACATAGCACGAGCATCACAACTACTTGATTATTATTATTTTGACCCTTAGACATCTATATTATTATATTATTAGTGAGTTAAATTTCAAAGGCACAGGAGCATTTGAGAAATTTAAAAAACGAAGAGTCACGGCTCCTTCGTATATTCGTTTTTTTGTTTCTCTCTCCTATCATATATCAATTCTTCTCCTTTCTATAATCAATTCTCTGATTCTTTCCTTGCTCTACAAGGAAATAGCTAGGGTTTCATCTCTAAACACAAATCCCTTTACTCTTTTTTCTTATCGCCTCAATCATCCGACTTCTCCACTTATATTCGTTTAAGATAATTCTTCCATTCTTTCTACTGTTTCTTCCTTCTAATCGAAACCTTAATATTCATTTCCCCTTAATTTAAGCCCTAAAACAGTTTCCTTTTTTTCCAGCGTTTCTTGAAGATGCAAGATCCAGGAGCACTATTGAAATGCTTTGAACTTGGGGTTTTTGGGGTATTATCGGAATAACATTTTACTGGGATTTGTGGAGGAGGATAGGAATCAAATAGAAATTTGTTTTTGAGGGTGGAAAATATTTCATAGTTAAGCTTTGTTGTTGTGCAATGCAGCTAGAAACAGCAGCAGTAATACCTGGAATGGTAGAGGGCATGCTCCTTAACTGCAAATCTCTATGTCGTTTTAAGATCTTCTGGTTCATATACATTACCTGGAAGGTATGGTTGATATAAATTGATGTAAATAATTTGCGACGTGAACAGATTCTCATTCTTAATACATGTATACTTACCTATGAATCGATTGAGGTCTTTTGGTTTACAATTTTCTATATTTACTTACATTACAAAGAGATTCTTAACTTGAATGTATGACTTATGATATAAATACAAAGATATTTGTGTCTCATATTCTGTCTTTTATTAGTATGTTACTACTCCAATAATAATTGTTTACTAGATATTCAAATCAGTTGTGGGTTTATAAGTTGGAAAGAACCGATCTATCGCTATCCGAGTAGCAGATCAAGGAAGTGGGAATTTCAACGTGTCAATTAAATTCCTCCACCTTACTATGTATAATATTTTTTTATATAATTTCCTAGATCAAATCTTTGAACGTGGTTTTTTTCCATTTGGGAGATCATGAATATAATCCATATCGACATTCACTCACTATTGACGAAATATATAATTTCGTTGAATACCTTTAACTATAAACAGATTCTATCAATATTCAGTTTGTATATTTAACCAATTCACAAGGAAATAATTTCAACGGGTTCTATTGATGTATGTCATATGTATAGTGGGGCACGTAAAACTTTATTAGAAGTATAAAACTGAAATGGATATACTCTAGAATGTACTTACATTGGTATATGTCAAATGCGAATGTTTTGACTTACTTCTCATTTTAAATCACAAACAAAAATATTAGCTATGATGTTGAATGGTGAACGAATACTCATTTTCAAACAAAAAATAGTTACGCACATATACTTAGAGTGCAAAAATTACAATTAAAGAACATGGATCTGGAAAATAAAAGCAAATAACAAGAACGTAAAAAATAGTTTTTTGGAAAATTAGGATATGTGCTAAAACTAAAGTTTATCAAGTTTGATCTATTGTGCATGTGTTAAACTGATGCTTAATACATATAGATTTCGTTATAAGCTGCTTCTAATTGAAGTTCAAAATTTTCCTGTTTATTTGGGCTAAGGGTCAAAATCTTTCTCTTTGGGATTGTTGTTGCATTGTTGGGCAGTCATTGCAATGCTTCAAATTTAATGCTCGCTAATTTTGTTGTCATGCTAATTGAATTGAGGTAAGCCTGCATGCTGTTCTAAAAATAGAGGAAAAGGAATCAGATAGAAATGTGTTTTCAAAGATGGAAAATATTTCATAGTTAAGCTTTTCTATGTCCATTATTGTGAGAATTGAGACCAATCAAATTGGATTTATTTTGAATTATTGTGAAATGCAATTGCATGACATTGATCAAGGTAACATTTCGAATTCACAAACTTTGATATTCCTTTTTTCTAATTCGATATCTGGCTTTAATTTCTGTGGGTTATTTCTGCCTTTTTGCATACTGTAAGATTTCATCACTTACCAAATTAAATTTTTGATATACCTTGGACTTTTGTACTGCTTTGGTTTCTTAAATAACTAATTAACTATGGGTACCTCATTAAATTCTTTTGCTATTAGTCATAAAAATTGGTTTCTTTGTTATATTTTCCATTATTTAATACAAATAGTTGTAACTTCCAGGGAGAAATGGAGCAAAAAAAGAATTAAAGATGGCTGTCAAGTTTATAGTAATGTACTTTATTTGTCTCTCATTTTGCCTCGTAAGTTGCTATTCAAGAAGGTTTTTTAGATTTTTTTTATGGAAACCTACATTATAGGAAGGAGTTAAGAAATCGTGAGCAAGCATGAATATTCAATCATTGTGTATGTTTTGTATTTTACAGTTAGCAATAGGTTTTTCTAATACGTTAAAAATATAGTGGCATGTACAACCATGTTCCCAATGTCTTTTGCAATGTTAATTCTTTGACCGGGTAAAATTTGTGCGATGGCTCTCTCTTTGGAGGATCAATGATTATATTTTTGAGGTCAACAAATGTGTATATCCAATATTTGATGTTTTCAAATAAATTGCAAGATTTATTTGAGATTCCTTATTGAATAGGTGACACTACTTAGATACTTAAACTTCTGATAATGTTTTATTTTTGTGGATTTTATGTATGTATGAATGAATGTCACTAGGCACTATGGTACCTTGCATCCCTCATCCAATTTTGTGCATTTTTTATTCATGCACCGATCAGAATCAGAACAAACCAATTACCAAATCCACCTATCATCGCTGGCATCACCATAAAAAAGATCATTAAAAAAGCGTGAGCAGTTATTAAAACATTATAAAGCTGATGATTCCCGCCAAGAATTTGATCGCCGGGTCGGGCTAATTCCATACGAATCAGTATGGAGAAGCATGTGCCCATCACTCCAGCAATGGCAGCAAAGATGAAATAGAGAGTACCGATATCTTTGTAGGTTCTCAGTAGCAACTTCATTTTGGGAGTAGTTTAGTCACAGGTACTCAATTTCTATCTTAGATACACAATTTGTTGATAATATTCTATGGCTTCAAGTTCGGAAGTACATATACCTACCCTTTGATATAATGGGTTGTTTATCGAAGCCCAAACTATCCTATTATCTTGGATGTACTCAGGTAATAAACAGTGTATTGCAAGTTATGTTGGTAAGTTTTCCATCCTAAAGAATGAAAATGATTGTAAATGGATGACTTATTTGTAGTGTACCCAACATTTTTTTACCTCACTATAAAACAATTTGTCAAAGAAGTTAATAGGTGAGATCAGTACTTCAAACAATTTAATGTCTCGCTTAAATTTTAATCATCATATATTTACTTATTTGTGCATATATAATATATACTAATGCCAGAAGAGAGGATACTGAGGGATTTATGTGCTTGCAGACAAAAGGAGAAAGAGATCAATATATGTATAGATTTATAAGACAAAAGCAACAATTTGCACGATAAGGGAAAAGAAAAAATTACTTCCGCACACACATTAGTTCTTTCCCTATTTCTGTGGGTCGAGCACTATGAAGACGACTTTCATGGTGAAGCACAAGTTGACACGGTATGTGTGAACATTATGTATATGCCATATTAGTATGTTTTGCGTACCATTATTAACATCGTTATTAAAACCGATTAAATTGGTTGCATGATAATCCAGTGATCCGATAATCCAGTGATATCTATATTTTTGGATTTGTAGAGTGACAACAAAAGGCTGAATGCAAATATCAACAAGATTATGCTTGGTCAACCATCATTGATATTTTATGAACATATTTTTCCTTTTGAATGCATATGCATAAAAACTGTCAATTGCTTTGGATCTGTAAAATCGCGTTCTTAACATATTATTTCCCTTTAACTTGATTACATTTTTCGCTATATTATTGATATGCATGTATTTGAACAAATTTTGGCTTTCTACTGCCACCATTTAATTCCTATAGTATGAACTGAATATATTCCTTTATAATTTAAAGTCTACATTCATGAATGCCCTGACATTTGCTTTCATTTGCACGAAAATTGACGGTTTCATATTCAAATGTACTACACTAACACATTAACATTTCCATTAAGTGGCATTCAGTCATAACAACTATATAAGTATATACCATGACTTTCTACATTTGGTCTGTGTTAAAAGTAAGATTAAAGTTATATAGTGAAAAACTATACAAGTAGATGACTGTCATACTATGTGAACTATTTTTCTAATGTTTTTTTTAATCAAGTTGCTTATAGCCATTGTCTTCTTTTCATCAGTCGGCTATAATTCATGCTGTAATTGGACACGCATAAACTTTGTTATGATTTTGCATACAAATTCTTTTACATTTTTTATTTACGTAGATTATTATCGGAGTATAAAGATATCGCATTATTCTTTGTAACAAGTTTTTAAAAATACCCCGTGTACGTAGCACAGGTTCGTACTCGTTATTATAATATCACTGGATTTTTATATAAAAACTGTTTTGGTTATCATAAGGTAAAAACCCGTCATTTTTATGTGTGGCGTGGTCTTACGAGATACCTTCGTCTTTCAAAAGGATTTTTGAAAATAACTAAATTCAAATTGAGTGTGCTTTCTTACGCTGATTTTGCAGACTGACTTGGATGTTATTTTATTATAATGCTCAGGTCAGACTGAGTATTACAGATTCAGGTTAGGATGTTGTGGAGCTCAGGTGATGAGATGGATGATAAATACGTATTCCCTTACTTGTTTATTTCTGCTGTATGTGATGCTGTATGTTCAGTATATGTGAGGACAAGTTATTATAACTATTTGGAATTGACTTGTTGATTGTTATACTCTGATGATGGTATGTATAATAACAGCTATAGTTCTTTTTATATAAAGATATGTTATTATCTATTGTATATTGTTCCGCTGCAATTGGGAGGTTCTACGTTGTTGTTTCTATTTTCCTCTATCTCTTTTCTTCTTTTCCCTAACAATCGGGTTTTCAAGCATTCGATTGCTCGGCATGTGATATAGTGTATGTATTAGTGTCGATTTTCAAGGGTCGAAAATCCTTACATTTGGTATCGGAGGTAAAATTTAAGTGAGAACCTTGGTTTTGGTGGGGTAACTCATTAGATATAGGTTAAGTAGCACCCTAGAATGAGTTTGAGTGTGTGCGTGTGTGTATGAGCCGTGCTTGTTAGTGATATAAGAATCGTTTTATATTGTGTTGGTTGATCTATTGAGTGGCTTATGGATTCTGGTCAATACGAGTAATTAATGTTGTTGATAGGGATCTCTAAACACTTGAACAGAGCAATTCGACATAGTATTGTTTTGGAAATTGGGTAAATGAAATAATTTTACCTGGATTATGTTTTATATATAGGAATAATTTTTCAGAAATTATTATTATATGGTGTGCTTGGATGTTGGAGAATGATAATATTTGACTATTATCATTTGTTGCTTGTTGTGATCAAATAAAGGTTGATATTGTAATGTAAGCAAGACTAACAACTAAGAAATGAGTTTAAATAACAAAATGGAATTATAGTCTATAAACATGATTTATAAATTGAAATGAATGAGATTCCTAAAGCATATTATATAAATAAGGTTTATAAAAACGATTTGATTCAAAATGGAAAATAAGGTTTTTAAATCATTTTTTAGAAATTCAATATCTTGATTATAATGTATATATTAGTAGTAGGGTATATTTCCCGCCGATTGGAGCGAATGAGACGTTATGAGCCCCTCATAATAGCGGATGACTCTATATTACCGTAATATCTCGCCTCGAAGCGGGATTGGTATTCTATATTGTATAACATCGGTAACCACAGGGAAGCAGGTTGGAGGGATCCAACTAGATTTCTAAAAAATGTTGATTTTTTTAATTTTATATATAGTAATATATGTTATGTTTGAATAGTCTGTGATAGATTATGATGTGATTTGAATTTATTGGATGTTATAGTAGCACTGGCCTTGATTTTGGTATTATAAATGCTATAAACAATATTTTTGAATTTAAAAAGAAAATTCAAAGGCGATTTTGGAAATGAAAATAATTATATCGAATTTTGGGAATATTTAAAAGGAAATTGATTTGGATATAATAAATGATTTGATTTTTGATATTTGTTAGCTATTCCGTAAAATGGTTTCAAATTGAGAATTTAATTTGAGTATTTTTAGATTGGATTTTTAATTGGGATTTCTGGAATACGAAATGAAAGTCAGAATTGAGATTTGATTGGTTTTGGAATATAGTTCGGATTATTTAAGAACCAGATTTACAATTGGAATTTTAATTAGAAATCGATTTAAAAATAGGTTTTTGTAATATAAACTTGTATATACTGGGAATGAGTTTATCAAAATTTATAAACAATGTTTATAAATAAGTGGAATGATTATCATTAGATAGATGGGAAATATAAATTCACAGTGTGAATTTAAAATGAGATAAGGAAACCGGTTTAGAAAGAGATATTGGATTCTATTTTGGAATTTGGAAATAGTTGTGAATTTGAAAACGTAAATCAGATTGTGATAAATCGAGGATGGTTTATTAATATAAAAATGGTTATATTGGATTTTAAAAATATATTTGTCTCAAGAAGTGAAGTTGTTTTAGAAAAAGATTTTTATTTATTAAACTGCTAATGGGAATAACATATTTTCGAAAGTTAGTTAACTAAATATTTAATATTGATTTAAATAAATTCTAATTTTCATAATAAGCTTTGAAAATCTATGATTAATATTTATGAATGGATCGAAAATTTGCTATCATTGTTATTTATCAAGGAGTGGTGATATTTCAAATAACTTCTTAAATGTGTTCGAAAATTTATTATTTCACTTTCGAATACTTATTTTAAAAATGTAGAGTTTTGG
The DNA here is from genome assembly GCA_030765085.1 of Allium cepa. Lineage (NCBI taxonomy): Eukaryota > Viridiplantae > Streptophyta > Magnoliopsida > Asparagales > Amaryllidaceae > Allium > Allium cepa. The sequence goes on from CM060928.1 coordinate 333,520,739, forward strand.
AAATTTATTAAAGTTACTTGTAAATACTTTCGACATTTGTAAATAGGATTTATTGAATGGATGTGATTTTATAAGAAAAATCTTATAATGAAATTCGGGGACTTCAGAAAATTAGAGAAAAGGAAATTTCCAAATTGTTTAGATGCGAATACTTCGAAAATGAATCTGAATTCAATAAAGGACTTTTGAATTGTTAGTTGGATTATAAATAAGTATAATCGATAATTTTTGAAATTTGTAAAGGGAGATTACAAATGGTTTAAAATTTGTAAAGGAATATTTCTCTAAGTTAAACTTTGAATTTTATAAAGAAGTTTTATAAATAGATTTGGAAATATTTATGAAATAAAGAAAATTTTGGGATGTAATGGTATATTTTCATAGCGTAATTCGAGGGCCAGCGATTGCTTGCAGTTTGGGATGTTTTCGTTGGGATGGCGACATAACCATTGTGCAAATTGCGATCTATGATTGGTTGCATGGTGGAAATTGAGAGTAGAGATTGCCTAAGCTAAGTTTGGGTTTTTAGGATAGAGACACAACCATCGTGCTACGTTCTATGGTCGATACCGAATAGTACTTCCATATCTATTTTAATAAATTTTCAAGTATTTCTGAAAGAAAGGATTTGTGAATATACTTATCCGGATGAAGTAAGTACATTCTGGTTTTAAACGAGGAATTCAAATTTATCAAATTTAAATTAAATGAAGCTTTGTGATTTCAGTGGGAAATGTAATCTTTGGTGGAATGTTTGTTTATTTGGTAGTTAAATAATCGACTATCAAATCTTGGACCAAATATGCAATCCTTCTTAATTTTGGTGGTAGGGTAACGATTTCCTATTTAAAACCGAGGGATTTTAACTTTGGAAATATATAGGGGAAACACGGGAATTATATGTTATGGTTACCATCGATGGTGCTATCTTTAAGTATAAACTCGTTGTTCTTCAAGGATAAATGATAAGAAGATCCATCTATTTCAATGGTTAGGCGGTGATCCCCGTTCTTATGTATTGTGTGTTTTTTCCAAAAGAATCGGTACTAAGCATTCTGGAAATCGATGATTGGTTTATGGAGCGCCGGGAAGCGGGAGAGTGTACTCTTAAGAGATGATTCGGAACCGTTACCACTCCAAACCCATATACGGTACTATGGAGGAGTTTTTGTGTTATATTGTGATGTTGAAATCCATGCGTGGTTCCGATACTATTGGGTATGGGAATCCGTGTGCGCTTCCAAGATCAATTTGAGATATGGGAATCTGTTTGCAATTCCAAGGCCACTGTGGTGTGTGAATCCATATGGGATTCCATGATCTATTTTTGGAGCTGTGCGTAAGCTGAAACGTAGAACATAACCTCATTAGCGGAAATTACTAAAACCAGAGATAGGAGGTATGACCATTAGGGTTGGGAAACCCATAGGGTGTAATCAGCTCCTTTTTCTAGCAATACCGATACCTTCAGTTGTTTTTTGCATGCCAGAGCGATGCATACGGTCTTTGCAAGACCAATCATATTTTTTCCTATAATACCCGGCTAGACGGCTATGATGCTTCGGAAGAATAACTCCAATCCTTATGCGGGAGGGCCGTTCTTGAAGTACTAAGGGCACCACCGTGGAATCCTACACAATTAGCGAACGAGCCTTATCGAGTTTTGATTTTGTACTAGTATTGTTGTGATGTACACAACACGAGCATCACAGCTACTTGATTATTATTATTTTGACCCTTAAACATTATAATAACATCATTAGATTTTTATATAAAAAATAATTTGGTTATCATAAGGTAAAAACCTATCATTTTATGTGTGGAGTGGTCTTAGGAGATACCTTTGTCTTTCAAAAGGATTTTTGAAAATAATTAAGTTCAAATTAAGTGTGCTTTCTCACGCTGGTTTTTTAGACTGACTCGAGTGTTATTTTTTCATATTACTTGGGTCAGACCGAGCATTATAGATTTAGGTTAGGATGTTATAGAGCTTAGGAGATGAGCTAGATGAAGAGACGTATTCCCGTACTTGTTTATTTTCTGCTGTATGTTACGTTGTATGTTCAGTATATGCGAGGACAAGTTATTATAACTATCCGGAATTTATTTGTCGATTGTTGTACTCTGATGATGTATGTATAATAAAAGTCATACTTCTTTTTGTATAAATATATGTTATTATCTATTATATATTGTTCTGTTGTGATTGTGAGATTTTGTATTGTTGTTTCTATTTTCTTCTTTCCCTTAACAATTGGGTTTTCCGACATTCAATTGCTCGGCATGTGATACAGTGGGCCTATTAGTGTCGATTTTTGAGGGCCGCAAATCCCGGTCTTTACACCATGGCGCTTAGCAGAATGGTTTTCCCCTTACTTGTATCCTTTTAAAAGCATATCTTTTGCAAAGCAGAATCCTACAATCAAACTGATTATAGCAATAATAGAAAATACATATATACATAAAATTAGGAAATCAATGGACCATCTGTCCACACTATGGTTCTACCTGGCTAACTATTAACCACTTGATGACTTGGGCCTACCAGACATAATCAATAATCCAACTTCTGTTAGACACAATATTGGGCTGCCGGCCTTAACTTTCTTCTTTTAGGGTCATCTGAACCTAATGGTTTTGTGGGCTCACCAATAACCTATCTTTACTATGTGTATTCCTTTTTGCGTGTAACCTCATTTTAGTCCTACCTATGACAAATCCTTACACGTTGGAATTTTGGACTTATTTAGCTAGGGGTACCAATAAGTATAAGGCGCGACCCTACACCAGTCCCATCTAGTCTTCTAATATCCGAGTCATAAGCTTAGGGTTAACTACCCTATTCATGTTTCATTTACTATCTTATGGTTAACTACCATGTTAAAATTTCATTTCCTTGTAAATAATCTTTACAAATTATTTACCCTTGAAATCATACTTTTATAAAACACGGTAGTCAAATACTTTGCTTTACTCAAAACTCTTATGCCATGATATATACTTTAAACAAAACAATGTTGATGAAACTTTAACAATGAGATTATCTATCCCTTCAAAGTAAGTTAAAACCCTTCTTAACTTAAAAGATTTTAGGCCATGAAGCCAAGGTAAAACCTTTGTAACCCTTGTTTAAAAGCTTCAAACTATGCTTTTGAAATCATTGAGAACAACCATTCCAAAAGTTTTACCAAAACCTTAGACATCCTCTTTTAAAACCATTTAAACTTGTTTTTCAAAATCATTGGAAACCCTCCATTCAAATATTCAAAATTAACATTTCGAAAACATTCGGGATCTCCCCTTCGAAACACATATTATATTACCGTTCGAAAGCATTGTGTTTAAGTAAAGAATCATGGAAACATTGCTTCAAAACCTTTAGTAAATATTCCTTTTGAAACCATTGGGTTTAACTTTTAACATAACTAAGGGTCATAAAGAACTAGAGCAAAATCATAACTTCCAAAATCATTTAATCCAAGTAAAAGAAAGAGGGTAGTTTCGAAACCTACCCTTCGAAACCACTGCCTCCAAAACCATTTTGAAAAATAGCTACAGGACCCTTTCGAAAGCATTGAGAAGGCATCTTCAAAGTAAGAAGGCGAAAGCACCCTTTCAATCCCATTGTTTTGAGCTATATAGATGTAACGACCCAGAATTTTTGTTAATTAAAATTTGTATATTTAATTAATTTTAAATACTAATAAGTGAAATTTATAAGTCGAGTAAATTTTATTTCGAATAATTAGATTTAATTGGATAATTAAATCGATAATTAAATATGTTAAATTTCATAAATAATTGAAAATTGGGTTAAATATGATTGAAAATGATTTGTAAAATTTTATTTTATCATATTGGAGTTAGAACGATATTTTAGAACTTTTAAAATTGAATTAAGAGTTAATTTGTGAAAATTGAATATTTTAATATTTAATCGACTAGTGAAATTAGTCAATTTTCGAACAGTCTCAGAATTGGACGAAATTATTCCCATTGGATCCATAATAGTTTGTTATTATCGGGATTCAATTTTCTTAGCAATCGGAGCTTTCTTTTGACCGTGGCAGCTCGAAACGCATCGAAATTGTTTTAATATTAATTTGACGAGTTAAAATAGCCATTTTTCAAACAGTCTCGAATTTTGACGAAACCAGTTTCATCCGATCTGTAATGTGATATTATTGTATGATTTCAAATTTCGTGTCAATTGGATTTACGGTTTGTCCGGGGCAAGCTAAAAGGCATAGAAATTAGTTTAAATCAGTTTAATTTAAATTGATTGTTTATTGCCATAACTCGCACAGATGATCGAATTAGCTCCCGAAACACGTTCCATTGTGTTCGAAACGCGGGGTAAACCTTAGAAACGCCAATCGGCATGCTTCGTTTGGAGTTCGAAAAATCCGGGATGAATAGTGTCGCGTATTTTTCTATAAAAGGACCTCCCTCTTCATAAATTTGCAAAACCCTAATTCTTTTCAACCCTAGCCGCCATTTTTGAAACCGATGGCCAGAAATTCATCTTCTTTCCTCCTCAATCTCTCCAAATCCGTAAGCAAGTAGAGAAAGTGTTCAACAGCAAAATTGAAGAGGACGATAGGAGCTTCGAATCTATACTGAGTTGATCGAAAACGGCGCGACGTGGAGGGAGTTAGGGGGTTGCGTTCGTGGCCGTGTATCATAGATTAGCATGCAAAATGGGGGGCCGAGCTCTGCCATATTGTAGCCGAGTATGGGGTTTGGCCGCGGCTTTGAGGTGGCATAGTTAGATCGTGGTGGAAGTCGCCGAGGAGGTGGCAAAAATTCAAAGTAAAATGGCGGCTATGGGTAGGGGTTTCACGGCTATGTGCGTTTGGGGAAGAAGTTCCAGGTGCGGCTTGGATCTAAGGACACGAAATCAACGGCCCAGATTATTTCTAGGGTTTAAAATTTTAAAAAAATGTTAATTTATTTATATTATAATTCGTTCAATCTTTAAAATAACATATCTTGTTCATACGAGGTCCGTTTTGGACGAAACAAGTTGCGTTAGGTTCGTATGGACGAGCTCTTCGCAATGGAGCTGGATTGGAAGTGATTGGAGTCAGTGAAAATTTTGGGTAAAATTAAACGTCCGTTTAATTTTATTCGAAATAAACGCGGAAAACTAAATTGAAAGCAAGGTGAGAACTTCTCACTCAATCGAATTAGTTTCGATTTAAATTTTAAATAGTTAGATTTTAAATAGTTGATTGTATGCATGAATGATGATTGTTATCTATTGATTGTTAAAATAGACATTATGCGCCGTTAGTAAGCGGATGTTATTTATTAAAAACATATACCGCGATAATTCCAACTTGTATGGAATTGGTATTATTTATGTACTTGGAGTTGATTTTCCCGCATTATATAGCGAATGAGACCCTATTGCGCCGCCTATTAAGCGGATAATATTTTATAAATCCCATATACCACGATAATTCCGTACTGGAACGGAATTGGTATTGTGCTAACATCTTTGGATGCAGGGAAACAGGATGGAGGGATCCAACTGGATTCCTCAACTGTATTGATTTATTTACAGATATTGCGATATTTGTTGATTATCATATCGATATAGGATATTTGGATGTCGTGATTGACTATTTGGTGCTGTTGCATCATCGGATCCATTTTTAAAGTTTAAAAATAACGATTTTGATTTTTAAAAGAAATTTTAAAGTAATTTTTGAAAGTATACGTTTTATTAAATTTATGAAATTGATTCATTTTAAATAATTAAAACGTTATAAACTTTTATGTTATAAAAATTAAGATTTTTGTGAAATATAACCAAAAGGTGATTTTTGAGATAAGTAGTTAATAAATTTATAAAATAGTTAAATTGGGATTTTTGAATTATTTTAAAACGTGTTATATGAAAGATGTATAAATTTGATATTTTAGAATTAAAATATTGGAATTATAAAATGAGTTTTTATAACTGTTAAAATGAAGTATAAACGGATTAATAAGTAAATGAAAATTTGTAGATTTTTGAATTATGAAGTTGTAAAATGAATAGATGTTGTAAGACAAAAGATTTATAAGTAATTAACTTATAAATTGGATTTTTGCGTGTAAATGGAATATGAATAGAATTTGTTAGTAAAGTGATTCTATAAGTTGAAGTGGCCATAAAATATAAATGGAATTTATAAACGTCGTTTTATAAATCCGAAAGCGACTTATTTTGATAAGTCTAATTATTATATATCCACGATTTTGGATAGTGGATAATCCTTTAAAATAAAATATGTAGAAAGGTTGAATTTAGTTAAGGAAATATATTCACGATTTTGGACGGTGAATAATATATTAAAGAAATATTTTGGAAAAAAGATATTTTAAAATAGAATTAAAACAATTTAAAGACGTTTTAAAAAGTGTTAAGTATCGAAATCATGTATTACAACATTTATTGTTGAAATAGACGTTTTCGAGGAATATAAGGAAATGGTGGACTATAACACCGTTGTTATAGTAAAGGATTTCCGAAAGGAAATGTTTTGTATAGTATTGGGATTTATATATGTACTTTAATTTTGAATCCCTATACTAGTGATTTTGGTTCATCGTAATAGTGTTTTACGCAACATTCGTTTTGACTCAAATAAATGTGTTTAAGTGAATGTTTTCCTTAAAGAATGAAATATATACTTAATTTCGATTTAAGTATAGTGAATATTTTTCAAATGTTGAAAATAAATAGATTTGTGAATTACTTATTAATAAATAAGTATGGAAATGTTTTTCCAATGTGAAATGAAACGTTTTGAGAGTTTATCTTTTTGAGGATAAATTGAAAATTAATAATTGAAATCGTATATTCATAGATATTTTGGGATTGTAAATTCACTATGGAATTTATAAAAGAAAGGGAAATTAGTTAAAAATAAATCTTGATTTATTTTGAAGTATGGAGGTTAATTTATGGATTTGGAACGTAAATTTAATAAATCGGTAAGGATTTATTTAATTGGTTTAAATGAACCATTTTGAAATGAAAGTTGTAAGGGTGTAAATTTATTTGAAATTGGTTTTCATATGGTTGAAGTGTGGAAATTATATATCTAGTAAAGATATTTTGGAAAGTAAATAATTTGGGAAATTATTTGAAATCGGTGATGTTGAACACGCCTATTGATAGTTAAATAACCGACTATCAATATTTACCTTTAAATAGGTATTTGTTGTGATTTGTTTGAATTTGAATGCTGCACTTATTTTTGAAGAAGCGCTCACTATTTGGGTTAGCCGGGAAAGGGCTTTGGGGTCGTATAACCCATTTCGAATATGTGATACGTCGTTATGGATTGCATTTGATGACCGGTGGTGAAGACCGGTTATTTGTGAGAACGATAGGATGACCTATCGATTGTCTCTGCACCATTAGCTACGGTATGGAGATTTCCTTTGTGATGGGAAGTTTTATCGGGATTGTGAATACCCGGATTGCAAGGGCTTCTGTTGAAGTGCCTTCGGTTCTGATCGAACCCGGAACAGACTTGTATGGTTACGTGTCTTACATTACATTTTGAGATATAAAGCAGATTTCTTTCAAATACATTTCTGTTTGTGGCGGAGAATTTATTCTCTTAGCTTAACACCCTTCTCTGAGACGTACGCGCTCAGTTATGTAGTTGATGGTTATCAGCGATATATTCCCAATTTGGTAATGTGACATGCTGAGTATTGCTGTGAAATGATCATTGTTTGATCATTTGTGATATGATCATTTATTTGATCGTTTATCTCTATGATTATTACTTTGATCATTTGTTGAAACAAAGCATGACTTTGTACCAAAGTGTGGCTTTGTGGACGAGACTTCGTCAGACCTCACTCCCCGGAAATGGTCAAAACAGAAATATGCGACAAGGTTATGAGAGTCGCGCCCTTTAGGGTATGTCATTTCCTTCTGGAAAGGGTGGTATCATGGTATGGAGCCCAGATACTTAGTCATGTTGATACACTATATCTATTACTGTGTGGTGTTGTTGGAATCGAGCGCTCGGATAAAGGTCCAAAGGGACCGGGGGATGGCATAGTCGTGTAGTAGTTACCTAGTGACAAAGGTAATCCAACCTTGTATTGGCAAAGAGCTGGTTAAGTTCTCGAGACGTCCCGCCAGAGGCGATCCCATGTGGCGGTAGGAAGTTCCTTAGCCTGACCATTTGTTGGAAAATCCAATGAAACAATACGATCTTGTACGGTTTTAGTTGTATAACCTGCCATGAAATGTGGCGGTAACCTGCTATTGAACATGGTAGCTATAGTAGGCATACGATAATGGTCGTATGTTGGCTAAGATTTATATCTTTCTTTCGAAATGATTTTTCCTACACTATGCACTAGTAATAATATCAAACGTTTCCTTTTAATGCGTATCAAGCATCTTTGACTATCATAAGGAGAAATCTCCTCCGATTTTGCGTTTGCATTGTGTGTGTGTGCGGGAGGCCTTATGGTAGTCTCATTTTTAAAAGCATTGCGAATTGACTTTAAAATTTTCCTGTTCTTTGTTTTTAAAAGTTAAATAACTGTTTTAGTTCTCACAACGGTCCCATGACCGACTCGGAGTTTATTGTTTTCCTTCCTAAACTCTGGGTGCCCACCAATTTCCACACGGGCAGTCAAGAGTCAGGTTTATCAGGATATTCTGGAATTCAGGAGTTGCTGGAGGCAAGCTGGAGAGCATGGCATATTCACTAGTATATAGTATTTCATTTCCGCTGTTTGTTGTTGTTAGATAGTTGTACACTCTGATGATGTAATGAAATGTATGTAATGTAATAACTGATATAGTTCTTTGTTTTAAAAAAATATATTCATTTATCTATTATATGTTGTTCCGCTGCGTCTGTGAGATTCTGATATTGTTTCTGTTCTGTTTTCTTATTTCTTCTATCTTTTTCTTCTACCACTTCTTCTTAACCCTAACAATTCGGTTTTCCGGCATTCGATTATGCGGCATTTGGTACAGTGGACGTATTGATGCCGACCTTCGGATCCCGACGAAAAATCGAGTCGTTACAGTTGGTATCAGAGCATTTGGTTAAGCGACAACCATGGCTCTATTGGGTATTACTCATTAAAAATAGAGTCAGTAGTACTCTAGAATGAGTGTGAGTGTAATAATAGATGTGAGCGCGTATTTATTAGTGAATATAAAATGATTTTATATCGTGTTGATTGATTTATTGAGTGGCATATGAACCTTTGTCAGCACAATCTGCACAACTGTGCCGAAGGGGTTTCTAAACACTTGAATAGCACAATTCGATACAATATTGTTTTCGAAAGGGATGAATGAAATAATTTCATCCAAATTATATTTTGATATATAAAAAAAAGGGAAAAGAAATATTTTCTGAAATTATTATATAACTTGGATGTTTTGAATGATAACATTATAGTCAAATAAGATGATAAAATCTGAAATAGCTTATATAACCAAGGAAGTCATTAGATTTGAAATTTTTGAAATTAAAATTAAAAGTAAGGAGTTAAAAATGAAATTTAACTTGGATAAAGATTAAAATGTGAAATTTAATTAATGACTGGAAGAAAAAAATGAATTCAGTTATATTTAAACAAAGTTGAATTGATAAAATTGGAAGTTAAATGGAATTTACTTTAGAATTGAAATCTGAATTGAATTTATAAGTGGAAACTTAAGTTAAGTTAAATAAATGATGTTTGAAATGGAATATAACTTAAATAATGTTGAATAAAGTTGATTTTGGTGTCAAAGTAAATTAATAAGTGAATTAATGAAGTGAAGTCATTAAGAATTTGAACTTGAGTTATATGAATGAAATTCAACTTTATATTGTTAAAGGAATTAACAATTGAATTGATGAATGGATGAAATATTAATCAATTGAATGTAAATAATTAGTATAATATAATGAATATAAGTGTTAATTCATTGAAAGCCAATATTATTAGAAATTGAATAAATTGAATGAAAGTCAATTAAATATCAACCAATTGGAATTAAAAGTGTTGGACCAAATTGAATGTAAATTAAATAATTTGGTTATGTTGAATATACATTGGTTGTCATGTGAATGTTAGTTGATTGTATATAATTCATTAAGTGTTAATGAAATTGAATTAGCGAAATCAAAAGTTATGTGATTGAATCCAAATTGGAAGTAAATAAATTGAATAGAATTGGATTTGATTTGGATTGAAGGCGAATTAATGTGGATAAATTAGTGAATGTAAACTAACTGAAATCGAATGAATGAATTCTAGTTAAATTCCGATGTTAATGGATCAATTGGAAAACCAATTCAATGAATATTAGTGAGAAGTGAATTTATATTGATACTGGTGGTTGCATTTGTTGTTTTGTTGCATTTACTATATTGGCATATGTAGTTGTTGTAGTGATATATGTTGTATATTGATATTATTTTCATATATGCATGTTTCTCATTTGTTTGTTGAGTGTTTAGTAGGTGCAGATTGCGTTTGCTTTGCATTTGGAGCTCGCTTTCGCGCTATATTAGCCGTATATGCTCGCTAATAATAAATAAGATACATATCTCGGATTACATACCGTACTTTTACACTTTTTTTCCTGCGGGATGCCTCATCACATGATGAGATGTATATTTGTGATATATATACTATCATTTTTTTTCGGATCGAGCCGCGCAAAGGAGACTATGGCGAATTTTTTCGAAAATTTAAGGCGTTAGAAAAAATTTGAGAAAAATTGGGAAAGTTTGTGAAAACTATAACTTTGATTTGGAGTTGAAAGTTAAACAATAGTAGTTTTTTTTGAAAAGATAACTAAGTATGATTTGAAAACTTAGTAAAGTTATTGTAAGGGTTTAACTATGGATTTTTGGAAAGTTAATGGATTCTGTTTTCTTACTTGGTAATTTCGAGGACGAAATTCTTTTAAGGGGTGAAATATGTAACGACCCAGAATTTTTGTTAATTAAAATTTGTATATTTAATTAATTTTAAATATTAATAAGTGAAATTTATAAGTCGAATAAATTTTATTTCGAATAATTAGATTTAATTGGATAATTAAATCGATAATTAAATATGTTAAATTTCAGAAATAATTGAAAATTGGGTTAAATATGATTGAAAATGATTTGTAAAATTTTATTTTATCATATTTGAGTTAGAACGATATTTTAGAACTTTTAAAATTGAATTAAGAGTTAATTTGTGAAAATTGAATATTTTAATATTTAATCGACTAGTGAAATTAGTCAATTTTTGAACAGTCTTAGAATTGGACGAAATTAGTTCAATTGGATCCGTAATAGTTTGTTATTATCGGGTTTCAATTTTCGTAGCAATCGGAGCTTTCGTTTGACCGTGGCAGCTCGAAACGCATCGAAATTGTTTTAATATTAATTTGACGAGTTAAAATAGCCATTTTTCAAACAGTCTCGGATTCCGACGAAACCAGTTTCATCGGATCCTTAATGTGATATTATTGTATGATATCAAATTTTGTGTCAATTGGATTTACGGTTTGTCCGGGGCAAGCTAAAACGCATAGAAATAAGTTTAAATCGGTTTAATTTAAATTGATCGTTTATTGCCATAACTCGCACAGATGATCGAATTAGCTCCCGAAACATGTTCCATTGTGTTTGGAACGCAGGGTAAACCTTAGGAACGCCAACCGGCATGCTTTGTTTGGAGTTCGGAAAATCCGGGATGAATAGTGTCGCGTATTTTTCTATAAAAGGACCTCCCTCTTCATAAATTTGCAAAACCCTAATTCTTTTCAACCCTAGCCGCCATTTTTGAAACCGATGGCCAGAAATTCATCTTCTTTCCTCCTCAATCTCTCCAAATTAGTAAGCAATTAGAGAAAGTGTTCAACAGCAAAATTGAAGAGGACGATAGGAGCTTCGAATCTATACGGAGTTGATCGAAAACGGCGCGACGTGGAGGGAGTTAAGGGGCTGCGTTCATGGCCGAGTATCATCGATTTGCGTCCAAAATGGGGGGCCGAGCTCTGCCATATTGTGGCCGAGTATGGGGTTTGGCCGTGGCTTCGAGGTGGCGTAGTTAGATCGTGGTGGAAGTCGTCGAGGAGGTGGCAAAAATTCGAAGTAAAATGGCGGCTATGGGTAGGGGTTTCACGGCTATATGCGTTTGGGGAAGAAGTTCCAGGTGCGGCCTGGATCTAAGGCCACTAAATCAACGGCCCAGATTATTTCTAGGGTTTAAAATTTTAAAAAAATGTTAATTTATTTATATTATAATTCGTTCAATCTTTAAAATAACATATCTTGTTCATACGAGGTCCGTTTTGGACGAAACAAGTTGCGTTGGGTTCGTATGGACGAGCTCTTCGCAATGGAGCGGGACTGGAAGCGATTGGAGTCAGTGCAAATTTCGGGTAAAATTAAACGTTCATTTAATTTTATTCGAAATAAACACGGAAAACTAAATTGAAAGCAAGGTGAGAACTTCTCACTCAATCGAATTAGTTTCGATTTAAATTTTGAATAGTTAGATTTAAAATAATTGATTGTATTCATGAATGATGATTATTATCTATTGATTGTTAAAATAGACATTATGCGCCGTTAGTAAGCGGATGTTATTTATTAAAAATATATACCGCGATAATTCCAACTTGTATGGAATTGGTATTATTTATGTATTTGAAGTTGATTTTCCCGTATTGTATAGCGGATGAGACCCTATTGCGCTACCTATTAAGCGGATAATATTTTATAAATCCCATATACCGCGATAATTCCATACTGGAACGGAATTGGTATTGTGCTAACATCTTTGGATGCAGGGAAACAGGTTGGAGGGATCCAACTGGATTCCTCAACTGTATTGATTTATTTACAAATATTGCGATATTTGTTGATTATCATATTGATATATGATATTTGGATGTCGTGATTGACTATTTGGTGCTGTTGCATCATCGGATCCATTTTTAGAGTTTAAAACAACGATTTTGATTTTTAAAAGAATTTTTAAAGTAATTTTTGAAAGTATACGTTTTATTAAATTTTTGAAATTGATTCATTTTAAATAATTAAAACGTTATAAACTTTTATGTTATAAAAATTAAGATTTTTGTGAAATATAACCAAAAGGTGATTTTTGAGATAAGTAGTTAATAAATTTATAAAATAGTTAAATTGGGATTTTTGAATTATTTTAAGACGGGTTATATGAAAGATGTATAAATTTGATATTTTAAAATTAAAAATATTGGAATTATAAAACGAGTTTTTATAAGTGTTAAAATGAAGTATAAACAGATTCATAAGTAAATGAAAATTTATAGATTTATGAATTGTGAAGTTGTAAAATGAATAGATGTTGTAGGACAAAAGATTTATAAGTAATTAACTTATAAATTGGATTTTTGCGTGTAAATGGAATATGAATAGAATTTGTTAATAAAGTAATTCTATAAGTTGAAGTGGCCATAAAATATAAATGGAATTTATAAACGTTGTTTTATAAATCCGAAAGCGACTTATTTTGATAAGCCTAATTATTATATATCCATGATTTTGGACAGTGGATAATCCTTTAAAATAAAATATGTAGAAAGGTTGAATTTAGTTAAGGAAATATATCCACGATTTTGGACAGTGGATATTCCTTTAAAATAAAATATGTAGAAAGGTTGAATTTAGTTAAGGAAATATATTCACGATTTTGGACGGTGAATAATATATTAAAGAAATATTTTGGAAAAAATATATTTTAAAATAGAATTAAAACAATTTAAAGACGTTTTAAAATGTGTTAAGTATCGAAATCATGGATTTCAACATTTATTGTTGAAAGAGACGTTTTCGAGGAATATAAGGAAATGGTGGACTATAACACTGTTGTTATAGTAAATGATTTCCGAAAGGAAATGTTTTATATAGTATTGGGATTTATATATCTACTTTAATTTTGAAACCCTATACTAGTGATTTTGGGTCGTCGTAACGGTGTTTTACGCAACATTCGTTTTGACTCAAATAAATGTGTTTAAGTGAATGTTTTCCTTAAAGAATGAAATATATACTTAATTTCGATTTAAGTATAGTGAATATTTTCCAAATGTTGAAAATAAATAGATTTGTGAATTACTTATTAATAAATAAGTATGGAAATGTTTTTCCAATGTGAAATGAAACGTTTTGAGAGTTTATCTTTTTGAAGATAAATTGAAAATGAATAATTGAAATCGTATATTCATAGATATTTTGGGATTGTAAATTCACTATAGAATTTATAAAAGAAAGGGAAATTAGTTAAAAATAAACGTTGATTTATTTTGAAGCATGGAGATTAATTTACGGATTTGGAACGTAAATTTAATAAATCGGTAAGGATTTATTTAATTGGTTTAAATGAACCATTTTGAAATGAAAGTTGTAAGGGTGTAAATTTATTTGAAATTGGTTTTCAAATGGTTGAAGTGTGGAAATTATATATCTAGTAAAGATACATTGGAAAGTAAACAATTTGGAAAATTATTTGAAATCGGGTGATGTTGAACACGCCTATTGATAGTTAAATAACCGACTATCAATATTTACCTTTATAGGTATTTGTTGTGATTTGTTTGAATTTGAATGCTACACTTATTTTTGAATAAGCGCTCACTATTCGGGTTAGCCGGGAAAGGACCTTGGGGTCGTTTAACCCATTCCGAATATGTGATACGTCGTTATGGACTGCATTTGATGACCGGTGGTGAAGACCGGGTATTTGTGAGAACGATAGGATGACCTAACGATTGTCTCTGCACCGTTAGCTACGGTATGGAGATTTCCTTTGTGATGGGAAGTTTTATCGGGATTGTGAATACCCGGATTGCAAGGGCTTCTTTTGAAACGCCTTCGGTTCTGTTCGAACCCGGAACAGACTTGTATGGTTACGTGTCTGACATTACATTTTGAGATATAAAGCAGATTTCTTTCAAATACATTTATGTTGGTGGCAGAGAATTTATTCTCTTAGCTTAACACCCTTCTCTGAGACGTATGCGCTCAGAGGTTATGTAGTTGATGGTTATCAGCGATATATTCCCAATTTGGTAATGTGACATGCTGAGTGTTGCTGTGAAATGATCATTGTTTGATCATTTGTGATATGATCATTTGTTTGATCGTTTATCTTTGTGATTATTACTTTGATCATTTGTTTACCCAAAGCATGGCTTTGTACCAAAGTGTGGCTTTGTGGACGAGACTTCGTCAGACCTCACTCCCAGGAAATGGTCAAAACAGGAATATGCGGCAAGGTTATGAGGGTCGCGCCCTTTAGGGTATGTCATTTCCTTCTGGAAAGGGTGGTATCATGGTATGGAGCCTAGGTACTTACTCATGTTGATACACTATATCTATTACTGTGTGGTGTTGTTGGAATCAAGCGCTCGGATAAAGGTCCAAAGGGACCGGGGGATGGCATAGTCGTGTAGTAGTTACCTAGTGACAAAGGTAATCCGACCTTGTATTGGCAGAGAGCTGGTTAAGTTCTCGAGACGTCCCGCCAGAGGCGATCCCATGTGGCGGTAGGAAGTTCCTTAGCCTGACCATTTGTTGGAAAATCCAAAGAAACAATACGATCTTGTACGGTTTTAGTTGTATAACCTGCCATGGAATGTGGCGGTAACCTGCTATTGAACATGGTAGCTATAGTAGGCATACGATAATGGTCGTATGTTGGCTAAAATTTATATCTTTCTTTCGAAATGATTTTTCCTACACTATGCACTAGTAATAATATCAAATGTTTCCTTTTAATGCGTATCAAGCATCTTTGACTATCATAAGAAGAAATCTCCTCCGATTCTGCGTTTGCATTGTGTGTGTGTGCGGGAGGCCTTATGGTAGTCTCATTTTTAAAAGCATTGCGAATTGACTTTAAATTTTTCCTGTTCTTTGTTTTTAAAAGTTAAATAACTGTTTTAGTTCTCACACCAGTCCCATGACTGACTCGGAGTTTATTGTTTTCCTTCCTAAACTCTGGGTGCCCGCCAATTTCCATACGGGCAGTCAAGAGTCAGGTTTATCAGGATATTCTGGAATTCAGGAGTTGCTAAAGGCAAGCTGGAGAGCATGGCATATTCCTTAGTATACAGTATTTCTTTTCCGCTGTTTGTTGTTGTTTGATAGTTGTACACTCCGATGATGTAATGAAATGTTATAACTGATATAGTTCTTTGTTTTAAAAAAAAATTATTTATCTATTATATGTTGTTCCGCTGCGACTGTGAGATTCTGATATTGTTTCTGTTTTGTTTTCTTATTTCTTCTATCTTTTTCTTCTACCTTTTCTTCTTTAACCCTAACAATTTGTTTTTCCGGCATTTGATTATGCGGCATTTGATACAGTGGACGTATTGATGCCGACCTTCGGATCCCGATGAAAAATCGAGTCGTTACAATAGAAAAGCGGACTTAACTAATTCGAAAGGTAAGAATGCGACGGCATGGGTTTCGAATGGGTTCGAAGCGGCTATTCTTTTTAAAGCTTCTTTTAAAACAAAAGGCGACAACTCTTTCGAAAGCTCTTTTATAAAACAAAGAGAAGTTGATTGATTCGAAAGCTAATACAACCACTTCGAAAGCATTATTTATAAATAGAAGTAACTTAAAGTTAATAAGAGCATCTTTTACCCCTTCGAAAGCAAAGATTTGACACTACACCTTCCGCCTTTCTCCAATGCACTACGTATCAATTGGTCGGTACCTAGTGCTTCGGTTTCGAATGGATTCTCAAGAGGAGGTATGGTGTCCAAAGCTTAGTACATGGAAGCGGCGAAGTAGTAAATCCAAGCAAAACTGATTTTTAGTCTTTAAAAGAAAGTCCATTTCACCTAACTTGCCTTATTTGTCAAAATTTAATTGGTAGCCATTTCTTTATCAAAATCCTTTTCTAAAAGTGTTGTTGAACTCATAAATTATCAATTGAAAATATTTAACAAATAAGCCCTTCTCCTTGATAAAACATTAAAGTCCCTTGGCATAAATAATTTTATAATCATCTTAAAAAACTTAGGAAAATTCCCAAAAATCACCATAATTTACTTTTTATATATTTTCTATGTATTTAGATCACAGTCCCAAAATCAACATATAATCACCTCAAATAATTTAAATCCAATTTAAACTATTTTCTTTCATAAAAAATTCATAATAATTCCACAATAACTTAGGAAATTATAAAACTTGAAACCCACTCTTAAAATAACGTTGTCGACTATATATCAAAAAAGCAAGTCATTTGGATATCGTTTAATATGTTTTCCAATCTAAAACTTACCATAAAATCTATATGAAATGCCATAAATCACCAACCTAAAAATATTCAGTCAAACAACATAGGCATATCCTTTGTAAAATTGATTTGGGTCAAACCTTGAAACCGAAATTATCAGCAAAAGTGAGATGTAAATCAAATTATTCACCTTTGCTTAATGTTAAGAAAGTTGATATTTTCTATTTGATTAATTTCTTCAAGCTCTTCCTAACTTATCTTCTTCTTAATTCCTCTTAATGATGGCGAGCAGAGCTCTTTGCGGGTTTTAGTTTTGTTTATAATTGTTGAAATGAATAAGAAATGAAGGGTCAAATGGTTTAGGTATAAGTATAAAGACTATTTCTATTTTTCCCTTATCATACACCTCCTACTTACTTAATTTTAATTCTCTTTTGCTTATATTTATTAAGGCATGACCCCCTTATTAATTTACAAATCTCAATCCTTTAACCATTACATCATTTCTTTTAATCTGTCTAATTAATGTCCTTAACAATGTTAGTCAAAATTAGGGTCATACAAACTCCCCTCCTTAAGGAATTTCGTCCTAGAAATTACGATAAGGTACTCATAACAATCAAACAAAAAGGTAAAACATACCATGAAACGAGTTAGGATAAATATATTTAATCCTGCTCTCAGTTTTCCAAGTACATCTTTTGTCGTTACTCCACTGGACTTTTGCTAATCTGACCATCTTGTTACTTAGTTTCTTCGCATCTCTCGCAATTATGCAAACTGATTTTCTAACTATAGTCATTTTCGGTTCCACTACTAGATCATTTAATACAATTGGTGCAATTGTAGTTCTGGATCTCGAATACACTTTCTTAGCTGAGAATATTAAAACATTGTAGACTCCTACCAAACTATTTGGTAACTCTACTCTATGTTACCCCACCTTTTGGTCAATGCTGGAATATCAACAAAGTGGTAAGGAAGAGTGGATATCAGGATTGGAGATCGATTGGAAACAAGGCTGCAATCGACGTCGTCAAAATTTGGCCGAGCTCCGATCAGGACGGAATTGATTGGAGACGATGATCAGGACTAGGAGAGGCTATGTTTCAAATTTCAGGTCAATTGGAGTTCGTATGTTTGAAATATGATCGATATAAGTCAGGAAAAAGATGTTATTCGTATCCATCCCAGAGTTTTGTTCGAATTGGTGTTTTTCGAATCCATCCGACATTGGACTCTTTGCATCGATCCAGAAGCAGTAGCATCGTATCGATTTAGCTCGTATCCATCGTGGTCAAAACACTTCGTATCGATCAGGGGTGGACCCAGTTCGAATCGATCATAGAGGCTCTGTTCGTATCCATGTGATTCGTGGTTATTCGAATCGATAGAGTACGAGTCCTTGTTCGTATCCATCATACTCAAACGAGGTCACTTCGTTTCAATAGCAGTTGCAGCGATCGATACGTAGTACACCAATAACAATCAATGCGAGCAAGGACTACGGCGAATCGATAACTGTTTCGAATAAGGACAGAAACAAATGGATGCGAATGAATGGTTGATATGAGCGAAGCTTCAGCATTAGATGCGAATAACTCAATCAAACTCGACACACAAAGTGGATCGATCCAGGGATTTCGCAACACGTCATCGCATGGGCACGTGCTCTCATCGAATCGAACAGATCGATATCAATTCGAACTACATCGCCAACCGAAGACCTCCATCTCGTATCGATCATATATCCTAAACTACAGGTCCAAATCCTAAGAAATTTTCACAGGAGCTTATGTACAAGCTAAAGAACATTCCTGCAAAGTTTCAGCCCGATTGGACCATTTTTTGATCGATACGAAATTGGTTCGTATCAATCACGAATCGAGTCGAAATTTTCCAGGATCGATTGCGTGGGCCCACTCATGTGCCAGAAGGAGTCTCCCAAAGTTTGAGCGCGATATCAGCCTCTTACACCTATAAATAGCCTCCTGAAGCCTGCAGAAAAAGGAACTTTTGGATATCCGACGTCCAGACTCTGCCGAAATCAATTCCACACTTCATCACAACTTTTGTACTCGAATTTCTTCATTGTAATTGTTGTAATCATCTGTAACCAGCAAGGAGAATTCAATAAAGGATTATCATTTGAAGTGGATGTAGGTCGGAGATAGCCGAACCACTATAAATCTCGTGTCACTGATTATTATTTCTGAATTGTTATACTTAATATTGCTTAGATCTGAGATTTATGTTTGGAATATTGTTGATCTATATTCATAACTTGGTGATTTCATGATACTTGTGGTTTGTGACCAATTTTGATGCAAACACTTTGGTGCTTTCATTGAGAACAACAAGCACCCGCTACACCAGATTCAGAGTTCAGATTTGAAAGGCTTGAAGAATTCAGATTTTGAAGACAATGACTCGACAGACAAGTAGAAGACAAAGAGCTGAGAGAAGCCTATAAGGAGGAAGTTAAGAGGCATCCTCCGGAGCTGGAGAAGGACAAGCTTCTATGTACATTAGCAGGGACGAGATGGAGGCTATGGCAGATTCGTTACATGAAAGATTATTGAAGAGTCAAAAAGATATGATGCAGACTTTCTTTGAACAGATGAGAGTAGCGAGTGTGCAGAACCTTGGACCGACTACAGCGACTACGAATGCAGAATAAGGAGTTAGGATTACAGAAACCAACGGAGGTCAAGCTCAGGGCCAGAACGCAGAACCAGAAGGCAATCGACAAGGACTTGGGGGCATACCCATAGGATCTGACACTGGAAGACTTATGGATGGAGCTCAGCAGGCTAGAGCCAACGCTAACGCTAACGAGCCACATGATGAGTATGTGCCAGAATTCCCTCGGGGACTCGGAGGGCAACCCTTGATGGACGATGCTGGATTGGCCGAGATAATCGGGCGTATTAGAGAAAGGTAGCCATACCCAAGATGGTTTGGTACCTTTATAAATATTTTGTTATAGACTACTCCTTCTAAGTAATTATTAATATGCTTTTGTCTGATCAAATTATTATTTGTTTTAGGAATCCAAATTTTCATATTTTTGATATTTAATTTAGACTTAGGAAAAATTCTAGTTTTTATGTAACTAATACTTTTAGCATCATTCCTTTTTTGTTTAGAATAATTTTTAAATCCCACTCCATTTCTATTTCCTGATGGTTTTGATGTTTTGATAAGATTTTCCAAATCTTGTTTTCCTTTATTAAATTTTGACACATATTTAGTAATTTTATCTAATTTTTCTTTTAATTCTATATTTTCAATTTTCAATAATTCAATACTTTTTTTAAACTCAACATTTCTTTTAATAAATTTTCTTTTACAATAGTAATATTCTCACTTTCTATATTATTTTTGATTTTTTCTTGAGATATTTCAAGTTCTTCTTCTAGAATAATTTTTTCATCTTTCAACATTCCTACCTCAAGTTCTAATCTATTTATTTTGACTATATATTCTTTGTTCAATTTTTTATTTGTCTAAATTTATCATCTAATTCCATGTCAAGTTCTAATAGTTCATCATAACTAAGTTCAGGACATACCTCTTCAGTTTGTGCCATAAAACACACATTAGCCTATTTTCTGTCACTATCGCTATCACTTTCAGAAGATGAAGAGTCCGAGTCATCCTAAGTTACTTTGAAAGCCTTCTTTTTCTTGAATTTTTGAATTTTGTTATTCTTTTTGTCATTATTAAGTTTAGGGCAATCCTTCTTCATATGACCGTATTGATCACATTCATAGCACTTGATTTGAGATAGGTTTGTTGTGTTGGACTTCCCTTCTTTTTGAAATTTGGTCATCTTTCTAAATTTCTTAAATCTATTATAATTCTTGGCAATGTAGACTATTTCTTCTTCATCTAAATCAGAGTCATCATTTTTTTTTGTTGGAAATGCTATATTCCTTTTCTCCGAAATTAGTTCTTTTCGTGCCTGCAAATTAGCTTCATAAGACATTAAATTTCCTATCAACTCTTCAACTTTGAGAGTAAAAAGATCGTTAGCTTCTTCAATATCTAAAACCATCCTTCCCCATTCTGATGTTAAAGCGTTGAGTATTCGAGAAACTAAATCAAAATCAGTAAATTTAACTCCTAATGCCATAAGATCATGTTGGATAGTTTGGAATCTAGAATACATGTCAACAATAGTTTCATTTTTTTTATTTTGAATGAAGAAAACTGGTTTTGAGAAATTGAAATCTTAGTTTGTTTGACCTTTGTTGTACCTTCGTGTGTAATTTGTAAGGTACGCCAAATATCAAAAGCAGTGGTGCATAACATGACACGTGAAAATTCATTTTTGTCTAAAGAGAAAAATAAAACATTCATAGCTTTAGCATTATTTGATGCTAAGTTCTTTTGTGCATCGGTCCAAATGTTCATAGCAGTAGTAGGTGCTTTATATTTATCTTATGTGGTTGACCAAATTTCAAGACCATTAGCTTCCATAAAAATTCTCATACGTGTTGACCAATATGCATAGTTAGATCCACTAAAGAGTGGGGGTCGTGCTGTGGATTGTCCTTCTTGAAAAATACTTGCCATATTAAGGTGATTCAGAAACGTGTTACTGTTATTTGATCAAAACCTTGCTCTGATTCCAATTGAAAGTCTATATGAGTGGATCGCATAGGATATATATACAAGTATATGCAACTAACTATATAATATAACTTGATAGATGATAGTAGCAAAGTAAATTAAAATAATCACACCAGGATTTTATACTGGTTCGGACCTCCCGTCCTGCGTCTATTCCCGAAGCTCCTCTTTGGAATTTCCTTTTAACTAACCCTCACTTGACCCGGAGGAACAGGTTTACAATAGCAGAGTTTCTTTGTCAAGAATGTGTTCAATAACACGGATGTTGACTATTGAGTACAAATTCTTCCAATATATATATGTATCTAGAGAATATTGAATGAGGAGTTCTGAATATATGGAAGAGTTAAGTACAGGTATTTGATTGCTAGAGATTAGGTATAGATCAGTGTATAAGAGTTAAGAGCGTAAGTAAGGCGAGTTCATCGCTTGAATTCTTGATTCTATTTATAGTGGTGGAGAGATCCTTTGTGTAGTTGCAAATGTTAGTAAGTGCTCTAAGGTTGCTTCTCATGGTGATGAAGAGTTGCAGTAAAGAGAAGCGAACATGTCCTTTCGGATGTGACAGTTGTTCTTTGCATTTTCACACCCGAGTCCAAAATCAGACGTCTGGAAAATAATTCAGACGTCTGGTCTACATATATTTTTTGCATATGGTTGCATTTTAGACGTTTGAGTTTAATAACCATACGTCTATCTTCATATATTTTTCACATCCGGATCCTTTTCAGACGTCTAAGTTTAGTAACCAGACGTTTGATTCTTTCTGAGTTATGAACCAGAGGAATCAATCAGACGTCTGTCTAGTGTTCCCAAACGTCTGAATGTGTGCATGTTGCTTTATTTTTGTCCGTATCATACCTCTTTCACTTCTATCGACTTGAAGTTTTTTGATACTTCTTTTGAGTCTTGTTTTTGTCTCTTTGGTGATGTTACTTTATCAACTACCTGTGAATATAGATATATATGTACGTTCGATTTCCATTGTATAGTTGTTGTCATCGTAACCATAGAGTTGATTTCCTAACAATCTTCCCCTTTTTGATGATGACAACTATTCAATGTACTTATATATAGATTATAAATCTCACCCTGAATATGTGCTTATTTTTAATGTTGTATGATTCTACTTATATTTTGGTATTATCTCCCCCTTTTTGATGATGACAACTATTCAATGTACTTATATATAGATTATAAATCTCCCTTTGAATATGTGCTAATTTTTAATGTTGTATGATTCTACCTATATTTCTCCTCCTTTGACATTATAAAAAAGAATTATAGCATTGAAGCCAATCGTCAAAAAAGGAAAAGTTTCATTAATAACATGAAGGGGTTATAGTCATTGGATTTTTACGAATAAAATATAAAAACTACAATTTCCAAATTCTAGATTTCCATTGGGGAAGCTTTATTTGGGTCATCTTCCTTTGGTTCTTCGTTGTCAGAAGTGCTATCCTTTAAAGGAGATGTCAAAGCTTCCTTTGGAGGTTCATGCTCAGTTAGTTTTGAATGTTTTATGGGAGGAGAAGGAACAAGGATTGCCTAATCCTCAGAGGGTGGTGTTGGACCACGAACCCGTTGTAATACTTCTTTAAGAATCGATAAAACAGTCGAAAGAGATTCTTCAACTGTGGCAAGTCATGTAGCAAATGAAGTTTCAAAATTGTCAACTTGCTTAGCCAAATTTTTCTGATTTTGAGATAGAATTTTTTGGTTCCGAAGAGTGAGATCTCGAACACTTTCATTTGGATTTGTATCCGTTCAAGTCTCCATAATTTCATCCTGTCCTGGATAATCAAATGGTGCGGGAGGAGGAGGAGTGACTTCTAGATGTTGTACTTACTCTTAGGATGGATCAATGTTTGGTTGAGGAGGAGGCTCAACTCTTCGAGAATGACGATTGTGCGTCCAATCTTCGAAGGACATAAACTCTAGAGGGATTTCAGGTAGGTGCATCAGAGAGAAGAATTTGGTGGAAGCATATTTAGGTGATATTTCTTCAAATATCGATAGTTAGGAAGGAATATTATGTGCACGAAGAAGTCTCATAATATAAGTAGGGAAATGATTGATGGCCGTAATCGAGTCCAAAAGTGTTTGAGCTCATAGAAGATGAATTTGGCCTAATTTACCCGAGTTCCACTAAACAGAGCATATAGAGCTTTGTGCTCCAATTCTGTTATTTGCTTATGACTCCCCATACGTGAACAACTGTATTTATTATCATTCTTATCAAGAGTCGAGCCTTTGGACATAAATATTTCGAAGCAATTTTGGCATTTCGTCCTCCCAAATTTGATGAGTAATACTATTTCGTGGCTTGAAGCGCATATCCGAAATATTGTATAAATCTTCCCCGGTGTCAGAGCATCCCAAAGTTCTACCTATTAACCCCGAAGTTAACTGTAACGAGACGGATTTTGCCCGCTCGAAAATCGACATCCATACTTCAAATCGTACTCGAATGCCATAGATTCGATTGTTCAAATCCGATTCGCCGGAGCTTATAACAACATTTAGTAAATAACACAGCGGAATAAAAAGAATAATACATTGATATACAGCTTTGATACAATATCTGATACAACAGATGATCCAATAGATATCAATATACATCAGAGATATGATACAATAAAATAGCAGCGGAAAGAAAATAGATAACATTTAACAGCGAAACAAATAACTCTAAGATAGTCTTCAAGGAAGAACTCCAGAACTGCAACTCCATTTCCAAGAATCAATCCAGCAATAGCTCGAACTCCCAATAACGATGCACCAAGATAACCAAGACTGGTGCGATCCAAAGACTGAACTAACTCCAGATAATCTACTAAACCTGACTATCTGAAAAACCCAACTCTAGACTGCTCGTGTAGAAAATAATGAGCACCCAGAGTTTAGGAAAGAAACAATAAACTCCGGATCAGTCGTGGGACTGGTGTGAGCAACAAAAACAGTCTATCTTTTAAAACATTTAACAAAAGAATTTCAAAGTCAATTCGCAATGCTTTTTAAAATGAGACTACCATAAGGCCTCCCGCACACACACACATGCAAACGCAGAATCGGAGGAGATTTCTCCTTATGATAGCCAAAGATGCTTGATACGCATTTAAAATAACATTTTATATTATTACTAGTGCATAGTGTAGGAAAAATTCATTTCGAAAGTAGAATATAAATCTTAGCCAACATAGACATTTCGAACTATGTCTACTATAGCTACCATCCAAACAGTGGTGACCACCATAAGTGAATGGCAGGTTCTACAACTAATACCGTAAAAGTTTCGTATTGGGAATTGGATTTCCAACAAATGGTCAGGCCAAGGAACTTCCCATTGCCACTGAGAATGCCTCTGGAAAGACACCCCCGAGAACCAAACCGGAACTCTGCCAACACAAGGCCGGGTTACCCCTTAACTGGGTAACTACTGACACGAGCACGCCATTCCCCGGTCCTTTAGGACCTTTTCAACCGAGCGCTCGATATCCAACATCACACCATAATAAATAGAGTGTTTTCAACATGAGTAAGTATCTGGGCTCCATACCATGATACCACCCCTTTCCAGAAGGAAATGCACATACCCTAAGGGGAGCTACAGCAACCCCTAATAACCTTGCCGCATCTTTCCTGTTTTGACCATTTCCGGGATGTGAGGCTCGACGAAGTCACGTCCACAAAAACATACTTTATACAAAAGCCATGCTTTGGGTCAACAAATGATCAACACAATGATCACTAAGATAGACGATCAAATAAATGATCCTATCACAAATAATCAACACAATGATCATTTCAGCAACACTTGGCATGTCACATTACCAAATTGGGAATATATCGCTGATAACTTCAACTATATAACCTTTGAGCACATACGTCTCAAAGAAGGGTGTTAAGCAAAGAATAAATTCTCCGCCACCAACAGAAATATATTTGAAAGAAATCGGCTTTATATCTCAAATTGTAATGTCAGGCATACAATCCATACAAGTCTGTTCTGGGTTCGAACAGAACCGAAGGCACTTCCAAAGAAGTCCTTGCAATCCGAATATTTACTAATCACGTTCGGATTTCCCATCACTTAGGGAGTTTCTATACCGGCGCGACTCGGTGCAGAAACAATCGATAGGTCATCCTATCGCTCTCGCAAATACCCGGTCTTCAACACCGGTCTTCAATGCTATCCATAACGACATATCACATATTCGGAATGGGATATATGACACAAAGGTCCTTTCCCGGCTAAACCGAACAGTGAGCGCAGTATTTCAAAAACATATGGATAATGGGATTTCAATTAAGTCACAACTTAATAATTCAAAACTTTATTTCAAATGGTTTAATCCAATTACCATTTCAATCTTTAAACAAAAAGATTTATTTTCACAACCTTTAACGGTTTAAACAATTTTCACATTTTAATCTTTTAAACAAAAGTTTCCTTCACAGATTTTCCAAATCAATTTCCATTTCAATTTAACTCGTTAAATCTTCAAATCAAAGATTTAACTTATAGCTTTCAAAACAATCTCATTTCAATTTGATTTAAACAAATCATTAATTTAAATCTGTTAAAAATAAACAGATTTTAATCCATAGCTTTCAAAAAGAATTTATTCATAACTTTAGGAAAATCATTTCCTTATTCAATCTTGAAATTCCCCTAATTAACTGGAATCTCAGTTCTTATCTAAAAGTGTTTATCATTTGAAAACAACAGTTTTTATTTTGGAAATCTGATTTATTTATACGAGTTGAAATCCTTGGGTTAAATTCAAATTCCCAAAACAATACTTAAAAATGGTTTAACTCATATATAACTAGTATAATATCGTTAATCCCTAGTTTCAAATTACAGAATTCAATTTCAATATTGAATTTAAATTTAAGTCAAATTATTTAAATTTTCAAAACTTAATCAAGTAATTTAAAAATAATAAATTTTATTTTGAAATTTCATTCTAAAAGCTTTTCACATTTATTCCGATTCCATTTCCTAGACATTTGAATTTAAAAATTCAAATTTAAACTATTTCAAAAATCTGTGACTTAATCGATTTCCTCGTGAAATCCATATTTGTGTGTGTATGGTGTGGTCCAGGTGAACTCAATAGTGCAACATCATTCAATCACCACAGATTCAAATACAACAATTATTTAATAAGCGATATAAACTATAACGCTTATCATCCATTCACAGATACACAGATAATATACAGATGTAAATAAATATACACAGCTCAATCTACATAACAAAATATCACAAATCAGATAAGACAATCAATTCAAGGCATTTCATACAATACAATCATTCCTAAGCAAGGTCAAGTATTCAATAGTCATTTATAAGCAGGATTTATAAATTATTTATCCTAATTAATTCAATTTATTTCCAAGTAAATAAATTTAATTAGTTATGAATCTATTATACAATCCTGATTTATTAATCCCAATCATTTGATATAAACAAATTTATCAAACACTTTAATTAATTGAATTATTATTAATTAATCATATTAATTAAATCATTCCTTTAAACCAATTTCATAATTAATTATCTTTAATAAATCAAAAGATCCAAATATTATTTCTATAAGCGATTAATCTTTAATTACTTTCATTTAGTAATTACATTTAAATAATTTATAATTGATTATTTAAATAAATTAATCTAATGAATTATCAAAATTAATCACATAAATTTAATTTCTTAATAATCTCTAGTTAATTTATCTTCATTAACTAATAATAGTTCCTTAATTACTTTTAACTAATCTCTAATTATAAATAGATCTAAACCATTAATTTATAAATTTAATAAATTATCCCTATTTATAATATTAGTAAATTTACTTAATTATCGTATTATCTTTAAGGTAATTCATTTCTTTGTTAATGACTTCAATAATATTAAAGTGTAAAACAAATTATTTAACTTTCATTTAAAGACCTTTTATAAAGGAAGTTTATCAAAAATCAAGTTTAAATAATTGTTTCAAAAAAAAACTATTTGATTTTAAACTTGCTTAAAATTCTTGATTTTAAATTCTTTATTTAAAATTCAACTTTATTTTAAAACTTAAAGATTTAAGAGTTTATTTGAAAACTAAACTTAACTTTAAAATTTTGAACCACTGTTTAAATCTTGTTTCCAGTTTCAAATTCATTTGAATTGCCTTAAAATTTCAATTTGCAGACAGGTTTCTGTTTTTTTTAAAAAAAACTGGAAACCCATCTACTCGAGCCACTACTTTGTTTTCTTCGAGACCAACGCGAGTTTTCCCCGAGATTGTCACTCGACTGCTTCGAGTCTTCCCCGAGCATCCCCACCTCCTTCCCAAAACACTACAGCCCCTTCCAACTTCACAACCCCAGGCACAACTGTCACGCGTGCACGTGTACAGTCAGCAAACTCACCTCCGATCAACTTTGCGATTACTCTCAGGTCATCAACGACCATCCTAACCGATTCGAGTGATTCAGGTTGCGAAATCATCATTGCATCAAAATCGAGCAAGTACAGAGCCAACTCCCTTCTTCCTGAACCCATTCGATCACCAAAAACTTGCTTCGCCCCACCACGTCACGTCACCGGAGTCCACGCCCCTTCACCTACACCTTCGTCTACGACCCGAGTACCCCTCCTCCAAGCCAGGCTTCACTCGATGCATCAACGAAAGCGAACGAGCCCGAAAACCCAAACGCATATTCTACAGTCCTTAAACCCTAGTTTCATTCGTTCTCCCATTTTCTTGCAATCGAAATTTTTCTCTACATTTTTTCTGAAATCATCGATGGCCATACTTGCTCCAGAACAAATTTCAAGATTTATTGATGAATTGATTTCCAGTTATTGAAGAAAAAGCAAACTTCCTTCAATCTCAAACTACTCCTGTAATACTTGATTAAAAATCCTCATTTTCGTTTTAAAAATTCTATTTTTGAGTAAGTATTCAAGTTACTACATCGAATCATTAAATAAAAATTTTTGAATTCATCACAAAATCTGATATTTACTGTAAAACTGGGTTTTCAGAGTCAAGTTCTTCATATTCAGGCTTAAAACAATTTGCTAGATCATAACTTAAGTTTAGGCAACTCATTTTTTTAAAATCCCAGTTAAAAAGAAATCATTTGTATGAAGACATATGGTTTTTTTTCTTCTATTTTGTTTGCTCTGAAACCCAAGATTTTGAAGAACAGGTACACAAAGATATGCAGAGTCATCTTTTAAAACATACATAGCCAGACATAACTTGATCATAAATCAAATACACAATGATTTAATATGCAAAGCAGTATGTTTACTCACTTATTATCTGTTTTAAAACAGAGAGCCTGTAGAGTTTAACAGAGTGTTATAAACTCTACACAGATATTTCAAACATTTCATTCACATATATATATATATATAACAATCCATACTTAAACACATGCAGACCTATTAACAACCACTCCAGAGCATCATCAATATGACATCGAGGAATATAAGCAAAAGAAAGTGGGTTTGCTCACAGATTTACAGGCAATGAAAAAAAAAGAAAAACTGGTTTCAGACAACATGAAGTTGTTCACAGATATACCTATATATATAAGTAAGCAACTGTTTTATAATTTAAAAATATCTAAAAAGACAAGTTACTCACAGTTTTGCCAGGAAAGAACGGAGCTTCCTTTTTGTTTGAAACATGTTTTGCAATCTTGTTGAAACCTTCTTTGTTTGTATTGTTTTTGTTTGAAGTTTTTTTTTTTTTTTTTTTTTTTGAATGACATTTTTTTCTCAGTTTTTCTTAGCTTTGTTTTAAATGAAACAAACTGGAATGAAGAAGCTTGATATAAGAAAGAAAGCAAGTGCACAAGGTATTCAAAATTTGTACAGTGATACTTGTTGTACAGGCTGATGGTTTCCTTCAGTATGGCTGAGATGTTTGTATTAAATGCTAGAGGTGTATTGCATTTATTACTTTGTACATGTATATCTCTTCCCATACTTCAGCTGTACAAAGATACTTATTTTAATTTGTGTATATTTTATTTGTTCAAACTTGAATATATTTACTTGTTGATTTCGGCTGAGAAGATTATATAATGTGCTTGCATAGCTTTTCCTTACTTGTTTTTCCAGTTCATACATATTCTTGTTTGTTTATATACTTCATGTATGAAGATATGTTGGTGGCTTCTACTTTGCAAGCCTTTCATATGTATATGTTTCTATTTCAATTTCTATTTTCTTGCTTTATACTTTGCAATATAACCAATTTCTATTTTATTTTCTTTTGTTTTCTTTCTTTTAACTTGTATTTATAATATTACTTTACAAATAAACTTCTATTTTAAAATTGTTGTTTAAATTTAGCAAATGTTCTACTTTCTATTTTTATAAAAATCTATCTTGTATTAATTTCTATTTCTAGAATAAATAATAATTATTATTATTTTACTTCAAATTTATTATCTTATGTTATTTTTCTATTTCTAGTTTAAATATTTATTGTTATCTTACTTTAATATTTATTGTCTTATATTATTTTATAAACTCAAATCATTATTAACCATCAATTCAAATATTTATTATTACTTATTTATTTATTTTATACTCATGTCAAATATCTGTATTTTATGATTATTTTTAAACCATTTACTTGAGATTTTAACTCAAGTTCAATATATACATATATATTATATAAAATTTGCTCATATATGCCCAAATATATATATATATACATTCAATATATACTCATATTTACAGTATTTTAAATGTAAATGATTTATACAGAATATACTTGGATCCGGGGAAACTCGCATCACTTAATCAATTAATTTCACAAATTTTATTCAAAATGAAATTACTTAACAATTTTAAATTCAAAAATTCAATCAATTATCAATTTAAATATTTATAAAATCCGGGGTCGTTACAGACTTCCCCCCTTAAAAGAATTTCGTCCCCGAAATTCGCAGGCACGAAAACAACACAGATGGATGAAAGATAAAGAAATATCTTTTCAGATCAGACTGGATATCAGTTCTGCAATTGGCTCACCAAATCAGAATATCAATAATAGATACAGGAAATTATAATTAAAATTTCAAATTTTGGTTTTAAACAAAATCATTTTATCGATACAATTCTAATCATTCTTCATATTCTATTAATCAATTTAATTCAATTAAAATTTTCAATTTCTAATTCATTTATTAGAGTTTAAATCGAAAAGCCGGTAAGAAATCGATGAAGTACGAAGTAATAATTTTCTGCAACGATTCGTAAGGCCACCATCACATCGAAACTTCTTTCTGGAGCTGTCGCGAAGAATTCAAAAGAATTTAGAAACGAATCAAAGAAAATTGATAAGAAAGATGTTTCCACTATTGTTACAGAGTATCGACCAATTATAGTTGTATTTCCCTGCCCTCTATCTCGTTCTCTTTTTGCACTCATACTTACTATTGGTGGATAGTAAGAGAATTTACTGAGACATTCGAACGGATATCTTAGGGATTACTCATTCTAGGGATACTTCACCCTATCTCTAATGAGCTACTTAATGTGTTACACTCCTGAGCTAAAGTTTCACCTTAGCTCTGATACCAAATGTAACGAGACGGATTTTGCCCGCTCGAAAATCGACATCCATACTTCAAATCGTACTCGAATGCCATAGATTCGATTGTTCAAATCCGATTCGCCGGAGCTTATAACAACATTTAGTAAATAACACAGCGGAATAAAAAGAATAATACATTGATATACAGCTTTGATACAATATCTGATACAACAGATGATCCAATAGATATCAATATACATCAGAGATATGATACAATAAAATAGCAGCGGAAAGAAAATAGATAACATTTAACAGCGAAACAAATAACTCTAAGATAGTCTTCAAGGAAGAACTCCAGAACTGCAACTCCATTTCCAAGAATCAATCCAGCAATAGCTCGAACTCCCAATAACGATGCACCAAGATAACCAAGACTGGTGCGATCCAAAGACTGAACTAACTCCAGATAATCTACTAAACCTGACTATCTGAAAAACCCAACTCTAGACTGCTCGTGTAGAAAATAATGAGCACCCAGAGTTTAGGAAAGAAACAATAAACTCCGGATCAGTCGTGGGACTGGTGTGAGCAACAAAAACAGTCTATCTTTTAAAACATTTAACAAAAGAATTTCAAAGTCAATTCGCAATGCTTTTTAAAATGAGACTACCATAAGGCCTCCCGTACACACACACATGCAAACGCAGAATCGGAGGAGATTTCTCCTTATGATAGCCAAAGATGCTTGATACGCATTTAAAATAACATTTTATATTATTACTAGTGCATAGTGTAGGAAAAATTCATTTCGAAAGTAGAATATAAATCTTAGCCAACATAGACATTTCGAACTATGTCTACTATAGCTACCATCCAAACAGTGGTGACCACCATAAGTGAATGGCAGGTTCTACAACTAATACCGTAAAAGTTTCGTATTGGGAATTGGATTTCCAACAAATGGTCAGGCCAAGGAACTTCCCATTGCCACTGAGAATGCCTCTGGAAAGACACCCCCGAGAACCAAACCGGAACTCTGCCAACACAAGGCCGGGTTACCCCTTAACTGGGTAACTACTGACACGAGCACGCCATTCCCCGGTCCTTTAGGACCTTTTCAACCGAGCGCTCGATATCCAACATCACACCATAATAAATAGAGTGTTTTCAACATGAGTAAGTATCTGGGCTCCATACCATGATACCACCCCTTTCCAGAAGGAAATGCACATACCCTAAGGGGAGCTACAGCAACCCCTAATAACCTTGCCGCATCTTTCCTGTTTTGACCATTTCCGGGATGTGAGGCTCGACGAAGTCACGTCCACAAAAACATACTTTATACAAAAGCCATGCTTTGGGTCAACAAATGATCAACACAATGATCACTAAGATAGACGATCAAATAAATGATCCTATCACAAATAATCAACACAATGATCATTTCAGCAACACTTGGCATGTCACATTACCAAATTGGGAATATATCGCTGATAACTTCAACTATATAACCTTTGAGCACATACGTCTCAAAGAAGGGTGTTAAGCAAAGAATAAATTCTCCGCCACCAACAGAAATATATTTGAAAGAAATCGGCTTTATATCTCAAATTGTAATGTCAGGCATACAATCCATACAAGTCTGTTCTGGGTTCGAACAGAACCGAAGGCACTTCCAAAGAAGTCCTTGCAATCCGAATATTTACTAATCACGTTCGGATTTCCCATCACTTAGGGAGTTTCTATACCGGCGCGACTCGGTGCAGAAACAATCGATAGGTCATCCTATCGCTCTCGCAAATACCCGGTCTTCAACACCGGTCTTCAATGCTATCCATAACGACATATCACATATTCGGAATGGGATATATGACACAAAGGTCCTTTCCCGGCTAAACCGAACAGTGAGCGCAGTATTTCAAAAACATATGGATAATGGGATTTCAATTAAGTCACAACTTAATAATTCAAAACTTTATTTCAAATGGTTTAATCCAATTACCATTTCAATCTTTAAACAAAAAGATTTATTTTCACAACCTTTAACGGTTTAAACAATTTTCACATTTTAATCTTTTAAACAAAAGATTCCTTCACAGATTTTCCAAATCAATTTCCATTTCAATTTAACTCGTTAAATCTTCAAATCAAAGATTTAACTTATAGCTTTCAAAACAATCTCATTTCAATTTGATTTAAACAAATCATTAATTTAAATCTGTTAAAAATAAACAGATTTTAATCCATAGCTTTCAAAAAGAATTTATTCATAACTTTAGGAAAATCATTTCCTTATTCAATCTTGAAATTCCCCTAATTAACTGGAATCTCAGTTCTTATCTAAAAGTGTTTATCATTTGAAAACAACAGTTTTTATTTTGGAAATCTGATTTATTTATACGAGTTGAAATCCTTGGGTTAAATTCAAATTCCCAAAACAATACTTAAAAATGGTTTAACTCATATATAACTAGTATAATATCGTTAATCCCTAGTTTCAAATTACAGAATTCAATTTCAATATTGAATTTAAATTTAAGTCAAATTATTTAAATTTTCAAAACTTAATCAAGTAATTTAAAAATAATAAATTTTATTTTGAAATTTCATTCTAAAAGCTTTTCACATTTATTCCGATTCCATTTCCTAGACATTTGAATTTAAAAATTCAAATTTAAACTATTTCAAAAATCCGTGACTTAATCGATTTCCTCGTGAAATCCATATTTGTGTGTGTATGGTGTGGTCCAGGGGAACTCAATAGTGCAACATCATTCAATCACCACAGATTCAAATACAACAATTATTTAATAAGCGATATAAACTATAACGCTTATCATCCATTCACAGATACACAGATAATATACAGATGTAAATAAATATACACAGCTCAATCTACATAACAAAATATCACAAATCAGATAAGACAATCAATTCAAGGCATTTCATACAATACAATCATTCCTAAGCAAGGTCAAGTATTCAATAGTCATTTATAAGCAGGATTTATAAATTATTTATCCTAATTAATTCAATTTATTTCCAAGTAAATAAATTTAATTAGTTATGAATCTATTATACAATCCTGATTTATTAATCCCAATCATTTGATATAAACAAATTTATCAAACACTTTAATTAATTGAATTATTATTAATTAATCATATTAATTAAATCATTCCTTTAAACCAATTTCATAATTAATTATCTTTAATAAATCAAAAGATCCAAATATTATTTCTATAAGCGATTAATCTTTAATTACTTTCATTTAGTAATTACATTTAAATAATTTATAATTGATTATTTAAATAAATTAATCTAATGAATTATCAAAATTAATCACATAAATTTAATTTCTTAATAATCTCTAGTTAATTTATCTTCATTAACTAATAATAGTTCCTTAATTACTTTTAACTAATCTCTAATTATAAATAGATCTAAACCATTAATTTATAAATTTAATAAATTATCCCTATTTATAATATTAGTAAATTTACTTAATTATCGTATTATCTTTAAGGTAATTCATTTCTTTGTTAATGACTTCAATAATATTAAAGTGTAAAACAAATTATTTAACTTTCATTTAAAGACCTTTTATAAAGGAAGTTTATCAAAAATCAAGTTTAAATAATTGTTTCAAAAAAAAACTATTTGATTTTAAACTTGCTTAAAATTCTTGATTTTAAATTCTTTATTTAAAATTCAACTTTATTTTAAAACTTAAAGATTTAAGAGTTTATTTGAAAACTAAACTTAACTTTAAAATTTTGAACCACTGTTTAAATCTTGTTTCCAGTTTCAAATTCATTTGAATTGCCTTAAAATTTCAATTTGCAGACAGGTTTCTGTTTTTTTTAAAAAAAACTGGAAACCCATCTACTCGAGCCACTACTTTGTTTTCTTCGAGACCAACACGAGTTTTCCCCGAGATTGTCACTCGACTGCTTCGAGTCTTCCCCGAGCATCCCCACCTCCTTCCCAAAACACTACAGCCCCTTCCAACTTCACAACCCCAGGCACAACTGTCACGCGTGCACGTGTACAGTCAGCAAACTCACCTCCGATCAACTTTGCGATTACTCTCAGGTCATCAACGACCATCCTAACCGATTCGAGTGATTCAGGTTGCGAAATCATCATTGCATCAAAATCGAGCAAGTACAGAGCCAACTCCCTTCTTCCTGAACCCATTCGATCACCAAAAACTTGCTTCGCCCCACCACGTCACGTCACCGGAGTCCACGCCCCTTCACCTACACCTTCGTCTACGACCCGAGTACCCCTCCTCCAAGCCAGGCTTCACTCGATGCATCAACGAAAGCGAACGAGCCCGAAAACCCAAACGCATATTCTACAGTCCTTAAACCCTAGTTTCATTCGTTCTCCCATTTTCTTGCAATCGAAATTTTTCTCTACATTTTTTCTGAAATCATCGATGGCCATACTTGCTCCAGAACAAATTTCAAGATTTATTGATGAATTGATTTCCAGTTATTGAAGAAAAAGCAAACTTCCTTCAATCTCAAACTACTCCTGTAATACTTGATTAAAAATCCTCATTTTCGTTTTAAAAATTCTATTTTTGAGTAAGTATTCAAGTTACTACATCGAATCATTAAATAAAAATTTTTGAATTCATCACAAAATCTGATATTTACTGTAAAACTGGGTTTTCAGAGTCAAGTTCTTCATATTCAGGCTTAAAACAATTTGCTAGATCATAACTTAAGTTTAGGCAACTCATTTTTTTAAAATCCCAGTTAAAAAGAAATCATTTGTATGAAGACATATGGTTTTTTTTCTTCTATTTTGTTTGCTCTGAAACCCAAGATTTTGAAGAACAGGTACACAAAGATATGCAGAGTCATCTTTTAAAACATACATAGCCAGACATAACTTGATCATAAATCAAATACACATGATTTAATATGCAAAGCAGTATGTTTACTCACTTATTATCTGTTTTAAAACAGAGAGCCTGTAGAGTTTAACAGAGTGTTATAAACTCTACACAGATATTTCAAACATTTCATTCACATATATATATATATATAACAATCCATACTTAAACACATGCAGACCTATTAACAACCACTCCAGAGCATCATCAATATGACATCGAGGAATATAAGCAAAAGAAAGTGGGTTTGCTCACAGATTTACAGGCAATGAAAAAAAAAAGAAAAACTGGTTTCAGACAACATGAAGTTGTTCACAGATATACCTATATATATAAGTAAGCAACTGTTTTATAATTTAAAAATATCTAAAAAGACAAGTTACTCACAGTTTTGCCAGGAAAGAACGGAGCTTCCTTTTTGTTTGAAACATGTTTTGCAATCTTGTTGAAACCTTCTTTGTTTGTATTGTTTTTGTTTGAAGTTTTTTTTTTTTTTTTTTTTTTTTTTTTGAATGACATTTTTTTCTCAGTTTTTCTTAGCTTTGTTTTAAATGAAACAAACTGGAATGAAGAAGCTTGATATAAGAAAGAAAGCAAGTGCACAAGGTATTCAAAATTTGTACAGTGATACTTGTTGTACAGGCTGATGGTTTCCTTCAGTATGGCTGAGATGTTTGTATTAAATGCTAGAGGTGTATTGCATTTATTACTTTGTACATGTATATCTCTTCCCATACTTCAGCTGTACAAAGATACTTATTTTAATTTGTGTATATTTTATTTGTTCAAACTTGAATATATTTACTTGTTGATTTCGGCTGAGAAGATTATATAATGTGCTTGCATAGCTTTTCCTTACTTGTTTTTCCAGTTCATACATATTCTTGTTTGTTTATATACTTCATGTATGAAGATATGTTGGTGGCTTCTACTTTGCAAGCCTTTCATATGTATATGTTTCTATTTCAATTTCTATTTTCTTGCTTTATACTTTGCAATATAACCAATTTCTATTTTATTTTCTTTTGTTTTCTTTCTTTTAACTTGTATTTATAATATTACTTTACAAATAAACTTCTATTTTAAAATTGTTGTTTAAATTTAGCAAATGTTCTACTTTCTATTTTTATAAAAATCTATCTTGTATTAATTTCTATTTCTAGAATAAATAATAATTATTATTATTTTACTTCAAATTTATTATCTTATGTTATTTTTCTATTTCTAGTTTAAATATTTATTGTTATCTTACTTTAATATTTATTGTCTTATATTATTTTATAAACTCAAATCATTATTAACCATCAATTCAAATATTTATTATTACTTATTTATTTATTTTATACTCATGTCAAATATCTGTATTTTATGATTATTTTTAAACCATTTACTTGAGATTTTAACTCAAGTT
This sequence comes from Allium cepa, assembly GCA_030765085.1. NCBI lineage: Eukaryota > Viridiplantae > Streptophyta > Magnoliopsida > Asparagales > Amaryllidaceae > Allium > Allium cepa. The sequence continues at coordinate 333,558,537 of CM060928.1, forward strand.
CAATATATACATATATATTATATAAAATTTGCTCATATATGCCCAAATATATATATATATACATTCAATATATACTCATATTTACAGTATTTTAAATGTAAATGATTTATACAGAATATACTTGGATCCGGGGAAACTCGCATCACTTAATCAATTAATTTCACAAATTTTATTCAAAATGAAATTACTTAACAATTTTAAATTCAAAAATTCAATCAATTATCAATTTAAATATTTATAAAATCCGGGGTCGTTACATTAACTTAATCGTATTACCATAAACACTAGACCATAGCCAGTTGTCCTCATCTTCAGTATTCCATACTGAAGTACTGTCTAGATTAGCGTAGAATAAAAATATAGCTAATTGGTCTATTTGAACATCATTAGGAGTAAAAGAGATTAGGGTTTCTAATCCAGCATTTTCACAAAGTTCATCTAGATCATACATAGGGAATTTAAGAAGATTGTAGCATGGACCTATGTGGAGTTTTTTCTTTTGGATGTCTTGATTCCTTTTGATGGAATGCGGTGCTTTATTCATCCATCTCTCGATCTGATCGTCGGAACACACCTGGGGGTTTGAAGATGAAGTGGGCTGGTCTTGTTTGCGTTTTGGAGCTTTGATATTCTTAGTGCGAGGAGGCATTTGGATTTAGTTTTGTTTGATTTTGAAGAAAAAATCGTCAATAAGCAAATCGTTAATGGGGATAATTTTGAGATAGGGAAAAAAAGCACGTTATCTGGGTGTATATAAATGGTCGATTCAATTCCAGACGTCTAGATTTGAAATCAGACGTCTGGTTTGCCCTAAAAATTGTACAGAAGATACATACAGACGTATGGTCTTTGGGGTAGACGTCTGTTTTGGTAGAATGTATAAAATTGAATATCTAGAAAGTTTAATTAGACGTCTGGTGTTATATGTCAGACGTCTGGTTCAGATAGATTTTGTAAGTATTTGGGATAGAGAACTTGATCAGACGTCTGGTTCACTATTTTAGACGTCTGAAATTTTCTGCACTATATTTTTATGAGGCAGAGTTTAAGATCAGACGTCTGGGGGATATATCAGACGTCTGACATATGCACACTGCTAAATTTTTAATTGTGTCAGACGTCTGGAGGATGTAGACGGACATCTGAAATTTGCAGTTTGGTAAAAAATAGCCTAAAGTTTGATGGTTTCACTTATTTATCGAATGTTGATAACAAATATCTTTATTGTTGTAAAATATAATAACACGTAAGTATAGATACATACAATAATTAATACGATTTATTTATTCAGACGACGACGGAGTTTTTAGGATTTCCTGACTCGTTACCCTCCATGGTCTAAGTGGAGACCATATATTTCCACGTTCGTGGGTCCGTGGGGAGCCATAATATCGTCTTGGTGAGGGATCTGAAGGAGTACGATATGAAGAAGATGGATCCAATGAACTACAAGGTTTTGGTAGCGGTTCATGAACATCTTTCTTTCGTGATGAACAAAACTTCATCGCCACTTGCTCTAAAAAGCTCAGTCGTCGTGCCGTAACTTTTTGTTTGAAATAAAGCTATCGTTGAAGATCTATCTATTGTTTCTGGTAATAATGAATTTCATCAATTTTCTCCTTTGTGTTAGGAGAAATAAACAGAGATCTTTTAGTTTTCTTATTTTCTGGTGTAAAACCCGTATGATACGGGGGCCACCTATTTATTGGCTCTTGCTTTGGTGTAGGCATGGAAAGCCGTTGTGGTGTGTCAACCGAGCTATCCGTGGATGGTGTTAAGATGGAGATGGATATATAGGAGTTCCCAGAAGACACTGTTATATTTCATTAAAAAATTTTGATTGTTTGTATATAGTTTTTATGTAACTATGTATATATATAAGATGAAAACATTATTTATAGAACAACTAATTGTCTAAAAATTTAATGGTTTAGAAATTAATAAGTATAATTTGTGGTAATAAAATAGATAATTAAACTTAGTCTTTAAATGAAGTTATTAATTTTTTAAGAAAGAAGATCATGAAGTGAACAAATACCTAAACTTCGTCGGAGTTTAATGAAAGTTTGTTCATTTAATGGTTTTGTAAAAATGTCGGCTACCTGATTTTTGGTATTTACGTATTCTAAATAAATAGTTTCTTTTTCAACATTGTCGCGTAGAAAATGATGTCGTATATCAATATGTTTGGTTCGTGAGTGATTAACAAGGTTTTTTGATAAATTTTTAGCACTTATGTTATCACAATATATTGGAGATTTTTTGATAATTTTACCTAAATCCGTTAGTGTTTGTTGCATGTATATCATTTGTGCACATGCTAGAGCTACAGAGATGTATTCGGCTTCGCAAGTAGATAAGGAAACACAATTTTGTTTTTTGCTAAACCATGAAACTAATGATTGTCCGCTAAAGTGACACGTTCCACTAGTACTCTTATGATCTATTCTACATCCACCGAAATTTGCATCGTTATATGAAACAAGTTCAAACGATGATTCTTTAGGGTAAAACAAACCATAATCTCTAGTACTAGATAGATAACGCAAAATGCGCTTAACAGCTCTTAGATGAGATTCTTTTGGTTTTGCTTGAAATCAAGCACAAAGACATACACTCATCATAATATCAGGTCGACTGGCCGTTAAATAAAGTAAAGAACCAATCATGCTTCGATATAACTTTTCATCAAAATCTTTTCCATTTTCATCTTTTTCTAAGTGAACAGCGGTACTCATTGGTGTTGGTTTGCTCGATGTTTTATCCATTTCAAATCGACGTAATAAATCATTACAATATTTTTCTTGGTGAATATATTTTCGAGTTGTTTTATTTGTAAACCTAAGAAGAAATTTAATTCTTCCATGTGTGACATTTCGAATTTATTTTTCATAATATTTGAAAATTGATTACATAAATTTTCATTGGTTGAACCAAAGATGATATCATCCACATAAATTTGTACAACCAAAATATCGTTATTTTCTCTTTTAATGAATAAAGTTGCATCTATTTTTCCTATATGAAAACCAGATGTTATTAAGTGATTTTTAAGACGGTCATACCATGCACGAGGAGCTTGTTTTAATCCATATAGTGCTTTATGTAATTTAAAAACATGATCGGGGTATTTTTCGTGAACAAATAATGGTGGTTGTTCGACGTATACATTTTCTTTAATAAAACCATTCAAAAAAGCACTTTTGACATCCATTTGAAATAGTTTAAAATTGTGATGAGTTGCAAAGGCGAGTAACGTACGAATGGCCTCTAATCTTGCTACTGGAGCAAAGGTTTCATCGTAATCTATACCTTCTTCTTGATTGTAACCTTGAGCAACTAAACGTGCTTTATTCCTAACAATATTTCCATTCTCGTCTGCTTTGTTCTTAAATACCCATTTTATTCCTATTACCGATTGATCTTCAGGTCTTGGTACTAATTCCCATACATTATTACATTCAAATTGATTTAATTCTTCTTGCATAGCTATTATCTAAAAATTATCATTTGAGGCTTCTTTATAATTCTTTGGTTCAAAGTTTGACACAAACACTATATGTCTTATTTGATTGAGTTAATTTCTAGTTACTCTTGAATTAAGATCTCCAATAATATTATCTATTGGATGATTCTTAAGAATTCTAGAGGATGATATCAAAGTGTTATTTTGCATATTTGTTTCATTAACAATAGAATTTGTTGAATTTGTTAGTGGAATAATTTCTTCTTCATCATTAGTATGACGGTTAAAAGGATTTTCGTCGAACGTGACATGTAGGCTTTCTTCAATAGTATTATTTCGTTTATTAAAGATTCTACATGCTTTTCTATGATCCGAATATCCCATAAAAATACCCTCATCGACCTTTAGGTCAAATTTTCCTAAGTTATCTTTTGTATTTAGTATAAAACATTTGAACCGAAACTTTTAAAGTATGATACTTTAGGTTTTTTATCAAAAAATATTTCAAAACAAGTTTGTTTAGTCATGGGGCGTATGGTTACTCAATTTAACACATAGCAAGATGTCGCAATAGCTTCAGCCCAAAAGTGTTTTGGTAAACCACTACTATTTAGTAATGTTCGTGCACATTCTTGTAATGTACGAGTTTTTCTTTCTACGACACCATTTCATTGAGGTGTTCACGGAAACGAAAAATTATGAGTTATTCCTTTCTTATTACAAAAATTTGTAAAATGGCCATTTTCGAATTCTCCTCCGTGATCACTTCTAATACTTTTAATTTTCAAATTTATTTGAGTTTTAATTCTTTTAGCAAATATTTTAAACATACCTAAAGTATCACTTTTGTGTTTTGAAAATAAAGTCCATGTATATCTCGAAAAATCATCGACTATTACGAAAACATATTTATTGTGATTTATAGACCTTATTTGTGTTGGACCAAATAAATCTAAATGTAATAATTCTAATGGTTGTTTGTAGGAATATTATTTTTAGATTTAAACGTTCTTTTCTTTAGTTTTCCAATTTGACAATCGTCACATAAGTTTTCTACTTTATAATTCATTTTAGGTAATCCTCTTACCAACTCATATTTTGCTAACTTACTAATTCTTAAAACTGATATAACAAAATCGTTTATGCCATAACCATGGATCATCATGTTTGACGGTTAAACATAAGTTTGAATTTTTATTTATATTCATGTTTAATACATAAAAATTTTGTTTCTAAATTCTTCAAAAATGAGTTGTTTGTTATTATCTAAAATATTACATCTATCCTTTTCAAAATTTATTTGAAAACCTTTATCGCATAATTGACTAATGCTTAGTAAGTTGTGTTTTAGATTTTCTACTAATAAAACATTTGTAATAATTGGAGAGTTAGATATACCAGAGTTGATGACTTCTCCAATGGCTATGACATATCCTTTTGAATTATCTCTAAAGGTTACCGTTCCACCATCGATGTATGTTATATTGGATAACATTTTTGAATTATCAAAAAGGGGGAGATTGTTAGGAAATCAATTCTATGATTTCGATGATAACAACTATACAATGGAAATCGAACGTACATATATATCTATATTCACAGGTAGTTGATAAAGTAACATCACCAAAGAGACAAAAACAAGACTCAAAAGAAGTATCAAAAGACTTCAAGTCGATAGAAGTGAAAGAGGGATGACACAGACAAAGATAAGGCAACATGCACACATTCAGATGTCTGGGAACACTAGCCAGACGTCTGATTGATTCCTCTAGTTCATTGCTCAGAAAGAATCAAACGTCTGGTTACTAAACTCAGACGTCTAAAAAGCATCCGGATATGAAAAATACATGAAGACCAGACGTATGGTTAATAAACTCAGACGTCTGAAGTGCAACCAGATGCAAAAAATATATGAAGACCAGACGTCTAAATTATTTTTCAGACGTCTAATTTTGGACTCGGCTGTGAAATTTCAAAGAACAACTTTCACATCCGAAAGGACATGTTCGCTTCTCTTCACTGCAACTCTTCATCACCATGAGAAGCAACCTTAGAGCACTTACTAACAGTCGCAACTACACAAAGGATCTCTCCACCACTATAAATAGAATCAGGAATTCAAGAGAAGAACTCACCTTACTTACGCTCTTAACTCTTATACTCTGATCTATACCTAATCTTTAGCAATCAAATACCTGTACTTAACTCTTCCATATATTCAGAACTCCTCATTCAATATTCTCTAAATAGATATATATATTGGAAGCATTTGTACTCAATAGTCAACATCCGTGTTATAGAACACATTCTTGTCAAAGAAACTCTGCAATTATAAATCTATTCCTCCACGTCAAGTGAGGGTTAGTTAAAAGGAAATTCCAAAGAGGAGCTTCGGGACTGGACGTAGGATGGGAGGTCCGAACCAGTATAAAATCCTGGTGTGATTATTTTAATTTACTTTGCTACTATCATCTATCAAGTTATATTATATAGTTAGTTGCATATACTTGCATACATATCCTATACGATCCACTCATATAGACTTTCAAGGCGAACTATGCACGGAGGTTTAAGAAATAGAGATCTGGAAGGAGTGAACAGAAGCCCATTTACACTAGCTCGGAATCCATCAGAGTTCAAGCTACCTAACGTGGAGGTATCCAATGGCAAGGCTGATCCAACTGATCATTTGGAGATACACCAGACACATGGAAGTGCTGGGGGCATCGGAGGAAGTTATGGCTCGATGTTTCCCCCTATACCTGACGGATATAGCGGCGATGTGGTTTAGGCAACTGGAAGAAGGATCTACCAGAACATGGATGGAGTTGGTGGACAGGTTTTTGAGGCAATTTCGAGTTCATATTAAGAGGCCAAAGAACGTGATGACACTAACCTCAGTAAAGCAAAGAGCGGAAAAGTAACTTAGAGCTTTCTTAACTTTAATGCGGCGGTTGCTTTGGTGGATTGACCGGATCCATCAATGGTTTTGATGGCAGTAGCATTGAGAGTCAAAGAAGATTCGGATTTCAAGGTATCTCTAATACGAGACCCACCACTGGATCTCGGAGAATTCTTTCACGAAGCTGAGAGATTTCTTCGACAAGATGATGCCTGTACAGACTTGAAGTCAAAGGAAGTGAATGCAGCTGAGGATGGAGGGCCATCCGTCGGAAGCTCAGATAAAGATAAAGGAAAAAGGAAGTTGGATGACGATTCAGAAAGAGCTAGGAAGCGACGGAAGGATCCAAAGTTTTCCACATGCACAGGATTAAACGAGACGCTGGAGCGAATATACATGGAGACCCGGAATCGCCTTCCCTAGCGAAGACTGGCTAGGAGAGAACCCTCTAAATGTGAGAGGGCATCAGGAAGACATTGTCTATTCCTTGATTTGGACGGACATGATACCAACAGCTGCAGGCATCTAAAGGACATAATCGAGAAACATGTAAGGAATGGACAGTTGTGAGAATATGTCGGGGCTCGGAATGCAGCGGTGGAGCAGAAGCAACCACCGCCTACCTCGAACAGCGATAGCGCGAGGCACAAGAATGATGGTCAATTGATTATCAATTGACTAGGATAATATGAAATAAGTAACAAGCTTCTGGAAAACGGCAAAGTCATATACTCATGTACGGGGACGAAAATAGCCCCTAGGCATGCTCTGAATGATGATAAACCGCGATGCTATGGTTTGCGAAATCTGTCTTTTGTTTTCGGATTGGAAACTTGTTTTTTTGGTTTGGTTTTGGAGTTTGGTTTGAACTCCTGGTTTTGTTTGCTTTCTGGCTTGGATTCTCGTTTGGACTATTGCTTTCTATTTTTGATGTTGATTCGGATTTTAGATTTCTGATTTGATTTGGATTTCAGATTCGATTTTGATTGGATTTTAATCTGGTTTCTGGTAAATGGTCGTCAGATATGGATTATATCTGGCAAGGGGGTAAGTCTCTTCGTCCGCATGTGGCGAATTAGCTTATTCAGGTCGTTGAGTATGGACTATGCTCAACAAGGGTCCGGAGAGACCAGGATTCGGCCTAGGACATAGGCCCTGTATTAACAGCTACTGTTTCAGGTCGTCGGGTATGGACTATGCTCGACAAGGGTCCGGAGTGACCAGAATTTAGCTTAGGACTTAAGCCATGGCATTGTACAACGTCCAGGGACACTGGACCATTGTCATCAATTGTGGATTGCGCTTGGCAAGAACCCGTAGTGGTTAGCTCAAATCCAGGGACAATGGACCACGGTCGTCAAGTGTGGATTGCGCTTGGCAAGAACCCGGAGAGGTTAGCTCAACGTCCAGGGACAATGGACACGGTCGTCAAGTGTGGATTGCGCTTGGAAAGAACCCGGAGAGGTTACAGATTTGGATATCGACCCAAAGAGGTCCTGGATCCGGTTATTGGCTATTGGATAAGGATGAATTAGGACTCAGCTGTCGAGTTCAGATGGGTGTGGAATTGACTAAAGGCTTTGGTTGCTGGATTTGACATCAAACATCGACTCGGAGCAGTTAAGAAATATACATTCGGATGATATGGCTATGGACTTTGGATATCGGATTCGGAACTACTCCAAACACACCTTCTTATCACAAGGTTTTTCGGAGGGGGGAATGTTATCTCACCTTTTGGTCAAGGCTGGAATATCAACAAATTGGCAAGGAAGAATGGATATCAGGATTGGAGATCGATTAGAAACAAGGCTGCAATCGATATCGTCAAAATTTAGCCGAGCTTCGATCTAGACGAAATCGATTGGAGATGATAATCAGGACTAGGAGAGGCTACGTTTCAAATTTTAGATCAATCGGAGTTCGTATGATTGAGATATGATAGATACAAGTTAGGAAAAAGATGTTGTTCATATCCATCCCTAATCGGGGTTGTTTGAGTCCATCCGTCATTAGACTCTTCGCATCGATCTAGAAGCGGTAGCATCGTATCGATTTAGCTCGTATCCATCATGGTCGAAACACTTCGTATCGATCAGGGGTGGATCCAGTTCGAATCGATCACAGAGGCTCTGTTCGTATCCATGTGGTTCATGGTTATTCGAATCGATAGCGTACGAGTCCTTGTTCGTATCCATTATACTCAAACGAGGTCACTTCGTGTCGATAGCAGTTGCAGCGATCGATACGCGGTACACCAGTAACAATCAATGCAATCAAGGACTACGACGAATCGATAACCAATTCGAATAAGGACTTAAACATATGGATGCGAATGAATGGTTGATACGAGAGAAGCTTCGTCGTTAGATGCGAATAACTTGGTCAAACTCAGCATACAAAGTGGATCGATCTAGGGATTTCGCAACACGTCATCGCATGGGAACGTGCTCTCATCGACTCGAACAGATCGATTCGAACTACATCGCCCGCCGAAGACCTCCATCTCGTATCGATCATATCTCCTAAACTACAGGTCCAAATCCTATGAAATTTTCACAGGATCTTACGCACAAGCTAAAGAACATTCTTGCAAAGTTTCAGCCTGATTGGACCATTTTTTGATCGATACGAAATTGGTTCATATCGATCACGAATCGACTAGAAACTTTCCGGGATCGGTCGCGTGGGCCCACTCACGTGCCAGAAGGAGTCTCCCGAAGTTTGAGCGTGATATCAGCCTCCTACACCTATAAATAGCCCCCGAAGCCTCCAAAAAAAAGGATCTTTTGGCTATCTGACGTCCAGACTCTGCCGAAATCAATTCCACACTTCATCACACTGTTGTACTCGAATTTCTTCATTGTAATTGCTATAATCTTCTGTAACCAGCAAAAAAAATTCAATAAAGGATTATCATTTGAAGTGGACGTAGGCCGGAGATAGCCAAACCATTATAAATCTCATGTCACTGGTTATTATTTCTGAATTGCTATACTTAATATTGCTTAGATCTGAGATTTTGTCTGGAATATTGCTGATCTATATTCATAACTTGTCGATTTCACGATACTTAGGATTTGTGACCAATTTTGGCGCAAACACTCTATACATGAGTTTCTCGATCCTTTTTATAATAGGAAATGGTCCAACGAACCTCGGTGCCAGTTTTCTCGATTTTCCAAATCTGATTACACCTTTTATCTATGACACCTTAACGAAAACATGATCTCTAGCTGAGAAGTCTAAGTCTTTCTGTCTTTTATCAACACAACTCTTTTACCTAGATTAAACTTCCTTCATCCTAACTTGAATCAACTCGATCTTCCACGTGGCTTCTTTAACTAAATTTAGACCAAGAAGTAACCTATCTCCGATCTCTAACCAATAAATAGGAGATTTACATGGCCTTCCATATAAAGCTTCAAACGGTAACATCCCTGTACAGTCAGATAAATGTTGTTATACGAAAACTTGACTAAGTGTAGGCGGTCTTCCATTGATTCTCCAAAGTCTAGCACACAAGCTCTTAACAAATCCTCTAAGACTTTGTTATCCTTTCCGTTTGTCCATCTATGCGCGGATGGTAAGCAATACTCATCTTGAGCTTGGTACCTAAATTCTCATGTAAACTCTTCCAGAACTCGCTAGTAAATAATGAATTTCTATCCTTACTATACTACTAGTAATTTAATGCAGTTTAACTATATTCTTCACGAATAATTTAGCTAAATCAGGTGCCGTCCTAGTTGACTTAACTGGAATGAAATGGGCACTCTTGGTCAATCTGTCCATTATAACCCTTATACTTCCATTTCCTCGATTCGACCTTAACAACCCGTCTATGGAATCCATTGAGATATATTCCCATTTCCAAACTGGAACATCCAAAGGCTGAAGTAATCCACTTAGTTTTTGATGTTCAGCTTTTACTTATTGATAGTTCAAACGCTACTTCACCCATAAGCCTACATCTCTCTTCATACCTTTCCAAAAGAAACTCCTTTTCATATCCTGATACATCTTATTCCTCTAGGATGAATAGTGAACTTCAAATTATGGCATTCTCCAAGAACTTTCTTTCTAATGTTTCCCACATTCGGAACATACAGTCTTCCTTTCTTCCTCAACGACCTAATCTGATCAAGACTGAAATTTTTCAAGTCGTTGCTCTTTATTCCATCCCCTAACTTTTTGATCCGTTCGGCTAATAAGGGATGATGCCTATGCTTAGAAGAAATCATTTCGATCATCACCAGTCGAACTTCTAAACATGACAACGTAGCAGTTTCTTTACTAGAACTAGCTTCAGATCTCCACTGTATTCTACATGTACTCAATGCTTCGAAGTCTTTCCACTCGGCTATCATTTCCAATACTACACTCTGATGTTTCCTGCTAAGTTCATCTACAACCTTATTACCTTTCCTTAGTGTATACTTAATTCCAAAGTCATAAGCGGCTAAAAACTCTAACCACCTCTACTCATATTCAAATCTTTGTGAGAGAATAAATACCTCGGTGACTTGTGATCCGTATATAACTCGAATCTTTCTCCCAAAAGGTAATGTCTCCATACTTTCAATGGAAAAATTACCGCAGCTGATTCCGAATCATGAGTTGGTACTAACTTCATGCGGTCTTAGCTGTCGAGAAGTATAGAAAATCACTTTACCTCTTTGCCTTAACACAACTCCTAACCCTATTCCACACGCATCCATGTACACCACTAAGTATTAATTCCCTTCTGGAGCAACTAACATAGGTGCATTAGTCAATAGGTGTTTCAATTTTTGGAATGCATCATCACATTTATCGGTCTAGACAAACTTCACATTTTTCCTAGTTAGCTTATTCATCGGTGCTGCTATCCGCAAAAAATCCTTAATGAACCTCCAATAATAACCAGCTAATTCAAGAAAACTCTTTATCTTAATCACTGTCTCGAGTCTCTTCCAAATTATTCACTGCCTCGATCTTAGCTGGATATATGGATAACCTTTCTTTAAGACTACATGACCATGAAATTTTACTTCCTTCTTCCAGAAATGGAACTTCGAAAATTTCTCCTTGAGTTGATGCTGCCTCAATGTCTCAAGCACCACTCTAAGATGGACTTCATGCTCCCTTTCATTTTTAGAGTATATCAAAATATCATTTGTGAAAACTACCACGAGTCTGTCCAGATGCTCCTGGAAGATGTTAATCGTCAAGTCTACGAAAACTGGTGGTGCATTAGTTAGTCCGAATGGCATTACTAACCATTCATACGATGCATATCTTATTCTAAACACTATCATTGGAATACTATCCTCGACCGCTCTAAGCTGATGGAATCCTGTTGCTAAATTCAACTAGGAAAATACTTTGGCTCCACTCAAATGGTCAAACACATCATCAGTTCTAGGTAACAGATATCGATTCTTTATTGTCTTCTCATTCAACTTACGATAATCAATACACAACCTTAACGATCCGTCCAGTTTCTTTACAAATACTACAACTTCTCCCTGGGGGGACTACTTGGTCTAATAAAGTTCTTACTTTCCAAATCCACTAGCCACACCTTTAGCTCCTTCATCTCGATAGATGTCATTCTACTTGGCGGTCTACTCACTGGTTATGCTTCTGGTACTAAATTTATTCGAAACTCAATGGCTCGTTTCGATGGTAGTCCAACTATGGGCTCAAAAACGTCTACGCATTCTCTAATAATGAAAAATCGATTCAGTTCGTCTTCTTCCTTCATAACACCCAATAAAGCATTTACCCTAAAACTAGGGTTTTCTATGGAATATATAACCCGATCACTACAACTAGGGTGCCTAAGTGATATTTTCCTATCATGGAAAAATATCATAGCATCATATTTACTTTACCAATCCATACCCAAAATAATTCCGCACCCTACGAAATCAAATACATGCAAACTGCAAGCAAATATATGACCTAACAATTCAAAATCTAAGTGGTCACATCTCATCCCAAGAGTCGCATACCCTTCTATTGGATTTGCAACCCTTACAAAAGTAACCAGATATGAGGGTTCTAGGTTAAGCTTATCAACCAAACAGTTAGATATAAAAGAATGCAATGCACCACTATCAAATAGAACTCTAACCGGTACACCATGAATTAAAAACGTACCTCCTAGCACAACTTTCTCTTTCTCCTAATCCATTGGTCTTGAGGTAGCTGGTTCCAATGCAAACATCTTGCCTTTTCCATTCTTAGCTAGTTCCTTGCACTTGTTCTTATAATGTCCATTCTGATCATAGTTGAAGCATCTCACTTCCTTCTTGTCCCCAACCTTCTTCCCTTTGCCTATTGCACATCCATGAGCATTGTCCCTTCTTATCGCACTTACAACAAACTACATCGAACTTCCTTTTCTTGGCTGCTTCTCCTTTCAGAGTGCATTTTTTATGGAAAAATTCTCTTCTGGTTCCACCCGCCTTGAGTTTTCCCTTCTTGGTTACCATCATGAAAGCAAGCATATCCTCCTTTCTCAAAGCCATCTCGATGACTACATCGCATAGATCCCTAATATGTAGCAAAGTGGCTTTAGAAAGTTCGGGTTTTAGTCCACGGATGAACTTCTCATTTCTTATAATAACTGTATCAATCGTAGCATATCCGTATCTCGATAGCACCTCAAATCTGGTTGCATACTCAAGCACCGTCATGTCTCCCTGCTCTAAACTTCCTGAGTAGAGTTAACTTAGCAATCTCTGACATAAATCTTTCCTCAAACCTCCCTCCGAACTCCGTCCAAGTTATGGTCTCTTCATTTACTCCTATAGTAACATTATTCCACTAGTACAATACCGCTCCTTGCAATTGTCTAGAAGTAAGTCTCCTCTTCTGCTCGCCATTAAGCCTCAAATCAGAAAAATCCTTCCGCAATGAAGTAACCAATTATCCACTTCAATTGCATCCTCAGTCCCAATAAAAGGTTTTCCTCCCAGGCTAGCATAATCTCTACTCAATATTGCAAAGTTATTGACCACCAAAGGTTCCTGGTTTTCTCCAACTAAACCCACATCAACTTCAACCTACATCATGTTAATGAAGAACTGATACATAGCTCCCTATCAGCTTGTGGCGCTCCAACACCCACATCAACAGCTCCTGCCCGACCTGGATTCCTTCTAGTGTTTGGTATGGCATTCCCATTAGTTGTGTTGCTTCCCTCATCAATGTTAACTCTTTCACTCCTAGTATCCATATCTTACATCCTTAAAATCTGCATTCGAGTCATTGTAAGACACAAAAGAATAGGCTAAGAGAGATGGAAAAATAGAGATAAAGCATATACTTATACACATAAAATACAAGTACGTTACTATAGTGTTATCTCATACCCCAACCTTTTCTCTAATTCCTTAGGATTATGCTTTTAGAATCATTTTAGGTTTAAAATTTCTTTTAAGTTTTTCATAAACCTATGCTCTGATACCAAGTTGTAGCATCCCCTACTTTGAGTCCCAAAGCTAAGTGTGACAGACGCTACAATCGTCTATAATATTAACTTCCAGTGACAAAATACGGTAATGTTAATGGTATCCATAATATCAAAGCATATGAATATGAGATAAAATCACAAATTTCAAAAAAACACTTTTCTGATTACATAGCAAAATAATATTCCATATTCAATTACATAATCCCAAAATAAATCCTAGGTTTTGTTCAAATATAATTATTACAAATTATGCCAAGAGCGACATATGAAGATGCCCCTTTAGATGTTCAAAGTACTAGATAGACATATTATTCATAAATATATCACAGCCAGCTCCTACATCGCTAACTTTGCCTCCTATACGTCTTCGAAAGCTTATTCGTCCAACTTAATAAACCTAAAAAACCTTAACTTTCAATCTACTCAAATTAAATTCTGAGCACCTGAGAGTTTAAGGGAGAAGACATAAATTTCGAGTCAGACATAAAGCCTGATGTGAATAATATTTTTACATCTAAGTTTGCTGTAATTAAATGAGACCATGCCGCTTAGCTGAATATATTTCCCCTCACTAATATCCTTTTAAAAGCATATCTTTTGCAAACTAGAATCCTGCAATCAAACTGATTATAATAATAATAGACAACACATATGTAGATAAAAAATTAGGAAATCAAGGGACCATCTGTCCACAATATAGTTTTACCTGGCTAACTATAACCATTGGCTGACTTGGGCCTACTAGACATAATCAATAATCCAACTTCTGTTAGACACAATACTAGGCCGATTTCCCTTAATTTTCTTTTTATAGGGTCAACTGAACCTAATAGTTTTACGAGCTCATCAATAACCTATCTTTACTCTTTGTATTCCCTTTTCTGTGTAACTTCATTTTAGTCCCACCTATGAAAAAGCCCTACACACTGGAATTTTGGACTTATTTTAACTAGGGGCTAATAGCTAAAGTATAGGGTGCAATCCTACACCAGTCCCATCTGGTCTTCTAATATCTGAATTATAAGCTTAGGGTTAACTACCCTATTCATGTTTCATTTCCTGTCTTAGGGTTAATTACCCTGTTAAAATTTCATTTCCTTGTAAATAATCTTTACAAATGATTTACCCTTGAAATCATACCTTTATAAAAGAAGTAAGTCATATACTTTGCTTTACTCAAAACTCTTATGCCATTATACATACTTTACACAAAACAATGTTGATGAAACTTTAACAATGAGATTATCTATCCCTTCAAAGTAAGTTAAAAGCCTTCTTAACTTAAAAGATTTTAGGCCATTAAGCTAAGGTAAAACCTTCGTAACCCTTGTTTAAAAACTTTAAACACCGCCTTTCGAAATCATTGAGAACAACCCTTTCGAAAGTTTAACCAAAACTTTGGACATCCTCTTTTAAAACCATTTAAACTTTTCTTTCAAAATCATTGGAAACCCACCATTCAAATACTCAAAATAAACCTTTCAAAAACATTAGGGATCTCCCCTTTGAAACACATATTATGTACCTTTCGAAAGCATTGGTTCAAGTAAAGAATCATGGAAACACTGCTTCGAAGCCTTTTAGTAATTATTCCTTTAAAAACCATTGGGTTTAACTTTTAATA
The DNA here is from genome assembly GCA_030765085.1 of Allium cepa. Taxonomy (NCBI): domain Eukaryota; kingdom Viridiplantae; phylum Streptophyta; class Magnoliopsida; order Asparagales; family Amaryllidaceae; genus Allium; species Allium cepa. The sequence goes on from CM060928.1 coordinate 333,573,994, forward strand.
TAACTAAGGGTCATAAAAAACTAGGGCGAAAGCATTAACTTAAAAAGCATTTACCTAAGTAAAAGAAAGAGGATAGTTTCGAAACCCACCCTTTCAAAACCATTGCCTCCGAAACCATTTTGAAAAATAGTTGCAGGACCCTTTCGAAAGCATTAAGAAGGCGGCTTCAAAGTAAGAAGGCGGCTTCAAAGTAAGAAGGCGAAAGCGCTTTTTTGAAACCATTTATTTAAAGTTGTAAAGAAAAGCAACCTTAACTAGTTCGAAAGGTAAGAATGCGGCAGCAAGAGTTTTGGATAGGTTCATAGTGGATATCCTTTCTAAAGATTCTTTAAAACAATAGGCGACAACTCTTTCGAAAGCTCTTTTCTAAAACAAAGGCAAGATGATTGATTCGAAAGCTAATATAACCCCTTCAAGCGTCTTTTATAAACAAATTTAAATTAAGGTTAATAAGAGCAGCTTCTACCCCTTCGAAAGCAAGGTTTCGACATTGTACCTTCTGCCTTTCTCCAATGCACTATGTATCAATTGCTTGGTACCTTGTGTTTTGGTTTCGAATGGGTTCTCTAGCGGAGGTATGGTGTTAAAAGCTAGTATATTGTCAAAGTAGTAAATCTAAGCAAAAATGATTTTTAGCCTTTAAAAGAAAGTTCTTTTTACCTAACTTGTCTTCTTTGTCAAAATGTAACTAGTTGCCATTTCTTTATCAAAATCCTTTTCTCAAAATTCTTCCAAATTCAGAAATTATCAATTAAAAACATTTAACAAATAAGCCCTTCTCCTTGATAAAACATATAAAACATTTAAGTCCCTTAGCTTAACTTTTTTTATAATCATCGTAAAATACTTAGGAAAATTCATCATAAATCACCATAATTCACTGTTAATATGTTTTCTAACATATTTAAATCTCAAATCCGAAATAACATATAATTATCTTTAATAATTTGAACCCAATTTAAAATATTTTTGTTTGTACCAAAATGGGACACAACACTCTTCGGATGTGTTTGAAGAGATAAAATAAAAGAATAAATGTATCACATCCAGTATCCATAGTGAACTTATGTGTAACCGATCTCCAGGATTTTTAGTCAAGTTCCTGAAGTCACGGCCTTGCCAAAAGAGGGATAACATTTGCCTCCCAAGTACGTCTTGTGTGGACATGGCGTGCTTCGAAAAGCTGCGACCTCCTGTCCAAGAAGTTTTATCTGATTCGGTGTATAGTTGTTGTCATTTCGTTAAAGGACGTAACCTTTGATTTATGTCTAGTAAAATAAATGCTGAATTGTTGACTGCCAATGATTATGCAACGCATTTTTGTAACTGAGTTTCAAGTGCTATCAGTCTGTTGTTCACTGTTATAATTGTCACTTGGTGAGCATCCAACTCCTATGAATTTTGAAAATTGAATATTAGTTCATCATACATGCATGTATCTGATTCCCGTTAACGTTGCACGTTCATGAGTCATTGTCAAGTTTTTTTTATACCGAGTTTCTTATTGATCCTCTCCTGGATCAGTGTAAAATTCAAGTTGCAGCAATGCTTGAGGGTCATTTTGATTCATTACTTTGTATCAATCCTCTCCTGGATCGATTTGAGAAGTTGAAATGCCTGCCGCGAATCGCTAGCTATTGATATGAAATAAGTAATTAGTCTTCTATTTGAAAGTATTGCGTATCGATAGACACATAGTAATTCTAGATTTTCAAGCTGATGGATATGAAATAAGCAATCTGCATCAATGATATACAGTTAGTATGTGGTTCTTCATACCGATGACCCAGATGGATATGCAGAGTTTTGTTCAGGGTCGGTTATGGATAGATACGAAATGAGTAACTCGTGTCGATAGAGATACGCGAACTCGATCATTCAGTAGCTTTCGCATCGATGATCATTGATACATGTCGACATAACCTTAGAGCACTTGCTTCGCATCGATGGAAAAGTATGTGGTAGCAGGCTTCGAATGGATATGAAGCATGGTTGATTTGGACAGATGACGCATGGACACGAATGGATGAGTTCTGGATCGACGGCGTATGGATTCGAACACATCACTTCATACCGATGGGAAGTGAAACCGCTTTTTGTCGATCAAGGTTACAGGGATACGAATCGCCATCGCCTAGGGGCCGAACCATATAAATACCATTTTGTACTTAGAATTTTTTTTACTTGCTTTCACAATTTCAATTTGCCTGCGTATAGATCAGAAACTCAAGAATTTAAAAATGCCTTCGTTTTTGAACATCAAACCACTATTCCTTTGAACTATTTGCCTAAATTAGGTAATCATCTAGTTAATTCACATTAAAACCTATGGGATTCGAGTTTATACGCTATCTAATCAGGTTTATGGCCGATTCTGATGATGTTGAGGCCATGGATGGTTGGAGCGAGGTCGAGGGAGGAACAAAATGGTGTTTAGGCCAATTAAGGAAGAAAGTAGAGGGTTACAATGGAGCCTGTGGAAGAGTTATCTGGCTTCGAACTCGTATCGATGGGATAAGGCATGTTCGTATTGTTCTTCCAAGGGAGACTCGTATCGATCGACATCTGAGAGTTACAAGGAAGAGATTCGTATCGCTTTTGGATTCACGATGTCTCCTATCGATCTTTTTTCAATATCTGGGTCGATACGAAGTGAAGCAAAGGTGATTGATACGAAAGTGGTTTTGGTGATCGATACGAAACCTCGTGAGGCGATCGATATGAAACTATGTACTATGATTGATATGTACTTCGTAATGTGATCGATGCGAACATTGGTTCTCTAATCAAACCAAATTAGATCACGGATGACCGATACGAGCTGTTCCTTTTTCTCATTGATACTAGTTGTCCATGCGGAGATCGATCTAAGTTTTGAATTTGGTGGAGACAAAATCCTTCGCATATTCAAACATCTGATTCCGATGAGCTTCTGCCTTGCATAATAGGAGCTAGTCGTTTTTACCGCGTATTTGACTGCCTTTCAAAACTCGTTGATGGAACTATAACTTAACAATATTTAATGAATCTCAACTTGGGTAGATCTCAAAAGCCTAGATGGCACGGTTGTGATGCTCAACGACGACGGTCTGGCTTAATTCTAGAGTCTTGCCATTTAAATACTTTGCTAATTCTTGTAGAATTTTCTTGAGTAACTCATAGCACTGCACTACATAACACATTTACGTATTTCACACCTGGGAACACACAGGATTATTATCACATAACGATATTTTTTGATGAGTTGATTAGCTATGGATCCCGGGAGTTCACAATAGCAAGAGGCTCAAAGTCCACCCCCTTTGATAATAGATATGTCGGCCATCGTGGCTAAAGTCATAAGTCCAGCACCAAATGAACTGCCAAGAGCAACCTTCATTGGGAATCCACTAGATTCCATACCATCCAATGTTTTCAAAGATATGTTGGGGAGAATTTTCTTATAGCATGGCATATCGTTGAATGATGTTCTGTTACCAGGGCTAAACGACTGGCCACATACTCCTTCGGAAGGGTACACCGCTTTTAATCGATTTTCCTGCACATCCGGGATTCTCCCACCACTCAATTAATATATCCGGGCGGTGTTATCTTATTTGAGGATTTCCCCATCACAGTTACACCTGAACGGGTACACTCTTCTAAACAGCTTGTTCATCATCTTTATGGAGCAACTTTTTCGGCCCCGAACTCCAGAGGAAGTCATATTCTTATAGAACATGAAGAGTCGGGGGGATAACCTCTCTTTCACATTTCTAGAGGGAGTTAGAAATTACCAAACTGTGATTGAGACTTGTACCAAACTAACTACTTCAAAATCGAGTGGTTCTATGGTCGGTGCCTCCCAGGATTCGCTAGACGATGGCTAGTTAGACGTAAGTGTCGCAATTTCTCTTGCGACTGACAGGATAGTTGAAATCAATGTCGGGTCTAACATTTTCTTTCTTTTGGAGCTTCAATTCCACGATCTGATGGTGCTCAATTTAAGGAAATAGTACGAATTCTTCAAGAGGTGGCGAGCGAAATTAGAGCGATCGAAGTGGTGCTTACGGATGACAATTTGAAGGCCATTGGGCTAATTGACAGAGACCAGAGCATAGGGCTTGAAGGATCTCTTAGGGTAGCTCCGGCAAGACGAGCCAGGTGTAAAATTCCCAAAATTGTAATCGCTGAGCAGGGCGGCGAAGAGGATATGCCTACTGAAGATGAACCCATAGTCGGGCCCTTAGATAGTCCCCGACATTCGAAGGAAAAAAGAAAAGGCAAGGTCGTTGCTCATAAGCTTCGCAAGCCTACGAGATGGAAATATGTGGTCGTGTCTTTGCCAGCCGGCGATCATAATTTCAAAGGTTCCTCCCTCACACATGGAAAATCCCTTTGAAGGCTTGCAGACATTTTAATTCTAGATTATGTGTCGCTCAAGCAAGATAGCAGATTGGAAGGGCTACGGAGCGCTTTAGATATAGGCGAGTCAATTCCTTCGAGTATGGCCGATATAACCGGTTGGTCAGGGGGTCTGCATATGCATACATACACTTCACGGCACTACACAATTTCTAATCGCAAGATAGTCATCTCTGTAGGTTACCAATTATGCCTCTCTTTTTATTTTACAGATACGATGTCGAGGCGGGAATCTATGCTTGGCAGCCTTCATTCTACGCCCTTCTCATCTAGCTTATACTCTGAGTCTCATAGGCGTGAGGTGATAGAGATCGCGATCGCAGTTATTCCAGTCAGGAGAGGGAGCGCTACAAGAGGAAAAGGAACAGAGAGGGAGTATAGGCGTTGTTCCCGGTCACGCTCTCTACGACCTAGAGGTCCAACACAACCTTGTAGTTCTGGCATGCAACCCCTGTGACCTTCGCGTCAAATACCACCTCCTTAAATAGCCAGGACTGAGCAACAACATCAGAAGGCTATAATCGAGGCTCCTGCTGTCACTGAACAAGCCATCATAGAGCTTATCAGGGAAGGAGCGATTAGGATCTCTAAGTTAAAAAAGGATTTCCTACTTGGACGACTTCATCTTTCCCCCGCACTTAAAGTGACTCCCCAACAAGGCAGAACAGACAATGCACAACTACATACATGATGTTATGTCCAGTATTGGGAATGGATGAAGACCGCAGATAAAGTCTCAGCGGTGTCCTTTGAGTGGGAAAAAACGATCGAGAAACTAGGAACTAATCTCGCTCAGAAGGACCTCATAGTTAAGGTGGTTAACGATGAGAACGAGTCTGTGAGAAATTCAAAGACAGATGATAGTAAGAGAGCTGATGAGGCAACCTAGAGGATGGAAGAGATGAGCGAACACACTTAGCCCTGGTTGAGGAAATGGGATATCGGACCACCACATTTATAGCCAAAAGAGATGGGGCGCTTAAGGAGCTTTGAGCCAAACTTGTTGAAGTCGTCAAAGAGCAAGACGATGCAAATAAAGCCGCTCAGGAAGCATGCGAGAAGGCTATAGCGCTAAGGGATGAGAGGGATGCGGCAACGCTAAAGGTTCAGGAAGCCGAAGCCAGGGTTGAGGGTGAAGTGAGAACGATAGAGGCAAGGTTGGAGGGTGACATTGAAGATCTCCTCATCACATGCCAATGTTCTAAAGCATCGAAATCTAAGCTGGCTCGATAATTATCCATCACATCTATACAATTCCTGGTGTAGCTTAGTTAAAGATGAAAAAGCAGAGCACCACACTTAGTCCATCGATGAGTTTGAATTTGAGAATCGGGTGTTGAATAAGGATGAGAAAAGAGTTCTCCATGACGTCACTATCACATTTGAGAAAGAGAGACTCGATACTCAACATCTAGAGGCTGGAGAGGGTTCTGGCATTGTGCATCATGATGCGAGCTTCGAAATTCCTATGCCAACCCAACCCGAATCTACTCCAGTGGTTGACCCTTAATCTGTGCCCGCATACAATCCCGATCAACCACAATTGTCGCCAGCTCGCAAGCATGTCCCTTAAGCTGCTCCGGTTCCACCCGCAAACCATTCTGAGGAAGGTATTCTAAACATTTCACGCATTTATCCAAAGTAGAAAGCATTGTTTGAGTAATTGACACCTTTTCTCTTATCTTTATTCAACGATAGAAGCTGCATTGACCATGCCCCCTGCAACTCAAGAGCAACATCATGAGCAGGAGGCCTTTATAATAGAGGCGACCGCCACCACAACCGCTACACCAACTGATGGAGCACAGGGGAGCACTTTTACTTTTGATGAGCAGACGATGGAGGAACTTCTTGGTCATGAAAGAGACACTTTAACTGACATTCCATTTGTCACGGGTGGAGGCGCATCCGTGGTCAGTTATTCGAGCCCAACTGGCAGCAACCCCATGGACGCCCAAACAAATCATGAAGAATATATAATAGCAGAGATCAACGCCGAGATGGAAGCAGCTGCGTGGGCTAGTGGTATTGGAGGTGGGATGGCGGGTCTCGGTCCAGCTCCTCTGCGAATGATTTCTATCGGTAGTATAATTATCGACACTAGCATGCATCCCTTGTCTTCCAACATTGAGAGTGTTCTTATGCCTCCAACTCCGCATTCAGAAAGTATTCCAATTCCTGTGAGTTCGGAGGAAGAGATCACCAAAATTTCATTGGGTAGGGATCAACCATCAACAAGCAAAGGCTTGAAGAGGCATCCGAGCGGTAGCTCCAGTGGGTCAACGTCGAAGAAGAAGAAAACGAGAGAATAGACACGTCTTCTTGCCTCATTTTTGGTAGACAGATAGGAATTTCCTTTTGTTTCCTGTAGGCCATGTATAGATGCGGGCTTAGCCCCTGCTACTAGGATTTTTTGGAATAATTTTTGTACTTATCCTTCTCTTTCAAAGAATAGTTGAAACAAAATTCCATTTTTTTAGCACAGTTTTATGTTTATTTGCTTAAGTGTTTTAGTGCTCGAATTTCCATTCAATGTAGTTGTGAAGCCTTAGTCTCTAAATTGGACATGGGTTTGGATGTTAAGTTCCGAAGTTATGACTTTGGGTCATAACCAAATGTTACGTCGAGTCCCAATACTATACTGTCACGATCGGTAGCTAGTAATTGAGTTCTGCTTCCAGTCCCGAGATAAATTGAAGTGGTCGGTCGGTGGTCGCTTTCTACCTTAGATACATCGAGCGTAACTTTGTTGAAATGAAGTTGAAACGAGATGAGTTCGAGCAGTCAGATAACACTTGCTCACTTATTATTAATCGTATCCACACTCTAGGGATTGCACTTGTATGTTGGCGATAGGTCACGCCCATTTAATGTTTAGAGATGTGTCCACGCTTCGGGAACTTAAATCATTTTATGGGAGGTCAAGCACACCCATTTGATATTTAGAATTTCGTCCACACTTTGGGGACTTAGATTGATTCGTGGGTGGTCAGTTACACCCAATTTGCGTTTATACTCTGTCCCGCACTCCGTGGACTCAGAGTTGTCTCACGGGCGGTCATTTCACACCCGATTTGTGTTCATACTCCTGTTCACACTCTTGGAATTTGGAGTTAGCTGATGGGTGGTTGTTTACACCCGTTTTGATGTTTATACTCCAGTTCATACTCTAGGAATCTGGAGTTGGTTAACAGACGGTCGACCACATCTGCTTTGAGTTTTAGGATTCTGTTCACACTCTAGGAACGATAGATGTATCAGGATCTTGGATGGTAGGATCACATCCACCCTGAGTTAACAAGTGAGGACATTAGATGGATGGGTCCTTCCTCCTTGGACTTGGTTTAAACAAGGGCGAAGTCATAAGGTGGACGGATTCACACTCTTCGAACCCGCATCTGCAAGTTTGTTCTTCAGCTCGCACTTTGGGAGCCGAGGTTAGTTAGAGGATTGACGCATATCAATCCTTTCTTGGTTTCAGTGTGATGGCTTGCCCTAAGCTCGGGTTTCACTTAGCGAGTGACTGTTCATATCACAGTCACTCCCTATTTGAATGAGTCCTACTGTATGGTGGTACTCAGCTCTACATGCATGGTGATGGACGTACGATGCATTTTAAAAATCATTGATCTGGCTTGAAGAGATGATATTTTATTGTTGAAATAAGAAAATATAGCAAAGTTAGTTGCCTTATTACAAATTCAAATTTCAATACGAACAAACAAGTTGCAAACGAAAAGCAGACTGAATGAATAAATATAGCCTGTTATGTGTAGTAGCGACGAAGACTCTTGCTGTTCCAAGCTCTCGGCAAAGTGAGACCATCAATGGTTGGTAATTTAAAGGTGCCATCTCCGAGTCTTCATTCCATAACATACGACCCTTCCCACATTGGTTTCATATGTGAAGGGACCGGGTAAATTCTCTTAAGGACGAGATTGTCGATTCAAAGGTTTGGATCGGACCTTGGCATTGTACAATCAGGTGACTTTACTTCGATACATGGCTACCCTCAAATCAGCATCTTCTCACTTCTCATCCAAATAAGTCCAGATATTCGGTAAGTAATATAGCATTTGTCTTCGGATCATAATATGTCACACGATGAGAAGGGACTTCCATCTCGACTGGAATAACGGCTTCTGAACCATAGGAAAGTGAAAATGGAGTGTGGTCGATCGCAGACATGTAGGTTGCTCGATAAGCCCATAGGGCCATAGGAAGTTCATCGACCCATTTGCCCCCAGCATTTTCCAGTCGTTTCTTTAGAATAGACTTCATAACTTTATTAACAACTTTAACCTGTCCATTTTCTTAAGGTGTGAAACTGTAGAGAACTTCTTCTGGATGTGGAATTGTTGACTGAAATTCTTGAACTCGATGCTATCGAATTGGGCTCCGTTGTCAGTTATGATGATATGTGAGACCAAATCGACAAATAATGTTGCGTACAACAAATTGATCACTTTCTTCGTTGTGATAGTAGCAAAGGGCTCGGCTTCCACTCGTTTGATAAAGTAATCAACTGCAACGATGGCGTACTTCGCACCACATTTAGCTAGAGGTAGAGACCCAATAATGTTGATGCCCCATACTGCGAACAGCCGGGGACTGACCATCTGAGTTATTTCGATAGGCGAGGCTCTTGGAATCCGATCTTGTTTTTGACATCTATCACACTTCCTAGCATAAGTCGATGCATCGTGATTTACAGTCGGCCAATAATAACCATATCGGAGCACTTTCTTAGCAAGAGTTTGCCCCCCTGTGTGATCGCCACATTCTCCCTCATGCACATCATGTAGTACTCAATTGATTTCATCATGGGTGATACACCGATGTAAAGGAACAGAGTACCCTCTTCTATACATGACTCCATTCTGAATAGTGAACCATGTAGCCTTTCGAAGAACTTGTCTTTTTTCACTCCTATGCTTAGGCAGGGTCCCATGCTCTAGGTAATTCCTAAACGGAGTCATCCATGACTCCTTATCGGGATGACTTCAAATACCTATTTGGTATCTTTTTGATCAATACTTGGGGAAGATAATGTTTCAACAAGAATGAGTCCCATTTGCTGTGCCTCACCGATACTGGCCAATTTTTCCAAGGAATCGATATTTTGATTATGTTCTCGAGGTATGCAATATATGGCATAATAATCCAATTGATTCAATATTTCTTGGACCCGAGTGAGATAAGCAACCAGCCTTCGATCTTTAGCTTGATACTCCCCACGAACTTGGCAGACAACCAATTGTGAATCGCAGTAAATCTCCACAGCAATAATTCTTAAATCTCTGGCGAGTCTTAGTTCGGTGAGTAGGGCTTTGTATTCGGCCTCGTTGTTGGTCGCATGGAAATCAAACTTTAAGGCATAGCATATAGATCCGCCTTCAGGAGTTTGAAGTAAAACCTTAGCACCTGAGCAACGGTCATTTGATGCACCATCAGTATGTAGCTTCCAAACATGTTTGGGAGATTTACTGGTTTCGGGCATGTCCTCCGAGATAGTGAATTCAACGATGAAGTCTGCTAGGACTTGTCCTTGAATAGCTCGCCTTGGCGTGTAAGTGATGTCGAGCTGACTCAGCTCAATATTCCATTTGAGTAACCGACCAGACGTCTCAGGCCATATAAGGACCTGTCGTAACGGTTGGTCAATGTAGACGGTGATAGGATGAGCCTAAAAATATTGATGGATCTTTCTCGAGGAAATAGCAAGATAATAAGCTAACTTCTCCAACTTCGGATAGTTTCTTTCTGCTCTGTCAGTCATTTGCTAATGTAATAGACCGGCTCTTGTAAACGTTCCTCTTTCCAAATTAAAGTGGCGCTGATTGCGTTTTCTAACATCGGCAAGTAGATGTACAACCTCTCGTGATTGATGGGCTTTGATAAAATGGGTGGTGTGGAAAGGTGTTGAAGAAGTGCTTGGAATGCGCCCTCACACTCTGCAGTCCATTCAAAGTTCCGCTTCCCTTTTCTGATTAGATCGAAGAAGGGAACACATTTGTCAGTGGATTTTGAAATGAATCTGCTCGGTGCTGCTATCTTCCCATTGAGGCTCTGAACTTTCTTTATAGTCCTTGGAGTCTCAAGATTTCTGATTGCCCATATTTTCTCAGGATTGGCTTTGATTCCCCGAGCATTAACGATGAATCCAAGGAATTTTCCAAACGCTACCTCAAAGTGACATTTGAACGGGTTGAGTTTCATTCTGTACTCTCGGAGGATGTTGAACATCGTTTCTAGGTCTTCAACGTGACTAATGGAGAATCATGACTTTACTAGCATGTGATCCACATATACCTTCATGGTCTTTCCGTTCTAGTTAGCGAACATTCGATTGATGAGTATCTGATAGGTTGCCCGGGCGTTTTTAAGTCCGAATGGCATCATTTTGTAGTAGCAAAATCCCAGATCAGTGACGAAGCTGGTATGCTTCTGATCGGTCAATGCATGGGTATTTGGTTGTAGCCAAAATACGCATCCATAAAGGATAAGAGTTCATGTCCAGCCGTTGAATCTGCGAGCCGATCGATTTGGGGAAGTGGAAAATTGTCTTTAAGGCCAGCTTTATTCAAGTCTGAGTAGTCAATGCATGTTCTCCATTTCCCATTAGGTTTCCTGACAAGTACAGGATTGTACATCCATTCTGGATATAATGCATCTCGAATAAACCCATTCGACATGAGTTTGTCTATCTCTTCTTTAAGGGCAGCCGATCTCTCTGGATCCATACCATGCCTTTTTTTTTTGACCGAGACATGCTGCGGGCCAATATTCAATGTGTGGCTCGCGATATCTGGCGAGATCCTACATATGTCGGAGTGCGTCAAAGCAAACACGTCAAGATTTGCGTGGAGAAATTCAACCAATTCCTCCTTTATCTACTGGCATGGCTGGGATCCAATCTTTACCATTTTAGAATTGTCATCATTATCATCGAAACATCCATCGTCAGCTCTACCGGAGAAGCCTGACTGTCTTTGACTTCGTCTTCACTCTCGGTATCTCTTGGGTCAAGATCTCTTAGGAATTGGTTGTGGTGCCCTGGCCTTGGCCCAGGCATTAACTTTCAATTATTCGCAAAGCAAATGCAGAGAGATTCCTCTACGCCTTTCCTTTTTATTTTCGCCGCACTTTCCACAGCTCAGCAACATAACAAGCTCTTCCAGCAGCCTGGTCCCCCTTAACGACTCCGACTCCATTGCCGGTAGGGAATTTCAAAGTTAAACACCAAGGGGCGATAGCGGCCCTAAACTCAACTAGGGCCGATTGGCCCATGAAAGCGTTGTATGGTGAATCTATATCCAATACAATAAACCATAATATTCGGACTCTCCTACATTCTCCAACTCCCTACTCCATTGGTAGCTCCACAATCCCAGTGGGTATGGTCGTACTTCTATCGAAGCCATGAATACGAGATTGACAAGGCTTCAAATCTTTCGCTTCCGTCTTCATCTGATCATAAGCTAGCTTAAAGAGTATGTTCATTGAACTTCCACTGTCCACTAAGATCATCTTCATCCAAGCAGGACCTATCTGAGCTGAAATGACTAGTGGATCAACAGTTGGAGCTTCGACTGTGTCGACATCTCTGTCTCGAAATACGATGTCGTCTGTCATCATTTTCTGTTGTTGGTCGGATCCCCGTCGTCCAAATTACTACAACATTCGAAGCTCGCATGCCTAATGGAGCTGGTATATGACTCCATTTCCTTACAGCTCTGATCCCTGGATTAGGACCACCACCAATAGTGTTAATCACTAGCCGCCGGCAATACGAGCGGGTTCCTCCAATCTAACCTGATTTGGTATTTAGTTTTGATTCGATGGGCCCGCATTTTCATACTGCAGCGTTCGTACGAACTGCTCCAACTTTCTTTCTCTTATCAACTTCTCGATGATATCCTATAAACGACGGCAATATTCATGTTATGGTCATAATTATTGTGAAACCTACAAAACTTCTCGGTTTGAATCTGTTTCTCTAACGATTGCTTCGGAGCAGATTTCTTATATTGGATAGTATTGCAAGTCTACAAGTAACATTTTCCAGAGACATATTTAAAGGAGTATAAGTGTTAAACAGTGGAGCCCTACATCACGGTCTGCAATTCTGATCTTGTTTCCTACCCTGATTTCCATCCCCTTTCTGCTGATTCTTTTTATTCAGTAGTTTAACTACACCTTTCCAGAACTCTCCTCGGTTTGTTTTACAGTTATATTGCTTTGGATTCCTTCTACACTGGGCCCTGCATTATCCTTTTTTCTAGACTGTTTCGCATCCTCTCTTCTCTAGAGCTGAGCTGTCTTGGAATGGAAACGGTCCAATGATGCAGGGGTTTATCGACCAACCAGTTGCCAAATTCGGAATCGGTATCGATCCCCTTAGTTAGGGCCATTAGAATTGAGTTGTCATTAGGATTACTAACCTCAGTGTACGTAGTATGAAACCTCTCTAGATAACATCTAAGTGTCTCTACGGAAGCTTGAGTGACGCTGGACAAGGTATTAACATCGTTGGGCCTTGCGACATGCATGTGAAACTGTTCAACAAACTTCATTGCCAACTGATCGAAACATGAGATAGATCGAGGTGGTAGGCGAGTAAACCACATAGTCACGATGCCTCTTGGGGAAATTGGGAAATTTCGGCACTTGACCGCATCATCATCCCGTGCGACGTTTATTAACCATTCATACTTTAAAATGTGCTAGTTTGGTTCAGAGCTCCCTTCATAAACAGGTAGATTGGCATTCTAAATCGTTGAGGCAGTTTAGCGTAGAGGATGTCATCGGTAAAAGGGGTATGACTCCGGGAGATTCCCAGTCATCATTGGTGAGGCCCTGACTTTCATGGATCGTTTGATGGATCATTGTCGGGATATCTGGCATCTGGACATTCTGGGAATGCTGAGCCAAGGTGTGGTCGGGTTCCATCATACGAGGATGGGTCGATCGCGGTCGATGGTCCATATCTCGCCTCCTTGGTTCTAAGTCTTCAGGAACATAAGGCTTATAAGTATACTCATGCTGGCGACGGTTCGGATCCGTTCGGTTTCGAGTGTCAGCTCCCAACTCATTAATAGAGGTAGCAGCGCGGTTGTCAATAGTATAATGAGGAGCCATCCCTCCTCGGGACGATGGTCCAGTCTGGTGGCTGGTCACGGGCCACTCTCAGTCTCCAAAGATTCAGAGTGCGCCGATGTCCGGTAGTATGTTTATAGCTTCCATCCAGCCGTGGGAGTGTGGATCTGTGATTATAGTCAGAAGAATCTGAACTTTCAATGGATGAATAGGAAGCTTGATCCCTTCTAGATTTCCTTCATCTTTCACGGTTCACCCAACTAGTTAACTCCGTGTTGGCACGGAGCTGCTAGCGACTTTGAGTCAGCTCTTGCATTAGTAGTTGGAACTCCTCCCTGGTGACGGAGCCTTATGGATCCAAAGGTTCAGCAGTGTTCTGGTTTGTAGAAGGAAATTGGACGGGGTTCGTCCTATCTCGCCCTTTGGACCTACAGCTGTTGAGGTAGTCCTGGTAGCAACCATGGTGAATGGTGAAGTTCTCTCCTAGACTTAGTGCAAATCTGAATAGGGTAGAAGAACTTCTAGGCTTGAGGTCTGGATCTTCTCCTTAGATTCTCGCAATCCAATATCGGTAGTAGATCCAATGAGCAGAAGAAAAGCTTGGTTTTCTCAGTGAAAGCACCAAAGTGTTCGTACCAATTGGGCACAACACTCTTTGGATGTGTTTAAAGAGATAAAATGAAGAAAATAAATACAAAATGTGGTAGATCTAACAAACACATCAATCGGTAGATAAGAAAAAATGCAGAAACACACAAATTTTGAGTGCTTCGGCGTATCGCCTATGTCCACTATGAAAAGATTGATATTTATTGAATTTCACTCGTTGATTACAAGAGATTAAAGCAGTACAACTGAAGTTTAGTAATGATTTCGGTAGATTATTAGCGTCCAGAAGCCAAAAAAGTCCCTTTTCTGTAGGTCCAGGGTCACTATTTATAGGTGCAGGCAGCAAATATCTCTCCCCAATCTAGGAAGACTTCTTCTCACATGAGTGGGCCTATGGGGTCGAGTTTAGGTAATTTTGACTCGATTTAGGAGTTATACGAATTGGTTTCGTATCGATCCATAAATGGTTATTACGGGCTGAAATTGATCAGGTACATTCTTGAGGTTGTAGGCAAGCTCATGTGAAAATTTGGTGGCATTTGGACTTGTACATCTCAAGTTACGATCGCTGCAAGTTTGGATTTGCAATGGACCGTCGAACTCATATCGCTTCCATTCGTGTCGATCTCGTTCGTATCGATAGCACGCACGTGTTGGCTAGGTGACGTGGCACTATCTTCCAGGATCGATCCACTTTTCATGCCGAGTGACCGAGTCTCCCTCTTGATTGTGCCTCGTTTGTATCCATCTGTGTGGGCTCATTCACATCCACCGACCACATCTTACCTTATATCCATGGTTCTGTATTGAGACTACTTCGTATCGATATGTTCTTGTTTACTTCACAATGATGGAGAAAAGGCGCCTCCGTATCGCTTGAGGTTTGTATCAATCGTATCGATTCTCTAGTTTATCAATACAATTTGTTGTGGGATCAGAGTGATATGAATGGTGTAAGGAGTGAACGATACGAAGCATTTATAGGCCAATCGATACTAGGCTGAACTGATGTGATGGATACGAATTATAGGAGTGGGGTGGATACGAACGAGGCAACCTTTCATGGATACGAACACGATGCTGCTTTCCATGGATACGAACCTATACATCTTGCCATGGAGGCAAATTGTAGCCGACCATGATGGATATGAACCAATGGTTCTCTAGTGGACAAGAAGGAGGTCTTCTGAGAGGATGGACATGAACATAGTAGTGTTTTATCTAGGGATACGTAGTGATAAGTATGTGATGGATACGAGATAGAGGAGCAAGGTGAATACAAATGTAGTGTTTTACTTGGATTTTGATTAATCAATATCTTGATCATACGAAATCTGATTGACTTGAAATTTGGAACATTGGCTTTCACAGCATTGCTAGTCATATCGTATCAATTATAGCTCGATCTAGACTCGGACAAAATTTACCAGTATCCATAGTGAATCTATGTATAACCGATCTCCATGAAGAACAGTCCTTGGTTTCTAGTCAAGTTCTTGGTGTCGCGGCCTTACCAAAAGGTGGGATAACAATTTTATTTCATAGAAAATACATAATAATTCCACAATTGCTTGAAAAATTATAAAACTTGAGACCTATTCCTAAAATAATGTTTTTGACCACATATAAAAAACGCGAGTCATTTGGATGTTGTTTGATAGGTTTTCCAATCTAAAACTTACCACAAAATTATGAAACACCATAAATCACCAACTAACACACACATACACACATATAGTCATTCAAAAAACATCATGACATATTCTTTGCAAAATTAATTTGGGTCAAACCTTAAAACCAAAATTATCAACAAAAGTGAGATGTTAATCAAATTATTCACCTTAGCTTGATGTTAAGATAGTTGAGATTTGCTCTTTGATTAATCTCTTCAAGCTTTTCCTAGCTTATCTTCTTCTTGATTCTTTTTAATGGTGTCCGGCTAAGCTCTTTGGGGTTTTAGTTTTGTTTGTAATTACCGAAATGAATAAGAAATGAAGGGCGGAAGGAATGAGTTATAAGAATAAAGACTATTCATATTTTGCCTTTATCGTACACCTCCTAATTACTTAATTTTAATTCTCTTTTGCTTATATTTATTAAGGCACGACCCCTTATTAATTTAAAAATCTCAATCCCTTAACCATCTATATTATTTCATTTAATCTATCTAATTAAATGTCCTTAATATTGTTAGTCAAAATTAGGGTCATTACAATGCAACAAAAACCATGTTGGAAAACAATATGCTGCATTCATTTATTCCTTCTACCGACTTCTTAAATAAAGTTCATTAAATAAACTTTTCACATCCGCTAGATCTATGTCAGCTACAACGTCTTCATCTCTCCCCAATCCGACGAAACTTTCTGATGTTGTTTTCATGTCAAATCACGTATCAAGAGCCATCGTTGGTTATTGCTTAACCTCCTATCGAAGCATCAGAGTTCCTCCACTTTAAACAGTGGTTCCATATGTTAAAGAGCGTTCATGCTCGAAATCTCTAAACATAAGTTCCAATCCCCTCATTTCATCTTCTTTAGTACATATTCTATTTAGTAGTTTCTTACAATCTGCCTTAACCTACTCGAATCTGACATGTACTAGCGATTCGATTTGTTGAAAAATTCTCATGTTCCACTCTAACTAGATGTGACATATTAGAGTGGTTATTATTATATCGATCAAAAGTTATAAATTTAATTGTATGTCTATATATTATTTAATTATGATTTTACTTAGGAGATTTTTCATAAATTTAAAGGTTATAAACTTTTATAATTCTTCCTAAGAAAAAGATTGAATTGAATTTGTTAATATTAAATTTAAACATAGAGTTAGTTGAATTACAATCTTTATATAAACATACGTTAGTTTAAATTTAAAACATAATTAGAATTGCACACATATATGTTTTTATGTTATTTTAACTTAAATCTGAATGGAGTTTGTCTAAAACAGTAAAATTTATTTTCAAACTCTTCCTTCATTAAAACAAGTGTTATAAATGTTAGTTCTTGATTCAAAAACATATAATATAACGAAACTTATTTTTAACATGTATGTATCTGAACTACCTATTATACATACATGCATATTGTTTGCACAAAGAATGGACAAACACCTTCAATCGAAATATCAATAGCAGAATCAATATAAAAATGCAAGAAAGTAAAAGACACGAATTTATAGTGATTCAGCCGTTAGACTTACATCCACCGTTCATATTTATTCACTTTCTTATAATTCAGCTTTAACAAGATTTTTGAGATGAAATACAGTGACTTATCAATGAAAATAGAGACCTAAAGCTCGGTTCAGTTATTATTGCAGCATAGACTCTCCAAGCTTCAAAAATTATTCTTATGAATTCCAAATGCTTGGATATTTATAGGGATTAAAAGGCGGCGTGGTTAATCCGGGAAGGTAGGAAATTTTCATGTATAGCTCACTTGAATGGGCTATTTTCATGTATAAAAGATATGATTGCTTATTTTAACATATATATAGATTTCATTCCATGTATGACTCACTTGGTTTGGTTGGGAACTTGGTCCGGTGCTGGTTAGTTCGTCGAAGTGCATGTGGGTGTTACTGGGAAGGTTTTTAATCTTGTCTCCATGATTAGGTCCTTACATTACTTCATTCCTGGTCACATGCCTTTGCTCTTGGTACGAGACCCCACATACCAAACAAAATACCATGTTCGGTACCCAAGGTACCGAACATGATTTCCTATTCGGTACCCAAAGGGGTACCAAACATGACTTATTGTTTGGTACCCAAGGGCATCGAACAGAATGGAGCTCTATCGCCTCTATTCCTTTACTTCTTGTCCTATGTTGGCTCTCTTCCAAGTTTCTGCTTAGCTAATCCCAATCTATAATCTAATGGGAAAATCAGCTAATAAACACTGCCCCCAAAAAGCTCGACTCGTAAGCTTTGAATTGGGCTTTTTTGAATGCTCATGATTCCACTAGTAGATAAGCATCACTATCTTTCTTTCCTCGGTTTGGCTTGGAATGTTGCTTCTCATTAGTCGTGGTTGGTTCACCAAGCTATTGGTCCGGCACTCATTCGGTTTGGCATGCCATTGGTTCGACACTAGTCATGCCCACATTGCTATATAAGTTTTTACACCTCTCCCTACCGAACACACATGTTCATTTTTCTGAGTCCCTAAGTTCTTCAAGGACATTTATCTCCTTTTGGCTACCATTCTCGATCTTCATCTATTCTCCTTCAAAACTTCATAATCACCAATTAGTCTCATCATTCAATTTGGTAAGCACTTCTTTTGACCTTCGCCTTCATAATTCTTGAATTGTATGCAGTGATTCATGTTTTTTCCAACGGTGGGCTAAAAAGTTAGGGTCTAGGGTCTAGGCTTGGTTAGTTCTTAGAAAAACACAGGAGTTAGTGTTTGAGTGCTGGAGACAACCTTTTTTGTTTCTTTAGCTTTAGTGCTGAGTCCAACTTTAAATGAGCATTTTCAGGCAGAATGTTGCATTGGAATAGTATTTTAATAGTGTCGAAATGTTTGAGTAATGCACATACCCATGTGCACATCGAACTTAATTCTCCCTCGTTGTATGTGCACACACACCCATGCACACAACACGAACACCTCCACCTTCGACAATAACACATGAGATAAATTATCATATTAGAAAGCTATGTCGAGCCATCGAAAGACTCATTCGTAGACTATTTTCGGAGATCAAAGTCCTTCTTCACCTCCGAATCCCGCTGTCGGGGCAGCGCTCTAATCAGCCCAGTTCCACACTCTCTCTAATGTGTGGGTATGAGCCGTCTGAGCTTTTAATGAATCCTATCAACTCCAAGCCTTCACCTTGACTTCTAAACAACAAGATTTGATTGTGGACACTCACGGAATCCCTAGAGAGGACATCCTTTTGCTCACTCCCAGCAACATGAGCATGCTCCACCAGAAGGTACGTGGTTTATTCTTGTTATCACTACACCATTGGAGCCCTGTCTCTTCTTCCTCAATGGAGAGCAGGTTTCCTTACGTACTTAAAAATTGCTCCATTCTAGTTAAATCCCAATGGGTACGCCCTTCTTACTAGCCCGTACGCCATTTTCGTAAGGGATTCCAGATGCCCCCAACTCATCATTAAATCCAGTTCCTTTATGCTATAAAAAGCAAGATGACTGGTTCTCCTTTCGTCTATCTTGAGGTAGGGAGCAGGCTTAAGTCGGTAAAGAACTTTTATTCTAAGTTCAGTATGTTCAAGCATGAATGCTTCTTCATTCGAGATGACTCTCCATGCTTTCATTACTGGCATTCCAGATGTGAGTCTCTCTTCCACCTATTTCTTTTTGTAGTTTTGCAAAACCTTGCATTAAAAGCTAATTCTCTTTCTTAGGATTTTCGTCCAGGTGTGGTGAGAGCAGCAACTGGGGATGATTTGAAGGATATGTTACAAAGACTCTAGTAAGTCCTGAAGGAATTATGAAGTCCCTCGTCTAGCTAGTGATGATAATCTAAGGTAGCTCGGGCTATTGGCTGTCATTCGCTCAATCCGGAGCCGTGCAACTAAAGCATTTAGCGGTTCTATAGTGGTAGAGGTGCAAAAGGTTATAGTAGGGATAAAGCAGGGATATAGCGGAAAATAGCAGAGGTGCAGAAAGCTTCATTACGTATACAGCCAAATATTTAAAGTTAGTTAGTCCTCATTCTCACATATATTTTATAGAAAAAAAACATTTTTTGATCTCATATAATAAAACCAAAGAATATTATGATTTATTTTGACTAGATTTGGTGACTACAATAGATTTCTGACTAAAACCTAATACTCGTATGTTAAAAATAAGTCTTTATCATTACTTTTTTGATTTGGTTTTAAAAAGAACTATCCAAATTAACCTTTGTATATTAATTTTGCTAAAGCAGTTGCTAAAAAGCGTTGATTTAACGGATGTAGCAGAAAATAGTAGGGCTTAAATTACATCCGCTGTTTAATAGCGCAAAATTAAAATATAGCGGTTGAAGTGTGCTATGCGCTATAGCGGAGATTTTACGATGCTTTAGCGGAGCTTTAACTGCATAGATCAAGAAAGGCAGACAATCTTCCACCCACCATCCTGCCAAGCAAAAAAAGGAAAGGACTCGACTACCAATGAGATGAGCAAAGTGCCATCCTCTCAGCCTTCCTTTCTGATGCCCTCTTGACTAGAAATCCACATGGAGTTGCTCCTACTGTCCTTATAGGTTTAGAGGAGCCAAAGTTAGATTCCTTCAAGGCCAAGCCATAAAAAACCGGTCAGCTCGGGACCTTATGGAACGGGATGATGAAAACATCCATACAGAGACAATGTAAGAGGTGAGAACTCATTCTCATGACAACACACATACTACCCTGGACCATGATGAAGCACTTTCCTCGGGACATATCGATTTGGCAAGTCTACCTAATTTTGCGGTGGATGAGGCCCTACACTGTGTTTTGGCCTGGAGGAGGAGGGAACATTCATTCTCGAGGACATTTCTATTTTCAACTATCTCTATGATTTGGAGCTTAGGATTGACTACGAGGGTTTTGAGTCAATAGCAGAAATCCAATGTTAGTTGCTGACCTACGAGAATCCTAAGTGTTCGTCTAGATGTTGCGTACTTTCACACACACACACATCCATGCAGTTGCATGATTATGCCATAGTTATACACTTTCCAAGCATTCTCTTTGATCCTAACTCGTCATGTCTTACAATTACCGGAGGTATAAGCTCAAAAAGAGAGAAATTGCTCTCCATGATGTAATAGTTAGTGCCTCCTAAGGATGTTAAAAAGCCAAGATCTTCATTCCAACCCAATGGGAATGCTAGGATTCCGGCTACAGAGTTGAAGACCGAGGAGACTGTTCACTGCTGTCTAGCTGGAGACAAAGGCGATCGTGATTCAAAGGATGGCTCATGGAAAAGGTCCTACTCCACCGATAGTAAATCAAGATCCCAAACCCTAGCTCGCTCGTCTAAATCTCAACCTTTTCCTTTATCTGATTTTGACGTCTCCAAGTAGTAGAAGAAGAAGGAGAAGAGAGGAGCGATTGTGCCTACCCCTAAGAAAAAAGATAAGGGGAGGAAGTAAGCATCATCACTCACCCTTCAGATTCGAATTTTGATGAATTATAACAACCTTATCAACCAAGAATTCCCTAGCCCACTTACTTGTTGAGTCACCTCCCTCTCCTTTATAGGGACGATCAATCTCCTTGCTAATGGGTTAGGTGGCATGAAGGCCCTAATCGAGTTTTATGCTAAAGTCATGAAGGCTGGAGAGGAGATCAACAAGAAAAATGTTAAGAAAAACATTAAGATATTTGATTTCAGGAAGCAACCGCATTATTCGGATATGGATCACAAGAAGGTGGACAATGCTCTAGTAAGATCTCAAACCGATGAGATTAAGAGGCTCAAAGCCACTCATGTTGAAGAGATGAAGCAATTGAAGTGGCACTATTATGCCAATATAAAGGCCGCTAGGAAGTATTATAATGGTAGGACTGGGCAACTCTTCGATGATTACAAGAATTTCAAGGCCAAATTTACTAAGATGGTGGATGAGCTCCAAGAGGTAGTTGATAAAGTGAAGCCTATAGTCGCTGACCTAAAGGAAAGAGTGATGAAGTGGAGAGCCAAGAGGGTCTCCCTACAAGTAGAGGTCAAAGCTCTATCAGCCAGAAAGGCCATCGAGACTTCTAGAGCTGAGAAGCTGTAAGTAGAATGTGATGAGATTAATTGTTAGTTTGACCGAGTGGAATCTCTCCTAGATAAAATTTACTATAGGGTATTTATAGAGAAAAGCCTGGCATGGATGGGTGACTACCAAGAAGTTATAGCTTTCATCCATCGGCGATTAATTAAAGAAGCAAAAGCTTTTAGTGAGCAAGAAGACATGCTTTTAACCTTAAGGCTATTGATGCTCACTTCTTAGAAGATGAGATGGAAGCAATTCGCATCGGTTACATGAACTTGGCTAAAGCTGAGAAGGCCTGGAAGAAAGTCGTAGAGAAGAGAAAGGATGGTGGATTGGCCTCTGAGGTGACAACGCAAGATCAAATTTCAAAATAGGTTACTTATGCCTCCATACATGACGTCCCTTTAATCGTTTTCCGTGTTTCTTTAGATCCATCAGCTACCAATTAGCCTCGGGACGTGCCTCCACCTCTGGGTCACATTCGACCTTCTAGCGATACCCGACTTCTCCTAAACAAGGTAGAATTCTTCTTCATAGTCCACAGGTTACTACTCGGTATGTTCAAGCTTACCGAGGGAATCCATATCTGATAGCTCTCCTCATTTTCCTGCTGGTGGTTCTTTAGTGAAGGGTCCATCCAAAGTGATTATCACTTTCGAAGCTCCACCTTCAGTGATCATGCACTCAGGCCCTTCTAACCCTCCAATCGATGTAGCATAGGATGAAATAATTGTTTACTCCAAGGATGATGCTGACCTTGAGAAATTGGGAACCATAGAACCTACCAAAGACTTTGATAGAGATGAAGATTTGAAGAAACAAGTCCCAGTAAAATACCCCAAGGAGATGGAAAGGGTTAAACTTAAAGTCCATGAAAAGCTAAAACGTATGGCAAAGAGATAAGGAAAGAACGATGTATCTACCACCACCAAGCAAGAAAAGGAAAAGAAGGAAGGTAAGCAGAAGGGGCCAAAGCACTATAGTAAGCATACCATCTCCAAATCCAAGCCCAAGTCTAAGTGAGAGCTGTGACTGCATTCCATTTGTGCTTTCCTTTGTTGGAGATAGGTTGTTATATACATTTATTCTTATCTGCATTAAACACGGCTATTTGTGCTTGATCGACTTTGATGTATTGATGAGATCGAGCGTATGTCACTCCCTAAATCTTGTGATTTTTGGCCTATAAACGGGCAATAAAGATTTGTTCATATGATTTATATGTCCATTATCCTTGCATGTCCCATTTTTTCTCGTTCTGTTCATTTGCTATTACATAATTCCTGTGTGCCTTAGGTAAGTTTGAACCGATAGTCCCTGCCTGCCATCGTCAGGTTTGGTTGTGCGCCATTGGCCGAGTCCTAGCCTAACATTAGGGGATAACCAACGTGAAGGCTTTCATGTTCTGACTTCCAGTAAGTTGAGTTCTCCGTGACTTCATCCAAGCATTTGAAATTATTGATTATAGTAAATTTTGGGTAGGATCAGCTTGGTTTGCCGTAATCGATAAGAAACCATGAGCCGATCGCCAATAATGGACACCCAGTTGAAGGATCACTTTGGTCCACCATTGCCGATAAGAAGTTTGAGCCGATCCTCGATGATGACACCTGGTCAGGTGATCATTTTGATCCACCATTGCTGGTAAGAAGTTTGGGTCGATTGTTAATAATGGACAACCGATTAAGGGATGACTCTGGTCCACCACTGCCGATGAGAAGTTCGTGCCGACTGTCAATGATGGACACCCGATTAAGGGATCACTCTGTTCCACCACTATCGGATAGAAGTTTGGGCCGATCATTAATGATAGACATCCGATTAAGGGATCACCGTCCAATACTGCTGACAATAAGTTTGGGTCGATCGGCGATGATGGACACCTGATTAAGGGATCGTACAAGTCCTGTACCACCGGTAAGAATTTTGGGCCAATTGTGAATGATGGACACTAGGTTAAGGGATCACTCTGGGCCACCACTACCGGCAAGAAGTTTAGGCCGATCGTCAAAGATGGGCACCTGGTTAATGGATCACTCTGGTCTACCACTATCGGTAAGAAGTTTGGGCCAATCATCAATAGTGGACACTCGATAAAGGGATCACTCAAGTCGACCACCATCAGCAAGAATTTTGGACCAATCGTCAATGATAATACCCGGTTAAGGGATCACTTTGGTTTACCATTATTGGTAAGACGTTTAGGCCAATTGTCAATGATGGACATCTGATTAAGGGATCACTCTGGTCTACCACTGCCGACAAGAAATTTGGCCCGATCATTCATGATCGATACAGGTTAAGCGATCACTCTATTCCATCACTACCAGGGAGAAGTTAGAGAGAAAACATCTTGACAATGCAGTTTTGGCCCCGTAATGAGAAGTCAACTTTTCGGGCTTATGCAATATTTCCTCATAGTGCTAACATTAATCCAACGCATTCAAGTGGTAATTTAAAGCTACATTTCTCAATTCTTACCTATCATGGCAAGATTTTAAGGAAAGCACAAATATTAGAATCCATTTTGTAACTGTTTTGATTATAGAATTACATTACAATAAGAGAAACTGTGGAAATCTAAGTGAAATAACGACGAAGATTGTGAACATTCCAAGCCTTTCTAAATATGCCATATCTATCGTTCTGAGGTTGAAGGCTTCATTGCCCAAGTCTTATTGGATGATGTATGGCCCTTCCTAAATTGGGTTCACTTCAACATCAAATCCCCTTCCTTGAGTGGGTAGTGTTTGGCTTTAGATTTATATTATGCAGCTACCCTTCATGTATATGCTTCGACCTTTAAGGCGGCTTCCTCATGCTTTTCGTCAATCAAGTCCAATGACATGTTCAACAGCTCCTCATTTTCATTAGGGTCATAGTGAATCCTCCGGTGTGATGGCACTGCTTTCTCCATCGGTAACATTGGCTCTAATCTATATGCTAATGAGAAAGGTGTATGTCCTATCACCATCTTAAAAGAAGTGCAGTAGGACCATAATGCCAGAGGAAGTTTGTCCACCCATGCTCCCTTCACCTTTTCCAGATGCTTCTTTATGAGTGTCTTCAGAACTCTGTTTACTGCCTCCACTTATCCATTAGGCTGGGAATATTCCACCATAAAGGAGCTCTTCTTTATTCTATGCTACTAGTAGAAATCAGCAAAATACTCATCATCGAACTACAATCCATTGTTTGAGATGATCTGAAGGGGGACTCCGTACCTACATATCACATTCCTAACCAAAAAGTTTACGACCTTGGGCCTTGACACCTTAATAAGGGGATCAACATCCACCCACTTACTAAAGTAGTCAACCACCACTATAGCATACTTTTCTCTGCACCATGCCATTGGAAGCTATTCGTTTAGATCGATTCCCCAAACCACGAAGAGCCAAGGGGTATTTATGTGAGTCAACTCAATCAAGGCAAATTAGGAATCTTTATGAATCATTGGCACTTATCACACCTCCTTGCATACCGCATATCATCATGGTTCATTGTTGGCCAGAAGTATTCATACCACAACACTTTCTTCATCAAGGTCCGCCCTCAAGTGTGATCTCCGTAGCTTCCTTGATGCACGTGTCATAGCACCTCCTAATCATCACTTTCTACAATGCACCTAGATAGTGGATTAGAAAATACTCTCTAATATAGCACTCTATCATACATGACAAAGTGGGGCACTTTTCATTGGACCTTCCTAGCTTCATTCCTATTACCCTATAATTCTCCATCACTCAGGTACCTTATTAAAAGTGTCATCTAAGTCTCCTTGCCATTGATTGTTGCAACCATATTCACCTTTTTGAAGCAGGGATTACGTAGGGTCATAATAGGCACTGATCCTAATAGAGTCCCAACTTCTGAACTTGCTAAATTCACTAACTCATCCACATCCTGATCCTCCTTCGAGCAAATGTGGTTGATAATGTAGTGTTCGACCTAATTAAGCGGGATCTTCACCTTCTCCAAATAGGGTTTCAAATGCTTTCCCTTAGCCTGGAATTCTCTGAGTACTTTGTCCACAATGAAATGTGAGTTACTGTGCATGCATAGCGACTTGATTCCCAGCTCCTTTGCGTCTCTAACCCTGCCATCAAAGCTTCGTATTCTGCCTTATTATTTACTGCCTTGAATTCAAGCCGTTTTGCATAGCTTAGCTTTTTTCTTTCGGGCGTTAACAATATCACTCCTGCACCATCATTCGATGCTCCGTCTACGTACCCGCTACCTAAGATCTTCTCCCTCCTCATGCTTTACTTCATCATCTCGTATGGTAAACTCGCGATAAACTCTGCCGGCACTTTTCCTTTGATCGTAGTTCATGCATAGTCGGTTATCTTGTACTAGTTTAAGTCGATACTCCATTTGGTAAGTCTCCCTGAAGTATCGAGCCTATGTAGAACTTCTCTCAAGGGATGATCCGTAAACACTCAGATGGGGTAAGACTAAATATAGTGCCTCAACTTCTGAGATGCTATTAATAGAAAGTATGCCAGTTTCTCCAGCTTATGATACCTCGATTTCGACCTAGTAAAACATTTACTCACATAATATATCAAATGTTGTACTCGATCTTCCTCCTTGACTGGTGGTGCACTCAGGGCGTGGAATGCTACCTTTCTATTTAGACTCTGCATAATTTTGACGACTTTCAATACCAAGACCTATTTGGTATTAGCCTTGATTCCCCTTGCATGCACAATGGGTCATGTAACGATCGTCTTTTTGACCCTCGAATGTCGACACTAATACATCCGTGGTATTCACATGCTGAGTACCTAAGTGCTGGAAAGACAGAGCGTTCGGGTAAAAGAAAAGAAAGAAAATAAAAAAAACAAGAAAGGAGAGAACAAAACCTCGAAACCTCACAGGGGAATGATAACAAATAATATCTCAATAGATTTCACAAAAAGAACATTTTAACATACATATGATAAACGGAGTAAACTAACTTATCATTAGTTTGGACAATTATAACAGCATGTCCTTACAATTGCAGACAAATATAAACAAGTAATACAGTAGAAATAAAAACCACGATAGGAAATCATCCAGCTTCTCTCCAAGAGATCCAATGAACATTAGTGAAATCTGGAAATATACACAGGGCCTACCCGAGCATTATAAGAAAAATAACACCTGGATTAGTTTGGAAAAACAGCATGAGAAATTCAAGTCATTTGAATTATTTAATGTTATAAATCCTTTCGGAATAAAAATATCTCATAAGACCATGTTGCCAACTTAAAAACTAAAGAAGATCTCCTACGACAAGGATCACAAGATTACCTTTTCGAGTGTCATATATCTCTGATAAGTTGTTATCCGACATTTTAACCCAGCTATATTGAACTAATTGCACAAGTTAAGTTCGACTGCCATCAAGGCCGATGATTCCAAAATGATGATTTTAGGCCCCAAAGGTCAAGTACAAATGTAACGTAAAGTCAAGGTTGAGTGGACTTGATAGATATATAAAGCAGAATGTTTGAGGAATGGAATATGGTTTGACGCATAGGAGGGATCGGCATAAATTAGCTCCAATAATAGGGATCGGCATGATTCAAGGCGTGAAAGCATTTCTATAAAAAAACAACTAATATATCAAGATCCACGAGTCTAATGCATATTAAATTTTGTGAGCAAGACATGGGGACCCAAGGGAGCCTACCCTATGGATCACACCATAGGGGGATGAAGTTAGAGGGATCAATACACTTTTCTTGGAAGGGAACAGTTGAAATCAGTAGGAAAATCATGTTCAAGCAAAGACTGATTAATATCTCAAGATTTACTGATCTAATTATGATGAAATTGGGAGGCTAAGCGTATTGTAGCATGAACAAGCCACCATAGGGATCGATGCCAAAAAGTCAACCAAAGAAGGGATCGGCGCTGATCTCTCTTCTTTGGTAATTGGGTTATGGATCCCTTTAGTGGGACCATATGGTTTCAAAGGTCCTGCTGCCGAGTTTTCAAAGAGATATTTGGAAATCTTCATCTATAAATACAAGTTGGGTTATTCGTTTTGGAGACTTTTATGCTGTTGATTACTTTATATTCTTTTATAACGAAGAATTTTCATCTGATCCCTATTGTACTTAGATTATAAAGCGATTAACAAAGCAATCTATTCATAATGGACGTAGGCAAACAATGCCGAACCACTACAAATCTTTATATGCATGTTATTTTTCAATTTACTATTGTTTATTTGTTATTGTCTTCTATTTTCATTTTAATTATTCATCTATTTCTCTTCAAAACTTCCATTGGGTGTTTGTGCTTAATTTTGGTGCAGACATTTTGGTACTTTCACAGAGAACCTTGATTTTTAGCTTGTTAGGATCCCTTTGTTACTACTAGATTGTATAAATCTCTTGAAGGAGATCCACAGTTATCTTCAAGATGTTTGCTTACTCAAATTGGAAAAAATCTAGGCAAAGATATCAATAATTGTGAAGAACACTAGATCCAATTCTAAGAATGTGGAAGGAAACGAGAATGCTAGCATCCAACAAGGAGGCCCGAGCTGTCAACCAATGAATGTGAATGCTAATCCAGTTGAAGTCTAGAATCCAACTTATTCTATTACAAGAGTTGAATTCCAGAATCTAATGAGAGTGCTAGTGGATTACTGTCGACCATTAAATCAGCAGATTCGAACCAATATCAACCTTATGAACCAACTCAGTCAACAACAATGAGGAAAATCTAGGAAGGACCCTACCCCTTACTCGACATCCGAGAGTTCTTGTTTATCGAACGAGCATTGTAGGCATAGTCGTCTAAGAACAAATGGATATCATGCCAAAACTTCGATGCATTAATAGGCAAACTATCCTAATGCACTAGGACCAATCAGTGTCGATCCCTCCATAGGGATTGGTACCGATCCCTCCTCTTGAGGAGGGAACTTACCTATCCACACTAGGATTCAAGTTGGAGCCACTTCGGCCGATTTGGATGATGGATCTTGTTAAATTTTGACCAAATCTTCCCCGCAATGGCGATGGAGTGAATTTACAATATATATATCAGGAGGATGCTGAACCAAGAAGGTGTGGAATGACAGGTAGACATCGACCAGGCTATTCATGTGAGGTGGAACACGACCACCGCTTGGCACCAACTAAACAAACGCCGTATTTGTCGGCTGTGGTTAGACAGTTAGTGAGGGAGAGCCAAGACTTGATCAACGATGACCGAGGAATCTTGAGAAGCCATACCCCGTTCATTGATAATGTCCTACAT
The DNA here is from genome assembly GCA_030765085.1 of Allium cepa. Lineage (NCBI taxonomy): Eukaryota > Viridiplantae > Streptophyta > Magnoliopsida > Asparagales > Amaryllidaceae > Allium > Allium cepa. The sequence goes on from CM060928.1 coordinate 333,603,092, forward strand.
GCAAAGTATCTAAGGAGGTTCAACATGCCGTGGATGCCTGCCTATGAAGGAAAACTATCCCCAGACAGGATATCATTAGATATGAATGGCCGATGGATTCGCATGAGCAGATGATGCAACCAAGTGTAGGTGTTTTTCCATAACTCTCTCTGGAATAGCAATAATGTGGGTTGCAAGGTTAGCCACACGGTCGATCTTTAGATTTGATGATTTGGCAACAAGCTTTGTGTAGTAGTTTCGTATGCACGCAGCTCGCCCCAAAGATGTAATGTCCCTGTCCAGGGTGATCCAGGCTCCGTAAGAACCATTGAAAGATTATTTGAAGAGATTCTGTATAGGTGTTACAGAAATCGGTAATCCGAATCCATGTAATATTGATGGCCGTAACAAGAGGGATTGATCCAGAGTCTGATTTTGGTGAATTGATTAGCTGGCACGCCACCTGCAACGTTGGAGCGCTTTTACGCAAAGGTAGCTCAGTATTTGAGGAAGGAGAAAGCCAGATGCTCTAGGAAGATGGATATTACGGGACCAGTGGAGAGGGAGTACAAAGTAATATTGCAGTAAAGAGTCTGATTATAGCTCTGGAAAAGTTCAAGTGAATGTCATGTCGAGAACGAAAGAGGGATTTTGGAAGAGGAAAGCCTAGGATTCCGATGTACGATACTTACATGCCACTAAATATGTCCTTGGAGAATATCTATTTGTCTCCTACAATACAATGCAGTATAGGAAGCTGCCTCCCAAAGAACAAAAAAGAAGCATAAAAAAATCGAAAAATATTATTGGTTTACGAATGCTATGAGCATAACTCCAAAGAATGTAGGCATCTCTAAGATATTATTGAAAAGATGATTTGAGAAAGGAAGTTACACCAGATGTTAAAACTCCACAGGATGATGGCCGAGGGACGTCTGACCTCAACCAAGGATAAGAAGAGCATAAGGCTGATGATCCTGCATGGAACAGTAGAAGGTTGGTAATCAATACAATGGTCGAGGGACCATATCCGATTGATAAAAGTTAGCATGATATGGAGAGCTACGTTAGCGCGATTAAGCATGTGGATTTTAATTGCTGTTCAAATACAAAAGATGAAGCTCCGACAATATAGCTATGGCAGATGATATCGTATTTAGAAACAAAGATGCGGACAAGATGAAGGCTCCAATGATTGACCCAATTGTCATTTCGGCCATGATCGAACCCGCTTTAGTGAGAAGGATATTAGTTGACTGTGGAAGTTCTATAAATATAATTTTCAAAAAAGCTTATCTAAAGTCCGCATTCATGGCTTTAATGGTGCTGCAAATGAAGCTGTTGGTTATGTTGAATTACCTATGGAGTTGGGAGAAGGAGACAGTAGGAGAGGGCAGATGCTACCTTTTGTTGTTTTGGATGTTGACTCTCCATACAACGCTTTTCTGGACCAATTGACCCTAGTTGAGTTTCGGGCAGCTCTTGTCCCATAGTGTTTAACCTTTAAGCTCCCGACAGAAAATGGTTTTGGAGTTGTTCATGGCGATCAAGTGACTGGACGTGCATGTTATGTAGCTGAGTTGAGAGATACTCAACGGGGGGAGAAAGTAAGGTTGTGGACAAGTCGGTCTGCATCCAAGCCACTGAAGATTGCAAACTAGCGCCCGTACCTTGGCTTGGGTGTCGTAGTCGGATTTATAGAGATATAGACCCAAGAGATGACAAGGAGTAGCCAAAAGAGACCAAGGCTCCACGGGATGAGCTGACGATTGACATCGCAATCAGTCATGATGGCCCGTCATGGATCCTAAAGATCAAATCACGGCTTATCCCCGATGATGAAAGAACTTTCTAGATTTCTCCAAGAGAATCTCGACATGTTAACTTAAATTCACTCTGCCAATTATTGAATCACGTCTGCCAAGCCATGCATTGAATATCGACTCGAGGCCTATCATGGTGAAACGAGAAAAAACATGGCATGGATCCGGAGAGATCTGCTGCTCATAAAGAGGAGGTGGAGAGACTCAAAGACTATGGGTTTATCTACCCTAAGAGGGTATCTAATCCTTTACTTATCAGAAAGGCGAATGGGAAATGGTGGACATGAATTGATTACTCGGACTTGAATAAGGCATGCCCAAAAGATAGCTTTCCTCTTTCAAGGAATCTTTCATGGATGCATACTCAGGATATAACCAAATCTCGATGCATATTCATGACCAAGAGCACCGGAATTTCATTATCGATGTTGGATTATATTACTATGTGCTGATGCTGTTTGGACCGAAGATTGCAGGAGTGACCTCTAGCGCCTAGTTAACAGAATTTTTAAATATCGTATCGAAAAAACGGTGGAGGTATATGTGAATGATATGCTCGTGAAGTCACGATAGTCTAGCAACCACATTAGAGACTTGGCAGAAATGTTCGACATCCTTCGATATTATAAAATGAAAATTAATCCTCTGAAATGTTCTTTAGCAATGCATTAGAAATGTTCATGGGATTCATCATTAATTCCCACAAAATCGAAGTTAATCCCGAGAAGATCCAAGCTATTCGCAATATAAAACGCCGAAGACTATATAACAAGTAGAGCCTGAATGGGAAGGCCATTGCTCTAAGCTGATTCATTTCTAGAGCTATCGATAAATGCAGCCCTTTCCTTGACTTGATTAGGAGAGGAAAAGTGAGAACAAACAAAGGATTGTAAAGACATTTCCCAAGCTTTGGTGAACCACTTAGAGAGACCTTCCATCTTGTCAAAGTCGGTGGATCATGAAGATATATATATATCTATTTAGCTGTATAGGTACACGCTAAGCGCCACGTTGTTCTATGAAGAGAACCAAATTTAGAGACTGGTCTATTATATTAGTAAGCGATTGATTAGAGTTGAAAGAAACTATCCAAAGATAAAGAAATTGGCATACTATTTGCTGATTGCATCACGAAAGCTCCGCCTTTACTTTCATGCACACCCTATCAATCTTTACACCAACTAGCCATTACGATAGGTCCTGTAGCTACCTGACATGTCTAGAAGGTTACTTAAGTGGAATATCGAGCTTATCCAATTCAATATCACTTATCTTCCTCATAGGATTGTCTAGTGTTAGGCAATGGAAGATTTTGTAGAAAAATTTACTATGCAAGGTTGATTCCCCGAAAGTAGTGAAACCCCAACCATATGGTGGAAGTAGCATACAGATGGAGCACCCAATGATTGTTGTTCTGGAGCTAGGAATGTGCTTGTAACTCCTAAGGATCGGTCAGTTTGCTATGCTTTAAAGCTTAATTTCACTGCTACAAACAACGAAGCTGAGTATGAGGCTCTGATTGCTGGACTTTAACTTGCTAGAGAACTGGGAATAAAGTCTCTTGAAATCTTTTGCGACTCACAATTGGTAGTATACCAAGTCGGGGGAGATTACCAAGCTAAAGGACAACAATTTTCTCCATATCTTACCCTAGTCCAAGAGTTGTTGACTGACTTTGAGTAACATTATGCTATTCCTTAGGATCAAGACAGAGAGGCTGATTCATGGGCGAAGTTGGCTATCATCGAGGATGAACAATAGATGGGCTTAGTTCCAGTCAAAGTATTAAATGCTCCAAGCATAAACCTGATGGAAATTGACCAGGAAGTAGGGACGGAGTCTAAGAAGGAGTCATGGATGAATCCGATAAAGACTATTTGCTACGGGGAGTTCTTCCCGAACAAAGGAATGAAAAGTGAAAAGTCATTCGTAAAGCTTCATGGTATATCATAAAGGAAGGAGTTATGTACAAAAAGGGGTTTTTCGTTCCCCTACTCTGGTGTATCACTTACGATGAAATAAAACAAGTCCTAAAGGAAGTTCATGAAGGAAAATGTGACGATCGCATTTAGGGGCAAACTTTAGCAAACAAAATCCTGCATTATGAGTAATATTGGCCAACCGTCAATCGAGATGCTGGTGATTATGTAAGACGATGCGATAAGTGCCCGATATATTCAAAAGTTCCAAGAGCGCTGCCAATAGAAATTACACAAATGGTCAGCCCATGGCGTTTTCCATGTGGGGGTATAGATATTATTGGTTCTTTATCGATCTTTAAAGGTGGTGCAAAGTACGCCAACATCACTGTTGATCACTTCACCAAATGGGCTGGAAGCGGAACCGTTAGCTACGATCACAAAAAAGAATATATCCGACTTCATTGCTTGTAACATCATATGTTGTTTCGGTCTTCCATGAACTATTGTAATAAATAATAGGACTCAATTCGACAGTGCCGAATTCAAAGACTTTTGCCATTGGCATCATATTGAAAAGAGATTTGCAGCAGTCGCTCACCCTTAAGCCAATGGATAATTTGTAGCTATGAACAAAATCATAAAGTCCATTCTGAAAGCATTTGGAGAAGGCTAAAGGCAAGTGGGTAGAATTACTCCTGACGACACTATGGGCTTATTGGACCACCCACAAGTCCACGGCTGCCCATACTTCATTCGTCCTTGCTTATGGTTCCGAAGCCACTATTCCTTTTGAGCTCGAAGTTCCTTCTCAACGAGTGACCTACTACGGTCCTAGAACGAATAAAAATCTCCTTTTAGAATCTCTATATTTATAGATAATAAGCTTGAAGAAGCTGATTTGAGGGCATCTGTGCACCGATACCGAGTCGTCTGATACTACAACACCAAAGTCTGAACTAGAACCTTTGAAATCGACGATCTCGTCTTAAACCAGGTTTTCTCTGCCCCATCGCATATGAATCCTAGTTTGGAAGGACCATACGTCATTGAACAGAGGCTTGGAAAGGGAACTTTCAAGCTAACGACTGTTGATGGCATCACACTTCCAAGGACATGTGATAGTGGGCATTTATGATGCTATTTCACTTAGTTTATTTCTTTTTCATTTAGTAGTATTTAATTTCAGGATTTGATTTAGCATTTGATTCTTAAAGATAGGTAATAAGGAAAAGTATGTCATTTCTTTCTGTTTGGCAAATAAAGTTTTGAATTTCCTTTGTGTCCGTGTTTGCAGTAGTACATGTTAGTCAGATACTGGACTAACTAGTATTAACATGTCCGAGCAGGTTCCCCGAGTTTGGAGCAAGCTGAGTATGTAAGTTCGAAATTGAACTGAACGAAATGAGAATAGTTCGACCGTTCATTTGACGATCCACATTTACGAACTAATGGATGGAATGCGCAACGAGGGATGGATGAGACCCGACCATCTGATAACCAAATTAATCCCATCAAACGATGGGCCATTCATGAATCAAAAGTGATCGTGACCCGACCGATTGCTCGCTAAGTCAAATTCTCGGACGTTGCGGTAAAATTAACCAAATAAGGAAAGTACGATCCGACTATTTTCCAAAATAACTCTAAGTACCCAAAGGGCGGAATTGAGTATAAACACAAGCCGGGCGCGATTCGACCATCCACTAACTAACTCTTATCCCCATAGTATGGATAGGAGTATAAACCGATAGATGAGTATGGTTCGACCATTCACTATTCCATAAACTTCGGGTGAAACTGATAAGAGGAGTATAAACTCACTAAGATGGAGTTTGACCATCCATCGTCTAACTCCGCCAATCCAAGACTTGGGATAGGGGTATAATCACTCAAACTACTGAATTTGACTATGCAACACTAGCGCACAAGACCCATGTTTGATTTAACTCATGGTAGCGACCACTTGGAGGCCTTGGGATAGAATTGACGAATTATTATCCGAGTCAACGTGCAACAAATTACAAGTACATTGGATGGAGGGTAATAACTCAACTACTTAGGTAACAATTCACACGAGAGTTCAATAGAAAACAAAAAAATTATTGCATAATAAGCTTCAAAAATTATGATACAAGTTTATTCAAAAAATAGGCGCCGGTGCCGTACAATCACGATCAACAAAATGGAAAATAGCTATATAAGGTATGTACAAATAAAGCAAAATCGACGGCTATTTCTTTTATCTTCTCTCCTTTTTGGATTTTTTGGAAGTAGTGACACCCGAACGTCTGCCTATTCATTTCATTGATCCTTTGCCGTTTGTCAAGAGAGCTTCCGAAAGTAGGAGGGAGTTTTTCAAAAATCCACTCACCAGATGGGATGACTTGTAATGAGATGAGATTTGGATCGTCGATATCCACATCAACGGGTTCAGTCTTTTCTTGTTTCTTCAACAACTTCTCTCTTTCGATGTGCTCCTTTACGCTGAGCTCATTGGTGTATTTAGTGGCGCCAGTGATCACAACATCATCATATTCATCCATGGCAATGGATCTTTAGTTTTATCGTCATCGAGTGCTCCGATAACTTCTGCATCGGGACCTAGAGCATCGGTGACCATCGGAATCTCAGTTGACGTCGATTGTTGCTCCATGGTGGAACCACTTTTTGGAGTTTGGCCAGGACCCAGAATACCTATGGATTTGTAGAAATAAGAAGATTTATCTATGACTATTGGGCATGGAGAATGAAACCTCTCGAAAAATGGAGAGTAAAGTGGAATACTTACATCTGGCTAACTCTCAGTTGTCACCAGAGTAGTCCCTCCAGAATAGGGGTCGGCACTTTAGATTGATAGTGGGGTTTGTTCAGATCGTAGCCTTGATCTTGTCCCGGGCCGAAAGAAACTAATGCTCTAGCTGCTTGGGAAGAAAAGGGGCCCTTGGGATCAGACTTCGAAGACTCAGCGATATTTTTCCCTTTGTCAGAAGATGCCAGAATATTGAAATATCGGAGTCTTGCAGCGGCAAGGTCTAGGGGTTCATTTTCATGACGGATCTCCCACACAATTTTCTCATCCAAATCATTTCATCGAGGGTTTTTTGATTTCAGCTATATATTCTCAGGCCAAGGCAAGCGATTCAAGATAACCCTCACCAAGAAAGCTCAAATCATGGTGGAGAAGGACCTTAGCTTTGTATTCAATGATATGGGGATCAAACATATCCTTAATTTCATTCTGACCGGCTTCCTCGGCATCCTCTACCTAGGCCTTAAGCAGTTCCCTCATCTTATAAAGGCCTGCTTCCTATGCCTTTACTTTAAGAACTTAAATCTGATTAAGTTGCTCATCAAGCTTAATCTTCAAGGTCCGGGCCTCAACAACTTCTTCACAATATCTTTGCAATTCTTCTTGAGCTTTGATTTTCTGTTCCCTTTCCTTCTTAAGAAGTTTTTCGAGCTCATCAACCGGGTTGGCAAAAGCATCTTTCTCCTTTTGTAGAGTATCTTTTTCCAAGGCAATTGTACTGCTGCGGTTGAGAGCAGCATCAAGTTCCTTTTTAGGGGCATCCTCTAGATGGCTCACCATCTCAGTTGTTTCCTTGGCACTTTTTTCTTCTTTGGTCAGTTTTACCATCAATTTTGAGATCTTAGTGTCATAGTGTTTGATTATATCTTTATTGAGGGCCAACTCTAGCTTTGGGCGATTGATTTCATGATGTCGCTCAATAGACACCTTAGAGATCTTCTTTGTTAAATGTTGGAACAATTCATGTTGAACAAAAAAGCCATTGATGCATGTGAGAGAACTTACCTTAACGTTCCTTGGTATTGTCCGAAAGGAGGGGAGGAACTTAAGCCCATCAAAACAAATCTTTGAGAAAATGACCTTAAGGTTCGTGAATTTCTCTGCTATTGAAGCTTCCGGAGCCGAAGTTGGCAAAGATGGATCAGAAGCAACAATTGGATATTTGCTTAACCTACGGTCATAGGACTGCTTAAGCTAGAGGAACCAGAATACTACTCAGGCAGAATGGAAACTCGTGGACTATGGAAAGAGGTCTGATCGCCCCTGCACACAGGAAGATTAGGTTGAGTTTCCTGATGGGACGATTGACACTGGGACTTATGCTTGGAAGAGGAAGATTCCCTCGAGCGATGACTTTTTCTTAGTTGTCATCCCTCTCTCTATGCCTACCAGATTCCGAATCACATTTGGATCCATACTGCGTTGAGGAGCTCCTCAAGCGATCAAAAGCTTAAGATTTTCACTCTTTTGGCGGTAGAAAGAATGTCGTCAACACTTCTAGTAGGATAATTGAGCCCATCGATGTTGATATTAGGGAATTCATAAATTATGGTGTTATCAGGGATTTGTAGATTTGAAAACCCTTTCATCAAACTTTCTAAATGTTGGGAAGATGATTCTTCGTCGACAGAAGTGATAACGAACTCCGGATCCTTAGCAGTTTTTCTCCTGCAAAGCCTATATACAAGCTTGTTTCTTCTATTAGCTAGCATATGAGGTTATGCGCCTTATGATGGTCCAACCATAGGTGCTTTTCTCGAGCCTACATCAGCATCATCGGGCTCATTGGTCTGAGTACCCTAATTACACCTTCTTTGGCGTCATTATGAGTCCCCTCAACTAGGGGCACGACAGGGTTATTGATATCCCTTTTTTGTTCTATAACGTTTCTTGTAGTGCAGCACTTCCAAGAAACCCAATGTCATGGACTTCTTCCAGTAGCCAGAATAGAGATAACCACTCATCAGTTATGAGGAGTTTAATGTCCTTGTTTTTGACCCGCGTGGCGCGAATTGTAGAAATTTCTCTTGAAAAACTGTCGCCCTCTGGGGATGGGCGGAAACCTGATATTTAAAATGTTATTTGATTCGGAATATGACTTGGATTAAGGAATTTGAGAATAAAGTGAAGATGACACTTACATCTTTCCAACCATCACCTTGCAAAGCCAGATGAAGATCAAACGTATAACCACTCGTGTTTAAATAGGGTGAGTTTGTACCAAGCACCCATTAAGACTTGACAATTGGGTGAAGGCTTCAGGAAAACATAAGGACTTCCTACCGTCATTTAAAGTTGTAAATAAACCTTATGTCCTTAGGAGTTGGTGGGCGTAACAGAATGCTCATGTATGAAAGTGCCACAGGGAGAGGTATAGTCGTTCGGGTAAAGTTGAGTGGGGGCTATTTCAAGATATTTTAGCATCTCTGGATGACAGAATTAAAGGGCGGCATGCATCTGGCCTAGCAAATGAATTTGTTACAAGTTATGTACCCCTTCGGGGGCAAGTCAACCCTGTCATTTATCGAAGGAGCTAGGACATCTTCAAATGGAATTCCGTATCTAGAATATAGTCTGCGAAGGTTAACCTCACCAATTATGAAGGCTTGAGTATCTGTCGGGTTATTTAAGAGCATAACACCTTCCACAGTATCGGGAGTAGGACTTATATCTTTCACCGGGAGGACGAGAACATAAGAAAAAAGGTTGGCTGATGGGCTGGAAACTTTTGTTTGTTTAGCTTGATGACCATGGGAAAGCCTACCATATATAGTTGCAGAACTCGACTCAACTTCGGAAATACTATGTTGCGAGGCTGGTCCAGAAGACACTGCAGGTAAACGCTCTGAACGTCTGAAGTCCATGTCAACTATACTCAGTATATAATCGAGGTAAGAAAAGTTTACCAATTTTCCCATGCTGTGTAAGCCAATGTGGTTCAGTGTAGTGTACTATAGAAATAAATAGCTTAAAATAAGAAAGCAAAGTTAAATGATGAGACATTGGATTTCGACTAGAGTGACCGTCATCGCTGACCATCTTAACTAGCGAAGAGATTGATCGGTTGTGTAAGCTTTGGGATCGGCTATGGCATATCAAAGTGTGAAATCTGTTATTCAAGTCCATATGTTTAGTTTTAGCTCATGTTCTAAGTCTTAAGGATGTGATTGTTCAATCTCGAGTTCAATAGAGAATATGCAAATCCTGTAGTTCATGGATTGTCATATGTTCAAGTTCATTTAGACGAGAGTGGTTTTGGTTGCCCAAAGTTTTCGAGTTCAATTCAAAACTTAAGAATTAGCCAATTACATGCTGATCCCTATATATCTACCCCTCTTTGCCGATCCCTACGCCAAAGCATTACGACCGATCCCTCTCTCCAAACAAAAGATGTCAATCCCTTTCCTTTGAAAAAATGCCGACCCCACCATGCTGACCATTTCCACCGATCCCTCCACATACTATTTTCAATCTTCCATAAAACTTCCAATACCGATCCCTTCCTTCCATCAAATTTCTATCGATCCCCCTTTACCTAACCTGCCATCTTCTCTTCCCACACAACCGAACCCTTTGCCATGCATTCCTGCATCTTCCTCCTTTTCTTTGCTTTGCCAAACCCTATCAAATCCTACTTCTCCCCTCTTCAAGGCAACTTCGGCCATCGTTTCAACATTATGTTGAACTTCACCCTCGACGCCATTGATGTGGAATCCAACACCTCGTCATAAAATAAAATCGAAGGCGAGTAACCTACTTGTACGAACCTAGGACAAGCAATTTAGGGAGAAAGGTTGGATTATGGTTCGAATGGGAGGCGAAGTGATAATCTAAAGCTAGATCGAAAGGTTAAGTAGATGAAGGCGATGTTTAAGTAGAGAAGGAAGGGTCAGGTTTTTCGAAGGTAAAAGAGGGTTCAGTGAATGGGAAGTAGTTTGAAATATTGGATATGTAAAGGATGGGAAGGAGTGATGTTAGCTCATATAAGGAAATAGGATTGAAACTAGAAGCAAGGAGGGAGGGTTCGACATAAAAGGTACTAATTCCTGCAAGCATAAAGAAAGGGAGAAGTGGGATCGGCTAAACATATATTGATCCCTACGAACACTTAAAAAAAGGATTGGCTGTGAACATGCTCCAAATAAACTTAGTCATGAAGATAATTAAAAGCACGTACATACCAAATGTAATGAGAATTGGGACGACCCTTGGATATTCAAATGCGTCCAGGGGCCAACAACAAGAACGTGCATATGAACGTGCACATACGTGACTTAAAGGTTAAATTTATAAAATTAATAGAAATTAAAATCAAACCTAAAGCTATTATGTTCAAGGCTGGATCAGATAACCAAAGCTTATTAATCTTGTGAAACCGGACTCATATATCAATTGACATAATACAATCCTGGATTTATTCTATTGGAAATCGATCAAGCGTCATAACGATCAAAAGGAGATGCAACACTTTGGGAAAATAGTTGGGCAGAGGAATAGCCATTACTCGGAGAACTGGACGGATTTCTTTTCGATTATTCTAACTTGCTTCGATTCAAAGCACGTCATGTTCATTATAAGATGTACTTTGAGGGGGCAAGTGTTATTCGGTATTTTAACCTGGTTATATTAAACTAGTTGCACAAGTTAGATTCGATTGCCATCAAGGCCATTGGCTCCAAAGTGATATTGTGGGACCCAGAAGTCAAGTACAGAAGGTAACATGAAGTCAAGGTTTAGTGGAATTGATAGATATACTACGTAAGATGTTTGAGGCATGAAATATGGTTTAACACATAGGAGCGATCGACATAAATTAGGTCCAATAATAGAGATCGGCATGATACAAGAATTGAAAGCATTCCTATAGAAAACAATTAATATCTCAAGATCCAAAAGTCTAGTGCATATGAAATTTCATGAGCAAGACATAGAGACCCTAGGGAGCCTACCCTAGGGATCTCACCTCAAGGGGATGAAGTTGGAGGGACCGGTATACTTCCCTTAGAAGGGATCAGTAGAAACTAGCAAGCAAACCATGTCGAATAAAAGATTGATTAATATCTTAAGATTTACTGATCCAATTATGATGAAATTTGGAGACTAAGCATATTTTAGAGGGAGAAATCCATCATAGGGATTGTTCCCAAAAATTCAACCTAAGAAGGGATCTGTACCGATCCCTCTTCGTTGGGAACTGGGCCATGCTATTCCTCTAGTGCACCCATATGGTTTCAAAGGTCCTTCTGCCGAGTTTTCAGAGAGATATTTGGCCATCTTCATCTATAAATACAAGCTGGGTTGTTTATTTTGGGGGCTTTTACACTGCTGATTGCCTTATATTCTTTGTAACTATTGATTCTTACCCGATCCTATTGTACTCGGATTATAAAGTGATTAACAAAACAATCTATTCAAAGCGGACGTAGGCAAACAATGCCAAATCACTATAAATCGTCATGTGCATGTTATTCTTTCAATTTACTGCTGTTTATTTATTATTATCATTTGTTTTCATTTTATAATTTTTACTTATTTCTTTTCAAAACTTCTATTGGATGTTTGTGCCAATTTTTGGTGCAAACAAAAATATACCATAAGAAAAACACAAACATCCCACCTGCGAACATGTAAACGTGAACCACATGGAACCAATTATCAACAACTCCTCACACATAACATATCGAAGTATACTCTAGTTAATGGAGTAAACGTAACCCTTTGGTTAGCTAAATCTATATATTGTACAACCTACTCTGTATTTAGTCATTTTTCGATGTCGAGGCTACGTTCGACATCTTCACACGAGTCTTCAAATATGGATTCCATCATCTCAATAGAATCCAAAACCTCACATGGATTCCATTATCTCAATAGAATTTGGAACCACACAAATTCCATCATCTCAACAGAATTCGAAACCATACTTGGATTCCATCATTTTACTTTCAGAACATAGAATCTGTATCTCAGCCTTGAAGTGGTTTTCGATAAGTGGAACACTTACCGGTCCTAGTCTCTCCATGACTGAATCGATGAATTTGGTCTTATTCAACAATAATGTGAATGATCGCACAAGGGAACTAATTCCTATATATTTCCAGAAGCAAGTAATCAAACATGCACTATCAATTCATCCAAAGCATGATCGAGTCACATAAACGACTTTCAATCCCTATTTAAATTAATTTATCCTTTATAGTTAAAAGCTCTTTTTATTAGTAAAACACCCGTTTCATCAAATTAAACTTCTTTTATAGATCAAGATTTTCTTTATAATTTAATTCTCCGATCTTAAATAAAAATTCCATTATATATTTGTATATAAATATATTTAATTTCCCTTTATAAAAATATATATACTTGTATTCATAAATTTAGCTATATATTTATACTCTTTTAATGCTTAAAAGTATTCATATATTTATTTCAATGGTATAAGTATATCCACAAATTAATCAACAAATTTTACTTGCTTTACAATATAACCAAAGAGGTCAAAAAAATGTTGCTAACATCGTTACTATAAACCCCTTCTCTTTTATAAATTAGACGTACAACTCTTTCTATCTTTTTATAAAATATTTCAATACTTGTTATTATCTTTAGGTATCCATTATTAAAGATAATATCCCTTGTTAAAGGTCCAATTTTATTTATAATATATTTGTGCTTAAAAATACATTTAAGGGTTTAAAAACTAATGCTGTTTAAAACATTGTTTATTGCAAATCCAAAACACTTCACATTTAATCATGATATTTAAAACTTGCTTTTAAACATTTATTAGTACATATGGGTTTAAGATAAATGTTATTTAAAACATTGTCACAACAACCCAAAACCGTTCATTTGCTTAATCTTTAAAGTATTCATCTTTAAATATATAATTATATTCCAAAGTATAATTAATAATATGGTTAAAACAAATGTTACTAAAACATTGTTTATTACAATCTAAAAGCATATTTATACTTACCATTAATTTTAAAACGTTTATTTAAAGATTAAAGCATATCTACAGTTATTAATTAGGGTAATACACTTTTAAGTAATTCCACCAAAATCATTTATTTTAACTTAAGTGTTAAAAATCCAATCTCCTTTTTATATACTATAAAATAATTAATTTAATATTTAAAAACTATATAAAAATATCTTTAAATTACCTACTAATATGTTAAAAAACTTCTAAAACCATTTAAAAATGACATATGCATACCATCTTATTCATAAGATAAATATTTAATAATAAAAACAATTCAAAACAATACTATATTACATAAACTTCTGTTTATTGTAATAAAATATTTAACTAATTATCTAAAATTATGTCTACTTAAAAATACATAAAAAACCATTATATTATTAGAAATACTTAAAAATACATTTATATTATGATTTGTAACATTTATATAAAATATCTCTTAAAAGTACTTATTTTATAATTTATTTAAAACCCATAGAAACATATATAATATAAAATCCTACATATTTGAAATTAAGAAATAATTATAAACCTTTTTAAACTTCAAAACTTATTTATTAAAGTACTTTAATAAATTTTCACCAAACTACTTTAATAAAATATTTGAAAGGATATGTCAATTAAAAGCCTTTTTTATACTTTACTAAAACAAGGAATTTTAACTCAACTTTGTTTCCCAATTTGCATAACTCACCAAAACGACCATCTATGTCCAATACGCCAAAACGTGTGTAAAACAACCCTATATATATTCATTCTCGGTATGTCTTAATTTATCCAATTTAAACACATGTTAATTATCAAGGATTTCAAAGCACGTTTACGGCGATTATATTGCTTCAAACATTCATAAATAATTTCCAACTGAATCAAATAGCAATATCAAACTTGTAAACAAGTTTGGGCCACGATATATGTTATAGAGGATAATAGGAGAGATTAAACAACACATATTGTTACCATTTGCTTTTATAAATAACGAGGGGTTCAAATATAATAACTTGCATTGTTATCAAATTTAATTTATATTTTGCACAACAAAAATTATCACAACAATAACGAAATAACTAGTGAGAAAATCTCACCTACACTCCAGCTAACGTTTTTGCGTTCCTAAATAGTTTAAAATTAAATGCTGATCAATTTTGACTAAAATTTCAGCTAGCTCCGAACTTAACGAATCCAACTCCTATGTATAGATATCATTGCTACGAGTCCAATGCAAAAGACAAGTGGCCAAATCTGACCCGTATGAACAAGATACGAATTAGTGAACATTTTGAAATTAATTAAACTATAATTAACTTAATTAAATTGGTTTAACGTAATCACCACTCCTAATAAACCTAGGCCACATGAACAATACCTCGATGTCTCCGATGTTTCACCCACCACCGCTGCCTCCAACGACCATCGACCTTCGCTTATTCATCCTAGGAAGCTCTAACCATGCCACCTCCAATGCCACCAGAGCCACCCCCAAACGTGCCACATTCGTTGAAATCGAGCCCAATAAATTACTGCCGTTCAACCACAAATCCATGTCCCTGCCTTCCATCATACGCCAATCCATCCGATTTGAATGCTCCTCTCATCTAGCTGCATGTTTTCTTAGTTGGTTCATCGCCCAATTCGGCCCTGATCACGTCGGATGATGGCGGTCGTTGGATTTAGGATAGCTAGGGTTAGGGTTTTTCCAAATGAGAGAAGTGAGGGTCCTTTTATAGAAAATTCATCCAAGACCATTCATCCCTCAAAATCACGAACTCCAGTCGAGGCGTGCTCGCTTGCATTCTTAGCTAATTACCCATATTCCAAACAAAATGGAACTAGTATCAGGACTTTATTACATTATATACAGAAGTTAGCTTATAAAATCAAATTATATTATATTTTAATTCCTAAAATTAATCGCTACACGTTTCGAGCTCGCAACCACACAGTACGTCCGATCGTCACGAAACTCGTCGGCCTACAATAATTCATTATTCTGGATCCATTGACACTAGTTTCATCAAAATTCGAGATAGTTCCCCAGAATGATAATTTTACATGTTAATTAAAACGATTATTATTAGAATAAACTAAATCATTTTTAACTCTAAATTAAAAGTTTATTATTATCATTCTTATTTAAACAGAATATAAATAAGCTTTTAGAAACATTTTTATTTGCTTTAAATCCATGGTTTAAATATTTACATAATTCCAATATTTAATTATTAACCACTCAAAAATCTGGGTTGTTACATTCTCCCTTTCTTAAAAGAATTTCTTACTCGAAATTCCGAAAGGAAAAAAAATTTACTAAACCCTTCAGCTTTGAAGACCAATTTACTAAAATGGGTTATTAAGTTTTAAAATCTCATATGTTATGGGAAATTTTGGCAACAACTCCTTTGTGCGCCTCGATCTCGAAAAACCCACCACTCGCCACAACGGCCCAAACCAACAAAGGAAAACAAAAGCCTAAAAAGTGGCCTCCCATATCTAGGGCATAAAACTATCGATAATAACATAAACATGTACCTATTGATTGAGCAATCAAACTCTACCTATGAAACCAAAAACATCAAAATAGCCTTTGCTTTCATGAACCTGTATCTTTGTTACAAATGATATACAACTAAACAACTTGTATTTTCTAATGTTAAAAGCATATCAATTATATCAAATAACATAAGATGTGCATATGTCATTCTGCAGTATCAAATTTTATTGCTTGCTCGAACATACAAATTTTAATTCCAAACTAGCATCACTCACTCGACTTCCATAATGCGGAGTTCGATCCGTTTCCTTGATTAAAAACATATATTCTTCTTGCATAGCTATATACCGTGATAGAAAACTTTAGAATCAAATCAAAAATCTATATCAATTGTTCACGTCATGAATCGAGTGAAAAATCCTAACTTGGACTGGCATAATTCACCTCGAAATCGTGTATTCGAATCTGGATCAAAACAGTATTGCGAATAAAATAATGTACATACAACTTACATATTTATCCCAATTAGTTTCGTTATTATACTAATTACTTTTTAATTCACATTCATTATCAAATCGCATTTACTTACACAAATATTATGTCTTATTAGTTGTTATTTATTCACAAAAGCTATTTCTCGTTTCGTATTAAAATAGTTAATGAATCATTTTTTGAAACATTACTTATATTTATCCATATTTCAAATCACATTTATTTTAACATAGATTATCTCATTTAATACTGTACTTATTTGCAAAACAGCCTACAAAATGTTTACTTGAGTTTATAAACATTATATAAATATTTATTTATTTATTTATTTATTTATTTACTAATAAAAATATTACTCAATTTCATAATTTACTTCAAAAAGTCAACAACTTTATTTATATAATATTTCATTATCTAAAATTCATACTTTTTTTTATCCAAATAGTTTTCACTTTTACTACTCAAATTATCTATAACACATTTCATAAAATGTTAACTAAGTTTGTAAATGTTCTTGTAGCAATTTAACTTTATTTATAAACATTCTTAAAACATAATTTCAATTTAAAACATTCCAAGACTTAAGTTTATACTTGTATAATACAATATTACATCAAAAAGAACATACAAAACTACATTATTCATATTTTTTTAACAATGAATACTCAATAAATTTAAAATTTGTTTAACTTACAAAAATTCCGATGAAGATCCAGGATAAATCCAAATCTTCTTACCGAGTCAACTTTCTAGACTTCTTCATACGTTGGGTTAAACAATTAGCTAAGAAGAGTCGGACTCCAGTATCCAAACTCATGACTACGGTCTACTTTTCTTTGACAACCCTAAGGTGAAGACGTATATGGGTTGCCCAATAAAATCGAATGCTCTACTTAAAAAAGATTTTTAACAAATTTAAAACTTGTTTTTAGTTATTGTCCTTTCAAGTTAAGAGTTATAACATTTAAATTTTGTAACTTTACAAAACTACTAATTAACTGATCAAACAAGATGCACAATCTACCTAAATGCATATGATACATGCATCCATAATATATCTTAACCAAAAACATAAGAACCAAATGCCGGGATTCACTTCAAATCATATCAAAATAATATTTACTTAAAATCTTTGTATATCAAATCATACTTCCAATTTTTTTAATTTGAATTTGTTTTACCCAAAAAAATCTAGTAGTACAACTACAATAGTGCATCACCTACTTTTAAATTCAAAAAAATAAATGCCGAAAATGTTGCAGTCATCCCCAGAATTATTTTCCAGCGATAGAGATAAGTTCAGTACTCCTAACTCACGCCTTTTGGACTTAATTGAAATCATTTTTCAAAACGATATATATAACTTTGTATTATTATTAAGTACCATGATATCAATTTCATAAACCAGTTTCCCAAATATTTACGTTCAAATAATACTAGCATTCTTTTCCAAAATCTTAGAAAACCAATTTCTAAAACACCGGGATTTAAGTTATCAAATTATCAGTTTAAATCCTTTTCATATTTATAAAGTTATAATTTATAAATCACTTTCTTATAAAAACTATTACGCAAGGCGTTTATCTTAAAATATCTTACTATTCCTTAAAACTATAACAAACAACTTTTATTAAAATTAATTTTTTTAACCCAACATCTTTACCGCATGCCTTATTGTCAAATTGAGAAATTTAATACGCTATTTCAATGTTTTCTTGAATTACAATCTACCCATTCCATGATGTATAAAGGTAAATTACTTATAAATTGGTTAAACACAATTCAAAAATAAATAACAAACAGTCTATGCTCATAAGCTGGCCAAACACAACAAATGATAATAATTAAATAATATCATTTCCTAACAATCAAACACATCATAAACAACTATATTAGTTTATTAAAAGTTATTCTTTTATATATAAATATAATCTAATGTAAAATTATTTCATTTACCAATTTCAAAAACAATACAGTGTCCGTTTGCTTTGTTTAAGTGTCTAGAAATCCCTATTGATACCATGGCATCCCACACATCGACTAGAATTCATATACCACTAAACAAGCTAATTAACATAACATAATATATTTTTATAGCTAACTGATACGCGCTTTCATATATATAATACACAAAACTCATAATAAGGCATTCCATTACCCTATCTTTTAATGAGTTATATCCTACAATGCCTAGTTCTTGCTTAATCTTCAGCTCTGTTACCAAAATGTAACAATATACTTTTCGACCCCCGAATGTCGACACTAATACATCCACGGTTTTCATATGCTGTGTACCTAAGTGCCGAAAAGACAGAACGCTAGGGTAAAGAAAAAGAAGAAAAGAAAATGAATAAGAAAGAAGAGAACAAAAACCTTAGAACCTCACAGCCGAATTCTCAATAGATTTTGCAAAAGGAACATTTTAATATACATACAATAAATAGAGTAAACTAACCTATCATCAGCCTAGCAGTTATAACAGCTTGTCCTTATAATTATCGATAAATATAAACAAAGTAATGCAACGGAAATAAAAACTACAGTAGGTAATCATCCAGCTCCTCTCTAAGTGTTCCAATGAACATCAGCGAAATCTAAAAATATACAAGGGGCTGACCTGAACGTTATAAGAAAAATAACACCCAGATCAGTCTGGTAAACCTGCATGAGAAACTCAAGTCATTTGAATTACTTAATGTTATGAAACCTTTCAAAAATAAAAGTATCTCATAAGACCACGCCGCAAACAGACACGGATGGGTTTTTACCTCATGTTAACTAAACCATTTATGTTAGAAAATCTAACGATATTATAATGATGTTTATGGTTTTCAAGTAAATATTAATCATAGGCAAAATGGTTATATTGATTACATTTAACAGCATATTTAGGTATACAAACAAAACCGCTAAGCCACTTTCGTACAAATGGATTTTCCTCGGAGACGCCTCTAGCTTAAAAACTAAAGTGGATCTCCTATGACAAAGATCAGAAGATTACCTTTCCATGCACCATATATCTCTAGATAAAATATACCATAATGAAAAAACTACTAGCTAACGCTCGAATATGTAAACATGAACCACATGAGCCAAGTATCAACAATCTCCTCATGTGCAACATATCGTTAAGCATACTCTAGATAATGGAGTTGATGTACCCCTTTGGGTCAGCTAAACCCCTAGATTATGCAGCCTATTCTGTGTTTTGTCATTTTCTAACGTCGAGGCTATATTCGGCATCTTCACACGAATCTTCAATACTCGATCAAATAATGAATCCCATATGGATACCATCATCTCAACTGAATTAAGAACCACACATGGATTCCATCATCTCAATAGAGTTTAGAACCACATATGGATTCCATTATTCATCTTTCAAAGCATAGAACCCATATCTCAGTCTTGAAGTGGTTTTCGATAAGTAGAACACTTACTGATCCCGATTTCTCCAAGACTAAATTGATGAATTTGTTCTTATTCAATAATAATGTGAATGATCACATAAGGGAACTAATTCTGGTACACTTTCCGTAAGCACGTGATCAATACATGCATTATCAATTCATCTAAAGCATAATCAAGCCACATAGATGAATTTTAATCCCTCTTTAAATTAATTTATCCTTTATTAATTAAAAGCACTTTTTATTAGTAAAACACCTTTTTCATCAAATTAAGCTTCTTTTATAAATCAAGACTTTCTTTATAAATTAATACTCCATTCTTAAATAAAACTTCCTTTATATATTTTTATATATAAATATATTTAATTTCTCTTTATAGAAGGTATATAATTGTATTCATACATTTAACTGTTCATTCATACCTTTTTAATACTTAAATGGTATTCATATACTTATTCCAATTGTATAAGTATATCTATAAATTACTCAACATATTTTACTTACTTTAAAAATAACCAAAGAGGTTAAAAACAAACGTTACTAAAACATCGTTACTATAAACCCCTTCTCTTTTATAAATTAGACATATAACTCTTTTTATCTTTCTGTAAAAGATTTTGATACATGTTATTATATTTAAATATCCATTATTAAAAATAATATCTATTATTAAATATCCAATTTTATTCATAATATATTTCCACTTAAAAATATAAATCAAGGGTTTTAAAAATTAGTGCTGTTTAAAACATTGTTTACTGTAAATCTAAAACACTTCACATTTAATCATTATCTTTAAAAACTAGCTTTTAAAGATTTATTTGTACATAAGGTCTTAAAACACATATTGTTTAAAATATTATCATAACAACCCAAAACCATTCATTTACTCAATCTTCAAAGTATTCATTTTTGAATATATAATTATATTCCAAAGTATAATTAACAATAAGGTTAAAACAAAGGTTACTAAAACATTGTTTATGACAACCCAAAACTATATGTATACTTATCATTAATTTTAAACATTCTTTAAAGATTAAAGCATATCTACACTTATTAATTAAGATAATACACTTTTAAGTAATTCTACCAAAGCCATTTATTTTAACTTTAAGTGTTAAAAATCCCAATTCCTTTTGTTTTATTATAAAATAATTAATTTAATATGTAAAAACTTATATATATATATATATATATATATTAGAATATTTTTAAATTACCTACTAATATGTTAAAATCATATATGTATACCTTCTTATTTATAAGATAAAAATGTAATAATAAAAACAATTCATAATGATATAATATTACGTACAACCTATTGTATTATTAGAAATACTTAAAAAAGCTATATATTATGATTTGAAACATTTATATAAAATCTGTTAAAATACTTATTTTATAACATTATTTAAAATCCATAAAAACATATTCAATAAAAATCCTACATATTTGAAATTAAGAAATAATAATAAAACCTTTCTAAACTTCAAAGCTTCTTTATTAAGGTACTTTAATAAATTTTCACCAAACTACTTTAAAATGATTTAAAAGGATATTTTAATTAAAGGCCTTTTTATACTTTACCAAAACAAGGAATTTCAACTCAACTGTGTTTCCCAACTTCTACAACTTCCCAAAACTATCCATTTATGTCCAACACGCTAAAAGGTGTGTAAACAACTCAATATAATATGTGTGTGCGTGCGCATTCATTCTCAGTATGTCACAGTTTATCCAATTTAAACACGTGTTATTAACATGGATTTCAAAACACATTTATAGCAATTATATTGCTTCAAACCGTCACAAGATAATTTCCAACCGAATCAAATCGCAAGATTAAACATGTAAACAACTCTAGAACATGATACATGTTATAGAGGATATATAAGAGAGATTACACTACATACATTGTTGTTATTTGCTTTTATAAGCATGAGGGGTTCAAATATAATAAGTCGCATTGTTATCAATTTTAATTTATATTTTGCATGACAAAAAATATCACAAGAATAACCAAATAACTGGTTATAAAATCTCACCTAAACTACGACTAAGCAATCACATTCTCAAATAGTTCAAAATCAATAGCCATTTGATTTTGACTAAAATTCCAACTAGCTTCGAACTTGACAAATCCAACTCCTATGTGTAGATATCATCGCCACGAGTCCATTGAAAAAAACCGCATCCAAATCTGACCTCGTATGAACAAGATATTTATTAGTCAACATTTTGAAATTAACTAACTTGTAGTTAACTTAATTAAATTGTTTTAACATAATCACTGCTCCTAATAAATCCAGGCCGCATGAATGATACCCGACGTCTTCGAAGATTCACCCACCACCACCGCCTTCAGCCATCATTGGCAGCCGCTCGTTCGCCTTAGGTATCTCCCACCAAGCCGCCTCTAACGCCATTAGAGCCAACCCCAACGGTGCCCCTTCGTCGAAATCGAACCCAGTATATCGTTGTCGTTCAATCTTAGTCCATATCCTTGCCTTCCACAATATGCCAATCCATTCGATCAGAATGCTTCTCATTTAGCCGCACATTTTCTTAGTTGGGGTCATTGCCCAAATCGGCCCCAATCGCCATAGACGATGGTGGCCTTTGGATTTAGGATGGCTAGGGTTAGGGTTTTTGAAAATGAGAGAAAAGAATGTCCTTTTATAGAAAATTTATCCAGGACTATTCACCCCCTGAAATCACAAACTCCAATCAAGCATGCTCACTGGCGTTCCTAGCTATTTATCCCTATTTCGAACACAATGGAACTAGTATCAGGCCTAATACCATCATATACATTAGCTTTTAAAATTAAATTGAATTATATTTTAATTTGCAAATATAATGGATACGCATTTCAAGATCGCACGACCACACATTGCGTCAGATCATCACGAAACTCATCGAACTACAACTATTCATTATTCTGGATCCAATAGCACTAGTTTCATCAAAATCTGAGACAGTGCCCCGGAATGATAATTTTACACGTTAATTAAAACGAATTATTATTAAAATAAATTCAATTACTTTTAATTCTAAGTTAAAAGTTTATTATTATCATTCTTATTTAAACATAAATATGCTTTCAAAATCATTAAATTATAAATTAATAGTTTATAGGATAAAATAGTTATAAGTTAAAATAGTTTATATTAAAATAATTAGTATAAAATAGTTAAAATAGTTTTATATTAAAATGATTTATATTAAAATAGTTTATATCAAAATAATTTATAAAGTAAAATAAATAAATAGTTTTAAATATAATTTAAAAATATTTTGTATAATAAAATAGCTTCCTCAAATTTCACAAATCGATTCAAATTAACTCAAACTCCAAAATTCAAATTTAATATCAATTCATCAATTTTTAATTCAATTTAGTCTCTCAATAAACCATTTCAAATATAGATTTGAATCACAAAATAAACTATTTCAATTTCAATATATTTCAAAGCTTTAAATATTCCACGTTTCAAGACTAAATTAATGATTTCATATATCTCTTTAATTTGACTTCATGATTATTTAGTTTTGAAATATTCACTTACTAAATCCAATATCATTTAAATAAACCTTAAATTTCTAAATTTTAAATAAAACAAAATATACCATTTCAATTTAGGTAAATTGGAAATGTTCATTTAAATCGCTTTTAATCAAATTCACGTTATAAAATCATTTTTTTAAAATCTCAAATTTAATAAATCTCAAATCAACCTATTTAAGTATAATTCTTAAATAAATTAAATTTCAAACCAATTTCTATTATAAACTTTATATTTGAAATATAATTTCAAAATTCACTTATAACCATACAATTTCAAAACATATAAATTTTAAAATCTAAATTTAAACCCTTATAAATAACATACATATATATAATATCTTAAAATCAATTATTTATTACAACCAAAATATTCACTTTTAAAACGTTGGAAATCATTTTAATATATATATGTATATAAAAACCAACGGTGTCTGTATATAATTTTCTATCTTATGGTCAAGTGATACAGATATTTATCATTTCAAAATCAGCAATTTAAATATATATACGGGTATATATCATTTCTAACCGTAATCCTAAATTCAGTTCATATGAAAATCGCTTGAATTTATCATTTCAACCCATAACGATCTTCTTCTATTCTACAAATCGTTTGGGTATGTATCATTTCAACCCATAGTAAATTCTATACTTATAGGGTACTTGTAGAGTGATAACAGATATGATAATAACATAACAGGCATATATCATCAATAACAATATAATATATACAATAGGATATGGTGTCATATCCCACAGGTGAACAGTTACAGATAATAGCATATATAGCAATTTTAAATAACTACAGCAATATATTTCAATTGTCGTTTCAATTGAAAATTAATAAATACAAGAATGTTAATTGTGAGTGATTGCTCACCTTTCGAGGGTAGAAAGAGAATAGAATGAGAAAGGATACGATCCAAGCACAGATTTCGAAGCAAAGCAATATTGAAAAGGATTGACGAACAAAGCTGATAGATAGGAATCGATGAAACAATTAGAATCAGTTTGATAGAAATAGAAAATATATATTGTTATTATTTCCTTCAAATCGATATATTTTAATTTAAGACAAATAAAATAAAATAAATATATGTGTGTAAAAAAACAATCATTTTAAACTAAACATATACACTTTTCTTTCCAAAATCAAATGTGTATATATACATAAAAATTTAAATTTAATACCTAAAACTTAATATGCATAACCAAATTGAACTGTTGGATATACATAAAACTGTAAATAATATAAATTTAGAAATCAAATAGCTTAACTATATTATTGCTAAATAGTGATATGTAAACATAACTTTGAAATATTCTTCTATATGATATCTAATCTATATATTTATGCAAATTTAACATAAATAAATTAACACGTACAACTAACATCTATAGACCTGAAATAATTTTATCTGACATGCTTTCCTTGCTGTTTATAACCATAAGTCAACAAAACATAACTATCATATATATAACTGACAACATATGTAGAAATAAATTAGTATATCAACAATAAAATAACAACTTATACGACATAACTATATATATATATATATGTGTGTGTGTGGCAACAGAGGCTACAGCAAATATAACTATACATATAGTACTATATTGTAAATTTATTCTATAAATACATATATCTATAAGCATATATTCATTAATGTAATTGACACACACATATATATACACTAACTATGGAAGAAAACTACAACCAAAACATATATTACGGTGGCCATGGTTCAAATTTGAAAAGAAAGGAAATCTAAAAGTCATGAATTTTGGTACCGGTACGATGCACAGTTTGATTGTTCCCGTCGCGTACCAAACCTCAAAACACACAAATGAATATACTGCTGAGATCGGTATGATGAGACAATCAAAAATAGTATATAGATATTAGTGGTTTGATCATCCTATCAAAAGTCGATAATCGGTACCGAAAATGCGATAAATTTGCTGAAAATAAGATAAACGGAGCAATGGCAGTCCAGATTTGGAGAAATAAAAGATGACGTCTCACTTAGAAGATGATTCACAAATTTATTATATAAAAATATTCAGATTTGAAAAACATTTTGTTATCATCAATTTTTAAATGATTTGAATTGAAATAGAATTTCACAAGAAAAATAAACTTCTACACTATAAATTGGAAATTTACTATTTGCTATGTTTCAATAGACATATTTCAAATAAAAAAAATTGTTTTCAAATTTTATTATTCAAAATTTCACAAAAATACAGTTAATAACATTATTAAAACCATTAAAATTTATGAGTCGTTGCACTCTTCCCCATTCAAAACTTTTCGTCATCGAAAAGGAAGGAGGTAGAAGAATAGAACCAAATAGAGATAAAATAGATCTAAAATATAAAAGAGTAGATACAACCATTAACTTCAAACCATATAAATTTCATTTATTTTCAAATTGGTCTATATTCAATTAATTGATTTCAATTCATTTTATTTAATTAGTCAAATTTATTTTTTTAACATTTAATTATTTCAATTCCATATATTTTCATTTAATTGATTTGTTTCTCATTTATTTACATTTATTACAAAACTTTCACAACAAAATGTGTTTTATTAGTTATTAAATCTATTTGATCAACCATAGTTAATTCCACCTCAACATTTGACTTCAACTATTAAAAACTATATAGATTTCAAATATAAATTAATATTCAACAATTTTATTCAATCCATTTTATTCAATTAATAAATAGTCATTCAATTTAAAATTGGTTTTCTTCCATTTTATAAATATTTCTTTCAAACAAATTCATTTTTAATTAACTTATTTATTTTACCCATTTATTAAATCTATTTGACCCTTGTTAAGTTGACTTCCCTTGAAATTTCAATGTCACTATCTTAAGTGCCTATTTATCTGCTTAACTATCATTCTCCTTTATTTATTAAATTTATTTCACTTAATATATATTTTGCAACATATATTATGTGTATAAACATTTATAACCGTATATTATTCAACAATTATATTTTCTTTTACTATCCCATCTATTATTAGTAAATTCCTTTAACAAAACATCATTTTTGGCATCCTATTACTCATCAGTGTATACTATCCTACTACATTCTAATTACATTGAAACTTTTCTAGTTAAGTTATACTAATGTTTCAGAGTGTAATTAAATGCTACGCAAATTTTCGTTCCATCTACAATATTTATATTAAGCCAGATTTTAGTTTGAACAACTTATAAATTAAGTTTCTTTTTGTACAACCCTTTATTATATCCTAACATTTTAACCTTTTTTAATATTTTAGGCAAGTTATATATTAGAATGAAATTTAGTGTTATACAAATAAGTTTGTTCAAATTCATTATTTTAGGTTGGTTAAATTTTATCATTTTAGACATTCTAATTATTCAAAAATTTCACTTTTATTTCAATAATTGAAACCATTTCTTAATATAAAACTTAAGATTCAAATTTCCGGTTTCAGTTCAACCTTATTGAAATAATTATATGCATATATATTTTATAAATAAATTTATACACAAGAAACTTTAAGTGACATCCATTTTTCTTTTTCTAAAACAAAGTGTAGCAAAGCTACTAAAGGCCTCTCCACTTCGAGACTCGAAAATGAATGTCGATGATGTGACTGTCATCACCAAAATTATTTTCCAGCGACAAACGAAGAGAGTACTGATTTAAACCTTTAAAATTCTTTGGAAAACGATTTCTATTTAAAAATACTTTCAAAAAAATAATCTATTTTATCTTTCTAAAACTTTGAAACCCAAATTTGAAAAACACCGAAAATTTAAATTCTCATATCCTTAATTCATTTCAATTCCAAATCAATTTATGAGCCACTTTTATAATTTCATTTATTTACACTAAGTAACAATAGTAAATGGTTTACAAAACAACTAATGAAAATCAAATATTATCATCCTTAACAACCAATTTATTTAACAATTAACTTTCAGAAAAATTTGTACTTGTATATATAAGATAACCATACAAAATTTATACTTATATATGTAATATAACCATACAAAATTTATTTCATTTACAATTTGATAATAATATTGTGTCAGTTTTCTCTATTTAAGTGTTTTGGAATTCCTATTTACAATTTGATAATAATATTGTGTCAGTTTGCTCTATTTAAGTGTTTTGGAATTCCTATCGACAACGTTGATCAGACGAATCGATCGAAACCCAAAACTCAAACTTAATAACTCAAAAAACACAATATAAAACATCTTTATATAAATTACAAATACATTCCCTCACTCGATAATACAAGAATAGATTTCAGAACAAAGATAAGGATTCAAATTTAGAGGTACCCTAATCAAAGAGAATTCTAACCAGAAGATAAGCTCGAAATGAAGATGAGATGATTACAAAGAGAGAAAAGAATGGATAGACTTATATAAATCTTGGGAGACCTTAACCGGGTCAACCGTGACTTTAAGAATAAGATTGATGTAGAATTCTAAGGCAAATCGACATCCGATTATAAGAGATAGAATTCGGGCATAGCAAGAGATAGCAGCATCTCAACCGAGGATATAGAAATCTTAGATGAATAAATGCTCGTTGTAAAGGAGTTTTACCCCTTTACAAATCATTCTAGGATTGGTGAGACCGTCAATACATTATAGATCAACCAAAGTAGAGTTATGGGGTACTCCAAAAGTCAAGAAGAATACGAGTATAAAGAGACAAAAATGGATTTTGGAACCAAGGGGAATGTTTCAAAATTGAAAGGAAATTCCAAGTCAAAGAGGAAGAACTCAAGATCGAACGAAAGTGATTCCGTAATTAAATTTACTACATATGCTAAGTTTTTCCTAAAAACAGAGCTCTGTTACCACTTGTAACATTCCATATTTCGTGTCATTCGCATGCACACATGCCAGACTTGAATTGCTTAAAATATCAAATTGTTAATTTATATTTGGCAAACCTCAGCATATATAGTAAACAAATAAATCACAGAATCACAAACACAGTAATATTAAAACAAGCAGTGGAAATAAAAGGATAGTAGTTCATGAAGCTACTATATATATAACAGAGTTTGAAATAAAATACAACATAATATCTCAAATACAATGAAGTCTTGAATATAAACTGATGACATCCCTAAACAAATAAATTGGAAAAGCTGAAAGCTGAATCGATAGTTGGATCTCCAAGCGAAGCTCCAAACTCCAAAGGTGAGTGTTAAATGCGTATCACTCAGTCTGACCTGAGCGTAAAGCAAAACACAAAACACTCGAGTCAAGATTAACATTCTTATATCAATAAATCCAACTCAAGTGAAATATCAACTGAAATACAATTAACTCAAAGGATGTTTGGGATAACCATCCTCTAAGGATCCGTGGAACTATCTACTATGTAGTAATATACACTATTATAATATGTCTAAAGTAAAGTAAAAGTATTAAAATAACGTTAAGGCTTTACCCATATCCCCCTTAACACATTTTTATATATTCCCATAGTCTATACGGTACCGTAATTCCTCCAAAACTAGAGGACTATCAGAGGGCACTCTATAGGTATGGTAAAAAAACAAAATCGTAGAAGACGCGATAGGGCATGCGACAAGGCACTCGAGGCAATGCCAGGGTAGATATATCGTTTGCAGATCCGGACTGGTGGTAATGCATAGTAGCTACTACCGTCCACCTCATGACACACTCCCAAATCAAAAGGTGCACCTAGTCGCATCACAAAAGCAAATAGAATGGTTTCAAAGAAATGTGTTGATAGGAGGAGTGACCTCACTTGGCTCGGCGTGGCTCCTATTTTAGCCGCATAGCTGACTCACGGGAGTCAGGGTCATGTAAACACCATATAAACCGTCACCAAACCATCCTACTTCATTCTGGAGTCTCCACCACGTACACTGTTATTAAAGTGGTTTTCAGTATTGGCAGAGAGTGTGACAATATCCGATCCCGGTCTCTTTAACAACCAAATGCTATTATGTCACCATGGTCATTTCAAAATAGTTTATACTTCAAAACAAAAATATCATTTCTATTTCAAATATATCTATTTCCAAAATCATAGCACTTCATAGGTATAACGTTTTCGAAACCAAATATTTGAAATCATAACACTTTGGAAATCATAACACTTTGAAATCATAACACTTTGAAATTATAATACTTTCCTTTAAACAGTTTAGATATTAATAATAGTATATATAATAAAATATTTTATAGGATAAAATAGTTATAAGTTAAAATAGTTTATATTAAAATAATTAGTATAAAATAGTTAAAATAGTTTTATAAAATGATTTATAATAAAATAGTTTATATCAAAATAATTTATAAAGTAAAATAAATAAATAGTTTTAAATATAATTTAAAAATACTTTGTATAATAAAATAGCTTCGTCAAATATCACGAATCGATTCAAATTAACTCGAACTCCAAAATTCAAATTTAATCTCAATTCATCAATTTTTAATTCAATTCAGTCTCTCAATAAAACATTTCAAATTAAATCGATTTCAAATATAGATTTGAACTACAAAATAAACTATTTCAATTTCAATATATTTCAAAGCTTTAAATATTCCACATTTCAAGACTAAATTGATGATTTCATATATCTCTTCAATTTAACATCATTATTATTTAGTTTTGAAATATTCACTTAATAAATCCAATGTCATTTAAATAAACCTTAGATTTCTAAATTTTAAGTAAAAGAAAATATACCATTTCAATTTAGGTAAATTGGAAATATTCATTTAAATCGCTTTTAATCAAATTCACGTTATAAAATCATTTTTTTAAAATCTCAAATTTAATAAATCTCAAATCAACCTATTTAAGTATAATTCTTAAATAAATAAAACTTCAAACCAATTTCTATTATAAACTTTATATTTGAAATATAATTTCAAAATTCATTTATAACCATACAATTTCCAAAACATATAAATTTTAAAATCTAAATTTAAACCCTTATAAATAACATACACATATATAACATCTTAAAATCAATTATTTATTAAAACCAAAATATTTAGTTTTAAAACCATGGAAATCATTTATATATATATATATATATATATATATATATATATATATATATATATATTTGTAGACTAATGGTGTCTGTATGTAATTTTCTATCCTATGGTCAAGTGATATAGATATTTATCATTTCAATCCGCAATTTAAATATGTATAAATGGGTATATATCATTTCAACCCGTAATCCTAAGTTCAATTCAAATGAAAATCGCTTGGGTTTATCATTTCAGCCCATAATAAATTTCTCATATTCTACAGATCGTTCAGGTATGTATCATTTTAACCCATAGGGAATTCTATACCAACAGGGTACTTGTAGAGTGATAACAGATATGATAATAACATGACAGGCATATATCATCAATAATAATATAATATATACAACACGATATGGTGTCATATCCCACAGGTGGACAGTTACAGATGATAGCATATATAACAATTTTAAATAACTACGCCAGCATATTTCAATTGTGATTTCAATTGAAATCGAACTTAATAAATACAAGAATATTAATAGTGGGTGATTGCTTACCTTTTGAGGCTAGTGGGAGAACAGAATGAGAAGAGATACGAATCCAAACATAAATTTCAAAGCAAAGCAATATTGGTAAGAATTGAAGAACATAGTGATAGATAGGAATCGATGAAACAATTAGAATAAGTTTGATAGAAATAGAAGATATAAATTATTATTTCCTTGAAATCGATATATTTTAATTTAAGACAAATAAAATTATATATATATATAACCATCTTTTTAAACTAAACACGTATACTTTTCTTTCCAAAATCAAATGTGTATGTATACATTAAAATTTAAATACTACTACTTAAGACTTAATATGCATAACCAAATTGAACTCTCAGATATAAATAAAACTGTAAATAATAAATTTAGAAATCAAATAGCTCAATTATATTATTGCTAAACAGTGAATTGTAAACATAACTCTGAAATATTCTTCTATATGATATCCAATCTATATACTTACGCAAATTTAACACAAATAAATTAACACGTACAACTAACATCTATACACCTGAAACAATTTTATCTGACATGCTTTCCTTGATGTTCATAACCATATGTCAATAAAACATAAAATAACTATCATATATATAACTGACAACATATGTAGAAATATATTAATATATCAACAACAAAATAAACAACTTATACAATATAACTATATATATGTGGCAACAGGGGCTACGACAAATATAACTATACATGTAATACTATATTGTAAATTTATTTTATAAATACACATATTTATAAACATATATTCATTAACATAACTGACGCACATCTATATATACTAACTATGGAAGAAAACTACAACCAAAACTTATGTAGTATAAATAAAAAAAATCAGATTATATATGAAATAAACTAACCTATATAGAACAACAGGTTATAAACATATCTTACGAGGATTTAAAATAAATTATGTACAAACTTACACAGCTTTTATATAAACAGATTTATAGCTATATATGAAAATCCCCATATATATATATATGAACATACTAAGAGCATGAACAACCGTGACATGCATATGCTCCATAATGTATGAATCTGTACATATGAATACTTAGAAATCATAAACTTATATATATAATAATAGGTACAACCTACATACAATACCTTAAAAACATATATACTGACACTGTATAAGCAACAACCGATATGACTTTATTATATTTACAATGTATTAAAATCAGCTCAAGTATACCTATATAAATATGCCCATAGTTTTTTATATATATACTAACAAAAAAATCAAAACTATGTATATAACATTGAGATCTTATAATTAAGTATACAAATATATACGAAACTATTATACTAATCTTCTATACAAATAGCAAATATAAGTATCTCTATATATAATAGGAATACCTACATTTGAAGCTTTTGAAGTTACGAAGATACCCTTATAGAATTCTATAAGAATCCATGGATAATTTGGTCAATTCTCAACCCATGTTCTCCATTAGCTAAAACCACTTTCATTTAACTTTCCTACTGCAGGTCATGTTCATTTTTCATTTTGTTTTTGAATAATTTTTTTAGTGAATCTTCAATCTCTCAATTTCCTCACTAATCTCCATGATCGTTTTGTAAACATATGAAAGAAAACAGTCAACATCGATCGGCTTGGAGTAAGATGTTGATTTGCAAAGCACTTATAGATTTGTTTGTTTTCACGACCCGATTTTATGCAATCAAGGGTATGAAGTCAAAAGGTTAAAACGGTTGCTTTGGAAAAACCAGCATGGATGATGCTTGATAGTTCATGCTGAAACACCTTGATTTTCATGATGGCGACCAACTTCTTCGTACATGATTTCATTGAATCTTTGGACAACTGAGGGTGTTCATATCCTGGGTGGTCGAGTCTGAATCCAAGGCTGGGATTGTGCCGGTTTCTTGTGTATATAATATAAAAAAACTAACTTACATAATAAAAGAATACAAGAAGAATCTAAGTGCGGTTGCAAATGGGGTGGATAGGCCGGTCAAGGGATGTTCGGCATATGATAGTGGGTTGGCTGACTTGGTTGTGATGGTCGGAGCCATAGGGTAAGCGAGTGGTGGATCGGTAGGTGGAGACGGCTGTCAAGTGCCGCATGGTCAAAGGCAGTGGGGTGGTGGAAAAGGGAGGAGAACAGGGGAAGCTTTGGAGTGTGCGCAGAGGCGATGCGGAGTGGTTGCAGAAGAACGAGATGGGTGGGTCATTCCCAAAAGAAAATGAAATTGTGTGTGTGCTTTTTATTTTTTTATAATATAATAAAATTGAGGCAAAAGATGAAGAGGGAGAGGGTGGTTCAATGAACCAGGCACGAAGTATGAACCATTCAACAAATCAAGGAATGAAACTTTCATATTAAAACTTTTATTTATATAATAATTTTTTTTGATTTAATATCTCAGGTCAAAAATCAGAAGAAATGAACCAAAAAATATAATGCAATGTGAAAAGGGAAGGGGATGGAAACTGTCACAAGTGATACAGCTGGAAATTTTTTAAATCAATTTATTACTGTGGCTACGGTTCAAATTTGAAAAGAAAGGAAATCCAAAAGTCACGAATTTGTGTACCGGTATGACGCATAGTTTGATTGTTTCCATCACGTACCGGACCTCAAAACACAAAAATGAATATACCACTGAGATCGATATGACAAGACAATCAAAATGTATATAGATATTAGTGGTACGATCATCCTATTAAAAGTCGATAATCGGTACCGGAAATGCTGTAAATTTCCTGAAAATAAGATAAACAGAGCAATGACAATCCAAATTTTGAGAAACGAAAGATGACGTCTCACTCAAAAGATGATTCAAAAATTTATTGTATAAAAATATTCAGATTTGAAAAAAAAATTATTATCATCAATCTTTAACCGATTTGAATTGAAATAGAATTTCACAAGAAAAATAAACTTCCACATTATAAATTGAAAATTTACTATTTGCTATGTTTTAATAGACGTATTTCAAATATAAAAAATTGTTTTCAAATTTTATTGTTTAAAATTTCACAAAAATACAGTTAATAACGTTATTGAAACCATTAATATTTACGGGTCGTTAAACCTTGATTGGGGACATGCATCACAGTTTTTGTTATATCCAGAGTACGCATCCATAAAAGATAGACACTCGTGCATGACAGTTCCATCTACTAACTAGTCAATCCTCGGAAGTGGGAAGTAGTCCTTAGGACAAGCATTATTCAAGTTGGAGAAATGGATGCAAGTCTTCCATTTTTCATTCGACTTCTTGAGCAAGATCGGGTTTGCAATCCAGTCTAGGTACATAGATTCTGATGAAGTCATTTGCTCTCAAGGTCTTCACTTCTTTATTTAGCGCTATTGACTACCCTAGACCCATGCTCCTCTTCTTTTGTTTCACTAGAGGATTCATTAGGCTTGCATTTAAAGCATGACAAGAAATCGAGGGAGAAATCCCGCACATATCCACATGACACTAAGCAAACATTTCTTGGTTTTCATGTAAGAATCCAATTAGCTGTATCGTATGACTCCATTCCAGGTTAGATCCAATTTTCATAAGTCTCGTAGGGGCACTGCCACCAACTTTCACAAACTCCATCGCCTCTCTAAGCTCTAGTGTAGCCCCCTCTCCTTCATCCCTCGAGTCAAGCTCATTATGAGGATCGCTTGTGAACCTGTAACAGCCTAAAATTTTCGACCTTGGAAAGTCGACACTAATACATTCACTATATAGAGTGCCGAGCAATCGAGTGCCGAAAATCCCAGTTTGTTAGGGTGAAGAAGAAAAAGAGGTAGACGAAGAAACAGAAAACAACAGCACAAAATCTCACAATCGCAGCGGATCAAAATATAATATAAATAACCACGTCTACATAAAGAAAGCTGTAAATGTCAATATACATACAATATTAGAGTACAATCCTTCACAAATAAACTAGATAGTTATAATAACTTTTCGTATGAATACTATCAATAAAACCATAATACACAGCGGAATATACTCCATACGTCCCTGCCATCCAGCTCGTCCCCTGAGCTTCCAGCGTTTAAACCTGAAAATCTGTAATACTCAGTCTGACCCGAGCATTACAATAAAGTAACACCCGAGTCAGACTGGAAACCAGCGTGAGTACTAACTAGTATATAAGTTATAATATTAATTGAAACTAGGGTAACTCGTACATCACTACGAGTTTTATCTTGCTATAGTCAAATATTTCACAAAATAATATCTAAGTACGGTTACTTAGTTTAAATAGCCAAGTTTACTTAATGTATTCCATTCTAGCCTATTTGATTCTATAATCAAAATTATAAGAATAATAGTAGACACTAATCGAAGTGGTTCCGGATATCGCTGATATCCGACCCCGATCTCTTCGAATTCAACGTCATCATTTAAGCCAAGTTGTTTCAACAAACAAAACAATTCAGAATGTCAATCCTCACATAAAAAAATCCCATCCTAAATATATTTGAATAAAACATCTCACTTTTTATATTTAATTGTTCACTTCAGGTTATATCATAGAATAACTGGAACATCATACTAGAGGAACAAAGCAACCCAATGTACTTAATCAAATTAAAACTACACAGAGACTAGATTAACTGGTCAATTCATCATTAATTTACTTTAAATAAGAATTGATCTTTTTTGTCCAAATCATTTTTAATCATCATTAAACTAATTACAAACCAATTTATTTTATTCTAATTAAATATCTAAAATTTATTAATAATTAACAAGTATAATTAACTTAAGGTTTTAAATCTCCCAATTTATAAATCAGTCAACTAATTACTTTGAAAATCCATTTCTTTTCTTCTACAATTAAAAACCTTTACATTTATCCTTTTCTATTTATTTATTTCTTTCTTTTTACTCTAAATTATTTCCGGCCCAAATACCTTCAGCCCATTTCCCCTTACTTTCTTCCCTTTCTTCTTTCTCTCTTCTCTTATCTTTCTACTGTTCTTAAATCACTATCCAGACAACCATGCATATTCCTGTGCATGTGCACAACGCTTCCAGTCCCGATTTCTCATCCACGACCACCTACGCGAACCCACTGCATCCACCTCAACCTCCCTTTGCATCTGGAAACCCCAATCCATTTGCAGTTCGCAAATTCAAACTTCACTCCACCGAACGCGAAACAGCACCCCACCCCAACCTTTTTCCATGTCACCTCGACGATCCATCCACCCAAAACCTTCAGCCACGTGTTCGCTACGACCATCGCCACCTCCTCTCCCTAGACCGCACGCCTCACATGATTCGGCCACATCGCCATTCCATCCAGACCAAGCTCCTACCCAAGCAAACTTAAACCCTAAAATCACTCCGCTATGCAACCATACTTTTTTATAAAATTCCACACCATTTTTTCCTAGGCGTGCCTCCTCGCAAACGTCCTCCATGACAAATCCCCTGCCACGGAATCGAATACGCCACCAGAATTTCGCCTTTGACCCAATCTCGGCCATCTCCCTCTATCTTCCCCAATATAGGACTAAAAATGATCAAAACACCGCTAAAAATCATCATTTCGAACAACAAACCCGCTCGTATAATCCAACGGTTAAATTACGACGTTCAAAATTTGACCATTTTAAGTTTTCTACTATAAAAACAAGTTTCCCTCCTCTATACTTCATATTAGATGTCGAAACTATTTTAAAGATAAACAACATCTGAAAACAAGTAGCTTCCTCTTTGGAATCAAAGCTTAAAACAAAATGTATAAAGGGATATTGATTTTTAAAATTGTAGAATGTCAACTTTTTAAGAACAGAGGTGTTTTCACTATGATCCTGCAAATTCAGATGACCATCCTCATACATACACACTTACATTTTCACACATCAGATGGATATAGTCTTGTTCCAGAGCAGTATTTTAGCAAACCTCATTCATACTTATGATTAAAAACGGTAACCAAGCAAAAATGTTACTCACCGTTGGTTTTTTTTAAAAGAAGGGTGGCTGCTGCTTCTCTCTCTCCTTTTTTTTCTTGCTTTTGTTTTGATCTTTGATCTTCTATTGATTTGTTTCTGTAGTTTGATTTCTTTAAGTTTTGAGATTGTAGGGACGTTTGTTTTTTTTGTTTGGGTTCGAATGAATGGGAAAAGAAGTCAGAGTGAAGGTAGGGGTGTGTGTGTGTATGGAAGTATATGTAGAGGAGGTAGCTGTAGTTCTTTTGTACACAGCAAGCCTCTCTTGTACAACCATTTTCTTTGTTTGATATTTTAACCTTGATAAAACTGATTTGAAAAGAGGATTTATTTTTTATGTGTGTATATGACCTGATTTTGTTTCATACAAAAAGTTTTGATGTTGCCTTGATTTGATTTTCCCTTTTTCCATATGGCTTGATTTATTATTTGGACATTGATTTAAAGTTTTTTCATATGAATTGATATATGTATACACATATATTTCATATGTATTCATGTAGGTAAATTTGCTCTTACCAAATGAAAATGCACTTGTATTCGTTATCATATGTGGAGTTAGTATTTTATCATGTTATACTTGCACTACCACTATTTAGTATAATATACATTTGCTTGTATTTGTCATTATATATTCACACATATATCCATTTATATACTTTTACATTTTTCTCGTATACATTGCTTATGTATATTTTTATTCTTTTTAATTTTATTATATATATATATATTCATGATTATACAAACTTTTCTATGTTTGATTTTTATATGGGCATACATACACATATATGTGCATTTATATACTTACATACATGTTAAACATCATAAGCTTGTATGTATTTGATTTTTTATTTTTCCATCTTAATTTAAATAGTGGAGTTGTGTGTATATATATATATTCTTTATTTCTATAAGACCTACCATATTCATAGATTTTTGTAATTCAATATTTGTTATAGCTTTCAAATCAATTTATATTCATTCAGATATTTCCGTTATCAAAAATTTATTTGTTCAACTAATAAAATCAACGTTTCAATGATTTAAACCGATCAATTACCCAATTAACGGACGTTAAAAATTTGGGTCGTCACAGAACCCGATAGAGGGGTCATCCTTTAATTGCTATGTGAGGGAGTTCTTCACATAGAAAGTGATCACTATGCCCTTTCCTTTTCGCCTCGGCTTGTTTTCTTGAAGCTTCACCACATAGCATTCCTTAGCAGCATCTTGGTTTTATTCCACCACTCCTATCGCATTGGTCGTTGGGTACTTTATGGTTAAGCACCACTAGGCCACGACTACATGGAAGTCCAATAAAGTCAATTGCCATAAGAAGGCGTTGTATGTCGAGAATTCGTCCACCAATTTTTTTTTTTCGCATGGTCGATCGGGGATAGGTTCTTATTTTGACAAACAAATCCAACCTCCTCAAAAGCATCGTGCCTTCTCCTGTAAAGCCATGTAACTGTTGATTGTATGGTGCAAAATCCTCCATAGACAATCCCATCTTATCAAACGTGCCTTTAAATAGAATATTTAATAAGCTTCCATTATCCACTAGAATTCGATGCACCTATGCTGATCGAGCATAGTTTTACAACATAGGGTCAGTGTGCGAGTACTATTCACCTCGCAACTTGATTTCGCTAAAGGTGATCTCATCTTGCTCTCGGTGTTAGGCCTTGTTCCTTTATTCCTCGCCTACGTCATACACATAAGATTCTCTATTCTCCAATGACTTGGCATATCTTTCCATCTTTACCCATCTCCTATCGACTACGTAGAGCCCTCCTACTATGGCGTTGATTACCAATCTCCTACCTTTCTCGTAGTTAGCACTAGATCCCTCACCTTCATTTCCAAGGGAGACCTTCTTTAGGTCCTGCTTCTCAAGAGCCGGGGGAGCATTCATACTCTTAACATACATGTCCAATTTCCTTCTCTTGATGTGCTCCTCGATTATGTCCCACAAATGATGACATTCATTGGTGTTTTGCTCATGGAATTCGTGGAATCTACAATACTTTCCCATGTTTACATTTTCTTTAGGTTCATTCTTTGGTGTAGGCCTATTGTATTTGAACTCCCCTTGTGTGGTCAGGTAGATTTTTTATATGGTATTGTTCAAGTCCATGTAAGCGTTAAACCTCGTACCAAGCTTGAACCTCCTTCGCTCCATCTTCTTTCTACTAGAATTGCCAAGGCTATTTCTTCTCTTTTTACTACACCACCACCTTCATTATTTTTAACCATAGCGTTCATGCTATTATAAGCCTCCGATGGTTTAATAGTTATTCTAATATGTTGTTTCACTGCTGCTTCCTCCAATCGCATGTACTTCACGGCTTCATAGAAGAAATCCTGAAGAATATCCAGTTTCTCCTTAGTCAATCTCCAAGACATCTTTCTGTTCGGATGGAAAGCACCGCATAATGCCATAAGGGTGAACTGTTCATCATCGTTCTGTACACTGGTGGTTGCAACGTTGACACGAAGTATTGCTGTAGAGTCTCATCCTCCCTTTTTTCACATCTGACAAATAGTAGGGGTCCTTGGGTTATTCTATATGCACCTGGAATTGGATAATGAACTTCTCCTTCGACATCTCCCATGAATTAATTGAGCCAGGTGGAAGACAGTGGGATGACATAGTCGCCAAATCGATAGGATTAAGGCAAAGCACTTACATAAAACTTCTTTTATCGCCCCTCTCATTAATATATGCTACTTATGTCACTGCAGATGCACTATAGGATTACTCAAGCCTTGGTAAGGGTATATAGTAGAAATATGAAAGCTCCTAGGATTCTGGGTAGTCATTATATCCATAGAAAATGGGCAACAAATTCTCCATCTGATTCCCTGCTCTATTTCTTATGGCGGACACAGTCCCTTATAGTCACAGGGATGAATAGAACCGGGTCGACCTCTCCCGCTAGGGTGAGATGCTTTTTTCATACCTTCTGTGATAATTCGTCCTTCGATCCTGGCTTCATTCTCTACTTTGATATCGTTCATAGTGATAAGTACGTCTTCTATCAGTTGCTACTTTGATCAAAATTGGAGAACGTTGCCTAGTTTGAAGAGGTTCAACCGTAGCTACCCTTGGTTCATTACCTCTCATATTTGGTCCGGTTTTGAATTGGTCCTTGGGTGCGGTGTTCGGCTGAGACCTTGCTCAACCTATTTCCCTGGAATTCGCTCATCCTACTCCTTGATTTTCTGGTTTAGATTCTCCACTAGAGTATGACCTTCTTCATCTTTAGGATCCTCTGGACCGAGTTCTTCCTTTGGTTTTAGTGTTGTGCACGGTTGGCTGCATCTGCCCTAAGCATGTTATGATTTGATCCACAATGGCTTGCTGTTGGGCAGTGAAGCGGGTGTCGAGAAACACCATAACTCTATAATGACCCATTTTTCCGTACCCTTTGAATCGATAATAAATCATAGGTGTCTAACTCAAATTGCACGAATAAGCGGATCATTAAGGATAGAAAGAAAATAAAGACAGAACAGAATCTCACATAAATGGAATAACATATATTATTTCAATAATAATCTTTACAGTGGAAAATTTTAAAATACAATATCAGAGTCTAATCTAAATTCATCTTGGACAGTTATAAATATCTTTCCTTACAATTGCTGACAAGCATCAAACCAAAACACACTAAATTACAGAGGATAAAAGAATATGTCCATACATAGATGAATATCTCTAGCTCTCCTTTGGAAACTCCAAACGTATTCGACAAAACCTGAAACTACTTGGTATCTGACCCGAGTATTGAAAATATCCCGATTAGGCATGATAAACCAGTGTGAGAAAAACTTAATAATAGATGACATTGTTATATATCAGCCTTTAGATAAAATCCTTTTAAAATGAAAAGTATCTCATAAGACCACCCCACACATAAATATGGACGAGTTTTTACCTTATGATAACTAAAACACTTTTACATCAAAATATCTGATATTATTTTTAATGGCATCTCTTTGAAATCATTAGCAAATAAACTTA
This sequence comes from Allium cepa, assembly GCA_030765085.1. Taxonomy (NCBI): domain Eukaryota; kingdom Viridiplantae; phylum Streptophyta; class Magnoliopsida; order Asparagales; family Amaryllidaceae; genus Allium; species Allium cepa. The sequence continues at coordinate 333,644,153 of CM060928.1, forward strand.
TTAATTTTTGCCGAAATTTTTTTCATTATTAAATTCCAACACACTAAGCTCTATAAACAAAACCGTAGGTTCTTATTGGAGAATGGATTTCTATACAAATGACCAGGTGAAGGATCTACCTTCCGAAATGTGTACACCTCTAGATGGATGCCTCGATGAACATCACAAAGGAACCTCTAACCGGCCTACCTCTATAACTAGATAGTACCGAATAAGTCATCTCCCGGTCATTATCGACCTTCATCCGAGGGCCCTCATAGCATACAAACCACATTAATTTACATCTCGAACGTCGTAGCAGGAAGAAATTTATCTAGAAGGGGATGACCATATTCTACTTGGGAATGACCCACATAGCCTTGCTGGATCTAATCTTGTTTCGGTCATTTCCGGTTTGATGAGGCTTGAGATAACGATTACCTTTTCATATAGCATATATCACATCTTCGATTGCCACATTGCCATTTACCTTAACTACTAATTACCTTCCATAAAAATACAACCCATGAGCTCATACATCTCAAGGAGAGTGTTAAGCTAAGAGAAGTTGCCTTCTCCGCCACCATTGATGTGCGTTTGTAAAAACCAATGTACGTAATCATTAGAAATGCAATGTCAGAAAAACATCCATACAAGTTGTCTAGAACATGACAAAACCGAAGGTACTCTCCTACTACCACTAGTAGCGAGTAGTCCTTGTAATCCGAAAAATCTCCGTCACGAGGAGACTACTACTATTAATAACCCTATAATAGAAGCTACCCAGAGCAAGTTCAAAAAGCAGTCTTCACACTGTGAAGATCCACGGTCTTCAATAATCATCATCTTCAACATATCTTCACATTCGATGTATACATTGGTTCGAAGTGGTTTTCGGACAGGAATCACCTAAATCCGACCCCGATTCCTTCGAAATCCAATTATCTATAAAAAGTTAATATGAGTACACAAGATTTATTTAGTCTCTTTTCATATGATTTCGAAATCTCTTTATTTTGACTTAGAATAATTCTAAGTAATTCATTCTTTTGTTTTGGCAAATATCTCCAATTTTCGTACTTAACTCTCGATCCAAATTCCTTAACTTTTAGGCGGGTCAAAAAACAATGTTATTTAAGACATCATTTACGATAAACCATAAATCAATCTTAGCAAAGCATTTTTGAGTAAATAGAATCATAGAAATCATTCATTTTTGGAGATTGCTTAAATTTTGGATAACACCAATCTTCTTTTATTTTGGAAAACTTAATAGAATCTTTTTACTTTAGAGCATTTGAGCTTTCCTTTCGATCCGTTCCACCCCTAGCCTAAGAAAATAAAACATAAGCCATATAAGTTCAGGGAACTAGTTGCTCCATCCCTAACCTTAATTAAACACCTTGTTTTATCTCCCTAGATCTCACAGGCGGGATAAATGTACTAGTCGTTTCCGCATACTCAAATTTTCTACTTTATTTTGGAATTATTTATATATATTCCAAATTATCTTTCAAAAATGCTTAATTATACTTTTTAAAACATTCACAATTGATTCCGAGAAAAATCGTTACGTTTAAACTCCCCTTTAAAAAGTTATCCAATTCGCATCATAAAAGTGCCGTAGAAAGTACTATATAAGCTTATTTGATTAAATCATCTTTTAAACATTCGATAATTCATATTTTTAAATTCAAATCTCTTTCAAATCATTTAAATAGATTTATCAAATTTATTTCATATTTTTCCATAATTAAAAAAAATGCTCGTTTAAACAAATTCCCAGTTATGGTCACTTTAACTACACTAGCGCAATTTTTTCTAGAAAATGTATTTGGACATAGTTCAAAATCTACTCAACGAAGTTTTGAGTTTCTTTCTTCGTTTTGAAGATATGGATATAATAGTCCAAAATTTTCTTATCTCGAAGAATTCCGAGATATATTTGACTCTATATACTCATTTGAACTTTTGCCGCGAATTCGCGAACTACCATTGCGCGACGCGTCTAGTTTTAACTTATTTTTCAACACTTGAAACAATCTATTCAAATTGGATTTTAATACTTATACAATCATTAAAAAGCATTTTAAATCAATATTTTCACTTTTTAAAATATTTAAAATATGTTTTCACTATTTCCAAATTATAATATTATTATATTTTGACTATTTTTATATTAAATTTTAAATTCCAATTTCAATCCAATTTCAATTCTAACTTCAAATTAAACTCATTTAAAACTTAAATTTCAAATCTAATTTCAATTTAAAAATAAATTCGACATTAATCTCAACTTTAAAATTTTCAAAATCGATTTCAATTTCACTATTCATCTTAGTTTCAATTTTAATTTAACTATCCTTTTCAAATCCATTTCTATTCAAATTTCAAATTCTCCTTTATTTTTACTTTAATTTCACTTCTAAATGAAAAGAGACTTATTTTTTCAAAATATATCATATTACTAAAATATGGTCTTATTAACAAATGAATTATTAAATCAAAATGAACATAACCAATGTCCATATTCATCACTATCATAACATTCATTCAACCAATCACATAACATATGATTTCAAATCCAACATTCACACCATAAGAAATACATTATCACAATTCAATTATCTAACAAACAATCAAACATCATATTAATAATCAAATTGGTAAAAACATTAATATGTCACAAGGGTACAAATGTGATTGTTTTATCACAACCAAAATATAACTTTAAAAGCGATGAGAATTTCTCACATTCATATCCACTCCGTCAATCTTTTTGTAGGCTAATGTGCCTTTCGAACTAATGCACATTTTCCGAACTTCATGAATTCTCACCTTAACTTAATTTTCTTTCGAAATGATTTTGTTTTCCTCTTTTTTTTTTCTTCTTTTCTTTCCTTTTTTATTTATTTGGCCATGAGCTTTTTGGAAGGGATGGGGGTGTACGGCCTTGGATATATGGAGCATTCGCTTGGGTTGGTGGCTTCGAGATCGGGCAGGGCTCGTACACGTCGGGTATGGGGAGTATGGGCTCGGGTTTAGGTAGGTAGGGCTCAGCCTTGGTGTGTAGGAGGGGCACGGCCTTAGGTATGCTCGGGTTTGGTGGTATGGACGATGGTAGGTGGGTGTAAGAGGTGGGTAGGCGGAAGAAAGGCTTGGTTTGGTGGTGTAAGGTGATGGTGTGGTGATGTGAAAATGAAGAGGTTTGATATTGTATTTATAAGTGAAGATTTTAGTGTAAATGACACAAATAACCTTGTTTACTTTTGAACTTGATTATCTATGATTTGAGTTGCATTTAATGTATGGAATGATAGTTATGGAAGAGTGTGTTAAGACGTGAAGATGTGTCACTTTCTTATGGTTTGTAGTCGTTAAATCATACATTTTTGCTCCTTTTCTATGTATAAGCATAACATCTTATTAATGAGACGAGAAGTAAGGTAATGATGTTGTTTTATAAAATCTTTAATTAAATTTAAATTTGTCAAATCATAACTTTGACACTTTTTTTATTATTTAGAATTTTCAAAAGTAAATTCCTTTTGTCTTTAGTGCTAAATGTAAAGTCTTTAAATAGTTTGTAAACTTGTATTTATATGTTAGAAAATGTATCAAGTTGCTACAACTTGATGACAACTTGTTTTGGTTGAAAATGGTGCCTTTGTCGACAAATTTTACAGTCAAAATTTGACGTTTTTGTTAAGCTATACATTGATGTAAACCAAACGTTAAAATGAACTTTTTACTTCTTTAAAATAAATTAAAACATTTCTATTCATATTTTAAAATCATATTTAAATAATATCAAAATATCTAATTTTACAATGTATGTAAAACTGACAAAATGCGACAAATTTTGGTTATTTTTATGAAACGATTATTAATACTCTTTTAAATCTTTTGATATACTTTTATTATCTTTATTGGATGTTTTAAATAACATTTAACTTATCAAATAAATATTTAAACCTATAAGCCTTTATTTATCTTTAACAAAACTTAACTTCTGTCATTTTGTTCTAAAATCCAAATTTATACTTTTTAATTTATTAACTATAACCATAGATAATTATTTATTATATATTACATTTATATTTAAGTTTTAAATTTATTTTAAATTTAAAACGAACGAAATCTCTCATTTCCAAAGTAGCGAAATTACGGGTCGTTACATTCTTCCCTACTTAAAAGCATTTCGTCCTCGAAATGAAATCAAAAATGCAGAACTACAATGGTCAACAATATATGTCAAAAAATACTACTACTAAATACTGATCATGAAATACAATCATCGATCCTTGTCCCAACCTGAGTACGTACTACATGTTTAAGGTAAATACAAAGTCATAAGTCAACTATCTACATCAGTCAATCAAAATATCATACTAGATCTTATATCTTAGCGCATACTACGTGCTTAAGTTAATCACAACTGCTATAATACAAACCCAAAATATCTTAAAATATCTCTAAGTGAAACACTACTAATCGGATGAACCTTCTGATGGTGCCTCCAAGTCGATCTCTTCTGGTTCCTTTACTTCTTTCCCATCCTCAATTGGCTCCTCATCATCTATCATCTCTGGAGCTATGTCCCAACCTAAGGGCTGCCACTAATGGCCTCCTGGAATCCATGGCTCATGCTCCTCCATCTCAGTATCCTCCAAACCGAGATCCTCGGCTATCTTTTGAACGGGAGATCCTATCTCCTGAATGGGCGTACCCATCTTCCAAATTATCCGCTCATTACTCTCCGAATCATCATCCTCATATAACCATGCATCGTAAATCCTCGAATCTTCTGTCTCTACTGCCATGGGTTCCTCGATCAGTGGCTCGATCTCCACTGATACTTCCGTGGGATCCTCTGTAGGTTCCTCTTCCTCAGGCTCATCATCCTCACTCAAAGGATCCAACATCTAGTCATCTGCTTCATTGTCGGCTTCTGCTCCTGCATTAATATCTGCGCCTACTGGCAACACATCCTCCTCATCTGAAATAACCATCAACTCCTTATCGTCTAAGATATCTATTGGATGGTCGAATGATCCTGGTACTATCCCCGAGCGATCCCCTACCTATATATCTTCCTCATCACTCATGATCGGTGTATCCGAAACTTCCAAGTATTTGTATTTAGACAAGGCTTCCCTAAATCTCTGCCTATTTGCTTGTCTTTTGGCCTTGGTTGCTTTCTACAATTTTATATAAGAACTTAAAATCAGTTACCATTCCTTGTTAAGGATCCTATATTTTTTTATTCCATCTCATTTCATTAAGTGCTTCTTACTTAATTATTATCGCTTTTCTTTTCATTCTTTTTAGATGGGATTATATTTTTTTAACTTTTCTAACGAGTTCTAGAAGAATTTTGTATTGACAAAGAGCAAAATGATAGTATATATATTCATACTAAGTGACTTCTATGAAGTACACTCAAAAAGTTTTACAAAAATTCATACGGTTAAAATACTTAGATGTCTTTTACTACTACAAGCTTTACTAACTTATGCTTCTACTATCCCTTTTCCTTTTTCGGCAGCAGTAGGTGGACGAGTAAGGGTAACAAAAGACCTCAGATACTCTGCCGCCTTGATAATTGGATAGTCTCTAATGGCATATCCCATAATATGGCATAAATAACAATTCTTCAGAGTAGCTTTCTTAAAGTTCTTGATTTTTACTCCTGATCTACATTCTTTTGTAAAGTGACCTCTTTGTCTATATTTGAATCAATAAACTTTGTTCTTCTTATGCCTTTTCTTCTTTGTAGGTACCTCAGTAGTTGGCTGTGGAACAACGTCTTCGAATTTCAGGGCATTGCTTATCATCTCCCTAAATGATCCATAGATGAAACTCACCATGCTATGCTGGAGCTCATCGCACTTGCCTAAACAAACCTTATCTTCCATGATCTTTTCTGATCCCAAAATCTTTCTTTGACTTAGGAACTCGAATTCCCATCAAAGTGAAGCGAAGTTTAGTGGGTATGGTCTCCCTAAAAAGAATATTATTTTTCTACATATTATCATCAAATACCTCATAGTCAAATTGTGAAACTTATTTCACAAAATATTTGTCCTTAGTTTTTTTAAATTAAACCGTTTTATACTTATCAAGTCGCTATTATTTCTTAAGGAGAATGTCTAGGGTTATATGATAAAAGTTCTAAATTCTAGTTCTCAACCGATTGATCTTATATGAAATATCTTATAATCAAATTGTGAAACTCTAATCACAAGGTATTCAGACTTTAGTTTTACTAAAACCAATTTCAAACAATCCTTAATTTCTAACCAAAAATAATAATATCCCCATTGAAATATTTGAAATATAAAATCTAACTAAAATTATTTCATTTACCATTTTTTTAAAACAAAACCATTTTTATAAAATTAATAATTACACGCTCATATATATATATATATATATATATATATATATATATATATAACACTCTCATAACTCATTCTAGGGTGTTACTAACCCTATCTCTAATGAGTTACTCATCTTAGGATATTACTAATCCTATCTCTGATGAGACTTACCCATATCAGGCTTCGGTGTTCGCTTAACCAAAAGCTCTAATACCAAACGTAATGGCCCGTTTTTCCATACCCTTTAAATCGATAATAAACCACACATGTCCAACTCAAGTAGCTTGAATAAGCAAATCATTAAGGGTAGAAAGACAATAAAGATAGAACAGAATCTCACACAAATGGAATAACATATATCATTTCAATAATAATCTTTACGATGGAAAATTTTAAAATACAGTATCAGTGTCTAACCTAAATTCAGCTCGGGCAGTTATAAATAACTATCCTTACAATTGCTGAAAAACAACAAACCAAAGCACACTAAGTACAGCGGGTAATACAGTATGTCCATATGTAGTTGAATATCTCTAGCTCTCCTCTGGAAACTCCCACCGTCTTCGACAAAACCTGAAATACTTGGTATTTGACCTGAGTATTGAAAATACCCGGATCAGGCTTGATAAACCAGCATGAGAAAAACTCAATAATAGATGACAGTGTCATATATCATCCTTTAGATAAATCCTTTAAAAGTAAAAAGTATCTCATAAAACTACGCCGATACATAAATACGGACGGCTTTATACCTTATGATGACTAAAACACTTTTATATCAAAACATTTGATATTATTTTTAATGAAATCTCTTTGAAATCATTTGCAAATAAATTTATTAATCTTAGTCGAAATTATTACCATTATTAAATTCCAGCATACTAACCTCTACAAACAAAACCGCAGTTTCTTATTAGAGAATGGATTTCCATACAAATAAACAGGTGAAGGATCTACCTTCTGAAATAGGTACTCCTCTAAATGGATACCTCGAGGAACAACAAAAAGAAACCTCTACCAACACAAGACTGGCCTACCTCTGTAACTAGATGATACTGAATATCTTATCCCTTGGTCGTCACTGAACTTTATCCAAGGGCCCTCATAGCATATAAACCACATTAATTTACATCCTGAACGTCATAGCGGGAAAAATATATCTAGAAGGGGATGACCATACCCTACCTGGGAATGACTCACTTAGCCTTACTGCATCTAATCATGTTTCTGTCATTTCCGGTTTGATGAGGCTTGAGGTAAAGATTACATTTTCACATAACACATATCACATCTTTTAATTCAACATTGCCATTTCCGTTAACTACTAATTTCTTCCACAAAAATACAACTCTTGAGCTCGTACGTCTCAGGAGGGTGTTAAGCTAAAAGAAGTTGCCTTCTACGCCGCCACTGTTGTACGTTTGAAAAAACCAATGTACGTAATCATTAGAAATGCAATGTCAGACAAACTCCATACAAGTTGTCCAGGAACAGGACAAACCGAAGGCACTCTCCTACTACCACTAGTAGCGAGTAGTCCTCGCAATCCGAAAAATCTCCTTCACGAGGAGACCACTTCTATTAATAACTCTATAATGGGAGCTACCCAGGGTATGTTCAACAAGCAGTCTTCACGCTTTAAAGATCCACGGTCTTCAATAATTATCATCTTTAACATGTCTTCACATTTTAACGTATATATTGGTTCAAAGTGGTTTTTGGACAGGAATCACCCAAATTCGATCCCGGTTCCTTCGAAATCCAATTATCGATAAAAAGTGAATATGAGTATACAGGATTTATTTTGTCTCTTTTCACTTTAATTCGTTTTAGATGATTTCGAAATCACTTTATTTTGACTTAGAATAATTCTAAGTAATTCATTCTTTTGTTTTGGAAAATATCCCAAATTTTCATACTTAACTTTCGACCCAAATTCCTTAACTTTTAGCGGGTCAAAAAATAATGTTATTCAAGACATCGTTTACGATAAACCCTAAATCAATCTTAGCAAAGCATTTTTGAGCAAACAGAATCATAGAAATCATTCATTTTTGGAGATTGCTTAAATTTTGGACAATACCAATCTTCTTTTATTTTGTAAAACTTAACAGAATCTTTTTACTTTAAAGCACCAGGGCTTTCCTTTCAATCTGTTCCACCCCTTACTAAGAAAAGAAAACACAGGCCAGGTAAGTTCAGGGCACAGGTTCCTCCATCCCTAACCTTAGTTAAACACCTTATTTTATCTCCCCAGAACGCACAGGCGGGACAAATGTACTAGTCGTTTCCGCATACTCATATTTTCAATTTTATTTTGGAATTACTTATAAATATTCCAAATTATCTTTCAAAACGCTTAATTATCCTTTTTAAAACATTCACAGTTGATTCTAAGAAAAATCGTTACGTTTAAACTCCCCTTTAAGAACTTATACAATTCGCAGCATAAAAGTGCTGCGGAAAGTGTTATATAAACTTATTTGGCTAAATCATCTTCTAAACATTTGATAATTCATATTTTTCAATCCAAATCTCTTTCAAAACATTTAAATAGATTTATCAAATTTATTTCAAATTTTTCCATAATTAAAAAATGCTCATTTAAACAAATTCCCTATTACGGTCACTTTAACTGCATTAGCGCCATTTTTTCTAGAAAATTGATTTGGACTTAACTGAAAATATGCTCAACGAAATTTTGACTTTCTTTCTTCATTTTGAAGATATGGATATAATAGTCCTAAATTTTCTTATTTCAAAGAATTCCGAGCTATCTATCTATATACTCATTTGAACTTTTTGGCGCGAAATCGCGAACTATTGTTGCGCGACGCGTCTAGTTTTAATTTATTTTTCAATACTTGAAATAGTCTATTTCAATTGGATTTTAACACTTATGCAATCATTACAAAGCATTTTAAATCAATATTTTCATTTTCGCTTATTAAAATATTTAAAATATATTTTCACTATTTCCATATTATAATATTATTATATTCCTATTATTTTAATATTAGATATTAAATTTTAATTTCAATCCAATTTCAATTATAAATTCAAATTAAACTGATTTAAAACTTATATTTCAAATCTAAGTTCAATTTAAACTTGAATTCATTGTTAATCTCAACTTTAAAATTTTCAAAATCGATTTCAATTTCAATTTCAATTTCTCTATTCATCTTAATTTCAATTTTGTTTTTGGCATGGCCGACGGTTTTATAATGGACCGACCACTTTTATTACGCACGTAATAAAGCTTGAAGTACAGGAGTAAGGTAGAGACACCTTAGCTACTATGAAAGAAAAAATTAAAAATACAGCACAGGAGTGTGACAGACAAGTCACAGCTACTAGATATAGATTACTAGTCTAGCTCTCCTCCGTAGAGGAAGAATCACAAACGCCCACATCTACATGGGAAGAAACCAGAGATCCACCATCAAGAAGACCAAAAAAGGGGCGAAATAGAACAGCAAGAGATGGATCATAACTGTCAACGTCAGAAGAGTAGATAAAGGATCGGTCCCAGGCAGAATCAGCTATAATAACAGAATTTATCAGAGCATGCGAACCATCCAAGTCAAGAACCAAGGAATCACCAGAAACTGTGTAATAAAGGCAACGTAGGTCCAGAAGATCATCAGAAACATATCTTAAATAGGTTTCATCCACAGGGTTGAATCTCATATCAGAACGAAGATCAACCCAACAATGTTCAGAATCAGCCCAAACCACACGATCCGGCTCAGAAGTGGGAAGAACAGCACTAGGAACAAGGGGAAACAGGCCGCGCTAAGGAGATGGGAGGACCAGGGTTAGATGATTGAGAAGCAACCTGCGTGACCTTGGGAACCCATTTCCTAAGCGGAGGCCGAGGCAAAGGGATCTTAGGAGCAGAAGCCGATGTAACAGAGTGCGAGCAGGCAGAGGCTAAATGGCCAAAAGAGCGACGGGAGGTACAAATGTCAGGGACCCATCCATATCGAACACGCACATCCACCACGTGTCCAACAGCTAGCTGGACAGGAATAGAGGTAGGAAGAGGCTTCAGGGGAGAAATCTCAATTAGTGCCTTGGCGTAAACAAGCTTGTCACGCGCAACAGTATTGGAGTCAAAACACTTCAATTTACCAACATTGCAAGCAAGCCAATTCAAACCAAGCAGCGGTTGAAGGGCAGAAGGAATTTGCGAGAAATAAACCCAAACAGGGATGGAAAAAACCTGTTCACGCACACTAGCAATCGTCGGAGACCAGGGGGTAATAATAGAAGGTTGTCCATCAAAGAAGGTAGGCTCTGACTCAAGAACACGACTACGTTCCTCAGGGGATGAGAACAATAGGTAGTACAAGGAGTCAACCAACTTAACTTTAAGACCACCATGTAGTCTCCAGGCCCTACGACAAACAGCAGCCACATCAAGAAGTCGATGTTTAAGGTCCAAAAAGAATCCAACTACGTATTCTGACCAAAAGTCCACACCGGCTTGGATAACACTTGGGGGAGGGATCTTTACTCCGTTTTCTTCATGGATTTCAAACTCAACTGGTTCATAAACACCCGCATTACGTGGCATGGAAGTAAAAAGTGAAGACCATGATTTGGGTACTGATTGGCTATGGCGACACTCCTCCACACCAGAAGTGGCCACAGGATTGGGGTCATGTGCTACAATGGGAGGTTTCATGTTATCACCAGGATTTAAACTAATATGACCTGGGTTTACATCGGCACTGACAAAATGCTGAACAGATTGAGTGCCACTAGCAATTGGCGTAGCTGAAAGAAGTCCTGGACATACAGCAACAGATGGTAGGACAGGAGTAGCATCACACGAAGGGGAAGCCAAACTATTAGCAGTAAAGTGACCAGATCCCCTTGCAGCATTGATGAAAACACTTGTCGTGCAACAATCTTGCACAACAGTCTCAACCATGCTTATGCCAACACCTGATACTTTCTCACTACCAACATCACGTTCTACTGCCAAAACACCCGAGACTTGCTGACCCAATTCGCAACTGGGAGACCCAACATAATTATTCAAAGTCGTACTCACATTAGGGTTACAGGCAGCAGCAGTTGTAGCATCATTCAAGCAAGGGGGGCAATAGGAACAAGGGGGGACAGTTTGGTTGCACGTAGGGGAGGAAAATCAAAGGACGGGTGTAGATTAGGTCGAGCATCTTCATCAGAAACCATGGCTCCAAAGCGACGGCCAGATCCTATTGAAGAGGGGGAGGGCAGACGCTTAGGGATATGAAGAGAAGGGGGAGAGGACATGATGGGGGGCGAGTGAAACGTAGAGGGGCTAGAAGAATCACGGTGAGGAAGAAGAGAACGCGAATTCTAGAAATCGCCTGGAATTCTTGAAGCCGACCATTCTTAAATAAATTTAATTTCAAATTGATATGTGCTTCGATCTTAATTTTAATTTTAATTTAACTATCCTTTTCAAATCCGTTTCTTTTCAAATTTCAGATTCTCTTTTATTTTTGCTTTAATTTCACTTCTAAATGAAAAGAGACTTATTTTTTCAAAATATCTCATATTACTAAAATATGGTCTTATTAACAAGGGGATTATTAAATCAAAATGAATATAACCAACGTCCATATTCATCACTATCATAACATCCATTCAACCAATCATATAACATATGATTTCAAAATCAACACTCACTATTAATACCATAATGGAATACATTATCACAATTTAATTATCTAACCAACAATCGAGCATCCATGTTAACAATCAAATTGGTCTAAACATTCATATGTCATAAGGATACAAATGTGATTGTTTTATCATAACCAAAATATAATCTAAAAGTGACGAGAATTTATCACCTTCATATCCACTCCGTCAATCTTTTTGTAGGCTAACGTGCTTTTCGAACTAATGCGCTTTTTTCGAACGTCTTGAATTCTCGCCTTAACTTATTTTCCTTCCGAACCGCTTTTGTTTTCCTTTCTCTTTTCTTTCCTTTTCTTTTTTTATTTTTTATTTGTTTGGCCGTGAACTTATTGGAAGGGAATGGGGTGTACGGCCTTGGGTATGTGGAATATTGGCTTGGGTAGGTGGCTTTGGGCTCGGGTAGGGCTTGTACACATTGGGTATGGGGAGTTTAGGCTTGGATTTAGGTGGGTAGGGCTCGGCCTTGGTGTGTAGGAGGGGCATGACCTTGGATATGCTCAGGTTTGGTGGTATGCCGAGCGTAGGTGGGTGTAGGAGGTAGGTAGGTGGAAGCTAGGCTTAGGTTTAGTGGTGTAAGGTAATGGTGTGGTGATGTGGATGTGGTAGCGTGAAGGTAGAAGAGAAATGAAGGAAGTATAGAAGGATTTTGGAAATTTTGTGAAAGGAAAGTGAAATGAAAATGAAGAGGTTTGAGGTTGTATTTATAAGTGAAGATTTTGGTGGTAAATGACCCAAATAATCTTGCTTACTTTTAAACTTGATTAGCTTTAATTTGAGTTGCATTTAATGTATGAAATGATGGTTATGAAAGAGTGTTAAGAGGTGAAGAGGTGTCACTTTCTTATGGTTTGTAGTTGTTAAATCACACGTTTTTACTCATTTTCTATGTATAAGCATAAAATCTCATTAATGAGATGAGGAGTAAGGTAATGATGTTGTTTTATAAAAGCTTTAATTAAATTTAAGTTTGTCAAATCATAACTTTTACACTTTTTTATTATTTAGACTTTCAAAAGTAATTTTTTTATCTTTAGTGCTAAATGTAAAGTGTTTAAATAGTTTCAAAACATGTATTCATATGTTATAAAATGTATCAAGTTGTTACGACTTGACGAGAAATTGTATTGGTTGAAAATGGTGTTTTTGTCGATAAATTTTACAGTCAAAATTTGACGTTTTTGTTAAGCTATATATTGATGTAAACCAAACTTTAAAATGAACTTTTTACTTTTTTAAAATAAATTAAAACATGTATATTCATATTTTAAAATCATATTTAAATAATATCAAAATCTCTAATTTTACAATGTATGTAAAACTGACAATGTGATAAATTTTGCTTATTTTTGTAAAATGATTATTAATACTCTTTTAAATATTTTAATATACTTTTATTATCTTTATTGGATGTTTTAAATAATATTTAACTTATCAAATAAATATTTAAACCTATTTAATCAAGCCTTTATTTATTTTTAACAAAACTTAACTTTTGTCAATTTGTTCTAAAATCCAAATTTATACTTTTTAATTTATTAACTATAAGAATGGATAATTATTTATTATATATAACATTTTTATTTTAGTTTTAAATTCCTTTTAAATTTAAAAGGAACAAAACCTCTCATTTTCGAAGCAGCAAAATCACGGGTCGTTGCAAACTCTTTCCAAGTCACCCTTGGTGATGGTATTTGGCCCCAGTGTAATAGCAACAATTGGATTGACATTCTACTGGCACCGCCACTCTTGCTCTTAGATTTTGGAAGCATGCCGAGAATGTGGTTCGTAATGAAAGCACCAAAAATGTTTGCACAAAAAATGGACAAATACATCCAACTGAAATATTAGTAAAAGTTTCAACGGAAAATAAACGCAAGAAAGTAAAAGACACATAAGTTTATAGGGGTTTAGCTGTAACAGGCCTACATCCATTATTCTTCTATAACTCAACTTTATAAGAGTTATGAGATGAAATACAATGAATTATAACTTAAAATAGAGATCTGAAGCTCGATTCGATTATTCTACAGCATAGAGTCTCCAAGCTTCAAAAATTATCGTCATGAATGCCAAATATTTGGATATTTATTGGGTTGAAAAGGTGGTGTGGTTAATTCAAAAAGGAAAAAAATTCCCATGTATAGCTCGCTTGGATCAAATATTCCCATGTATAAAAGATAGGATTGCTAATTTCAAAATATATGCAGATTTTATTTCATATACGGCTCTTTTAGTTTGGCTGGGAACTCGATCTGGTGCCGGTTGGTTCGACGAAGTGCATGTAGTCGTGTTGCTGGAAGGTTCTTGATCTTGCCTCCATGTTTCGATCCTTACATTACTTTGCTCTTGGTTCAACGCCCCACATATCGAACATAAAATCTGACAAATAGCCATAAGATATTCAAAATATCATTACATTTATCCTATCTTTATTCTATATCTTATCTAGTTAAAAGATCTTGTCAAACTTCTTCAACCCCCTTAATATCGCCCAACTCCTTATTGGATTTAATCTTGGGCCCAACTAATATCAAATAGTAGTTATTATTCTAAAATTTGGCACTTTGGTGATAATGCATAGTTATACTACAAATCATAGTTAATATATGTCTAGTGGTTCAAATCCCACACATCATAAAATTTGAACCCGTGACCACATAGACCAAAGCCAAAGCGCCTAATCGCTGTGAGAGTGGTGCTTGAGACAATTATTAACTATTTAAATATGTAGTTTAACCTATTTATTTGACAAATTAATATAAATACTAAATATATAATTTTAATTAATTCCAAGGCCTTAAATAAATAAATAAAAACCATATGAAATTAATACACCATTTACATTAACTTTATCATTTAATTACAACATTTATAAATTAACTAAATCAAGCTGAACATGGAAAATTGCCGATACTATTATTGTGTGGCTCCGTGGTGTGAGCAAATCCCTTAATAATATTTATCAACTTGAACATTAAAGTTTGTATAGAGTTTGTTGAAGTACAATAGTGGGAACGAATTCAGTTGCTTACAGTTTATTTAGGGTTAATCCAATTTCTAAACTTTATGAAACTACACTTTGAGTAATGATATCTTTTATACGTTTTCTTTTCAATATCGTTATACCATTGAGATATCCAAAGTTTGGTCAATGGTCAAAAGCTCAAATAATATTCGTAGTTAATTGTGCAGTACCACTTTACACCCTTGGTTCAATCTGACATCTTTGATCGATCAACCATTTTATTATGGCTATAAATTTTGATTTAAAGTTGACTACCATTTACCTTGTTACTAACCTTCTACAATGAAGAAGACGATTCATCTTTGAGTAGTGTGTTGTAACAATCCATAAATTTAACGTAGTTAATACTAAAGTAATTAAAATCGATTTTAATATGAGGATTTGGATGTTGTATTTATAACTACTGTGCATATCTTTTTCAGCTGATTATTTTAGAGTATAAGTTTGATAATTTGGAGTTACAGTTTGCAAAATAATTGCATAACAAAGTTAAATGATGCATAACCGTTATTTAGAATTTCTTCTCTAATTCCAGAATTTCTTTAATCCTAGTTTAATGGAATATTAAGTTCATTAATCAGAAATTAATCTTGCGATTAAGAGTGTCCAAGCTCTAACTTATTATATATCAAATTGAAGCTCTTAATGAGGCCAAGGGATAGTTGTGATTCATTTTTCCATCAAATGCTCCAGTTAATCAAAAATCCCGGTTTAAGGTCTAAGTGGAACATGCGTTTCATCGATTTGGTTTTTTATATTAGATGGCCAATTGTGAAATTGAACGTATAGTTTTGTAGATCTCATCATGTTGAGTCCAAAGTTGGTTTCAATTGATCGAAACATCACCGAAATTGGTTGGAATATGGGCTCAAAGTTAGGCGGTAGCGATTTAGACGTGGCAGTGGGCACTAGATAACATTGGAGTTGGTCAGGCTTGTAGGGTTATAGAGGGGAGTATGACACTGGCTGTTGGCAAAGTTGGAAGTGTTGGAGGTAGCAAGAAGAAATCAAAGATGTCGGTATGGGAGTACTTGGTTGGCTTTGGGTGCGTCTCAATGTAAAACTATATGGGAGTACTTGGTTGGCTTTGGGTGCGTCTCAATGTATGTAGTTTTACATTGAAGGCCCCATAAAAATTAATATTTGTAAATTAATCATTTGATCTCCTAACTCGAATAACATTCATATACGATCCCCATTTCACATGCGGTTTGTCATTTTGCTTTTTTGGTGAGATTCCAAACATTTTGGCATAAGGTTGCATGGTTTTGATACTATTAGTGAAAGATCTTTAGCAAATTTCTAAGGTCGCAAGTCTCTACATTTTAAATACTAAATTGAATAAACATCCATTATACATATCCCGTTAATACATAATTTTATCCATTTGGTGATGGTTTGTGTATTTTGATATTATGATTATGAAATATGATTTAATCGAATTTGATTGTATTAACAATCATTTTATCATTTTTGATTGGATGGGCACTTACACATCAAACTATTAAATAAATAAAATTGTATAGTTTTATATGTTGGTCACATAGTGGGTAGTTTAGTACACACCCTTTTAGTTAGTAGTAGTTATTTGAATATAAACATAGAACTATCATAGATTGAACCACGTATAATTACTATAAATAACGCTTATAATAAGGATATTTAAAGAGTAAGTTTTCTTAACATTATTGTTTATGAATTTATGGGAAGTCCATAAATAATAAATTTATTAAGTATTAATAGTATTTTAGATTAAAAGGTGTTAAAACCAAATAATAATACAATAACAATAAAAGAGTTTAAATAAGTAAAGAGATAGTATATACTGAATATATAATGGTAAAATATGTTCAAGTGGGTTAAATGGAATATTATCAAATAAATGATTTATTTGTTTATGAATTAGCCTCAGAGGGATCTAATACCTTTGGGAAGAGATTAATAATAACATAAACTCTAAAGATATAACATAAGACATTATGATCGTAGGTAATAATTATATAGTTAAGAAGAAGTAACAAATTGTAATAAAATGACTTGCTGTATTGGCAATGAAGTGATAACACTTATTGTGGCCTACTATCATGTAGTTTGGTGTTTATATTTATGGACATGCCAATTAGGAGATGTTTACTATTGGTTAGTATTTGGGGATGGATAATCATTTTTTTAACTAATATTTATTTGTTGATGGTATATATATCATTATTGGGGTTTATCATTCGTTGGCATGTATGGTGTTGGTATCACCGATGGTTGTTACCGTTTATTGATGTGTGACTGTAGTAATTATTGTTTGTGAATTTATATATCCACTTGTATGGTTGGACGATTGTGTTTTGTTAACACTTGATTCGACATAGCAAGAATATAGATTTGATGGACTTTTCATGTGTACACGCGTTAAGGTATTGTTACGTATTTTGCAGTGTCAAGTTGTGGATGATATACTGGATGCACATGCATGATAATGTTAATGTGTCGATGATATTGGTAAGTAGTAACATTTGTGCTTGCAGGAGAAGAGCAGGTTCAAGTATGAAAAACAGAACTATGTGGGCTTGATCCTGAAAGGGTGTGTAGGTAGGCTTTTTTAATGCAATAACAACTAGATTCCTCAAGTAGGGTTACGCTTTGTAAAGTTAGGCACAATCCAAAATAGTTGACAATATTTTCCCTTATTTCATATATCCATGTATGCTTCAGTTATAGGTGAAAGTGATGAAAAAAGGAAGAAAAGCATGGTATATGCAGAAACTACAGGTTGATTATTAACTATGATCTTTGTATATTATATTAGCATTGTTTTGTAAACCTAGAGATCATTTTGCAATTTGATATAAATTGTGTTGGTTGTATTCTTTTCATTGTATTACTGTTTTATGTTGTACATCATTAAAGTAATCGAATATTGTTATTTCATTGTGAGGTAAACTTTATTAAATTTACTATAATTGAAACTAGAATCTTTAAATTTATTTAACCAATGACCTAAGTTTTTAACATTCGAGATTAGTGTTTGTGTTTATGTTTATTTTATCCAAGTTTGAAACTAATTTTAGGATTAAAATTTATATGTCGTTACATTTGATAGTAGAGCTTTGATTACGATTTCTTGAGACTTGGATAGGTTTAAACTGTCTAGAATAGAAAAATTTACAACTTAGATTAGATTAAAAATAAAATGAGAGAGCGTAATTATTGATCTTTTTATGCTTTGGTTATACGTATAACCCCTTATTCTATACTTAGGTGATGTTTATTTATGGTGATCTATGTTCGAAATATAAAAGTGATGGCAGAATAGATATTTATTATAGGGTCTTGCTGCCAATTGTAATTTGATTTATTGACACATACTGGTAAATTATGCAACAGAATTAACGAGAAAGTAATTTATTAAGATACACACATATTTATAAGTTTTAAACAGTTTCTTAAAAAAGAAAATTTATGTGTGAATTAAAGAAAAAGTTGATTAAGCATTTAATTTGAGGAATAAGATATTTTTAGTATATAGTTAGTTTTTGAATAAAGTGCTCGACTTATGAAATATCTTATTTAAGAATGGAAGCTACTGACAAAACCCTAATATCTAACCGAAAATACGACCTCTAAATCCTCCTATCCCTTCAAATATTCAAACGAAGATGACCAACGGTTCGAGAGTGGATGTGGTACTCGCAATCGATCCAGAGCCTACACACGATCCAAGACTTCCATGTGACTCAGAGCTTCTATGCGATCCATAGATTACACAAGATCCAAGGCTTCCATGTGACTCAAAGCTTCCATGCGACCCAAGGCTTCTATGTGATCTAGGGTTTACACCCGATGTTAACTCGCCACATACTATTAATAACTCA
Source organism: Allium cepa (assembly GCA_030765085.1). Classification (NCBI taxonomy): domain Eukaryota; kingdom Viridiplantae; phylum Streptophyta; class Magnoliopsida; order Asparagales; family Amaryllidaceae; genus Allium; species Allium cepa. The sequence goes on from CM060928.1 coordinate 333,663,109, forward strand.
TCATGTCCTCCTCCTAATAATGCAACTGTGTAGGTGTCTATATCTTAGAGCATCTCCAATTGATCCAAAAATATCAAAGCCGCATCGAAAAACTACTCCAACAGCATGCACATTATCGGATAGTTGGAAATGAGGGCGAAAGGCTAGGGATCTCGGATCATACGAGGCGTCTGTTAAACAGGCGCCTGTTGAACAAGCGCCTCAGATTGAGGCGCCTGTATACAGGCGCCCTTAATTCTCCCCGCAACGACTCTCTCCAACGACCATATTCCACCTTCAAATACAACTCCCATCATCTTCTTTCCTTCATAACCAATTTTTTTTTCATCCATCCTAATTTTTTACTCTCACTTATCACAACTGAACATGTACTCTGATTTCGATGTTGATGCTGCAAGGTCCAGTTTTAAAGACTACGACTTACAAGACGTTAAGGTTCCGATTGGAGGAGAGGTAATTAATGCAAGTTGGATCGCTGCGGAAGACTATGATCTTTGCTGCATTTATTGTGCACTCTCAGTCGATCCTATTCGAGGGGCCGATCAAAGTGGTGAGACTTTTTGGGAAAAATTACTAATTGCTACATCGAAAGAACATCAAGAAGAAAAGAACATTATCTTCAATCAAAGGTCATTATGGAAAAATCAATCGTCAAACGCAAATATTTGATTCTCAAATTTTCAAGCTAAAGCAAATGAATCCTAGTGGATTTGAAAATGAAACACATTTGGTAAGATTTAATATAATTTCACTGTTCTACTTTTTATCATAGTTCTCTAATTATACTAGTGTATTTTTTTTATTAAAGATAATGGCCGCAAACAAGTTGTTCAAACAAATTTATAAATCTGGTAGTAAACAAGCACCAAATTTTTATCAGTTCATGCATGTTTATGACATGTTGGTTAAGCACGTTAAATGGAAATCATTGCTTCAAAAAACCATTCCACAAGTCCAATCAAACAGTGGTCGTGGTAAAACGCCTAGAGTTGGAGAAAGCTCTAGTCCTAGGAAATCGCTAGGAAGCTACGGTTTAGGATCAGAAGAAGACCCAACCCTTACCGAAGATCATTGTGTTAGGCCACAGGGAGCAAAAGCAGCCAAAAGAAGCAAACTGCTGGTGCGAATCAAGCAGAAATTAAAAAACTCCTACTTGAATCTAAAGAAAGATTTAACCGGGCAATGGAAATTCGATCAATTCAACACCAAAAAAAGTTGTCAAGAATGGATCAACTTCTGGCTGGAAACCAGCAAAGAGATAAAGATGCAATAATGTTCATGGAGAAGTCACACATGTCTGCAGAACAACTGGAGTATACAGAGCAAAGAAGAAGAGAAATTATAAGACGTAGATTTGAAGAGGGTCATTAACTAAATTACTATTTCTACAATCTTTATATCTTTTAATTACGGTTAGTTGTATTGTATTATGAATGCAAGCAATTATTAATATAAGTATTTTCATTGAAATTGCATTACATTGAAAAAATATTATAACAACATTATGCTAATTAAACATAAACAGATTACAATAACAATAATAAGTAACAACAACATAAACAACAGTAGGAAAAGTAACAACAGAAATATAGTTTCACCGATTTCCAAAAAAGTTCCAAAGAAGATCTATGAGATCATTTTGTAATCTTCGATGCAGTTGAACACTACGGTAGGATATTTGGCTTTCTACATGAAACTCGAGTTCTAGTGTGCTCCCAATCATATCGTTGCGCCAAATTGACGGTGGTGTTGGAGCACCCTCGTAAAAGTAATTTTCTTTCATGTCTCTTTCATCCTCTATAATCATATTATGTAAAATAACACAAGTGTATATTATTTTGGTCATTTTAACTGGTGACCAAAGTCTGCATGGATTACTGACTATGGCATATCTAGATTGAAGAACCCCAAATGCTCTTTTAACGTCCTTCCTATGGCCTTCTTACATCGCTGCAAACTTTGATTGTTTATTGTTTTGTGGGTTAAGAATTGTCTTGACAATGGTACTCGATTTAGGATATATACCATCGCCAAGATAATATCCAAGATCGTACGTGTTACCTTCTAAAGTAAAGGTACAAGGAGTTGATCTACCGTTTGCTAAATCATTGAACAACATAGATCGTTCAATTACGTTAAGATCATTGTTCGAATATGGTATTCGAAAAAATGCATGCCATATCCACAAGTCATACGACGCTACAACTTCAAGAATAATAGTGAACCTACGAGACTTACGTTGATAAGCTCCAGCATATGCCTTTGGACAATTCTTCCACTCCCAATGCATGCAGTCTGTTTGCACAAAAAATGGACAAACACCTCCAAGTCGTATGATTTAGTCAATTTTAAGTTGCTCTTAGTGATTTGGGTGATTTATGCAAATATATGAAAAGTAGGGACTAAACTGTAAAAGACACATAGATTTATAGTGGTTCGGCCAGAACGTGCCTATGTCCACTTTATATGTTATTCTCCTTTTTCTCTTCAGGTTACAAGTACAAAGCTTTGTATACGAGTATATGAAAGTTGTTTGAAAGTTCCGTCCGTGCTTGAGCTCTCAAACTTGTCTGCCATTGTTGTACCCCTGCCCCTCTATTTATAGAGTGAGGCTGGGGGCAGGGGTTCTGGATGTATACAGCTGCTGGTGGGCTTGGGCCGAGACAATCTGGCCTGGCAATGTGGGTTCGACATCCTTTTGATTCGGAGATGGTTGGAGTTGTTTTTCGGTCCGGCAATGGCTGGTTTGGTAGCATGTTGGTTCGGTGTTGGTTAGATAGGCGGTCCGGTGGTGCCTTGGATCGGTGGTGTGGAATTGGAGAGGCTTCTGGTTCGGTAGTGGATGGAGAGGCCTCGGTTCGGTCGAGGGCGTAGCTTGGTCCGGTAGTGGTGTGGATATGTGTTGGTTCGGTGGTGACTTGTGAGTGGGTTGGTCCGGTGTTGTTTGGGAGGTAGGTGGTTCGGCAGTGCTCAGGAGGTAAGCGGTTCGGTGGGCATGGTGTGGAGCCGGTCCGGCGAGAGTTGGTTTGGTGGGAAGGAGCCGGTCGAAACTCACCCAACACTTGCCCCCCAAAGTAGGGCATGTGCATGCACATGGCATGCTTTGCTTTAAGCTTGGATGTTCTCATCCAGTCTCTAGCGCCGAACCAACTGGTCCGGCTATTGGTATTTGCTTATAAATAGGGGCCTAACGCCTCTGTTTTTCCTCATCAGCCGAACCACTCCCCCGTTTTTACCGAATCAAACTATTATCCCTGCCGAATCAACGTGTTAGCCGAATCAAGTTCTTGCCGAGCCAGGTGAGGATCTACTATGCCGAATGAACTCTTATTTTCAATTACCGAATGGGCTCGTGGCCCCCAAAATACCGAATGACCTTTTGTCCTTGAACTGCCGAATGAGTTTGAGAAGTGTGAGGCCGAACGGTCTTTGGTCTCGAGCTTTTATGTTTCGAATTGCGAATGAGACTCCAGGCTGCTTGTACTTGTTTGTTGTATTTCCATACTCCTTGTTCTAACAATATGTTTTTCCGGTGTTACAGATAAATGTCTCGTAAAGTAGAAACTCAATCAGAAAAGAGAAAATTTACGGATAGACAAAAGTCCCCCGTTGTGCCCCTAGCCCAGCCAGGACCAGAACGTTGTGGACCCACCCCGAGATCGCTAGTAGATGGGTATGGTCCCCAAGAGCTTTTGAACTCTCCTCCTGATTGCTTTCCGAGCTCTCTCAGAGAGGAGCAGCTTGATGTTATCTCCCGCTCCTTTGGGATTGATAGAGCACGCATGCTATTGGTAGGGGAGGGGGTCATGCCATATAATCCCCCTGAAGGGTACTTTGCTTATAGTAGGTACCACTGCATGTGTGGGGTCATTCCTCCAATCAATGCTTGGATAGTTAGCTTCGTCACCTATTTGAAGGTGGCCCCCTTCCAGCCCCAGCCCAACTCCTACGCTATCTTGGTGTGCCTATTCGTGATTTTCCAGAGAAAGTACGGGCGCCCCCTTTTAACAGGAAAATTCGATATCTATATAACTTGAGGGGTTACAAGAAGAGTTCTCCATACATCAGCTTGGAATCGGCCGTGCCCTTCAAGCCGATCCTGGACTTGTATTCAAAGTTCACCATGTTTAAGAAGGAATGGTTCTTCGTCCAGGATGACACTGTTTCGATACACCGCTTCACCTCTGGCTGTAAGTTGAAGCTTATTTATAATTTTCATTCTGACTGAGATGCTTCTTCTTAGGTGTTTTTATTTCTTGCTAGCGACAGGTGGCTTTGCGGTCGTGAAAAACGATCACCTGGTTCAGATGGCCGCGGAGATAGAGGCCATTTCGGGAAGGGATAGGTCAGCGTCTTACCTAATCAGGAATGCCACTCTCCTGGAACACAACTTGATTCTACCACATCAGTCTGTGGTCAAGCAGAGGGATACAGCTGAGGAAAGAGCTGCCAAATCCAAAGGAGGGGTCACGACAAAGAGTAGCAAGAGGAGACCCTTCTCAATACCTCCAGTCGTCGAGGGGAAGAAGCCTAAGAAATCTGATGGACCCTCTTCCAGCACATGCCCAGATATTCCGGAGGAGGAAAGTGGAGAGGAGGAAAGAGGCGAGGAGGAGAGCGGAGGTGATGGAGAAGGTGATGGTAGTAACGGTGGCGAAGGACAGAGTGGTAGTGGCGTTGGTGCCTTGACCTTTTGGCAAGCGGGTGAGATTCAAGAGTGGACGGATGATGCTTTCCGCCAAGCCTTTGAGGGGTTGGAGGAACGGCCGGCCTTGGTGGAGAAACTGAAGAAATCTGATAAGGCTGGGACTGGTGCCAGTCCATCTTCGGAGAGCATTTCAGCTAGGGCAACTCCGACGGTTAAAGGTGAATTTTCGACTTCTCTTTTAACTTCACAAGTTTCTTGGATTATAGTCTCATGCATGCTTGTAACACTTGGTTTTTATTCCAGGGACGGGTAAGGCGGTCAAGACATCAGACATTCGGCACCGCCTTGAGCAATTCAAACTCTTCAAAGCTTCTGCTAAACCGAAGCCTTTGACTGACCGTTCCGAGGGCGTAGTCGGCTACCGTCCTCTTCTCGGAGTTATTGAAGAAGATATCCAAAAGAGAAAGAGGAGGCGTTCCATGTTCGAACCTTCACTTGGACCTCAGCCCCCAACCCAGCCTATTCATGACATCACGGGGGAGGATACTGAGTCCATACCTTCTCCGCATCCATCAGAGAATCCTTCCGTTACTCATGTTGATCGTCCCGGCTTGGCTCGTAACCCATTTGCGGGTCATCCAGATCTGGACCCGAGTTCTCATGATATTTCCTTCGATGAGGTTACCGGTGAGCACCTCCTACCCCGCAATCCTATGGCAAGGGTGCTTGATGAGGCGAAATCTTTGGACCTCAACTTCTTGACCACTCGGATTGTGACTATGGAGGATAAGGCCAAGGCAAACATCGATCGGGTGGCTGAAGAGACCAAGAAGCTTATGGGGCATCACGCCCGACTGGTCAAGGCTGGAGAGGAAATCGGAAGTGCTAACATTCGGCTGCGGCTTATGGTTTCCGATCAGGCCAAACAGCTTGCCAATCAGGCCATTCAGATCTCCCAGCATGAGGCGGCCTCCAGGCGGCTAAAGAAAACTATGGAGGAGGCTAGCAGAACCGAGCTGTGAAAAATGGAGGCCACCTGCAAGGAACGAATCGATATGGCCATTACCACGGTGGATGAGGTTCGGAGAGCGGATCTTGAGCAGATAGAGGAGTTATCTGGGAGGCTTGAGGCCGCAGAGCTTGCTCAAGCCAAGCTGAAGGAGGAGATGGAGGCGATACGGAAATCCCTTCAGGCTGACTGCTCAAGATACCGATTGGAGAGAGATGCTGCCGTTGCAAGGCTGTAGGCTTCCGAGGCCCGGATGAGGGAGTTTGAGGAGAACGGGGGGATGATGGATGAGATGCTCCAGGACATGTACTTCCATACTTGGAAGCAAGGCAACCTGTCCTGGATGGACGATTATCCCCGGGTCATGGCTAGGATATATCTCCGGGCTTTGGAGGAGGCCAAGGCCGAGGCGGATAAGGAGGGTGGTTAGCTTTTAGAATGGATGTGGTCACGGCCCAGTTTACTGAGGAGGAGAAAGTGGTAGTGAAGGAAGGCATGCGGCTGCTCACCGCCGAGGAAGTGGGTGTGCAGTTGGGGGATGATGATCAGGGAGCAGATGCTGGTAAGTCTTCCCTCTCAATCTTTTCTTAACCTGATTGCGTATTATTTATCTGATGGATTCTTCTTCTGCATCGGACAGGTGGGACCTCTGGCCAGCATGTTGGGGGCTCTGATCCAGCGGTCAAGTAGGTCCCGGAGGGCTAGCAGGATAGAGGTGGAGCCCTGCTGCAGCTGACTACTTTTTTGGTTTACTTGGCATTCCTGAATATACTAGTCCAAAACATTAATGTACTTTCAGGCTGTAATTATGTAATTATGTCATTGTAGCGAATGATTTCATTCTTATATAATTTTATAACATAAGCTGATTCTGTCATATTTGAATGCTGTCGTTATTTTGATGTGTTGCATAAGAAATATAGCTGTGTATATGCATGTGCTTTAATTGTGTTTGATGCTAAGCTCTTGCTTAAAATATAATGTCACGTCTCGCAATGTTAGTGTGATGTGTGAATAGGCTATAGCTACATGTTTATGTACAAGAAAATGAAGTACCGCCCTTCATGTTTTAGTTGTAAACGGTAGCTTTGAATGTCTTGTGTGACTGAGGATGGAATGCAGTTGAGCGACCTGTTATCCAGTTGTGACTTCTCATTTCCACTAGCGAGTGTCTCCCATTTTGTGTCCTGTACTTTAGTGATCGTTATAGAGAATATGAGAAAAGTTTTTATAAATAAAATGGAAATATAAGAAATAGTAAAACTTCCAATCACGGAAGGCCTTCGATGCGCTTAAGTTCGTGGCAAACGGGTTTTGTAGTCACTTTCCCTAACTGTGGGTCTTGGAGACATTCGTCACCCATCTTACGCCTCCACGGGGAGTTTTCTTTTTTACCACAGCCGTGCTTAAGACACATCGGAGCCGAGATCACGCACAGTAACTACCCGGGCCATTATGGCCCATAATCGTCGGTATTATTCGATTTACCGTGGCCGGCTAGCGCGGGTGCCGATCGTCAACTGTGAACTGCCCCTGGCTGGCCACACCTTATTTGGGGCTTATAATCGGTTCACAGTCGCCGGCGAGCCGAACGCCGTAATGAGCTGCCTCGGCTATAGTCGGCCTTCTCGGTGGCTTATAATCGGCTCATTACAGTTGGCTTTGAGGGCTGTCGCGAGCAATGAGTTAACCCGCAGCAGAGGGATGCTGGAGCAAAAGTGTCTCATTGACGAGGGCATAGATTCGTATAGAACCTGTTAGGTCTTGTGCAGGTGAGCTTGTGCTGTGAAGTGTCCAGAATGGACATGCCGTTATACAGGATTTTGTTCAACAGAAAAGGATAAAGCTTAACAAGCAGCCAAGATATAAAGAAACAAGTTAAAAAAGAGACAAGATTTTTAGAGTGGTTCGGCACAAAAATTCCTACATCCACTGATTCTCTTTATTAATATGAGCAGTACAAGTTAAGAAAAGTATCGACGAAGGTGCTGGATGTTCCATGCCCTCTGGAACACCTCTCCGTCCACTGTTGACAAAATATAAGCTCCGTTGTGGAGATCTTTATAAATTACATAGGGTCTGTCCCAGATTGGATCTAGCGCTTCGGGGCACGGAAAGATCGGTTTGAGGACAAGATCTCCTTCCAGTAAGTTGCGGTGTTTGATTTTAGAGTTGTATTGTGCTGCCACTTTTTGCTTGTGAGCTGCCGCTTTGAGTGCTGCATCGTTTCTTCTCTCTTCAATTAGATCCAAAGACATGTGGAGGAGTTCTTCGTTCTCTTCTGGGTTGTAGTGGATCCTACGATGGGAGGGCACTACAGTTTCAACTGGGAGCATGGCCTCCGATCCGTACGCCAAAGAGAAAGGAGTATGTCCTGTTGATGTTCTGTAAGATGTGCGGTAGGCCCAAAGTGCGTAGGAAGTTCATCCACCCAAGCGCCTTTTGACTTTTCAAGTTTCTTCTTGATTAGAGTTTCGAGAATTTTGTTGACAGCTTCGACTTGTCTGTTTGCCTGGGGATAAGCTACAGATGAGAAGCTTTTGTGAATTCCGTGCTCTCGGCACCAGTCAGTGAATTCCTCGCTGTCAAATTGAAGTCCATTGTCCGATATGATTTTGAGTGGAACCCCGTACCTGCATAAAACATTTTTGATCAAGAAGTTAATAACTTTTGCCGAAGATATTTTATTTAGAGGCTCCGCTTCCACCCATTTGGTGAAATAGTCAACTGCCACTATGGCATATTTGGCTCCTCCTCGGCCCATCGGCAGTTCGCCAATCAAGTCAATTCCCCATACTGCAAAGGGCCACGGGCCGGTCATTTGAGTAATTTTGTTTGTTGGTAGTTGAGGAATCCTAGCAAATTTCTGACATCTATCACATCTCTTGACGAAGTTTAGGGCGTCTTTGTTTAAAGTGGGCCAGTAATACCCATATCGGAGTATTTTCTTTGTTAGAGTCTGCCCTCCAGTGTGATCTCCGCAACTTCCTTGATGGATGTTGGACAGGACTTCCTTGGCTTCCCTTCCAGCGACACACCTTAATAAGGGGTTGGAGAAGCCGCGCCGATAGAGGATGCCTTCTTGTATTGTGTAGTGGGAAGCTTTTCTCAAGATTTTCTTGACTCCATTACGCCCGTCGGGCAGTGTGCCATCTTGTAAGTATTTTCGGATGGGAGTCATCCAGGTTTCTTCTTCGATTGCAGTTATCAGATTCACTTGCTCGAAACTCGGGGCTAGTTGCTTTGAGATGGTTATTGCTCCGGAAGTGGTGTCGTCCTTCATGCTAGCTTGCTTTGCCAGTTCGTCGGCCTCCTGATTCTCTCCTCGAGGAATGTGTTTGATTAGATAGTGATCCAATTGATTGAGCAGCAGCTTGGTCTTCTTTAGATATGCGGTGAGTCGTTCTCCTCGAGTTTGGAATTCTCCCAGTATTTGATTTACGATAAGTTGAGAATCACTACGGAGACATAAAGAACCGACTCCAATCTCTAGGGCAAGTTCTAATCCTGCTATCACTGCTTCGTATTCTGCGTCGTTGTTGGTGGCAGCAAATTCCAACCTTAGGCCATAGTGCAGCTTCCTTCCCCTGGGGGTGATTATCACAATACCTGCCCCCGAGCCTTGTTCGTTTGATGGTCCATTTACGAAGAGATTCCACTTAATATCTTTTGTTATTTCATTTCGATCTTTACCTTCGTTGGTAGTGAGTTCGGCAATGAAATCGGCCATGGCTTGTCCCTTGATGGCGGTGCGAGGATGGTAGGTGATATCATATTGACTCAGTTCAATGCACCATTTGAGCAGTCGCCCTGAAGTGTCGGGGCGATGGAGTACCTGCCTTAGCGGTTGATCGGTTAAAACTCTGATGGAGTGAGATTGGAAATAGTGTCGCAGTTTTCGTGATGTGATTAGCAAACAGTATGTTAGCTTTTCAAGTTTAGGGTATCTGGCTTCTGCCCCTGTAAATCTCTTGCTTACAAAGTATATGGGCCGTTGCGCGAGGTTGTCCTCTCTCACCAAAGCGGCGCTTAAAGCATGGGATGATACAGCAAGGTATAGGTATAGTTCTTCGCCTTCCTTTGGAGTTGAGAGTACTGGTGGTCTCTGAAGGCGTTCAATTAGGTTAAGGAAGGCTGTCGAGCATTCGTCAGTCCACTCGAACTTTCCTTTGTCTTTCTTTAGAGCTTCGAAGAAAGGGATGCATTTGTCGGTTGCTTTAGAGATGAACCTGCTTAGGGCGGCCACTTTTCCGTTTAGGCTTTGCATCTCTCTTCGAGTGGATGGTATCTTAATATCTTGTAAAGCCCAGACTTGTTCGGGGTTTGCTTCAATCCTTTTGGCATGGACGATGAATCCCAAGAACTTTCCCGACGATACTCCGAAGGTGCACTTTAGAGGATTCAGCTTCATTCCATATTGACGAAGTACTTGAAACATCTTGTCCGGGTGGTTTACATGATCGTTGGCTTTCCTCGATTTTACCAGCATGTCATCCACATAAACTTCCATATTTCGTCCTATTAATTCCGCAAACATCTTGTTGACGAGGCGCTGATAAGTAGCTCCGATGTTTTTAAGTCCAAAAGGCATTACTTTGTAGCAGTACAATCCCCGGTCAGTGATGAAACTAGTGTGGTCTTGATCGGGGGCTTGCATAGGGATCTGGTTATATCCTGAGTATGCGTCCATAAAGGATAGGAGTTCGTGTCCGGCTGTGCTGTCCACGAGCTGATCGATTCGTGGGAGTGGGAAGCAGTCCTTCGGGCAAGCGTCATTTAAGTTGAAGAAGTCGATGCATGTTCGCTACTTCCCGTTAGCCTTCTTTACCAGTACCGGGTTGGCAATCCATTATGGGTAGATGGCTTCTCGTATGAAGTCATTGGCAAGTAAGTTCTTTACTTCTTCCTCGAGGGCTGCTGATCGTTCTGCCCCCATGCTCCCCTTTTTCTACTTCACTGGCACCTTGGTGGGATCGATGTTCAGTACGTGGCATGCTACGTCTGGGGAGATTCCTGTCATGTCGGCGTGCATACATGCAAATACATCCATGTTGTGGCGAAGGAAATCGATGAGTTGATCCTTCAATTCCGCTCTTAACTGAGACCCGACTCTTAGCAGTCTACTTGGGTCGTATTGGTCTGTAGATACAAATTCCATAGCCTCTGTAGGCTCGGTGGTGGCCTCCTCCTCCTTGTCCCTGGGATCTAATTCGTTGAAAGGATCGTTTGTGTATCGAAGAGGAGGGGCTTTCTTTAATTGCTATGCTTCTAAGTTTTTCTTAGAGAGAGAAGTCTCTACATCCTTCCCTTTGTCCTTCCTGCAGTTATTGCGAAGTTCAGTTACATAGCAATCTCGAGCGGCGTCTTGATCTCCCTCTATTTCTCGTATTCCGCTATCTGTTGGAAATTTCATCTTCAGGCACCACGGGGCTAGGACAATTTAGAAGTCAGACAAGGTTGGTCTTCCCAAAGTGGCGTTGTAGGCCGAGTGGTTCTCTATTAGCACAAATGTTTGTTTTCGCACAACGGAGCGGGGATGACTTCCTATTTCGACAAAGAGGTTCAGTTGCCCGAGGGGAATCTTCGCATCCCTAGTGAAACCATGTAGCGGTTTATTGCAAGGAGACACATCCTTCATTGAAAGCTTCATTTTGTCGAAAGCATGCTTGAATAGGATATTTACTGAGCTTCCAGTGTCTACTAGAATTCGGAAAACCTTGGCTGGACCGAACCAGGCAGAGATGACCATGGGATCCATGTGAGGGTACTGCCTTCCCTCTAGATCACGCCTACTGAATGTGATGTCATCATTCTCCTTCCGTTTCGGGTGGCGTTCTTCCGTAACGGAATTGACGTAGCCTTCATTGTTCCTAAGTGACTTACCGTATCTTTTCATCTCTGCCCAACTTCCATCGGCGATGTGTGGTCCTCCTGATATGGTAAGGACAACTATCTTCTCTTGACTGGAGCCACTGGTGTTGCGATTTCCTCCGCCAACTTCCGGGAGGGGTAGCCCTGGGTTCTCATTGGCACGAGTTGAAGTCCTATTCTGGCCTTTCACATAGCGCTCCAGTCTCTTCCTTCTGATGTGTTTTTCAATCAAGTCCCGGAGATGATGGCATTCATTGGTGCCATGCACATGAGATTCGTGGAAGCGGCAGAACTTTCCAGACTTAATTGCATTATCTGATTCCTTCTTGTGCGGGGGGCGCTTGTATCTAACTTCGTCTTGGGTGGCCAAGAAGATGTTTTCGATTGTTTCATTTAGAGGAGTGTAAGAGTCAAATCTCGGTCCTGGCCTATATAAGTGCTTTTCTCCCTTCTTGCCCCTAGCACTATCTCTGGAGTCATTTCTTCGAACGTCCTTTGCTACTGCAGATGTGTTGCCATGAGCTGCCATGGTTTGTTGCCCTGTCTGCCTTTCAATGGCAGCGTCTTCAAGTCTCATATATTTCTCGGCTTCGTGGAAGAAATCGGGCAAGGTAGCTGGCTTCTCTTTCGTTAGTCTCCTGGCAAATTTAGTATCCGGGTGTACACCACTGCAGAGGGCCATTAGAATAAGTTTCTCATCGGTATCTTGGACTGCGGCCGCTACGGCGTTGAATCGGGTTAGATATTGTTGCACTGTCTCTCCGGGTTTCTGTTTGATATTAGATAGGGAATAAACATCCTTGGATTGTTCCACATGGATGCGGAACTGGCTGATGAACTTTTCCTTCAAAATTTCCCATGAGCTGATGGACCCTTGGGGTAGATGGAAAAACCAGGAGGTAGCTAGATCTGCCAGGAATAGTGGGAAGCATTTACACAACAATCCCTCTATTGCTCAGCTCATGAGCATATGCTGTGTGTATCTCTGTAAGTGTACAACGGGGTCAGAGGTTCCCTTGTAAGGTTCCATTGTTGGCATTTTTCATTCTCGGGGGGTGATGGCAGTTTTGAAATTGCAGGTGAAAGGGCTTGTTACCCTAGCGCCTATCCCCCGATCCCTTTGGTCCCATTGGACGCACTCTCTGAACAATCGCGCCATCCTTTCATCAGAACTTGGAGCGGATAGAAATGAGTTTGGTTATTCCCCGCGGGGTTGATTCCGTCCAGATGACCTATAGGGATGGTATCGTCTATCACTCCTAACAATCTCCAATGGCTACCTCTGGTCTTCCGGGGGCATGCTGGGGTCAGCCACAGTTGGCCCTTGCCTTGATCTTTCCCCGCTGGGTTCTCTTCTCAGCACTTCCTCGGGTCCAACTTCGGGCTGGACTCCAGCTCGGCCCCGTCCCTTGGTGTTTCCATGGTTAGGTAGCATGGAGGGCTCAGCTACATCCGACCCTTGCCTGGTACCTCCTCCGTTGGGTTCGATTCCAAGTGTTTCCTTGGGTCGGAATTCGGGCTGAGTCCGAGCTCGGCTCCTACCATAGCTGTTTCTGTTGTTAGCCTCTTCGAAGAAGAAAGACCTTTGTCGTCTCCTAGATCCTCCAGACCGGGACTCACCCCATGATTCAGTGTTGCGGTTGATTTCTTCCACATCCCTTAAGCGTGACACGAGTTGATCCACCAAGGCTTCTTATTGAGATGCGAAGCGGTTAGTTACTTCGGCCACAACCCTGTCCAGATCCGCCCTTGTAAGTGGTTGTTCCGTAGCAGGGGCTGTCGGATTTGCCTGATTTACATTTGCTGTTGGGACCGGACGATTGTCTTGATCTCTGATCACTGGATCTGGGATACTGCCAGTTGCGATGTTCTTTCCTTTTTTAGCATCTTTCTTCCGTCCGGGAGGCATGTTTTCTAAGCAATGAACGATGCTGATAGAAAAAAGGTTAAGTGGGAGAAGCTGAAGCTTTGAGCTCCTGTTCTCAGCGAAAGCACCAAAAATGTTTGCACAAAAAATGGGCAAACACCTCCAAGTCGTATGATTCAGTAAATTTTAAGTTGCTCTTAGTGATTTGGGTGATTTATGCAAATATATGAAAAGCAGGGACTAAACTGTGAAAGACACACAGATTTATAGTGGTTCGGCCAGAACGTGCCTACGTCCACTTTATATGTTATTCTCCTTTTTCTCTTTAGGTTACAAGTACAAAGCTTTGTATACGAGTATATGAAAGTTGTTTGAAAGTTCCGTCCATGCTTGAGCTCTCAAACTTGTCTTCATTGTTGTACTCCTGCCCCTCTATTTATAGAGTGAGGCTGGGGGCAGGGGTTCTGGATGTATATAGCTGTTGGTGGGCTTGGGCCGAGACAATCTGGCCTGGCAATGTTGGTTCGGCATCCTTTTGGTTCGGAGATGGTTGGAGTTGTTTTTCGGTCTGGCAATGGTTGGTTTGGTAGCATGTTGGTTCGGTGTAGGTTAGATAGGCGGTCCGGTGGTGCCTTGGATCGGTGGTGTGGAATTGGAGAGGCTTCCGGTTCGGTAGTGGATGGAGAAGCCTCGGTTCGGTCGAGGGCGTAGCTTGGTCCGGTTAGGCTGGTTCGATAGTGGTGTGGATATGTGTTGGTTCGGTGGTGACTTGTGAGTGGGTTGGTCCGGTGTTGTTTGGGAGGTAGGTGGTTCGGCAGTGCTTAGGAGGTAGGCGGTTTGGTGGGCATGGTGTGGAGCCGGTCCGGCGAGAGTTGGTTTGGTGGGAAGGAGCTGGTCGAAACTCACCCAACACAGTCTATACTGCCTAACATTCTAGGCCAACCTCTACCACCATGCATATTTAATAACATTGCTATATTCGTCTCGTTCGGTCTGCATAAGTGATGATTACCGTAAATGTCCATGATAGCTTGACAGAAATTCTCCAAACACTCTAATACCATGCTTTCCGCCACTTTCAAATTTTCATCAAGTGCATCTACAGGTCCTGCACATGCAAGCATTCTTATTGCAGCTGTCATTTTTTTAAATTCTAGCCAATCCCATTGTTCGAGATGCATTAGGTTTGAAAACAAAACATTTGTCATGCTACTTGATACATTGTAGGATTCTAAGAAATAGAGGTCGCCGTATGCGGAATCTTGTTCTAAAATCAGCATCCGTGCAAGTAGTATTTGAAATAAAGTAGTCTTCCATTAGTCTGTCATTGTGCCATGAATGTTTACGATTTTTATACCGACGAACAACAACCGATCTACCATGTTTCCCGCTCGATTGACCAACCTGTAGTGCAGCCATACTTTTTAGTTCCTTTTGGTGACGAAAATGATCTTCGATCATTTCATCAAATTGGTCGTCGCTATCGTCAAACAATATATAATCTTCGGCAGTCATTTGTTATATTTGAATTGTATGAAATAAGAATGATTTTTAATACTTCTAGCATCGAACAAGCTTTTTATAGCTTAAATCACATGCTGACTTTCACAACAAAAATAAACAATCATGACTTAGCATTAATTCAATTCAACCACCATCTATAAAGTAGATTCCATTTATGTCACGTCTGCAGTGTCTCGTTCCATCTAAACACTATAGCCACATCCTCACAAGCCAACAAGGGGATTTGACTAGTGTAGTATCGTGTCCCATCTACATACTGTTGCCTGTTGGTCCAGTATCACATCCCCTCCGTACACTTTTGACTGTTGATGCAGTGTCTCGTCCCATCATACAACTGTAGCTATGTTCTTAACAAGTTTATACCGCCACCAAATAATAGTACAGCTAAAAATTTCTACGATAATAATACAGAAAGAAACAAGACAATATTACTGAAACACCCAAATATTAATACAGTCAACGATAATACATACACAAAAAAAATATAGTCAACAATAGTACACTCCATAATAATACAACCAACAAAAATACCCTGACTAGGACTTCGAACTGACACTGAGAAACTACTAGTTACGGTCAAATTGTAAGTTTTGCATGATATTTCGAAGACGTCTTATTTCTCGTTCCATCTCGTTGGCATATGTTATGGCCCTTGGGCACAGACGTTCATCAACCCATTCTGCATAATTGCACCCTACAGGCCAGAAAGGACACAACTGTATTCGACGACCATTATCTTCTCCATCGGCTCTGACTGCAACTTCAATCTTATAACCACAGTGGCAACATAGTGCGTAAGAGTCAACCTCTTATTCAACCGAAGGTTGCAAATTGGTACTTGATCAACCTCATATTCTCATGGTTGTTGATGAACCAACTATTCGTATAGAGGTTGGACAACCGTACGTTCATACAGAGGTTGAACATCTTCTTGAAGTGTGAATTGGTCAAGATTTGGGAATCCATGAGCAACGTCCTCGTAATGCTGGTCTTCGTAATTGATATTCCAATCTTCAATGGTGTGTTCGCTTTCCGTTGGAACGTAGCCGAAATCACAGTCAATAGATGATGACCAAGAAGGCATTGATATGAGAATTAGAAGATTGAAGAAGCGGAGAACTGAATTGTGTGTTTGAGAAGAAAAGCACTTATGTATATATTGAAGAGCGTGAATGCTAAAAATTATTTATGTTTAAATATGAGCATTGTGTTTTGATTTGACAGTACGGTAGAAAGTGAAATTACTCACAAACAAGATAATAATAAATATGCATACACAGAAACAATAATACACTCAAATTATGGATATCCAAATTATTCTAGCCAATTTTAGCGTATGATATAAGTCTCGTGTCCAGTGAATGTGCTATGATATTTAAGAAAGTAACAACCTTAAACTATAGAACGGGTTGGTTTGAACAAATTTTCAAATATAACCTCATTAATAACCGTACTGTACCGCGTACATGCGTTGTAGAAGTTCCCATAAGCAGTCCTCAACTCTACCTTCATACGTCTACTAGTACACTCAACATTTCTATTGTAAAGTTTAGCAATAGTGTCCCAAAATTGAGTCGCTATTATCTCCTCATTGTCGCACATCTGATCAGTTTGTATAAAAAAATTTACTAGCAGTTTCAATTCTGTAGCCGAAAATATTATGTAAGACATTGATTGAATTTACCGAACTTTTAAATGTTGTGACATTTGAATATAACACTTTATCTTAAATAAAGAGGTCGTATCCGCATCAAAAAAATGAAGCAGGAGATTAACATCCACGTGTCAAACATCCATAAACTTTTTGACAAACAAACACAACTATGTTTGTTACTTCAACATTTTGACTTTATATACGCTTAATAACAAACAAGCATAAATTATAATCAACGCAATTCCATACTCAACATAAAATATAATCGACACAATGCCATAACATATAGACAATCACATGTAATAATAGCATCATCACTAAAATAATATGCAACCAACTATTATAATGTCTGAAAAATAATAACATAATCTGAAACATCTATATGCAGCACATCAGTCTATGTGATTGGAACCGCTATTAATCTCGTCATTGTCTCCATTATCGTCATCACTGTCATCGTTGACGTCATCAAAGTCGTGAGGCTTAAGTCCAGCATGAAGCAGCATGAAGCTGCTCCTGAAGCTGCTGAATCTGGATTGTAATCCCTGTATCTACGCATTATACTAAGTCTGTTGCTGCTCGACCGCAGTTTGGTAACTCTGATACATCATTTGTGTATAATCGAGCGTCATACGCTCAAGTGCAGAAATCCCCCGTCTATCATAATCCATGTATTGAGAAAATTGATATGTGCATAAGAAAAATTATACATAGGTGGAGAATATAATGAAAAGTAATTTAAAAAAAAATTAAAATCCGTACAAACCGGATGAGGCTGATACAATCTGACGGATGGTACACACATGATTGCATCATCTACAGGATACTGCAAGAGATACTCTACCACCTGACCATGTATATTTTACGCTCTAAACGAATGAGGAGGGGGTCGAAAGTAGGAGGCTGCGTGTACTGAGACGATGTAGGCTCAAAGGTGACAGGCGGTAGTGGAACTCTACCAGAAGAGGTATGCAGACCAATATGATCGGAGTTCAAACCTGAAATATAATCAGGCAATGCGTAAGCATGTGGGGCTACTCGAGCCCAATATGAATCAAAGTCTTTCGGAACTATAAAAGGCTCACCATTCACCCATCCCGCACCTCTCATCGCAAAAATATAAGCTGGTCCAACCCTGTTGTCACCATACATATCATCCCATGATAGCGGATCTGATGGAATGCGAACTAGACCGTACAGCTGTAGCCAATACTCCTTTCCTAAATACCATATGAATGGACATGTAGGAACCTGAAAGAAAATCCTGTCTCGCGATATGGAAAACTGAAAAGTGAGTGGATGATCAGGACTGGGCTCTAGGAACTGTAAGTACTGATCCCATGGACGAACGATAATGTCACCGCGCCGCTTTATATCCATCTGCTGTCTAGCCTCCATCAGCTCATTGTGCACCCCTTGTGCAACACGAGACAAATGAATGGGAGGACCCCAACGATGCAATCTAGGAATGTAAATATAAGGTGTGGCATTCGCCTCTACAATAAGTCTGGGGTGCATACTAGCAGTATACTCGTAGTATCAAAATGGAAGAATGTACCAAAATCCATACATTTGTCTAGACTACTGAAGCGCATAAGTATCCAATTCTACGTACAAATAACCAGTAGCAGCAGTACCATAATCATATATATGCAGTCCATGCACATCTACTAATCCATCCAAAAAGCCAAGCCTAATAGTACCCATATTGTTACTAAAAAATGTAGATCCAAAAAGGTATAATATGAAGGCACAGATAACAGGAGTGTGCATATCCTCAAGGGTCGTGTACTCTACTATATATCGCTGTAGACAAGTGAGAGTAACAGCTCCTCCTCTAACCTCCTCATCGTCCAAAGCCAGTAAATAAGATGAATATGACTCGAACTTCTCAAACGAACTATCAAATGGAACAGAAAGACGGTTCGGTCGACCAACCTCTGTTGGGCGAATTTTCACCCAGAAGATCTCGAGACCAGGAAGCCACAGTTTCACTCGGGTTCGCAATCTCCACTTCATTCAGCACGACCAATCACCTCCTCATTCGGCCTTCACCTCATTCGGGCTCCCTCCATTCGGCTACTCCACTACCGGATCTACCCCCTACCGAGCCAACCTCATTCGGTCCACCACTCCATTCGGCATAAGCTCCTGCCGAACCAGACTTCACCGGTCCAGGCCCACCGGACCAACCTCTCCAATATCCACCCATCACCGGACCACTATAGCCGGACCAGGCACCACCGGACCAAACTCCAACATCTCCCTACCGAACGAGGCTACCACCGGTCCAACCTCACCACCGAATGAAGCTCGCCGAACTAGAATGCTACCAGACCAGATTGCCTCAGCCCGGGCCCACCAGCAGCTATATACCTCCAAGACCCCTGCCCCCTACCTCACTCTATAAATAGAGGGGCAGGGGTACAACAATGGCGGACAAGTTTGAGAGCTCAAGCAAGGAAGGAACTTTCAAACTACTTTCATATACTGATATACGAAGCATTGTACCTGTAATCTGAAAGAAAGAAGATAATAACATATAAAGTGGACGTAGGCACATTCTGGCCGAACCACTATAAATCTGTGTGTTTTTACATTTCAGCCCCTACTTCTTTCATATTTACATACTCATCTAAAATCACTGAAAATCACATATAATCAACTAAATAATACGACTTGGAGGTGTTTGTCCATTTTTTGTGCAAACATTTTTGGTGCTTTCACTGAGAACTGAACTCAGGCTTCATCTTCTCCCACTCAACCTTCTTCCTAACAACATCACTCGTTGCTTAGAAATCATGCCTTCCAAACAGAGAAGGGATGTTAACAAAGGAAAGAACATCGCAACTAGCAGCCTTCCAGATCCAGCAATCACAGATCAGCCCACTTCAACAGCAGTACCAGATGAAAATCAGGAAAATCCAACTGGTCCCGCAACGGAACAACCAATCACTAGGGCAGATCTGGACAGGGTTGTGGCTGAAGTAACTAACCGCTTCACATCCCAACAAGAAACTTTGGTGGACCAACTCATGACACGCTTAAGGGATGCTGAAGAGTCCAACCGCAACACTGAATCATGGGGTGAATCCCAATCCGGAGGATCCCGGAGGCAACAAAGGTCTTCACTCTTCGAACAAGCTATCAACAGGAAAAACGATGATAGGGGCCGCGCCCGGACTCAGCCCGAATTCCGACTCGAGGAAGCCCTTGGAACCGAACCTAGCGGGGGAGGCACCAGGCGAGGGTCGGATGTAGCTGAGCCAGTCATGCCACCTAATCATAGAAACCCCGCTGAACGGAGCCGAGCTAGAACCCAGCCCGAAGTTGACCCCATGGATGTGCTCGAAACAGAACCCCACAGGGGAAGATCAAGGCAGGGGGCAACTGTAGCTGGTCCTAGCGTGCATCCAAGCAGCCAAAGACAACCACTGGATAATGCTAGAGGTGATAGACTGTACCATCCCTACAGGTCATCTGGACGAGATAGATCCCGCAGGGAAGAACCGAGCTCATTTTTGTCCGCTCCAAGTTCTGACGAACGAATGGCACGATTATTCAGAGAATGTGTCCAACGGGAGCAAAGGGACCGGGGAATAGGCGCTAGGGTCACCAGTCCCTTTACCCGAAATATCGAAACTGCCATCACTCCCCGGGAATGGAAAATGCCAACCATGGAACCTTACAAAGGAACTTCCGACCCCATCGTACACCTGCAGAGATACACCCAGCATATGCTCATGAGTGGAGCAACAGAAGGAGTATTATGTAAATGCTTTCCGCTATTCCTATCAGATCTAGCTACCTCCTGGTTCTGCCATCTACCCCAAGGATCCATCAGCTCATGGGAGATGTTAAAAGAAAGGTTTATTAGCCAGTTCCGCATCCATGTGGAACAACCCAAGGATGCTTATTCTCTATCCAATGTCAAACAGAAATCCGGAGAGACGCTGCAACAATATCTAACACGGTTCAACGCCGCAGCGGCAGCAGTTCAAGATGCCGATGAAAAACTCACTCTAATGGCCCTCTGTAGTGGTGTACATCCAGACACCAAGTTTGCCAGAAGATTAACTAAGGAAAAACCAGCTACCCTGCCTGATTTCTTCCATGAAGCTGGGAAGTATATGAGACTTGAAGACGCTGCTACGGAGAGGCAGTCAGGGCAACAAGACAAGATAGTTCAGGACAAGGTTCCCACTGCAGCTAAGGACGCTCGAAGAAATGAATCTAGAGACAATGCTGGGGGCAGAAAGGTTGAGAAGCGCCAATATCGACCAGGGCCAAGATTTGACTCCTACACTCCTTTGAATGAAACAATCGAAAACATCTACCTAGCCACTCAGGGCGAACTCGGATACAAGCGCCCCCCGCACAAGAAAGAATCAGATAACGCACTCAAGTCCGGAAAGTTCTGTCGCTTCCACGAATCCCACGGACATGACACCAATGAATGCCACCATCTTCGGGACTTGATCGAAGAACACATTAGAAGAAGAAGACTGGAACGTTATGTGAAAGGTCGGAACAGGACTCCAACTCCTGCCAATGAGAACTCAAAGCAACCCCTCCCAGAAGTAGGCGGAGGGAATCGCAACAATCACAACACCAGTGGCTCTAGTCAAGAGAAGATAGTGGTCCTTACCATCTCAGGAGGACCACACATCGCCGACAGAAGTTGGGCAGAGATGGAAAGGTACGGCAAGTCGCTTAGAAATGCCGAAGGATATGTTAACTCCATTACGGAGGAACGCCACCCGAAACGAAAAGAAAACAATGACATTGTATTCAGTAGGCATGATTTGGAAGGAAGACAGTACCCACATATGGATCCCATGGTCATCTCTGCCTGGTTTGGTCCAGCTAAAGTTTTTCGGATTCTAATAGACACGGGAAGCTCCGTTAATATCCTGTTCAAACATGCTTTCGACAAAATGAAGTTATCAATGAAGGATGTATCCCCCTGTGACAAACCACTGCACGGTTTCACTGGAGATGCAAAAATGCCCCTCGGGCAACTTGACCTCTTCGTCGAAATAGGAAGTCATCCTCGCTCCGTTGTGCGAAAACAAACGTTCGTACTAATAGAAAACCACTCGGCTTACAACGCTTTCTTGGGAAGACCAGCCTTGTCTGACTTTCAGATTGTATTAGCCCCCTGGTGCCTGAAAATGAAATTTCCAACAGACAACGGAGTAGGAGAAGTAGAAGGAGATCAAGATGCTGCCCGAGACTGCTACGTAACTGAACTTCGCAATAACCGCAGAAAGAATAAAGGAAAAGGTGCAGAGACCACTCTCTGCATGAAAAGCTTGGAGGCATAGCAACTAAAGAAAGCCCCTCCTCTTCGATACACAAGCGATCCCTTCAATGAACTAGACCCCAGGGATAAAGAGGAGGAGGCTACCGCCGAGCCTGCAGAGGCTATGGAATTCGTATCGGTAGATAAGCATGATTCAAGTAGACTATTAAAAATCGGATCTCAGCTGAAAACGGAATTGAAGGATCAACTCATTGACTTTCTCCGCCACAACTTAGATGTATTTGCGTGGACCCATGCCGATATGACAGGAATCTCCCCAGACATAGCATGCCACATGTTGAACATCGATCCCACCAAGGTACCAGTAAAGCAGAAAAAGAGGAGCATGGGGGCAGAGCGATCAGCAGCCCTTGATGAGGAAGTAAAAAATCTACTTGCTAATGGCTTCATACGAGAAGCCATCTACCCAGAATGGATCGCCAACCCAGTGCTAGTAAAAAAGGCCAATGGAAAGTGGCGAACATGTATTGACTTCTCCAATCTGAATGACGCTTGCCCGAAAGACTGCTTCCCACTTCCCCGAATTGACCAACTCGTAGACAGCACAGCTGGGCACGAACTCCTATCTTTTATGGATGCATACTCCGGATATAACCAGATCCCCATGCACGCTCCCGATCAGGACCACACTAGCTTCATCACCGACCGCGGATTATATTGTTACAAAGTCATGCCTTTTGGACTCAAAAATGCTGGAGCTACCTATCAACGCCTCGTCAACAAAATGTTCGCAGAACTGATAGGACGAACTATGGAAGTATATGTGGATGACATGTTGGTGAAGTCCAGGAAAGCCGACGACCATGTAAGCCATCTGGACGATATGTTTCGGGTACTTCGCCGATATGGAATGAAGCTGAATCCTCTAAAGTGCTCCTTCGGAGTATCATCGGGAAAATTCTTAGGATTCATTGTCCACGCCAGAGGAATCGAAGCAAACCCTGAACAAATCCGAGCTTTAAAAGAAATAAGGATACCTTCCACTCGAAAAGAAATGCAGAGCCTAAACGGAAAGGTGGCCGCCCTAAGCAGATTCATTTCCAAGGCAACTGACAAGTGTGTCCCTTTCTTCGAGGCACTCAAGAAAGACAAAGGGAGGTTCGAGTGGACCGACGAATGCTTAAAAGCCTTCCTCAACCTAATCGAACACCTTCAGAGACCACCAGTACTCTCAACTCCAAACGAAGGTGAAGTGTTATACCTATACCTCGCTGTATCATCTCATGCTCTAAGCGCCGCCTTGGTAAGAGAAGAAGACCGCACACAACGCCCGGTTTACTTTGTAAGTAAGAGATTTACAGGGGCAGAGGTCAGATATCCTAAACTTGAGAAATTAGCATATTGTTTATCGATCGCGTCACGAAAACTGCGACACTACTTCCAGTCTCACTCCATCAGGGTTCTAACCGATCAACCACTAAGACAAGTGCTCCATCGTCCTGACACTTCTGGACGACTCCTCAAATGGTGCATCGAACTAAGTCAGTATGATATCACCTACCATCCTCGCACCGCTATCAAAGGACAAGCCATGGCTGATTTCATTGCCGAATTCACTATCAACGAAGGCAAGGAACAATCCGAAGTAGCAAAAAACATCAAGTGGAACCTCTTTGTAGACGGAGCATCGAACGAACAAGGCTCGGGGGCAGGTATTGTGATCGTCACCCCCAGGGGAAGAAAGTTGTACTATGCATTAAGATTGGAATTCACGGCCACTAACAACGATGCTGAATATGAAGCAGTAATAGCGGGATTGGAACTGGCCCTAGAAATCGGAGTCAATTCCTTATGTATTCATAGTGATTCTCAGCTTATCATAAACCAGGTACTAGGAGAATTCCAGACTCGAGGAGAACGACTCACAGCATACCTAAAGAAAACCAAACTGCTGCTCGATCAATTGGACCATTATCTAATCAAACACATTCCTCGAGAAGAAAACCAAGAGGCAGACGAACTTGCAAAGCAAGCTAGTATGAAGGACAGCACCATTTCCGGAGCACTAGCAATCTCAAGGCAGCTTGCCCCGAGTTTCGAACAAGCGAATCTGATAACTGCAATCGAAGAAGGAACCTGGATGACTCCTATCCGGAAATATTTGCAAGATGGCATACTACCCGACAGGCGTGACGAAGCTAAGAAGATCTTGAGAAAAGTTCCCCACTACACAATACAAGAAGGCATCCTCTACCGGCGTGGCTTCTCTAGCCCCCTACTAAGATGCGTCGCCGGAAGGGAAGCCAAGGAGATATTAACAAACATCCATCAGGGAGGATGCGGAGATCACACTGGAGGACAGACTTTGGCAAGAAAGATACTCCGATATGGATATTACTGGCCCACACTAAACAAAGATGCCCTAGACTTCGTTAAGAAATGCGACAGATGTCAGAAGTTCGCCAAGATTCCTCGACTGCCCACAAACGAAATTACTCAAATGACTAGCCCTTGGCCCTTTGCTGTATGGGGAATTGACTTAATTGGCGAGCTGCCAACGGGCCGAGGCGGAGCCAAATATGCTATAGTGGCAGTCGATTATTTCACCAAATGGGTGGAAGCGGAACCTTTAAATAAAATATCTTCAGCAAAAGTTATCAACTTCTTGATCAAAAAAATTCTGTGCAGGTATGGAGTCCCCCTCAAGATCGTATCAGACAACGGGCTCCAATTTGACAGCGAAGAATTTGCCGACTGGTGCCAAGAGCATGGAATTCATAAAAGCTTCTCATCAGTAGCTTACCCTCAGGCAAACGGACAAGTTGAAGCTGTCAACAAAATTCTCAAAACCCTAATCAAGAAGAAACTTGAAAAGTCAAAAGGCGCTTGGGTGGACGAACTTCCTACGGCACTATGGGCATACCGCACATCTTTCAGAACATCAACGGGACATACTCCTTTCTCTTTGGCATATGGATCGGAGGCAATGCTCCCAGTTGAGACTGTTGTGCCTTCTCACCGTAGGATCCACTACAACCCAGAAGAAAACGAAGAACTCCTCCTCATGTCTTTGGATCTGATTGAGGAAAGGAGGAACGACGCAGCACTCAAAGCAGCAGCTCACAAACAAAAAGTGGCAGCACTATACAATTCCAAAGTCAAACATCGCAGCTTACAAGAAGGAGATCTTGTCCTCAGGCGAATCTTTCCGCGCCCCGGGGCACTGGACCCCATCTGGGACGGACCATATGTAATTCACAAAGATCTCCACAACGGAGCTTACATTTTGTCAACAGTGGACGGAGAGGTGTTCTAGAGGGCATGGAACATCCGACACCTCCGTCGATACTTTTCTTAACTTGTACTGCCCATATGAAGTGAATTAACAAAGAGAATCAGTGGACGTAGGCATTTTCGTGCCGAACCACTTTAAAAAATCTTGTCTCTTTTTAACTTGTTCCTTTATGTCTTGGCTACTTGTTAAGTTTTATCCCTTTTTGTTGAACGAAATCCTATGGCATCTCCACTCAAGACGCACCGCGGCCTCATCTGGACTAGGCCTAACAGGTACGCTACGATTCTATGCACTCGCCAATGAGACTCTTTTGCTCCAGCATCCCTCTGCTGCGGGTTAACTCATTGCGCGCCTGCCCTCAAAGCCAACTGTAATGAGCCGATTATAAGTCATCATAAAGGCCGACTATAGCCGATGGCAGCTCATTACGGCGTTCGGCTCGCCGGTAACTGTGAACCTACTTTAAGCCCCAACATAAGGTGTGGCCAGCCAGGGGTAGTTCACGGCCAACGGCACCCACGCTAGCCGGCCTCGGTAAATCGAATAATACCCACGATTACGGACCATAATGGTTCGGGTAGTTACCGTGCGCGATCTCGGCTCCGATGTGTCTTAAGTGCGGCTGTGGTAAAAAAGAAAACTCCCCGCGGAGGCGTAAGATGGGTGACAAATGTCTCCAAGACCCACAGCTAGGGAAAGTGACTACAAAACCCGTTTGCCACGAACTTAAGCACATCGACGGCCTTCCGTGACTGGAAGTTTTACTTTTACTATATTTCCATTTCATTTAAATATTTTTCTCCTATCCTGTATAACAAACTCTAAAGTACAGGAAACCAAATAGGAAGCATTCACTCATGAGGCTCTAAGCCTGCGTACTGGGTGGCAGGGCGCTCAGCTATACCCGTGAACAGTTACACAAGACACTCAAAGCTACCGCCTGCGAATAAAACATGAAGGGCGGTACTCTCTTCACTTGTACATAAATGCGTAACTATAGCTTATTCATACACTGACATTGCAAAACGTGAAATTATATTTCAAGCAAAAACTTAACATCAAACACAACTAGAATCACAGGCATATACATAATTATACTTCTCACACAGCACATAAAGATAGCAACAACATTTAAACATGACAAAATCAGCTTATATTATAAGATCACACGAAGTTATTCTTTGCAAATAATTTTATTACAGTTGCATATCAAAGACTAACATAAACAGTGATAAAAAAGAAACAAAAAGATGGCGGATGCCTCCACACTCCATCACCAACTTCCCCAGTCTACTTAGCCGCAGGATCAGAGCCCCCAGCATGCGGATCAGAAGTCCCGCCTGTCCAATTCGGAAGAAGAATTCATTAAACGAACAACCAAGTTATGGAAACACGGGAAGAAAAGAAAGGGAAGAAGAATAACTCACCAGCATCCGCCGCTTGATCCTCATCATCCAACTGCACGCCCGCTTCCTCTGCAGCAAGCAGCCGCATCCCCTCTTTCACCGCCGCTTGCTCCTCCTTTGAGAACTGAGCAGTAACCGCACTCAAGTTGAAAGCCTCTCCGCCTTCCTTACCCGCGTTCACCCTGGCCTCCTCTAAAGCCTGGAGATACACCTTGGCCATGACCCGAGGGTAATCGTCCATCCAAGACAAGCCGCCCTCCTTCCAAGTGTGGAAGTACATATCCTGCAGCATCTCATCCATCATCCCCTCGTTTTCCTCAAACTCCCTCACCCGGGCCTCGGAAGCTTGCAACTTGGCGACGGCGACGTCCCTCTCTGACTGGTATCTCAAGCAGTCAGCCTGAAGTGACCTCCTCATTTCCTCTTCCTTCAACCTGAGGGACCTCCTCATCTCCTCCATCTCCTCCTTCAACTCGGCCTGAGCCATCTCCGCAGCCTCGAGCCTCCCTGACAACTCCTCTACCCGCTCGAGATCCGCATTTCGAACCTCATCCACCGTTGCGATAGCTATGTTAATCCGTTCCCTGCAAGCGACCTCCGTCTTCCGTAATTCCGCCCTACTGGCCTTCTCCATGGTCTCTTTCAGACGCTTGGAGGCTTCCTCATGCTGAGAAATCTGGATGGCTTGGTCGGCGAGTTGCTTGGCCTGATCGGCAACCTTTAACCTCAACCGAATGTTAGCACTCCCGATCTCTTCCCCGGCCTTGACCAACTTAGCATGATGCTCCATTAACTTCTTGGTCTCTGCGGCCACTCGGTCGATATTAGCCTTGGCCTCATCCCCCATAGTGACTACCCGTGTAGTAAGTAAATCAAGATCTAAAGATTTGGCCTCGTCCAACACTCTTACCATGGGGTTGCGGGGAAGGAGGTGCTCGCCCGTGGTCTCATCGAATGAAATGTCCCGAAAACTTGGGTCTAAATCAGGATGACCGGCAAAAGGGTCACGAGGCACGGGGCGAGGCACATCGGGACGCCTTATATGAATGACAGTAGAACTCTTAGAAGGAGGAGGAGGGGGGCAGGGCTCCGTGCTCTCCTCCGTAGTATCACGAGGAGGCTGAGTAGGGGGAGGCAGAGTAGGAAGCTGCGAAGCAGAAGAAGACTCAAATAAGGAACGGCTCCGCTTCCTTTTCTGAATACCCTCTTCGATGACCCCAAGAAGAGGGCGGTAACTGACTACATCCCCAGTGCGATCAGTAGAAGGTTTCGCGGAAGCTCTCCTCGACTTAAATTGTTCAAGGCGGTGTCGAACATCCGACGTTTTACCCGCCTGGCCTACCCCTGGAATAAAGAACAAGTGTTACGAACATACAATAATCCGCAATTCAAAGAATGTGCTAAGTTAAAAAGAAAGAAAAGTGAGGAAACACATCTATTATACAAACCCGGCGAAGGAGTGGGATACTGCAATAAGTCCTGTATCTCATTCCAGGACGGAAGTGAACCGTAAAAAATTTCTAAGTCCCTATCGAAAATGGAATCGGCAGAAGACAAAAGTTCACCTTGCATCGCCGGAGTCACCCTAGCTGAAGCCACAGCTTTGCCGGTTTCCTTTGCCTTCTCCGTTTCCTTCTCCTTTCCCTTCTCCGTTTCCGACTCTCCCTCCGACTCCCCGAAGGCCCGACGGAGAGCCTCATCCAGTTCGAGGTCTTGTTCAGAGGTTAGAGCAGCAACACCACTACCACCTTGACCATCGCCATCTCCTCCACCCTCCGACCCTTCTCCAACTTCGCCTCCTTCCTCCTCTTCCACACCTTCCTCCTCCGGGACAGTCGGGCAAGTACTTGGAGAAGGGCCATCGGACTTCTTCAGTTTCTTCCCCCCAACCGCAGGACGCGCTGCGAAAGGCTCCCTCTTACCGCTCTTTACCGTAGCCCCCTCCTTAGCTTTAGCAGCCCTCTCCTCAGCCGTATCCCTTTGCTTAACCACGGACTGGCGCGGTAAGATCAAATTATACTCCAAGAGGGTTGCGTTCCTGATCAAGAAAGAGGCCGACCGGTCCCGTGCCGGAATAGCCTTTAGTTCAGCAGCCATTCGCACTAAGGAATCGTCCTCCACGACTGCAATATCACCTGTCGCTAGCCAGAAATAGAAGCATGTCAGAAAAAACACTACAGTCAAAACACATGAAAAATATAAATGAAATCAATCTTACAGCCGGAAGTGAAAAGGCGGAAAGAAACAGCATCGTCCTTGACGAAGAACCACTCTTTCTTGAACATGGTGAACTTGGAATACAAGTCCAGAACTGGTTTGAAGGGCACGGCCGCCTCCAGACTAATATACGGAGACCCCTTCTTATAGCCTCTCAGGTTGTACAAGTATCGGATTTCCCGGTTAGAAGGAGGACGCCCGTACCTCCTCTGGAAGATAACAAAGAGGCTTACCAGGATGGCATATGAGTTAGGCTGGAGCTGGAAAGGAGCCACCTTCAAATAGGTGGTGAAGCTTACTACCCAAGCGTTGATAGGGGGGATAGCGCCGCACATGCAATGGTATCTGCTAAAAGCGAAGTAGCCCTCGGGAGGATTATATGGCATCACCCCATCTCCTGGCAGCAGCATAAGAGCCCTATCTATCCCAAAGGAACGGGATATGACGTCAAGTTGCTCCTCCTTTAAGGAGGTAGGAAAGCAATCAGGAGGGGAGATCAAAAGTTCCTGTGGACCATATCCATCCACTAGAGACCTTGGAATGGGTCGATGTTGCTCGGATCCTGATTGGACTGGGGGCAAGGAAGAAGAGGGCTCTCTTGTGCCTCTAGACTTCTTTCTGTCTGATCGTGTTTCCGCTTTGCGAGACATTTTCTGCAGCACAAGAAAAACACGGTGTTAGAGCAAGAAGTATAGAAAGATAAACAAGCAAGTATCTAAAGAAAGCATATAAAAGCATAAGATTCCGCTCAAGGTTCAAGTATGAAGTCTCATTCGGCGGTGCAAGACGAGTTCATTCGGCACCAAACTCCAATGCTCATTCGGCATACATGTCATTCGGCATGCATGTCATTCGGCATACCTCATTCGGCTATTCAATACACTCCGTACACATTCGGCAAACAGGGCCATCCGGTGGCAAAGGTTCATTCGGCAGAAAGTATACATACCTGGTTCGGTATAAGCTGGTTCGGCGAAGACTTTGGTTCGGCAGCACAATATGGTTCGGCTCTACTCGTTCGGTAATGAAAAACGAGGGGGGTACGGCCTCTATATATAGGCGAGCTCAGGACCGGACCAAGGCATTCGACATACCGGACCGAATGAAAACCGAATGGAACTATCCATACCGGACCAGCCTCCAACCGAATGAAACCTGTGCCAACTCGAACCCGAACGAAGCTACCTCTACCAGCAGAAACCAGAAACAGGGGGCACGCAGGCGCTTCACTCAGATAAGTACCGAACTCTAGAACTAACTAATAAAATAAGATTATGCTAACGATGAATAAGTCGTAAAACTCTCACCGACATGGATTAAATCGTTTACACGTGTACGCGACCACGAATGGTCCGTAGGCACGCTCTGAATAGTTATTAACCCTATCGTCGTGGGAGTTTACACTTTGACACGCCTTTTTAAAACTCATAGGTGAAACGGATATTTGATTCTGATAATTATGAAATGGCTAAGCTACTTACACATGTACGGGGTTGCGAACGATCCCTAGGCATGCTCTGAGCTGGCAATAAACCATCTTCACAAACATAAACCGGGCATCGACGATGCCAAGCCCCTTCGGGGCTCACTCTATCGTCCTTAACGGCACAGTTCACTTCAACTCGAATATTTCGATCATGAACGGTCGTTATTCGAAATCACGCTAAAACTGTAAATTTCTTTGCAGGACATTGACGGAATACGAACGTCCGATCACCGGCGTTACAAAGCCAATCTCCCCGCCACAAGAAAAACAAAGCGCGACACATGCAAGCACGTGCCCCACTTTGGGGGGCAAATGTTGGGCGAATTTTCACCCAGAAGATCTCGAGACCAGGAAGCCACAGTTTCACTCGGGTTCGCAATCTCCACTTCATTCAGCACGACCAATCACCTCCTCATTCGGCCTTCACCTCATTCGGGCTCCCTCCATTCGGCTACTCCACTACCGGATCTACCCCCTACCGAGCCAACCTCATTCGGTCCACCACTCCATTCGGCATAAGCTCCTGCCGAACCAGACTTCACCGGTCCAGGCCCACCGGACCAACCTCTCCAATATCCACCCATCACCGGACCACTATAGCCGGACCAGGCACCACCGGACCAAACTCCAACATCTCCCTACCGAACGAGGCTACCACCGGTCCAACCTCACCACCGAATGAAGCTCGCCGAACTAGAATGCTACCAGACCAGATTGCCTCAGCCCGGGCCCACCAGCAGCTATATACCTCCAAGACCCCTGCCCCCTACCTCACTCTATAAATAGAGGGGCAGGGGTACAACAATGGCGGACAAGTTTGAGAGCTCAAGCAAGGAAGGAACTTTCAAACTACTTTCATATACTGATATACGAAGCATTGTACCTGTAATCTGAAAGAAAGAAGATAATAACATATAAAGTGGACGTAGGCACATTCTGGCCGAACCACTATAAATCTGTGTGTCTTTTACATTTCAGCCCCTACTTCTTTCATATTTACATACTCATCTAAAATCACTGAAAATCACATATAATCAACTAAATAATACGACTTGGAGGTGTTTGTCCATTTTTTGTGCAAACAACCTCTATGTCACTGAGCATATAAAAATCTAAAGAAGTCGGTCCTAGCTCAAAATCAGGAAAATGAAATATGTGAGTGGTAGGCCACCATCTCTCGGTGAGGGCCTCTACCAGGCAGCGATCTACATGTGCAAATCTAGGTAAATTTAGTAATTCACCAAAATGTGACGCATGTAGCATATCCAAAATTTGCTGCGGTAACCGATCAAAATATTCAGACATACACCTATACCAACTACCTTGTATCGCTACGTGACGAACCTAAATATATGATTATTTAATGTTAAAATAAACAAACAATTATCATACATATACAGTTACATGGTTGTCCATCAAGTAAAAATAAATAAACGCATATCTATGGCGCCGCTATAGCTGCAGTAAGTCGATGCGAAACAGTAGGTGCAAATCGTGCAAGTACCGAAGATCGTCTAGAGTCACGGTAGCATTAGGAGGAACATGAGCAGGTCCGATATTGACATCTGTAGCATATCGAACAGTCCGTATACCAGTTTTGACCGAACGGGACGGCATTTGAGCGCAAAGTAAAATAAAAAAATTATCTGAAAAGAGGGTAAAAGAGGTAGAAATGAAGGGAAGGAGGGTTCGCGTCTGTTATAGACGCTGGCATCAGACGCCTGAAGAGCAGGCGCATGTTCAATAGGCATCTGACCTATTTCTGTTGGAGAAATGAGGCCTCCAACATTTTGAAGTGCGAAAAATTCAATTTCCACACCTCGAATTGTTGGAGATGCTCTTAGAGTGGTGTATAGAGGTAATATTTCAAATGCTGCTTAGGTTATTCAAGATCATAAAAACAAAATTTGAAGAATTAAATATAACATGGTGAACACAGCAAATGGTTTAATTAATCCTAATTTTGACTTGAAATGCAAGAAGACTTGGGCTGATGTTGCTAAAGGGACATCAATAAACTGTCAAATAGTCGAATGGTAGGAGATAAAGTGTGTAAGAAATTAATCTATGTTAAACCAGCATTTAAACGGGGTAATAAATGGAAACCTGTAGATCTAATCCATCAACACAATTCTCGACAGATCTAAACAAAAATGGGGTAATTTTGTAGCGATGTATGTTTTTGTGACAAGACCGTGTTGTATACATTTTAGATCATATATACACCGAGTATGGAAGCCGAAAAGTAGATATGATCTATTTGCTAGACAAAATGGTTTCTTGCTTGTGTGATTTGAAGATATAAAAGATTGTGAAAGAATTCTGGATGAGAGTCCTTATATATTTGACTCTAGAATTATATTAATAAAAATGGAGTTCCGGTCTTAAATTCGACAGAGATATTCTTATTATGATTCCTATGGGGGTAAAATTATTATATTTAGATCTTGAATTTTAGGATGTTGAGGAACTTAGTATTATAGCTAGTGCTTTAAGGAATCCTATTGAACTAGATGAAATTACATCTAAAGAATCAAGGCTCTCCTTTGATCATTTTTTAGTGGAAACGAATGCATTTTCTGAATTTTCCAATGAAATAGAGATAGCATTGTTCAATGAAGAGGAGATTACAATTAAAGCATAACATGAGTTCAATTCGAGTCGATGTTAAGTTTGTAAAGTTTTTGGGCGCATTAGTTCACAATGTAAGAGGAAAGAAACCCAAGTTTGGTAACCAAAATTAATCGTAACAGATACTGACAAGGAAATATAGCTTAATAAGGAGATCACAGAAACAACTGATGACATTCTTCTAGAGTCTGTGCAATAAATAATGGCTAACAAAATTATTAAAGATAATAATCTACTGAATAGCAAAGAGACTTACTCTAGAATTGGTGATTCCATAGAAGGCAATAATCAGTTTGTAGAACCAACATCTGTACAGACATAGAAACCGAAATATTATTTTTCGAAGTCCCAGGGGAACATTTTGGTGAAAAAATGTTTCTGAGATGCCAACTGGAGATATTCATAACGAAGTTTTACATATTGACAGTGGTGATACAGCACAACCTAGTATCTCATCCAGGGCCGGTCCAAACGCAACTGTTGCCCTAGACAAAAATAAATAGCACCATGCCGAGCTCAAACTTGAGTTGCCCCAATTAATAAGAAGATACATAGCCACTGGGCTACAATTTGAATTGTAAAAATCCACACACAAACATACTTTACTAATTATAATACATAAACACGCTACCGTCGGAGTTGTTGCCCCTACCGGATTGGTTTCCCTAAACGGCCATCTTGCTCGCCTTACCCTTGAGCCGGTCCTGATCTCATCTGATGGTAGATTAAATGACAAACAGGGTTTGCGTGTTCAAGTAGAGACTTCTTGTGCAAAACATGCACACAGGAAAAATGATAACCCAGAAATAAAACAGGACGGTAATATCAGTCAAGGAGTTTCCGTCTTAGGCGTAGACACCTACATTAATACAGACATTGGGAATCATATACATGGGGCTTCTGATGATGCGGATATGACAATGGGTGAGTTGCAAGGTGCTAGTGTAAATGAAGTGGAGATATCTGTAGGGGATGTGCATGGTTCTAGTAAACAAAATGTAGATGCTAATAAACATGTACATAGCAATATTGGTGTACAATATAATAGTGGTGTGTTGTCGAATAATCAAAAGTCAGAGTTAACAGATGACGTGGTGGCTTGTACTCTCAAAATTAAAGAAACAACAATTGCAGATAGTAGTGACGTTGATGGATGATGCTTCTGTTGACAAGGCGGTAGAATCCCAAAGCTTCTTTGGAAAATTGGGGTGTACGATGGTAAGCGAATGGAACAGCTTGCCTAAGGTAATTTAGAGAATAAAATAGTTGCTGCAAAAGTAGGAGTTGAGAATTCCTATTTTTAACTGAAGGGGTAAATAAAGGTGAAAACAAAGGTTAGGTTTCTTACAACTCTGATACTTCACATAGCCTTGATGAATCGGAAGATGACATTAATAATTTTTACGTGGATAATATATTTATTGAAAATACCGCTAATGTCATCGAAGATAATATATCTATTAATGAGTCAGTCAAGGTTTTTCAGGGTATGTTAGCGATGTTTAGGATTATAAAATTTGAAAGACAAAAAAGGTAAAACAGAAAGGAAAAAAAAAAAAAAGAAGCATACGTAGTTGTTCCTCCTAAAAGAGATTACCTAAAGAGTAGTAACAAAATGAAAGGAACATTGCAGGTATTGTAACCTTCTATAATTTTATCGTTTTGATTGTGAATATTTAATTAATTTTAAGTATTAAATAATTGGTTTTCAAAATATAAGTAACTTATATTCAAACATAAGCATTATTTAAATATTTGAATTTTGAATTAAATATTAATAAATGGATTTAATAGCTTTATTTAACTCATTTTAATTAATAAATAAAAATGGTAAATTCATTTTGTAAATTTATATGCAATAATAAATAGTTCGAATAAATAATAAGAAAATTAATTATTAATAAAATGATTTGATTTTTAATGTCGTATCTTTAAATGAATTATAGGATTTTTAAATAATTTTTCATTTGAAAAATATTTAAATTATCGTTTGAATTGTTGTTCGATGAATGTTGGTATTTTTGAAATTTCACAAAATAAGATAATAAAATTATTTTATTGTTGTTTTATATGATTATATCGCATTTCTATGAACAATCGAATTTTTATTTTGCCGTTCGCAGTTTGTAGTTTGTAAGCGAACGAAATTCTGTGTAGCTTTAAATAAATCAAACCCATGCTTAGATTATTCAACATGCTTTTAATTTTCCCTCTTCTCCCTTTTGTTCATTTCTATTTCCTGTAACGTAAGAAAATAAACGTCTTCCATTCAAAAAAATCAAAATAAAAAGATTTGCTCAACGAAAAAATGCAAAACGGGAATCTGAACTCATGTGGACTAGATTTACAAATCCACTTGAGTATTGTTGTATGCATCATCAACTTGGGGATTGCCGAAGTTGAGCAGCCACTAGGGTTTTGATTTGATGAAGTTTGAAGTAATGTTTGTCAAATCGGAGTATGGGAATGACTTTGGGGATGAAGAGAATAGTATGAGAGCAAAATGAGGAGGCATGGTCATGGATTTGTGGATGTGACTTTAGGGTTTGGGGAAGTTCGACCACTAGGTCATGATCTAAGAGGGGTGAGAGAGTGGGCCTTCAAGGGGATCGGGCACGTGGAGATTTTAGAGAGTGACTCGATAGTGAAGGCGATTTGTCGAGTAGTTAAGTATCGAGGGTGAAACGGGTGGTGACGCACGCGACAATGGTGTGTCTGTGTTCGTTTCATTGTGCAGGCTTTTGATTTGGGTAAAGAGATAGATTAAGGGATGAAGGTGATTAAGTTGTTAATAAAGTAATTAATAATTTTAGTTAATTCCAAAATCTTTTAAAATCGATATCTTCTCCATACGAGGTCCAAGAGGACTTTTACATTGCACCCATAGGAGCATTATTTATGCATTGGAGTTAGATTCATTGAATTTGAAGCTAGCGAAATTTTGAGCTAAAGTTAAACGCTGGTCGATTTTAGATCAAGTTGAAATGCAAAAGCATTAACTGGAATTTCGACGGGTTTACTCACCTCTAAATAAGCCATATGATTTCTATGTTGCTATAGATTACTGTTAAATGCTTGGATGGTAGTTGATAGTTTTAATGAGGTATAAATTAATGATATAATTTAATTACATTTAACGTAGTTAATTTAGTTATGCTTCGTATTTTATATCTATTACCATTCTGCAATAATTAAATTAAATAGATTATTTGGACATCCATCGAGTAGAATATATCACCGTTCTATGTTTGCAAAGTAAAAAGATTGTTTTTGAAGTTAATCAATATGTGGATTAATTAGTAATGATATATTACTATTGATTGCTAATTGTTGATAATAATATGACATTTATTATTTTTTGATTTTTTTGTTTTGATTTGAATTCCTGCTTAAAAAGCGGATTATATAAATAACCATTATTTTACAGGGGAATTCTGTAGAGAGACCCTAAAGGGTTTCTCACCATTACTAGTTTAGTGTTATATTCATCTTACTTATATTCTTATATGTTGCTTACATTGATGTCTGGTTGACGTATTTATGACCTGCTGTAGGATTTGTGAAAGTGTCGTTATAGCGATTATCACTAAACCGTCACTTATGAAATATCATCTCTTTAAATCTTTACGTGTGTTGAACTTGTGCTTGTATTTGTACAAAATAAAAGTTTTATTGCGTCTTTGCCATTTGAAATTTTTTTAAACTATATTTTCAATTATTATGAGAATTTTGAAATAGAGGATAAATGTTGTTTAAAATTTATAAAAGGAGTTATAAATTTGATTAGTTATCTTTCTGGGATGATTAATATTATTTTAAAATTTATAAAAGGATGTACTTGATTAATTGTCTATCGAGATAATAAATTCGATTTCCTTATTTACACTATTTCTTTATATATATATATATATATATATATATATATATAGCGGTCAAAGCTCATCTAGAAAATCAACACCGTGGAAAAATAGGAAATTATCTCATATCATATCGTATGCTTTTTCAATACCTGAAAGAGAAACCTAGCAATTACAACCCAAATAACCTAGAAGAAACAACTGTTGGAAGCTTCCCTCCAACATCAATTGTTGTCAATGATATTGTGGCTTTATCGCTTCTAACTCAATTAAGATGAACATTCCTAGTATGACATTCAACTATAATCCACATGTCTTAACCTACCTCCTTGGCTTCCGATAATAAGATCCATCCATTACTTTAATCATTGCACCCGATTATGGTATAAATTATGCATTCATGCACTACATGGAATAAGAAATATAAACTATGCACATTAGAACAACTCATTGGAAAATTGGCTTGGCAGAATAACTTTCATACCATCCATCTAGCCTTATTTAACCTTGAGTCGACCAACATCCCCTATGTGTGTTTCCTATCTGTTACTCTCTTTTCAAATCATACGACTATCTTCTTTCAATCAAAACCTCCTGACAGTATTTTCAAACTTTGGTATTTACTTCCTTTATCCTTGATCTTTCATGTGAATATACCCTAGGACTAGCAAAATTGTGCATTGATACCATTCCCTTGCCTTTGAGGGTTCTTCATATGGCTTTCACATTTTCTAATCAAACATTCCTAGGTTCATATCAGTATTCTTCATATTCTATGAGGATTCCTTATTGCTACCCTATGAGCACGGTGGCTATTTTATTCATAGCCTTAATCTTTACCCTATCTTACATAAGCAGTCATTCATATCTACTCCATATCAAAAATTGCTTTGGTTTTTCACAGCTCCGTAAAAAAATTTCACAATCATGAAGTACTCAACCCAAAACTTTTATCTCTGAGAATATAAATTTAGGAACATTTTCCAAAAATAACTTGGTTTTCTAGAGGAGCCACGAAATTTTTTTTGGCTCTTACTAACTTTCCCGTTTCAAAAAATTTCTACAACAGAGATTTTACTTCTTCAAAAGTAGGATTTTTAAACTCAAATGTTTACCATGTTTGTATTCAAAAACTCAGTTGTTATAGCAAACTATTTTTCAAAAAACACCTTCTATAACTTAACAAAATGAAATTGGAGTAGACAAGGACTACTTACATCCTATTATTTTTCTACTGCTCATGCAATTTCCGCTTTCAACCTTAGCGGAGATTCTAATAGCACGCGAGGGAGACTTCTAAAAGATACGTTCAATTATTGCACATGTTTATGGAAATTATCCATTTTTCAAATGCTTACCCTCTAAATTCCTGCATCATTTCTATCTAGGTTACTAATTCTGTTTTGATATTAATTCCTAATGTCGTTTCTATCAAAATTTCCTAATACTACCACGACAAAATTTCTCATACCTAAATTTCCTTTAAGCGGCTTCTCTTTACATAGCTCTTTTCCTCTTTTATTGTCTTCCACGTTGACTCGTTACAATACGTTTTCCTACTGCTTTAGTTATTGGGCTTTTCTTCATTAACATGAAAAGAGATACATATGTGTACGTGTGTGTATTTCTGCTATTGTAACGATCAAGATTTTCAACCCATGAAAATTGACACTAATACATCCTCGGTATTCACGTGGTGAAAATCCAAGTGCCGGAAAGCCCGATTGTTAGGAAAAAAAATAAAGATAGAATATAATCTCACACAAATGGAATAACATATATTATTTCAATATAAAATCTTTATAGTGGAAAAAAATTTGAATACAATATCAGAATCCAACCTAAATTCAGCCTAGACAGTTATAAATCCTCCATCCTTACAATGGTTGAAAAATAAAAACAAATGCAATAGATGCAGCAGATAATAGAATATGTTCTATGTAGTTAAGATCTTTAGCTCCCCTCTGGATACTCCAAGCGTCTTCAGCTAAACCTGAAGCTACTCAGATCTGACCCGAGTATTAAAAATACTCGAATCAAGCTTGATAAACTAGCGTGAGATACTCGAACCATAAGCATACGACAGAGTCATCGATGGGTACTAAACAGAACCTTTGAAAAGAATAGTATCTCGTAAGACCACACCGTACATAAACACGAATGGATTTTTACCTTACGATAACCAAAATACTTTATACTGAAAAACGCTTTGATGTTATCTTTATATGACATGGGTTTCGAAAACCTTTATCAAGTGAATATATAAAAATAGTATCTATACCCAGACTAAGTCTTCGGTAATATACCCAGACTAGGTCAAACGGAATATACCAGGACCGAATATATGATACCAAAGGGGTAGCTGAAATGTTTGCAAAGCATTATAGCAATTTTTGAATACAATCAAAACCGTAAAGCTCGTATTGGAATTGGATTTCCAACATGACAAGGAACTAGTGGTCTTTTCCTTCGGTCCACGCGTAA
Organism: Allium cepa; assembly: GCA_030765085.1. Taxonomy (NCBI): domain Eukaryota; kingdom Viridiplantae; phylum Streptophyta; class Magnoliopsida; order Asparagales; family Amaryllidaceae; genus Allium; species Allium cepa. The sequence goes on from CM060928.1 coordinate 333,702,324, forward strand.
CAAACATAGTTCCCACAGTGCCTTAATCGCTTTTCTCAAGCAAGTCACTTGGAACTATACTTGCTACACTAACAATATTCGGTAGTCTTATCACTTTTCGCAAGATATCTACTATATTCAAATAAATGGGTTAATAAATGCCTTAAGGGATGCCTTGTACCGATGGGTCCCCTACTGGACACCATCATATACATCAACTGACAATCCGAATGTGCATTCTTCAGACCATATAATATCCCGTATCATTCCTGAGATGTGTGGCTCATGAGGCTACGCTCTAACTAACCAAATGGTTCCACTTTGAGTGCCCCACTGCCATTTCCGTTTATCACTAACTGACGTCTACAAAAATACAATCTCTGAGCTCGTATGTCTCGGAGAAGGGTGTTAAGCTAATAGGCTATGCCTCCTACGCCACCCAAAGATGTAGGTTTGTAAAAGTCAGCATTCGTGATTTAGAAATGCAATGTTAGACACTCATCCATACAAGTTCGTATTGGGATTGAACAATACCGAAGGCTCTTCTTTTACTGCCATTAGTAGCGAATAGTCCTTGCAATCTAAAGAATTCAAAACATGATAGGGTCACTGCTATAATAAATGTCTCTATATTGGAAACGACCCAAAGAATGTTAACAAGTAGTCTTTTCGCTATGAAGATCTTTGGTCTTTAATAATCATCAACTTCAACATGTCTTTATTTTCGAACGTATACGTTAGTTCGAAGTGGTTTTCAGATAGGAGTTACCCAAATCTGATCTCGGTTCCTTCAAACTAATCATCGATCAAAAAGATGTTAAGTTCACATATGATTATCAATCATCAATCAAATCATCTTTTTATGCATTCATAGATGTCTCTTAGAGATATAAGTATTCAATCATTCTTTAGCTTTTTAGACTATATGGAACCATTAAGCCTCATTTCTCAAATCATTTGGTTAAGTTTAAAACCTTTTCAAAATTAAGACTAATTCGAAATCATTTCATTCTTCACTTGGGAAAATATTTCCAAATCATTTTCTTTAAATCTTAACATAATTTTTTTATTTAAAACTAAAGTTTTGATTGAGTTAAAACCATGTTATCTAGGATGTTAATCCAAACCTAATAAACATTAAGTGAGAAAACTATATAGAAATAATCTAATTCTATTCAATACCAATTTTTGTAATCAACAAATACTATGGGCAAAATAACGGTGAAATCACCTTTTAAATTCCATGAATAGTACGAGTTCCCTCTTTGGGCTTTAAGCCAAGTACAAGAAGATTATCCAAGTTATTTATATTTAGAAAATAATATCTTTATACTTTGGAAATTTTGATCCAAGTAAATCAAATTTACTATCCCTTCCGTCGGGCCAGTCTAGGTAGCCAGAGAGTGCAGGAAACTGGTTTTTCAAACTCAAGCCTAGACACCATCTCTTTGACGCCCATAAGGCGGTCAAGTTATTTGATCGACTCTAAATCATTAAACCTTTAATCATTCCATAAACCTTTTAAAATTACCTTTAAATTATTTTATTAATCACTTGAAAATATGTGTAAAGATATGGAAAAGAATGGTTGCATTTAAAACTGTATTTCAAAAGTTATAGAAAAGCGATGCGGTAAAGTGCTACGAAAAATGCTTTTTTAAGCTATATTAATCAAAATGACTTTTATCATTTGAAAATTCATTTTTTATAACCCAAATCACTTTTAAAATATTTTAAAAGATTTATTTCATATTTTTAAATAATTTTAAACATTATTTTCAAAGAAATCCAGTTATGGATTCCAAATTGCAAAACCGCGATTTTTCCAAAAAGTTTATTTTACTCATATTTCAAAATTTGTTAAACGAAATCTTAATCCATTCCTTTTATTTGAAAACAATAGTCATAAGAGTTCAGAAAATTCTTATTGTAAAGAAATCCGACTCTGTTTCCATCCTACAGAAGGATTTAATCTTTACGACATGAAATCGCGAACTACCATTATATGACGCGCCTTTTTTTGACTCCACATTCATTATTTTAAAAAAAATTACAATTTTAATTTTAATGTTTTAAAAACATTTTCAAATATTTAAACCATTATTTTCTAAATTAAATCTCTTTTTAACTTTGAATATTATTTTCCAATATTTTAACTTATATAATATTATACTATTATAATATTATATTTGACTTTATAGATGATTATAAATTCATATTAAATTCCATTTTCACTTTTTAAAACATTCTCTAACATAGAAAGTTATTTATTATATATATTTCAACTATTTAACTTATATATCCATATGAACTAAATATCATTCCTTTAACATCATAAAAATGTTATCTTTCCTTTTCAAAATGAAACCTTTTCATTTTTAAATCGAACCATTTCTCTTTTATGATTTCAAAACATTTTGAGGATTTACTTTCCACATGCACCACCATTTATTCCTTCATGAATTATTTATAGTTAACACATTAACTATCATCATAAACTTCCCATTATTAATTCATCCTTCTTTTTCATTCATCCAAGTGAACATTCAGTGTTCGCAATCAAGTATTCATTCATATAAACATCCAAACAAACATGCCAATTCATGTATAATCATGTCAATAACTTTTATACACTTATAAATGATAATCTTAACTTGCTTCTAACTTGCAAATCATTTTAATCATAAACTAGAAAGGAAAGTGTTTCTCGAGATCTCATCATCTTAGCTCCCTCCTTCCCCTAGCTTCTTCGGATGATCCGATGGTGCTTCTGCTACAAGTACAAGCTTTCAACTCCACTCCTCTTCACTTTAACTTTCGACCATGAGGTCAAAATAGGTTGGCCGAGCTTCTAATGTTGATGAAACTTAGATCTTTGTGCTTAGAAAGTCATGGTGGTGAAGATAGAAGAATAGATCTAAGCGTTTAAGCTATTTTGAGCTATTTTCTTCTCAAATTCTCTAGTTGAAAGCCGTTGATGGAAGCTTGAAGAAAAAGAGAGAAAATGAAAAAAAAACGAAATGAAAAGAAGAAAGTAAGAGAGAAGAGAGAGAGGTAGGGTATATATAGGCGCAAAATGAATTAAATAATATAGCTTGTCATAATTATATCTAGTCACATCGCAAATCTTTTATAATATATATAATTATGTTTAGTCACATCATTCTCTTATATATATAATTATGTTTAGTCACATCACTTTCTTTTATATATATATATAATTATTATGTTTAGTCACATCACTTTCTTTTATGTATATAATTATTATGTTTAGTCACATCACTTTCTTTTATGTATATATATATATATTTATGTCTAGTCACATCACATTCTTTTATGTACAAATATAATTCTTATGTCTAGTCACATCACTTTCTTTTATGTATACATATAATTATTACGTCTAGTCACATCACTTTAATTTATGTATATATATAATTATTATGTCTAGTCACATCACTTTCTTTACTAAATTAATATAAGATAATTTATTTCTAATGTATTGTTATCTAGTTGATTAACTCTTATATATATGTGTGTGTGTGTGTGTGTGTAGTGCAAAAAATGAACAACTTTTCCGACAACTTTCTAGTATCGAAAGGTCGAAATTTTGGAAAACGTTCTTTGGTCACATTTTCTGTTTTCTATAAACTACTTAAGCTGGAAAACAAATTTTGAAAACAATTTCGCCATCATTATTAACTAATTAAAATGAATTTATTTTCATTATAAAATTTACATATTGAATATTTAAAATTAACTAAATATTCACTAAACAAACTAGTGAAATTCTAGGTCGTTACAGCTATTTTCTCCATATTTTCCTTATGCGGGAATATTCCTCCTATCCTAATCATTCGACGTTCTAACCCTTTTATTCTCTTTACCCTATTTTAATTAAGCACCATTTCCCTTATCCACCTATTAGAAAGAATTTTAAAAAGGAACTTCCAAATTTACAAAAATAGGAAAAATCATCGAGCCAAACCATGCTCTATTTTCCGACTATAAAAACAGAAAACCGCTTTATCAAAAACCTTTAAATCAAAACTTTTTCATCTAACCAATTTTTAAAATTCACTAGAAATTTCTAAATAGCCCTTTAAACTTCCAAATTTTCTTACTTTTTCAAAACAACGACTTTTCAATGGTAGGATCCTTCTATTAAAATAAATCCTTTGAAAACCATTTAAACTTTTCAAGAAACTTTCAAAATCTTATTGTTAAATTCCTTTACATAGGGTCAGACATAGAAATGGACTTTTATTCATCTTTTCTCTTACACCTTCTTTTCCCTTTACTTTAAACCTTTTCTTGTTAAAGTATATAATAAAAATCTAGGTATCCTCCTGTAGTGATTAATTAAGACCTTATGTCGAAATTTGCTCACTCCTTTTGCGCAACCTACTTTTGGGTGCTCGAAACACATAGGTTCTTACCTCTCATCTGTTTAGATGAAATGTATATCTTTAATTAGTAGTCTATTAAAATCCACAATCATAAGGCAGCCTAGGCCTAACAATGGAGTCAAGTACCATCCAGCTTCCAAGGTCATTCTATATGTCTCGTTCATGCTCATCTCGCTCCACTCCTTATGATATGGCTTATATTCCATGAGGTAATTGTGGTAGGAGTATAAATTTAACTCTATTTATTGTTTCAACTTATTATTTTCTCATCCATATTTTTGAAATATAGTCATAACTATTTCTGTAGTTGGAATTTATAAAGTTTGGTATTTAAAATTATAGGTAAAAAATACTATATTATCTTAGTGTAATCTAATTCTTATGATCGACTAACCTAAGTTCCAATACTAAATGAAACAACCCGTACGTTCGATGAGTTCTATACTCATAGCTATTTTTCAATATCGCTTTTTATATAATTATCCAAATTATCGCTTAAAGTGTTTAGTTGTATGAATTATTGGGCATATTGATTTTTTGATTGGTTGGATGTGTTTATTTGAAAATGGAACTCTGTCTGATTGGGAACTAAATTAAATATTTATTTGTATGTTGATGTGTATATTTTATGATGACTGGAGTTCGATAGAACTCGACTTAGGTCACACTTTATATATTATACATATATTTATAGTGTTATTTAGCTAATATGTTCATCAAGTAATTTTATTCTATATATTTAAATTTAGATAAATTTTTACTTGCTTGTTTTAGAAAGCTGTTTGAATTTTATTTAAGGGTTATGAAATCTTATTAAAAGTATTTTACAAATAATGCAGTAAATTTAATTCAATTTAGCTATTTTATAATTACAACACAAATATAATTTGATATATAAATATAAATATGGCTTTCTTTTGGTTATAAAACTCTTTATTTTTTAAATCGATATCTTTATATATTATAAGTTTGGAATTGTTTTTAAAGGCAAATTATAATATATTGCTATTTTTTAAGATATATTATGAAAATGACAATATTATTTTAAGTGATTTTATTATAAAGGATATTTAAGTTCTTTTGAAAGAATTCTAAAAAGTCGGTTTATTGGTTTATGCCTTCGGAAAAGAAATATTTATCTCCTTTAAAATGAGTCGGAGGATTTGAATGTTTTTAGTAAACTGCTTTCTAAACACTATTATATGATTTCTAATATTAAATATAAATGATTTTGAGTACAAAGTGATTTATAAATTTATTTAAAAATATTATTTAATAATAGAAATTTTTTATGGATCTTTCTAGATTGTATTTGATTTTTAAAGAAATTTTGAAGATTTCATAGATATAGTGAAAATTTTGATTATATTCCACGGTTTGACATAACTATAATTTATTTCTTTATTTACAAACCTATTTTAAAATAGTATTTTATTATAGAAAATTATGAAAACAATTTAAAGCAGTATTTAGTGATTTTCAATATGAATTATAAGAGAATTTGAGTATAAAATGAAAGTTTAAACTACAAATTCTGGTTTGAAATGAAAAGAAATAATTTGGAGGTTTATAAATTTATTTTAAAATATTATTTAGCTAAGGAAAATTAAGAAATAGTTGTTTTGTGAAATATTTAATTTCATACACTATTTTTGAGATTATAAAGAAAAGAATGATATTTTTAATGTTTTTGGTAAAGATTTAATTATTATTTAAGGTTGAGAAATTAGTTATCTATTATAAATAATATATTATATTAGGTTTTAGTTGATTATATAGTTAATTCTAGATTATTTATTTACTATTCATTTCCAAGTATTTTGTTTATAAGATTATATATTATGATCGATTTATTATTAGATATTGAATTGTTTGTTATATGCATGCATACATATACATACATACATACATACATACGTACATACACATACACATATACATGTACATATATATATCTATATATATATATATATACATACTTGTGTGTGTATTTCGATTAATCTATTTTGTCTTACTTTTTAGATTCCTACTTCTATATATATTGAACAAGATTTATGAATGATTCGCCATTGATGTTTACTTATTTAGTGATTTAGAATGATGTGGTGTAACATCCTTCTATGTGATTTTGTGATGATTTTTATTCTTTGTAATGAGAAATCTGAATAAATGGAGTTATAATACTATTTGTGATAGGGCATTCAGTACTATTTCTTCGATTATTCTTTGGACTTGTTACATAGAATATTGTGGTGATTGAGTGGAGTTTATATGCAGTGAATAAACATTTTGTAGGAAATGTGGATCACAGATCTTAAGGCTGGATTAACACTAGAGGGGGTGAATAGTTTTTAATGGATTTTATGAATCTTTTTGAAATCTTTTCAAATTAAATCCAAACAGATGCAACACAAAAACACAGAAACAATCACAGAATCAGACATAGATGCAAATAGTAAATAAAAATAATAAAGGAAAGAACACACTGGAATTTTATACTGGTTCGAAGTTATCCTACATCTGATTCCATACAATTTCTTATGCAGATTTCTTTTCAAATATAATATCGATATTACAACCTCGATTTCAAGGCCACTAGATACACCCTTCTGTCTTCGAGTCTAGGGGAAACTCTCTTAATTTAACTAGGCTATAAGATTACCTAATTGATTTACAGGCTACAGTCACACCCAATTGATTTACGGGCCACAATCACTCCATTTCCAATATCAATTTGATAGATAGAGAGACTCAATACACTTCTTTAATGACAAATGATCCTATAACATTGAAAAGCACGAAGATCTTTGAGAGAGAGTGATAGAGAATCAAACTAGAGACGATCGAGTTTGATTTGCTTAGGATTTCGGCAGAGTTTTGTTAAAATATAAGAGAATATTTGAGTGAAGATGAAGGTGTGAAGAAATGAAGAAAAACTAACTTAAAATTCATTGAAAACAACTGGTATTTATAGGAGAATAACAGTCATGTCATTCATGAAAGGTTATGACTTATAGACTATGACGACCCGAACTCGATGTCTGACAAACAACATCAAATTCGTATCGTCGGAGCTTATAACAACATTAGATGTAAACAAACAGCGGAAACAACATGAATATCATTGATCATAACACAGATACAACTTTGATACAATATCCATTACAACAACGATCACTAATATCAGAGTGATACACAACAAAGGATACAATAATAAAGTGAAAACTCCACAGCGGAACAACAGAGACTCCCAAAAAGTTGCCAACATACTTCAACTTGATAAGGCCTTCAAAAACTCCAAAACTCCAAGCACTTCGAAAGATTTCCAAATCCAAAAGCTTTCCAAAATCTGACAGCTTCCAAAATACGGATAGCTTGCTTCTAGGCTGCCCGTGTGGAAAATTATGGGCACCCAGAGTTTAGGAAAGGAACAATAAACTCCAGGTCGGTCATGGGACTGGTATGAGTAAACAAAAACAGTTTATCTTTTAAAACAACCAAGAGATTTACTTTTGAAATTCGCAATGCCTTTTTGAAAAAATGAAACTGCCATAAGGCCTCCTGCCACACACACGATGCAAACGCACACTTAAAGGAGATTTCTTCTTATGACAGTCAAAAATGTTTGATACGCAAAAACCATTTTGATATTATTATTAGTGCATAGTGCAGAAAGCTATTCGAAAATATAATATTAATCTTAGTCAGCATGGGCGTTTCGCACATGTGCCAACTAGCTATCATGTTCAATAGCAGGTTACCGCCACATTCCATAGCAGGTTATACAACTAAAACCGTACAAGGCACGTATTGTTTCTTTGGATTTTCGACAAATGGTCAAGCAAAGGAACTTCCCACGTCAAAATGGAATGCCTCTAGAAGGACGACCCCGAGAACCTAACCGGATCTCTGCCAAACAAGGCCAACGCTACCTCATGCTTTAACCAAGCTGTAACTAGGTAACTAACACATGAGCTATGCCATCCTCGGTCGTTGCCGACCTTTATCCGAGCGCTCGACACCAACAACCACAAAGTAATAAATTTGCAGTAACCACATAGGTTCGATATCTGGGCTCTATACCATGATATCACCTTCTATCCAGAAGGAAATGGACATACCCTAAGGGCGCTACCCCTAAAAAAAACCTTGCCGCAACATTCCTCTTTCGACCATTTCCGGGTTGTGAGGCTCGACGAAGTCCCATCCACAAAGTTACGTTTTTTAACAAAGCCATGCTTCGATCACAAATGATCAACCAATGATCACCAACAGGCGGCAGCACTTAGTATGCCACATTACCAAATTGAAAATGTATCGCTAGTAACCATCAACTACATAACCTCTGAGCTCGTACATCTCAAAAAAGGGTGTTAAGCTAAGAGAATAAATTCTCTGCCACCAACAGAAATGTATTTGATAGAAACCAGCTTTACATCTCAAAGTGTAGTGTCAGACATACAACCATACAAGTCTGTTCCGGGTTCGAACAGAACCGAAGGCACTTCCAAAGAATCCCTTGAAATCCGAGTATTCACAATCCTGATCGGACTTCCCATCACTTAGGGAATTCTCTATACCGTAGCTACTCAGTGCAGAGACAATCGATAGGTCATCCTATCGCTCTCGCAAACACCCGATCTACACCACCGGTCTTCAAATGCTATCCATATCGTCATATCACTATTCAAAATGGGTTATATGGCACAAAGGTCCTCTCCCGGCTAAACCGAATAACGAGCGCAACATTAAAAATCATATGGATACTGGGGTCTCAGTTAAATCACAGCATAAAACCCAAAATCTTTCATTCGAATGGTTAAAACAAATTACCATTTCCAATCTTTTAAACAAAAAGATTCATTTCAACAACCTTCAGTGGTTTAAGCACATTTCCACACTTTTAATCTTTTAAACAAAAAATTCAATTCACAAAGTTCACCCCATTCACAAAGATCCATTCGTGGATTTCAAAAACAATTTCCATTTCAATTGGATTAACTCATTAATAAGTCAAGATTTAACTTATAGCTTTCAAAACTCATTTCCAAAGATTCATTCATAGTCTTTCAAAACAATTCCATTTCAAGCTTGAAACCTTTCAATACAGTTTGGAAATCCTTTCTTTAAATGAAAGCTATTTTTATTTGAAAACAAATAGTTTTTGTTTCGGAAATATCCGATCCCATTTATACAAGTTAAAATCTTTGGGTTAATTCAAATTCCCAAAAACAATACTTTAAAATGGTTTAAAACCCCTATAAACTTGTATAATTATTTTTAAATTATAAATACCAATATAGAATTCAATTTCAGATATTGAATTCCAATTTAAATCAAATTTATTCAGATTTCAAATCTTTATTAAGTTATTCAAAATAACTTACATTCTTAAAACACCCTTTCAAAGGCTTTTCACTTTAAACCCAATCCATTTCCAACCCATTTGAATTTAAAATTCAAATTTAAAATTATTTTAAAAATCTGTGACTTAACCGATTTCCACGCGCAATCCATATTTGTGTGTGTATGGTGTAGTCCAAGGATTTTACACAATAGTGCACAACATCAATCATCACAGATATACCAATATCGATAAGCGGTATAATCGATAACGCTTATCTTCATTCACAGTTTCACGGATAAAATAAATTTATCAGTCACAAAGATTTATCATTACAATTCGATGTGGGTTTCGGATAACCAACTGGAATCCGACTCTCTGTCGCATCGAAATTTAAACGCTGTTTTACGGGCAATAGGTTTTTCATATACATACCGAACAAGTCGCAAATCACAATTCAGCATAAGGCAAGTCACGTCACACAGTACCATAATCACAAACAGAAATAACAGTCTAGTATACAACATTTGACGATAGTCAATCATCTTCAATTTAAGGTGATGGTGATTTAAAAGAATTAACCACATAACTATTTTTATTGATTTATTTAAATCGATGATTAACTATTCTCAACAATAAGTTAATTAATTTCAATTAATTATTTCTTAATCAATTAACTTAATTGACTACTAATTATAAATTAATCAATTTAAATTATCTAATTCACAATCCGTAACTACAAATTGGTTAAACACTTAATTATTAACTAACCAATCTTTAACTTCAAATTAATCAATCTTTGATCACCTTATTAATTATAATTTTTAAATTAATTAACTATTCTTAATTACTCTTTTCTTTTTTTAGACAACTAATAATAATCATTATTTGTCTTAATTAACATGTTAAATTTTTTTTTTACTTTGAAAACAAATTATTATTAACTACAAAACTTTAGTGTAAATTAATTTTTATACTTAACTTAAATTAATTACTTAATTAAAATAATAATTGAAAGTTTAAAACATTTTAAAGTATTAACTAAATAATTAAAACTGTTATTAAAATTGTAACTTGACTATTAAACCTTGTTTTTAAAATATACAGGGCTTTCACCTGTTTTGAAAATAATTTGCTTCACTACATTCCTTTACATCATCACAGTTGAAAAAAAACAATCCCGAGACTCCCCCTGTTAACTCGAGTATCACTTCGAGTACTTCACCCTTTTTCCCATGATACTCCCTCTTCTTCTTCTCTGTTTCTTTTTTTTCCAGTAAGAGTTTAAGTTAACTTGAATCCTCAAACTAAAACAACAAGAAGTAGGCTCATGCTCGCGTTCCCACCCAAAGCATTCACCATTTTTACTCGAGAATCCCATCACGCTGCCAACTGTAAACTTCCTGACACAAGAACGATGTCGTGCATGTGCACAGCATCGCGCCGTCGCACCGGTGGCCATCGCGACCTCCGGCAAGTCGCAATTCTCACCCTCCTTCGAAATCGAACTTCAATTCGACACAAAAAACCTCGAAATCGAAAATAGCATTTCACTCGACACTGCAACTCGAACTCACCAAAACGAAATTGCTTCGCCGCCGCTCCTCAGACCACCAACGACGCCACGGCTTCGGCCACCTCATGTCAACCCCTTGCGCTACGCTTCCCCAGAGTTTCAAGAAACTCGGTCAAGCAGAGGTGATAAAATTACCTCATTTCCAAACACCTCAAAAACTCGATCACGAACCTTAATCACGTCTCAACCCCTCAATTCGTATCATGAAAAAAATATTCAGCAATTTTCCCATTACTATCAACTACCAAACTTGCTTTAAGCAAGATCTCAGAGTTCAAAATGGGTTTGATTATCAAAAATTGATCAAAATGCAAATTTTGTTCGATTATGAACTGCACTTGGAACACTTCATTAAAAATCAACATATTAATTTCAAAAATCCTATCTTTAGCTGTTTATCCAAGTTATGAAATCAAACCAATAAATTAAAATACTCGAAATAATTCATATGTTTTACTGTAAATTTGAGTTTACAGGGTCAAGTTCTTTCACTTTCAAGCAAATTTTTTTTTGGACTATGGTTTAAGCTTAAACAAACTTATGTTGTATGAAAATCCTAAGTTAAAGATGTTTCTATGAAGTTTATTGATTTTTTTTTTCCAAATTCATTTTGCTTTGAAACAAAAAATTGAAGAACAACTGCATAAAAGTTTACACTAACATAGAAACATACATAACAACATTTTCCTTTCAATATACAACAAAACACAAGATTCATAAACTAAATACTTAGATTTCAAATGAAAAATAAGTTTACTCACAGTGAATAAAAGAACAGAAAGCAATTGTTGCTTTGAAAACTGCAGAGCTGATTTCCTTTGAATCTGTTTTATTTCCCTTTGAGTTGAATAATATTTCTTATTTTTTTCTTTCTCCGGTATACTAGGTTGAGGACGAATTAGAATACAAAGAGGATGGTGTACATATATAAAGATGTTTACAGGGAAGGTCATAACTGGTTAAACATTTTGGGTTAGAGATTTTCTTTTCTTTTTGTTTGACTAAAGATATTTGTTTCAATTTGTTTACTGACATGATTTGATCCTATTTCGGCTAAGAGGATTTCAATTTGTGTTGAGGAGATGTGGTATTAAATGCATGTCTCTATTTTTTTGTTTACAAGCTCATGTTATTTTGTTTATGTATGTATAGTTTTTGTAGATATTATATTTTTGTCTGTTTGTTTTATTTGCTTTGTTTCTTGTTCTTTATATGTACATAAGCACATAATACCTTGTTTCATTTATTTCTTACTTTGCTTACACAACTCACATTCAATTCTATTTGTATTTCTTTTGTTATTATTTTGTAGTTTGATTTTATACTTTTATTATTAACATAAATTCTTAAATTTGATTTCTATTTATAGTTTAATTTCCAAACATTAAGTTTATAACATATATTTTACTTTATATTTTTGCACTTATATTCAATATTGATAAGATAGATTTTATTTTATACTTCTTATAACTTCATAAAGAAAATGGAGTAAAACATAATTTATACATTTAATAAATAATCATACATATTATTTTTCCAAAGTATAATTTTTTTAAGAAAATTCATTTTGAATACATTTTGAATTTCCAAATTAAAATTTTATTTATATCCAATTCAATTGAATATATTTATTTTGAGTTTCAAATCCAAATTTTAAAGCAAATAAATATATATCTTATTAAATTTGAAAAAAATTCAAACAAATACCCAATTTAATTCCAAAAATTAAATTAATTGCCAATTTGAATTTGTTTTAAAATCGGGATCGTTACAGATTCCCCCCTTAAGAAATTTCGTCCCCGAAATTTGCCAAGGAGATAACAAAGAACAGATAAGAGATAGAGAAATATCTTTTCAAATCAAACCGGATATCAATTCTGCATTTGGCTTACCAAATCAGAATATCAACAATACATATGAGAACAAACTCAATCAACTATGAAACAAGTGGGTTATCTGATCTACGAAGTACATAGGGGTATTGGTTAGTTTGAAGGGATAACTAACCATTCGTAGATTTTATCGAAACCCAATGAAATAGACAGAAATAGATTCGATTACGATCTCAGATTCAAAATTTAACTCGTTTAAGATTTTCTGAGAAATAAAACTATGGATAGTTCCCGTGTTGAACAAAATTCAAAATTTTTTATCATAAAGGAGAAAGTTACCTTCCAAAATTCCTTTTCCCTTATCGGCCTTTGAGGTTGAAGGATCATCTTTGATTGCATGCACTTTTGCTACATGAGCTTGCTTCCTTTTCATGCAATCTTTAACTTCATGACCTGGTTTGTGACTGTAATAGTATTTCTTAACTCCCTGACCAGTCTCCACAGGTTGTTCTTTCTTAACTTATTTCCTCGGATTCTTGCAGTTGTTTGCATAGTGGCCCTTTTCTTGGCAATTGTAACAAGTAATATCTTTCACCGGGTTTCCCTGATTGTCCTTCTTTTTCTCGCCTTGATATGGTTTCTTGTTCCTGAATTTTCTTTTCTTCCAATTTTGATTGTTCGTATTTCCTCCTTCCCTTGGAGTTTCCTGCATATCCAGGGTAGCATACCTATACCCCATGTCTATCAATTCAGAAAAAGATTCTTTAACGTGGGCTTTCATCTTTCCATGGAATTTTTTGTTCATTCCCCGAATAAACCTATCATTTTTCTTTAAGGGTGTATTTAGTAGTTCCGGACCAAAATGAGACAATTCGTTGAATTTGTTCAAATATTCCTCAAACGACAAACTTCCCTGGTTCAAATCCATAAATTCCTAGAACATTTTAGTGATACCAATGGATGGCATATATCGTTTCTCAAACACTTCCTTAAATCGCTTCCAAGTAAACTCATCTTCTGAGTCATCCACAGTAACTGTCTCCCACCAAGCTAATGCTTCTTCTTGGAGTTGCCAAGAAGCTATCAATCGCATTTGATCATCTTCTAACTTCAATCCTCTAAATATTTTTTCACATGAACGAATCCAGGCTTGTGCTTCGATAATGGATTCTTTGCCAGTGAACGGCTTACCACGAAGTCTAGAAAAGCTTCGATGCAAATCAGCCAAATCCGACTGAGGCTGAGTGCAAATAGCTTCCTTTGCTGTTGTAGGGACTTGACCAGCTGTGGTGGTATTTCCCCGACCCCTACCTTGTCCTCTTCTTCCGTTCATTCTTACTATCTGTAAATAGTAAGAAAACTTGATTTAGATATTCAGACAAGATATCTTAGGGAATAATAACAGTTAAAGGAAGCAAACTAAATAATTTTAGGTTTCAGTTTCTCGGTTGTACTCATTCTAGGGTATACTTCACCCTATCTCTAATGAGCCATCTAATGTGTTATACTCCGTAGCTAAAGTTCTTACTCAACCTTCAGCTCCGATACCACTTATGACTCTCGATGTCCAACAAACAACATCAAATTCGTATCGCCGGAGCTTATAACAACATTAGATGTAAACAAACAGCGGAAACAACATGAATATCATTGATCATAACATAGATACAACTTTGATACAATATCCATTACAACAACGACCACTAATATAAGAGTGATACACAACATAGGATACAATAATAAAGTGAAAACTCCACAGCGGAACAACAGAGACTCCCAAAAAGTTGCCAACATACTTCAAATTGATAGTGCCTTCAAAAACTCCAAAACTCCAAGCACTTCGAAAGATTTCCAAATCCAAAAGCTTTCTAAAATATGACAGGTTCCAAAATACGGATAACCTGCTTCTAGGCTGCCCGTGTGGAAAATTATGGGCACCCAGAGTTTAGGAAAGGAACAATAAACTCCAGGTCGGTCATGGGACTGGCATGAGAAAACAAAAACAGTTTATCTTTTAAAACAACCAAGAGATTTACTTTTGAAATTCGTAATGCCTTTTTGAAAAAATGAAACTGCCATAAGGCCTCCTGCCACACACACGATGCAAACGCACACTTGGAGGAGATTTCTCTTTGTGACGGTCAAAAATGTTTGATACGCAAAAACCATTTTGATATTATTATTAGTTCAGAAAGCTTTTCGAAAATATAATATTAATCTTAGTCAGCATGGGCATTTCGCACTTATGCCAACTATAGCCACCATGTTCAATAGCAGGTTACCGCCACATTCCATGGCAGGTTATACAACTAAAACTGTACAAGGCACGTATTGTTTCTTTGGATTTTCGACAAATGGTTAGGCAAAGGACCTTCCCACGTCAAAATGGATTGCCTCTGGAAGGACGCCCCCGAGAAACTAACCGAATCTCTGCCAAACAAGGTCGACGCTACCTCACGCTTTAACCAAGCTGTAACTAGGTAACTAACACACGAGCTATGCCATCCCCGGTAGTTACCGACCTTTATCCGAGCGCTCGACACCAACAACCACAAAGTAATAGATTTGCAGTAACCACATAGGTTTCGTTATCTAGGCTCTATACCGTGATATCACCTTCTACCAGAAGGAAACGGACATACCCTAAGGGCGCTACCCCTAAAAAAACCTCACCGCAACATTCCTGTTTCGACCATTTCCGGGTTGTGAGGCTCGACGAAGTCCCATCTACAAAGCTATGCTTTTTCACAAAGCCATGCTTCGATCACAAATGATCAACCAATGATCACCAACACGCGGCAGCACTTAGCATGCCACATTACCAAATTGGGAATGTATCACTAGTAACCATCAACTACATAACCTCTGAGCTCATACGTCTCAGAGAAGGATGTTAAGCTAAGAGAATAAATTCTCTGCCACCAACAGAAATGTATTTGATAGAAACCAGCTTTACATCTCAAAGTGTAGTGTCAGACATACAACCAAACAAGTATGTGTTGGGTTCGAACAGAACCGAAGGCACTTCCGAAGAAGCCCTTGAAATCCGGGTACTCACAATCCTAATTGGACTTCCATCACTTAGGGAATTCTCTATACCATAGCTACTCAATGCATAGACAATCGATAGGTCATCCTATCGCTCTCGCAAACACCCGGTCTTCAAATGCTATCCGTATCATGGTATCACTATTCGAAATGGATTATATGGCACAAAGGTCCTCTTCGGCTAAACCGAATAACGAGCGCAACATTAAAAATCATATGGATACTGGGGTCTCAGTTAAATCACAGCTTAAAACCCAAAACCTTTCATTCGAATGGTTAAAACAAATTACCATTTCCAATCTTTTAAACAAAAAGATTCATTTAAACAACCTTCAATGGTTTAAGCAAATTTCCACACTTTTTATCTTTTAAACAAAAAGATTCAATTCACAAAGTTCACCCCATTCACAAAGATCCATCCGTGGATTTCAAAAACAATTTCCATTTCAATTGGATTAACTCATTAAATCTTTTAGTCAAGATTTAACTTATAGCTTTCAAAACTCGTTTCCAAAGATTCATTCATAGTCTTTCAAAACAATTCCATTTCAAGCTTGAAACCTTTCAATACAGTTTGGAAATCCTTTCTTTAAATGAAAGCTATTTTTATTTGAAAACAAATAGTTTTTGTTTCGGAAATATCCGATCCCATTTATACAAGTTAAAATCTTTGGGTTAATTCAAATTCCCAAAAACAATACTTTAAAATGGTTTAAAACCCCTATAAACTTGTATAATTATTTTTAAATTATAAATACCAATATAGAATTCAATTTCAGATATTGAATTCCAATTTAAATCAAATTTATTCAGATTTCAAATCTTTATTAAGTTATTCAAAATAACTTACATTCTTAAAACACCCTTTCAAAGGCTTTTCACTTTAAACCCAATCCATTTCCAACCCATTTGAATTTAAAATTCAAATTTAAAATTATTTTAAAAATCTGTGACTTAACCGATTTCCACGCGCAATCCATATTTGTGTGTGTATGGTGTAGTCCAAGGATTTTACACAATAGTGCACAACATCAATCATCACAGATATACCAATATCGATAAGCGGTATAATCGATAACGCTTATCTTCATTCACAGTTTCACGGATAAAATAAATTTATCAGTCACAAAGATTTATCATTACAATTCGATGTGGGTTTCGGATAACCAACTGGAATCCGACTCCCTGTCGCATCGAAATTTAAACGCTGTTTTACGGGCAATAGGTTTTTCATATACATACCGAACAAGTCGCAAATCACAATTCAGCATAAGGCAAGTCACGTCACACAGTACCATAATCACAAACAGAAATAACAGTCTAGTATACAACATTTGACGATAGTCAATCATCTTCAATTTAAGGTGAAGGTGATTTAAAAGAATTAACCACATAATTATTTTATTGATTTATTTAAATCGATGATTAACTATTATCAACAATAAGTAAATTAATTTCAATTAATTATTTATTAATCAATTAACTTAATTGACTACTAATTATAAATTAATTAATTTAAATTATTTAATTCACAATCCGTAATCACAAATTGGTTAAACACTTAATTATTAACTAACCAATCTTTAACTTCAAATTCATTAATCTTTAATCACCTAATTAATTACGATTTTTAAATTAATTAACTATTCTTAATTACTCTTTTCTTTTTTTAAACAACTAATAATAATCATTATTTTTCTTAATTAACATGTTAAAAAAATTACTTTGAAAACAAATTATTATTAACTATAAAACTTTAGTGTTAATTAATTTTTATACTTAAATTAATTACTTAATTAAAATAATAATTAAAAGTTTAAAACATTTTAAAGTATTAACTAAATAATTAAAACTGTTATTAAAATCTTAACTTAAGTGTTAAACCTTGTTTTTTAAATATACAGGGCTTACACCTGTTCTGAAAATAATTTGCTTCACTATATTCCTTTATATCATCACACCTGAAAAAAAAACCAATCCCGAGACTCCCCCACGTTGACTCAAGTATCACTTCGAGTACTTCACCCTTTTTCCCGTGACACTTCCTCTTCTTCTTCTCTGTTTCTTTTTTTTCCAGTAAGAGTTTAAGTTAACTTGAATCCTCAAACTAAAACAACAGGAAGTAGGCTCGTGCTCGCGTTCCCACCCGAAGCATTCACCATTTTTACTCGAGAATCCCCTCACGCTGCCAACTGCAAACATCCTGACACAAGAACGATGCCGTGTACGTGCACGACGTCGCACCGCCGCACCGGTGGCCATCGAGACCTTCGGCAAGTCGCAATTCTCACCCTCGTTAATCGAACTTCAGTTCGACATAAAAAACCTCAAAATCGAAAATAGCATTTCACTCGACACTGCAACTCGAACTCATCGAAACGAAATTGCTTCGCCACCACTCCTAAGACCATCAGCGACACCACGGCTTCGACCACCTCATGTCAACCCCTGCGCTATGATTCCCAAGAGTTTCAAGAAACTCGGTCAAGCAGAGGTGATAATATCACCTCATTTCCAAACACCACAAAAACTCAATCACGAACCCTAATCACGTCTCGTCCCCTCAATTCGTACCATGAAAAAAATATTCAGCAATTTTCCCATTACTGGCAACTTACCAAACTTACTTCAAGTAAGATCTCAGAGTTCGAAATGGGTTTGATTATCAGAAATTGATCAAAATGCAAATTTTGTTCGATTATGAACTATACTTGGAACACTTCATTAAAAATCAACATATTAATTTCAAAAATCCTATCTTTAGCTGTTTATCCAAGTTATGAAATCAAACCAATAAATTAAAATACTCGAAATAATTCATATGATTTATTTTTACTGTAAATTTGAGTTTACAGGGTCAAGTTCTTTCACTTTCAAGCAAAAAAATTTCTAGACTATGATTTAAGCTTAAACAAACTTACGTTGTATAAAAATCCTAAGTTAAAGATGTTTGTATGAAGTTTATTTGATTTTTTTTTCCAAATTCACTTTGCTCTGAAACAAAATATTGAAGAACAACTATATAAAGTTTACAGTAACACAGAAACATGCATAACAACATTTTCCTTTCAATATACAACAAAACACAAGATTCATAAACTAAATACTTAGATTTCAAATGAAAAATAAGTTTACTCATAGTGAATAAAAGAACAGAAAGCAATTGTTGCTTTGAAAACTGGAGAGTTGATTTCCTTTGAATCTGTTTTGTTTCCCTTTGAGTTAAATAATGTTTCTTATCTTCTTTTTTTCTCTGGTATACTAGGTTGAGGACGAACTGGAATACAAAGAGGATGGTGTACATATATAAAGATGTTTACAGGGAAGGTCACAACTGATTAAACATTTTGGGTCAGAGATTTTCTTTTCTTTTTGTTTGACTAAAGACATTTGTTTCAATTTGTTTACTGCTATGATTTGATCCTATTTCGGCTGAGAGGATTTCAATTTGTGCTGAGGAGATGTGGTATTAAATGCATGTCTCTATTTTTTTGTTTACAAGCTCATGTTATTTATTTATGCATGTACAGTTTTTATAAATATTATGTTTTTGTCTGTTTGTTTTATTTGCTTTGTTTCTTGTTCTTTATGTGTACATAAGCACATAACACCTTGTTTCATTTATTTCTTACTTTGCTTACACAACTCACATTCAATTCTATTTGTATTTCTTTTGTTATTATTTTATAGTTTGATTTTATACTTTTATTATTAACATAAATTCTTAAATTTGATTTCTATTTATAGTTTAATTTCCAAACATTAAGTTTATAACATATATTTTACTTTATATTTTTGCACTTATATTCAATATTGATAAGATAAATTTTATTTTATACTTCTTATAACTTCATAAAGAAAATGGAGTAAAACACAATTTATACATTTAATAAATAATCATACATATTATTTTTCCAAAGTATAATTTTTTTAAGAAAATTCATTTTAAATTTCCAAATCAAAATTTTATTTATATCCAATTCAATCGAATATATTTGTTTTGAGTTTCAAATCCAAATTTTAAAGCAAATAAATATATATCTCTTATTAAATTTGAAAAAATTCAAACAAATACCCAATTTAATTCCAAAAATTAAATTAATTACCAATTTGAATTTGTTTTAAAATCGGGATCGTTACAAAGACACTTCTTTTGAAAATTTGAAATTTGAATTCTACGGCTACCATGTCGACATGAGGGGATGGGGGATGTCGACATGCTTATGTGTATTTTGAAAATTGATTTTGTTTATAAAATGACTTCTATTCTAAAATTTGTCAAAATAATTTCTAAACTGTTGCAAACCATTTGGAATATAGTTTAAACTTGTAAAAGAGATTTAAAATATAGTCTTAAAAATATATAATCTATAATATAAAAGTAATATTAAAAACTAAGTATAGATATATTTTTGAGATTTTGAAGGTAATAATATTAAAACCAAAAGAGAGTTTAAAAACAAGAGATGATTTTGAAATTAAAAATATAAAAGGTGAGAAGAATAGTTTAAGGCTAAAATATTTAAGTAGAGAGAGATGACTTTTAAAAAGTTTTTGGAAAAATATTTAAAATAAATCATTTTTAAAATTTCGTGGATTCCATTCTACTAGAGAAGGTCGTAGGTTCTTTCCTACTAAAGAGGTCGTGGGTTCTGTCCCACTATTAAAGCTAGAAGGTGGATTCCATTCCATAATAAAAATCCGAATAAAGATTTTAGTGCTATTATGAAGTTTTGACATAACTCTAGACTCTATTACTTATTTTGATATCTTGAACTCTTGATATGCATGAGTCTTTAGTCTTGATTTCTTTAACCTTGAATTCGTTAGTCTTGAATCTCTATGCTGTACAGTCTTCATTCTTCAGTACCTGCATATATCCTGCATATACGTATACATTTAGACAAGAATATTAGTATTTATATTTTATTACAAGTCCTAAGGTTGTTGTCATCAAAACTATCATCTTAGGAACCAACGCTCTCCCACTTTTTGATGATGACAACCTTTGTTTATAAAATCTTCTCCACAGACTTTAATTCTACTCCAACTCCCACTCATTCCAACAACTCCCCTTAATCTACTATCCACCCCTTAATCTAAGTCTATCTAACCTATTTTATAATTGTCCCCCTTTGTAATCAATCAAAAACTAAGCTATATAATTCCCTCTTAAACTAATGCTATGGAACTAATTGCTAATAACGAAGTATAACAAGCGAAACATAAATCTAATTTTATTATATATGATGTTACCTTACACATATGTAGACACAAATATATACAAGTACACAAAAAATAAAAACATTAATAACATAATAACAATCTAACGGGAGTCCTTGACAATTGGTGTCCTATGAATCGAACAATTAGGGTAATGGAGACAAAAGTTTCCACGTTGTTCGACCAAATTAACATCTTTGTCAAAACAGGCTTCTCCAACGCAAATAACCTTATCGTTCTTGTCCATTTGCGCTTCATCCTCTTCTTCTTTTCAATCATCCTCTAACAGATTATGAATACGTATGTTAGAGAAATCATCTTCAATAATGATAGGATCTGCATGATTATCCATTAGAAAATTTTCCAAATTTCTAAGGATCTTGCCTTGTTTCTCCTGTTCCTTTGCCTTCTTTTTTTGCATGACTTGTAACTCAGTCAGCATTTGTAGGGAATCCTTCAAGTTTCCTTGATCTTCGTCACTCGAGCCAATGTAGTTCGTTGAAATGGACCAGAATTAGGAGTAGGGAAGGAAAAGGTTGCATTTTGGTTTGATTTAGAAGTGGATGCCATTATTTTATATTTTTAGAAGTGTATTACAGAAAAAAAGAAGAGAGAAGACAGAAGAATTCGAAATATTGTAGTTTATATAACCACCAAACTAATTTTAGAGGGAAAATAAAAATTCAAATTTTACCGTTGTATGTCGACATGGGGGGTAGGGGCATGTCGACATCCTTATGAAAATTTTGACAATTTCATTTTTCTATATTTATTTAAATATATATGTTACTATATCCATATTCTATGTCTTGGTTGTAGAACAAATACCCGGTTCTCTTCTTAATTTTGGTAAAGGTTGATTGATTCAAGAGTTTGGTCAGAATATCGGCTATTTGATTCTTAGTGTTGATAAATTCAAGAGAAATAATCTCTTTACTTATACCTCTGAGAAAATGATGTCTGATATCAATATGTTTTGTTCTGGCATGATGAATAAGATTTTTGGATAAATTTATTGCACCTGTATTGTCATAATAAATTGATGATTTTGAATATTTAATCCAAAAACCTTTAGGATCTGTTGCATATAGATAACTTGAGAACAAGACAAAGCACAGAGATATGTTATGCTTCATTTGTTGATAGTGAGACAATATTTTACTTTTGACTAAACTAGGAAAACAGAGAATGTCCTAAAAAGTGACAAATTCCACTTGTACTTTTTCGGTCCGATTCACAACCAGCATAGTCAGCATCACAATATGAGATTAAATCAAACGAATCATTTTTCGGGTAAAATAGCCATAGTCTAAAGTGTTTTTAACATATCTTAGGATACGTTTAACAGCTTTTAAACGGATCTCTTTGGGTTGAGATTGGTATCTTGCATAGATACAGAAACTATGCATGATATCAGGCCTACTCACAGTTATATAGAATAGCGATCCAATCATTCCCCTGTATAGTTTTTGATCTACATCTTTTGACATGTCTTCTTTATTCAAGACTTCATTGGTTGCCATAGGAGAAGATTTTCCACTTGCAACAGTCATACCAAACTTACTAACTAGATCCCTAGCATACTTTTCTTGAATAATGAAAATGCCACTGTCTAATTGTCTTATTTGCAATCCTAAAAAGAATGTAAGTTCACCCATATGACTCATCTCAAACTCTTTTGTCATTATTTTAGAAAACTCTTCGTTCATTTCATTATTTGTTGATCCAAAAATTATATCATCTACATAAACCTATACTAATTGGATATCAGTTTTGTTTCTTTTAATAAAAAGAGTATTATCTATTTTACAAATTTCAAATTTTGATTTTAATAGGTAAGATCTTAGTCTAGCGTACTTGGCTCTTGGAGCTTGTTTCAGACTGTATAAAGATTTCTTTAATTTGTAAACATGATTTGACAACTTTTCATCTTCAAAAAGTGAAGGTTGTTCAACATAAACACCATCTTTAACAAAACCATTTAAAAATACACTTTTGACACACATTTGAAATAATTTGAAATTATTATGGTTTGCGAAAGCAAGTAGGATTCTAATGGCTTCTTAAGTTGCTATAGGTGCAAAGGTTTCAGCATAGCATATTCCTTCTTCTTGACAATAACCTTGCACGACTAACCGAGCTTTTTTTCTAATGACCTCACCTTGTTCATTCATTTTATTTTTGTAAACCCATCTAATTCCTATTACAGGCTTGTCCTTAGGTCTAGGAACAAGTTTCCTTACATCATTTCTAGTGAATTGATTCAGTTCTTCTTGCATAGCAAGAATCCATGAATAATCAGACGATGCTTCCTTTGAATTTTTAGGTTCAATAGTTGATATAAAAGCTACATTACTCATTTTGTTTAGTTGATTTCTAGTCTAGAAACAGATTTTATATTTCCTAGTATATTTTATACAGGATGATCTTTTAAAAACCTAATATTTTTATTAGGATGAAAAAATTCACAATTTGTTTTATTTGATTCATTATTTAGAATAAAAAATCATCTTCGTATTTATTTGAACAAAATCTTTGAAATTTTCATCAAAAGATACATGCATTGTTTCTTCAATGGTGTTAGTTTTTAAATTGAAAACTCTGTATGCTTTACTTCTATTAGAATATCCGATAAAGACTCCTTTGTCGAATTTAGGATCAAATTTATCCAATTTGTCCTTTCTATTTAGAATAAAGCATTTACTTCCAAAAACTTTAAAATAAGATACCTTTGGTTTCTTATTGAAAAGAAGCTCATATGGTGTTTTATTGGTTAGAGGTCTAATTAAAATCCTATTCAAAATGTAACAAGCTGTTGCAACTTTGGCTAAACTTTTTAAGTAATTTACTATCTGAAAGCATAGTTCTTGCACACTCTTGAATCGTCCTATTTTTATGCTCTACCACTCCATTTTTTTGTGGAGTTCTTGCAAAGTAAAAATTATGAGTTATTCCTTTATGATTACAGAAATTCCCAAAATTTTCATTTTCAAATTCTCCACCATGATCACTATAAATAGTTTTGATTTTTAAAGAAAGTTAATTTTGAATTCTTTTTGCAAAAGTTTTAAATAATCAAAAGCATCACTTTTGTGTTTCAGAAAAATTGTCCATGTAAATCTAGAATAATCATCTACAATTGCAAAAACATATTGCTATGGTTTATTAACTTAATTTGATATGGACCAAATAGATCTAAATGAAGTAACTCAATGGGTTTTGAAGTTGAAATCATATCTTTTAGATTGAATAAACTCTTCCTAAGTTTTCCTAATTGACAAGCATCACTTATACTATCTACTTTAAAATCCATTTTATGGAGACCTCTTACTAGATCAAGTTTTGAAAGTCAAGTTAAGAGTTTGAAATTCAAATGCCCAAATCTTTTATGCCAAATCCATGAGTCACTTGTATTAGCCAAAAGACATAGGTTATCATTTGAGATTTTTATACTAAGAATATAAATATTTTCCTTCATAATTCCTTCAAAGATAATATTTGATTTATTATCTTCGATGTGACACTTATCCTTTTCAAATTTAATTTTGTAGCCTTTATCACATAGTTGATTTATGCTAAGGAAATTGTGTTTTAGATTCCTAACTAAACAAACATCAGAAATAATAGGAGTTTTAGAGTTACCGACATTCTTGATGGCAATCACATATCCTTTTTAATTGTCTCCAAAATTGGCCAGTGTTAACCCGCTTTTGGCAAGGCCATAAGCAGGCGGATTTAACTAAGTCAATTTCTCAGTTATCGAGGATGGAATGCGATTGGTTTGAGTCGACTGGATGGATAGGTAATACAGCACGTTTGGAAGGTAGTTTGGCTATGTTAGTGTGGCTCGGCCAAGTGTGGTTCGGCTATGTTAGTGCGGCTCGACCAAATGTGGTTCGGCCTGAGCGGGTCGGTAGATGTGGCTCGGTGGTGGTCTGGTTCGGCACTTCTGGGTCGGTTAACATAGGGTCGATCGACATGGAAGGGAACAAGTCGATCGGCATGTGTGGTTCGGTTGTACATGATCAGGATAAAGTGTTTCGGTATTAGAGTTTGGACGTGGTTCAGAAAAGGAGGATTGGCACAAGTGGTCGACATGTTGGCTCGGATGTACTCGATCAGGATGAAGTGGATTGGTGTTGGAGTTTGGACGTGGTTCGGTCGAGGAGGATTGGCAAAAGTCATTCGGCATGGTTGAGTGTCTCGGGTACGGCATAGAGTTATACTCGAGTCGACGTAAGAGTGGATGACTTCAAAGTGGATTCGCTTCAAAGGTGGTCGGCATATATATACTTCGAGTTCTGGCATGAACTACTTTGATTCAAGCGTAAGTTTGCTTCGGGTCATCACCTCGGAAAGCTAGGGTTGGCATATCTCAGCTTGGGATCGGCGTCGTCTAGGTATATGGGTTTGGCTATGTTTGTAGTGGGCCCATATCACTCAGGAAGCCCAGCAACACGGGATTTGCCTACAAATACAGCAGACGGGGCTTCAGAATAAGGATCTTCATTCTGTTTCCCTTCGTCTTCTACACTAAGCATGCTCTGCCATGTTGTTCTAAAAACTCTGGATTGTAACTATAATGTATTCTAACATCAATAAAAAGGAAATTTCTAGAGTGGACGTAGGCCGGATTTTGCTAAACCACCATAAATCCTCTGTTATTACTGCTTTCTCTTTAATTTTTAGTGTTCTTCATATTTATACTCTCTACATACATTCTATCTGTGATCTGTGACTGTTTTTTGGTACTTTTGTCTAGATTTGGACGTTAGTGACAAATTTCGGCGCTATTATTTTGGTGCTTTTACTGAGAAAGCTAGCACTCAGGGACTCAAAAGCATGGAGGTTGGATTTAAAGGCTTAGGAACTTGGATTCTGGAGACTATGGAAAAGCAATCAACTAGGAAACAGAGGACGACAAGAAGTCAACAGGAGGGAAGTCAGGAGGCTTTCTCTGGAGCTAATCAACCCTTCATCTACATAACTAGGGACGAGATGCGGGTCATGATGAATTCTATGCAGGAACATATGAAAAGGAAAGAGAAAATGATGTAGGCACTTTTCAGACAATTTGGACAACCCGGAACAACAGGAGCTAAAGGTGCTCAAATCCATGGAGCTAAATCAGAAGGACTCAACAGGAAAGTAGATGGGGTGGTTCAGTAGGGGGTAGCCCCCAATCAGCAAACGACTATCAATTTGGATGGACCAACACTTTGGGGCACACCACCAGGTAATGCTGGACTAATCCATGGAGGGATACTAGACGACGCTGCGTAGCCCAACGCCAATAGGAATACAGGAGTACATGACGAGGAGTGTGTGTCAGAATTCCCTCGTGGACTTGGAGGGTAGTTAGGAAATGTAGATGAGGGGAATCCTTAGTAGATAACAATGGATTGGCTGACATCATCAGGTACTATTCACGGAGGTCTGACAAACAAGGATTTTGAGGGAGTAAACAAAAGTCCGTTCGTCCCTAACATCAGGATAGCTAGGAATCCACCCGATTTCAAGTTACGCACTCTGGATGTGTACAATGGTAAGACAGATCCCACTGACCACTTGAAGAGGTACACAAGGCATATGGAGGTGCTGGGGGTATCAGAGGAGGCTACGGCCCGGTGTTTCCCCCTGTAATTGACAGATATAGCCGCTATGTGGTTCAGACAACTGGAAGATGAATCTGTTGGAACATGGACAGAACTGGTGGATAGGTTTATGAAATAGCTTCGAGTTCACATAAAAGGCCAAAGAACGTGATGACACTAAGGTCAGTTAAGCAGAGGGTGGATGAATCGCTTAGGACTTTCTTAACTCGATTTAATGCAGCGGTTGCTTCAGTGGATTGGTCGGATTCGTCAATGGTTCTGATGGCTGTAGTATCAAGAGTCAGGGATAATTCAGACTTCAAAGTATCATTGATATGGGACCCACCAATTGATCTTGGGAAATTCTTCATGAAGCCGAGAGATTTCTCCGACAAGAGGATGCATGTTTGGATATGAACTCAAAGGAAGTAAACATGGTTAAGGATGGAGACCGCCCGGTGAAAACTTGAGTAAAGACAAGGGTAAAGGGAAAAGGAAGCACTGGGGAGAACCAAAATTCTTCACTTACACAGGATTTAATGCAACAATGGAGCGGATATTCTTTGATACTCGAGATTGCCTTCCGTATCGAACGCTAACAATGAGGGAACCCTCAGAGTGTGAAAGGGCAATAGGGAGGCATGTATTTTTCATGATCTGGACGGGCATGATACTAACAGCTGCGGACATCTAAATGATATAATCGAGGAGCATGTAAGGAATGGTCAGTTGTGACAATATGTCGAAACTTGGAATGCGGCGGTGAAATAGGAGCAGCCACCCCCTACCTGAACGACGATGGCACAAGGCCTGGGAATGGTGGTCGGTTGGTCATCAACTAATCATGATAATTTGGAATAAGTAGCAAACTTTAGGCAGACGGCTAAGTCACTTACTCATGTAAGGGGATGGAGATAGCCTCTAGGCATGCTCTGAGACAATGATAAACCGTGACGCTCTGGTTTGTGGAACCTGTTTTTTCTTTTTTGGCTTGGACACTTGCTTTTTTCACTTTGTTTTTGGATTTTTTTTTTTGAAATCCCAGTTTTGCTGGTTTTTTGGTTTGGATTTTGATTAGGATTTTTGATATGGACTTCTGGTTTTCTAGTTGGATCTAGATTTCAGATTGGATTTTGATTGGATTTTCTCCTAGATTTTGGCTAAAGGGTTGTGGAGTATGGACTAGCTCGGCAAGGGTCCAAAGAGACCAGGATTCAGCCTAGGACTTAGTCCCTATGATATCTATCGATCACTATTAGAGGTCGTTGAGCATGGACTATGGTTGGCAAGGGTCTGGAGAGACCAGGATTCAGCCTAGGACTTAGGCCCCATATTCTATAGGTTACTATCGCAGGTCATCGAATATGGACCATGCTCGACAAGGGTCCAGAGTGACCAAGATTCGGCTTAGGACTTAAGCCATGGCATTGCTTAACATTCGGGGAAACTGAACCAAGAACACCATGTCATTACTTAACATAGGTCGTCGAGTATAGAGTATGCTTGACATGAACCCGAAGAGGTTAGGGATTTGGATGTTGGCTATGAACAACTATGGATCTATGCATGGACCCCGAGCAATCCTGGATTTGGATATCGACCTGGAGAGGTCGTAAATTTGGTTATTGGATATGGATGAATTTTAACTCAGTTACCGGGTTCGGATGGGTGTGGAATTAAATATGGATTTGGTTACTAAATAAGGATTGGATAACGATTCGGAGCAGTCGTGGATTCGGGTAAGTATACGGCAATGGCACTTGGATAAAATGGATTGATTATGGATCGGATGGTATGGCTAAGAATGACATATGGACTTTGGACGATGGATTAAAAGCTATGTAAAATACGCCTTCCTATCACAAGGCATGTTTTGGGGAGGCAAAATGCTAACCCGCCTTTTGGCAAGGCTGTAAGCATGCGGATTTGACTTAAGTCGATTTCTCAGTTATCGAGGATGGAATGTGATAGGTTTGAGTCGACTGGGTGAATATAGGTAATGCAGCACGTTTGGAAGGTGGTTCAGCTATGGTAGTGCGGCTTGGCCAAATGTGGTTCGGCTATGTTAGTGCGGCTCGGCCAAACTTCCAAATGTTGTTTGGCCTGAGCAGGTTGACTGATGTGCCTCGGTGGTGGTCTGGTTCGGCACTTCTGGGTCGGGTAGCTTAGGGCCGACCGGAATGGAAGGGAACAAGTCGATCGGCATGTGTGGCTCAGCTGTACTCGATCAGGATGAAGTCGATCGTTGTTGGAGTTTGGACGTGGTTCGACCGAGGAGGATTGGCACAAGTCGATCAACATGTGTGGCTCAGCTGTACTCGATCAGGATGAAGTGGATCCGTGTTGGAGTTTGGACGTGGTTCGGTCGAGGAGGATTGGCACAAGTCGTTCGGTATGGTTGAAGTGGCTCGGGTTCGGCATAGAGTTTTAGTCAGGTCGACGTCAGAGTAGATCGACTTCAAAGTGGATCGCCTTCAAAGATGGTCGGCATATATATGCTTCGAGTTCTAGCACGAACTACTTCGAGTCAAGCATAGGGTTGCTTCGTGTCATCACCTAAGAAGCTTGGGTTTGCATATCTATAGCTTGGGGTCGGCATCGACTAGGTATATGGGTTCGGCTATGTCTGTAGTAGGCCCATATCACTCAGGAATCATAGCAAATCGGGATTTGCTTATAAATACAGCAGGCGGGGCTTTAGAAAAGGGATCTTCATTCTATTTCCCTTCGTCTTCTACACCAAGCGTGCCCTTCCATTGTTGTTTTAAAAACTCCGGATTGTAACTGTAACTGATTCTAACATCAATAAAAAGGAAATTTCTGGAGTGGACGTTGGCCGGAGTAAGCCGAACCACTATAAATCCTCTGTTATTACTGTTTTCTCTTTACTTTTTCCTGTTCTTTATATTTATACTCCCTACAAACATTCTATCTATGATCTGTGACTGTTTTTGGTGTTTACATCTGGATTTGGGTGTTAGTGGTCAATTTTGGCGTTAACAACTAGTCCTCCATCTTCATAAATTATGTCATTCAGTGTCTTCGGATTGCCGATCATGTGTCATGAACATCCACTATCAAGTATCCATTTGTCCATTGAGTGTTGATTCTTCAAAAGCCATATAACATATCTGTTCCTACACAACACACCAATTCGGTAGATAACTTGATTTTCTATAATAACAATATGCAGACCTATGTGACAATGATGATTTGGACAGTTTTGAACTAGTGTTAACAGAATATCCAAAAAATGCCATTTTAAACTTTTTCAAAATTTAGATTATGATAACTTTGAAAACCAATGCTCTGATACCAACTGTAAGAAATGCGGATTACGGATCTTAAGGATGGATTAACACTAAGGAAGTGAATAGTGTTTAATGGATTTTATAAACCTTTTTAAAAACTTTTCAAATTAAATGCAAGCAGATGCAAAACACAAACAGAGAAACAATCACAGAATCAGACATAGATGCAAATAGTAAATAAAAACAGTGAGGGAAAGAGCACATTGAAATTTTATACTAGTTCGGAGTTACTCTACATCCACTCCCACATAATTTCTTGCACATATTTCTTTTCAAATATAATATCGATATTACAACCTCAATTTCAAGGCCATGAGATACACCCTCATGTCTTCAAGTCCAGGGAAAACTCTCTTGATTTAACCAGGCTACACGATCATCTAATTGATTTACGGGCTACAATCACACCTAATTGATTTATGGGCCATAAATACACCGTTTCCAATATCACTTTAAAAGACAGAGAGACTCGATACACTTCTTTGATTACAAATGACCATATAACTTTGAATAGCACTGAGATCTTTGAGAGAGTGTGATAGTGAATCAAACTAGTGATGATCGAGTTTAACACACTTAAGATTTCGGTAGAGTTTTGTTAAAATATAAGAGAATATTTGAGTGGAGAAGAAGGGTCGAAGAAATGAAGAAAAATTAACTTAAAATTCATTGAAAACAACTAGTATTTATAAGAGAATAACAGTCATATCCATTCGTAATAGGTTATGACGAATAGGCATTTCTTTTGAAAATTTGAAATTTGAATTTTACGGTTACCATGTCGACATAAGGGGATGGGGGATGTTGACATGCCGATGTGTATTTTGAAAATTGATTTTGTCTTTAAAATGATTTCTATTCTAAAACTTGTCAAAATAATTTCTAAACTTTGTAAACCATTTTGAGTATAGTTTAAACTTATAAAAGGGATTTGAAAGTAATCTTAAAATATATAATTTATAATATAAAAGTAATATTAAAAACTAAGTATAGGTATATATTTTTGAGATTTTAAAGCAAGCAATATTAAAACCAGGAGAGAGTTTAAAAACAAGAGATGATTTTGAAATCAAAAATACAAAAGAAGAGAAGAATAGTTTAAGGCTAAAATATTTAAGCAGAGAGAGAGAAGATTTTTAAAAAGTTTTTGGAAAAATATTTAAAATAAATCATTTTGAAAATTTCATGGATTCTATTCTACTAGAGAAGGTTGTGGATTCCATCCCACTAAAGAGGTCATGGGTTCCACCCCACTATTAAAGCGAGAAGGCGGTTTCCATTCTATAATAAAAATCCGAATAAAGATTTTAGTGCTAAAGTTTTAACATAAATCTAGACTCGATTACTTATCTTGATATCTTAAACTTTTGATACTCATGAGTCTTCCGTCTTGATTTCTTCAATCTTGAATTCGTCGGTCTTAAATCTATATACTGTACAGTCTTCATTCTTCAGTACCTGCATATATATGCTGCATATACATATATATCTGGACAAGAATATTAGTATTTATATTTTATAACAAGTCCTAAGGTTGTTGTCATCAAAACCATCATCTTAGGAACTAACAATCTTCCCCTTTTTGATGATCACAACCTTTGTTTATAAAATCTTCTCCACAGATTTCGATTCTACTTCGACGCCCCCTTAATCTACTAACTCCCGCTTAATCTAAGCCTATCTAAACTATTTTATAATTCTCCCACTTTTTCATCAATAAAAAACTAAGCCTAAGCTACATAACTGCCCCTTAAACTAATATCACGGAAATAAATGCTAATTACAAAGTATAATAAGCCAAACATAAATCTAATTTTATTATATATGATGTTACATTGAACATATATAGAAACAAATATATACAAGTACACAAAACATAAAAATATTAATAATATAATAAGAATCTAACGAGAGTCCTTGACAATTGGTGACTTGTGAATCGTAATCTTTATTTTCATGGCTGCAACTCTTTAAATTTGTCATAGGTTATAACAGTATAAAGAGAGTAAATAATAGATTAATTCAAGTTTGGTGGTGTCTACTTCTCAATCAAAGTGATATTTATAGAGTCAGAAAATTGCAAATGAAAAATTGTTACTCTTTGAGAAAGTCTCTTTATTTTAATGGCTGCAACTCTTAATTGAAAGATGGTTTCCTTTTGATTAAAAACAAAAGTTTCTTTTCAAATGTGATAGTTTTTCCCATGACAGATGTTTGTGGTAAAATCCTCAAACGGTTGTGATTTGATTAAATTTTAATCCAAGACTTGTCACAAACGTCTGTTCTTTTTTCACAGACGTCTGTGAGGTGTAAAAAATGTTTTTCACCTTAGTTTGATGTACATGAATTTATGTATGCTCATGTATTCATGCATATGAATAACCTTAGAGTGGTCAATGAATCTTCGTTTCTATTTGAGTCTCAATACCTTCGAGCATGGTGTCTTCTTAAAGCACATACCTACGCTCTTGATAAGGTATATATATGTATATGATTGTATAGTTGTTATCATTGAAACATAAATTGAAGGCTCTAACTATACGAATTATCAACTATAGAATGGAAGTATTATTATATTTGTGTACGTTTATCTCCCTTTGTGTATATGCATCTCCCCCAATGTATATGCATCAATTTGTCCTCCTTTGTCATTATCAAAATAGAGGGAAAATAATATATGATATACATACATACATACATACATACATACATACATACATACATACATACATACATACATATATATATATATATATCAACGATATAAATGGTCATAGGATGTCATTATTTCATATTAAAATCAAATTTGAAAATTCAAAACAAAATTAAGAAGGAATTTTAACAGAAATTATACATAGGAAAAAAAATAAGCATAAGAGTTTCACAGTAAAAGTAAACGAAGTTTAATTATACTGATTTGTGGAACAAGATAAGCCTCCGTAGTTCTCGTAATACTCCCAGTAACGGATGAATTTCGTTCATATGTACCTGGCCATGGCGTCAGATCATGGTACTCCTCATCTTCGTTAATTGAAAGGCCTCAAAATGCCATGTAAAATGGTTGTTGAAAATGTGGAGTACAAGAGACGTACATTTCACCACTGTCTTCTTCCTCATCTTGTGGGTGCATGGGAGTCTTCCCTCGGTCACCTCTATCGTATGGAATACCTTCGGGCGAGGCTTGAGAATGATAAACTGGTGTTTGAAACCGAGGTGGAGCTGTTGGGGAAGGAGAAGATGATGAGCGTGAGGAAGATCGGCCACGTACTTTGCTGCATCACTTTCCCCAAAGTAGAGACCATTTTGTCCAGAGTCTTCTCCATTTTTGTCATCCTAGTGAAGAAAGAGCGTTCTAATCTATTCATTTTTCTGTATAAAGCTCGTTGATTGGTCATGATTATTTTTTGGTTTTTGATTGTCGAATTGCGAAGAGATTCATTTGGTGTTAGTTCAGCCCAAGCTTCTTGAATTTTTGAGTCCGAATAATATTCGGTACTATGACTAGAGGAAGGTGGCTGTTAGGAAGAAAGAGCGGAGTAGATTTGTTGAGGAGCGCAAGTTTGAGGAGGACCATGATGTTTAAATTCTTGTTGTTGTTGAGTCCATTAGTTGAAGGGAATGATACGAGGTGGACTCTTCGGAAGATGCATCGGTGCAAAATATCGTGGTCTTCTACCTTCGGTTGGAATTTCTTTGTATTGTGAGATATAATGTGTAGAACAAAATCCTTTAATTTGGTCATGAATAATTTTTCCCAATTAATCGGTAGGCGAGCCAATGTGGCATGCAAAACCTTATAGTTATGGGATAAATTTTTTCATGACTACCTAGACGAGGAATGATGGTATTAATTATTATTCAGTTTAGTAGTCTAGCTTGTGGTCGAAGATAAATGGATTTCTATTGTGGCATTCTATCCTTCCATATTTGATAGGTGACTTCATCCCTAGATAGAAGACTGTGATGTAGTATATCAGTTAAATCAATCCCCTAATAACAACATCCTAAAATACGACCAATGGTATACACATCAATTTTAACTTCTTTCCCATGAAAACTTGACCATAACCAACCATCATCATTCTCTGGATTCCAAATCTCTGAACTACGTAGATTGAAGTAGAAGAGGTAAATATCAAGACGATTAATGATTACCTTATTCGCATCATCGCTAGTCAAATTGCAACAGCCAGCATGCGTAGTAATTCCTAAGATTTCATATTCCATAACATTTCCAAACCGATAAAAAGGACTTGAGTGGATCTTCTTTTGGGTCAGCACCTTGAATCTTTTGATTGCATTGGGATTACTGCAGAACCATTGGCTAATGTGAGCTTGTGTGACCGGTGCTTGAGAGGAGGATAAAGATTGGACCTTGCTTTTGCTTGTTGGAGACGTTAACCTTCTTGGGAACCATTGATTTAAGAGTTTGAGTGTTTTGAGATCCAGGATTTTAGGAATTTGGAGTTGAAATGAAGGTAAAATTAAGAGAAAGGGAAATGTTTTTATATTCGGCTGTTGGATAATTTTTGCCGGAATAGCGATGGACGTCTGTGAGGAAGTCACAGATGTCTGTGGCTTCAGTGAAAATGAGGCAGAGAGAGTTGATAGACATCTATGATGGTTCCACAGATATTTGTGGCTATAGAACATTTAAATAGAGAGTCTTTACAGATGTTTGTGAGTTTCCACAAACGTCTATGGTTATAGGGAAAATTTTCCGTAACCGATGACAGATGTCTGTGGTATATTCACGGACATCTGTGACATGTAATTGCAATCATCTAGAGGAAATCTTTTGATATGAATGAAAATATTTATTAAAATTTAAAAATGACAAAAGTATACATATCAAAAATAAATAAATATGATGTGTAACATAAATTTTTATTTTTATTAGAGAAATCTGAATTATTGTTTTGTTGTATATCCCACGAATTTTGGTTCAACTTTTGTATCGTCGAGTAATGACTTTAGTGGAGACCAATTTGGACAAGTTGGAGTGGCAATCCAAGCTTGGTTTGATGGTCACGGTTTGCACAAATTTCTCGGAGTAATGATACACACTTTTGGAGGAGTTTCTAGTAATCGATTAGACCTTTGATGTATGCGATTTTTTGTTGATGATGACCACAAATTGCTAGAATACATTTTTTTAGAAAATTTAGATGAGATCCTTGACGTCTTTGCTCATAATACATCTCACTTTGAACACCGATCATTACTTGTTGATAGTGATATAACTCATCAACTTTGTCAGTGAGAGATGTTGATTTTAAATCAATTAATCGTTTAGCTTTCTTTTCTTTGAGAGAAAAGCCTATGTGGTATGTTGGTAATGCAACAATGTTTAGAGAGTCTGACTGAGTTGATGTCGGCGTGGATTTAATTGGAGATACGTATGTGCTATTTGATGAGGGGGATTTATAGTCTATAGTTTAATAGGTGGAGCCATGGTCGGAAGACATTGTATTATTTGCTGTAGTAATTTAGTTGTGTTTATTTATTATTTAAAGTTGTGTATAACTGAATTTATAAGATAAAATGTAGCTATATTTAGAAAAGGTAGTTGAGAAAAATGAGTTAACCCATAGGAAGTTAACTGATATTAGTTTAATTTAAATGGTTGTTATTAAAAAAATATTTGGTTGTTGTTAATTCCAAGTTATAAACTTAAACAGTTGAAACTGCATATAACCTATTACAAATTAAAGTGATCAAAACATTATTTCTATAACTTTAGTTAACCAGTTCGTTGAGTGAATAAATTCCTAAATCCCATCTTAACTTAATAAAAGTTAGTTTACCTAATGGTTTTATAAGAATATCAGCTATTTGATTTTCGGTAGCAACAAATTCTAGAGTTATTATTTCTTTTTCAACATTATTTCTTTTTCAACATTATTTCTCAGAAAATGGTGATGAATATCAATATGTTTTTTTTGTGAGTGATTAATTAGATTTTCAGATAAATTTATAGCACTAGTATTATCGCAATATATTGGAGATTTGTTTATTATTTTTCATAGTCTTTAAGTGTTTGTTGCATATATATTACTTGAGCGCAAACTAAGGCAGCAGAAATATATTCGTCTTTACATACTGAAAAAGAAACACAATTTTTCTTTTTACTAATCCATGAAACTAATGACTGACCAATAAAGTGACATGTGCCACCTATACTTTTTTTATTCGATTTACATCCACCAAAATCCGTATCACTTTAAGAGACAAGTTCAAACATACTGTCTTTTGGATAAAATAGACCATAATCTTTAGTATTGGCTAAATATCGTAAAATTCATTTAACTGCCCGATGATGATGTCCTTTAGGTTGTGGTTGAAATCTTGCACATAAACAAACACTCATCATAATATCTGATCCATTAGCGGTTAAGTATAGTAAGGTTTCTGTCATGCTTCGATATAGATTTTGATCGAAATCTTTTCCATGTTCATCTTTGTCTAGATGAGTAGTAGTACTCATCGGAGTGGGTTTACTTGATACATTATCCATTCCAAAACGTTTCAGTAATTCTTTACAGTATATTTCTTAATTTATAAAAATACTATTATTTAATTATTTTATTTGTAATCTTAAGAAGAAATTCAAGTCACCCATATGAGACATTTCAAATTCATTTGTCATTATTGTAGAAAATTCACTACATAAATTTTCTTTAGTAGATTCAAATATAATATCATCAACATAAATTTGAACAATTAATATATCCTTTTCTTCACTTTTAATAAATAATATTGTTTCTGTTTTACCAATTTGAAAACTGTAATTAATTAAATGTAATTTTAATCGATCATACGAAGCTTGAGGTGCTTGTTTTAAACCATATATTGCTTTTTTAAGTTTAAAAACATGATATGGATAATTTTCATTAAAAAATAGTGGTGGTTGTTCTACATAAAAATTTTCTTTTATAAAACCGTTTGAGAAAGCACTTTTGACATTCATTTGAAATAACTTAAAGTTGTCATGACATGAAAAGGCAAGTAATATTCTTATGGCTTCAAGACATGTCACAGGTGCAAAATTTTCTTCATAATCATTTCCTTTTCTTGATTATACCCCTATGCCATTAATCTAGCTTTTTTATGTATAATATTTCCATTTTCATCATCTTTGTTGTAAAAACCCATTTAATTCCAATTATTGACTGATCGTTTTGCCTTGGTACTAATTCCCAGACATTATTTTGTTCAAACTAATTAAGTTCTTCTTGCATTGTTAAAATCCAAAAATCATCATTTGATGCTTCCTTGTAGGTTCAAAATTAGATATAAATGCTACATTACTCATTTGATTTATTTGCCTTCTAATCGAAACATTGTTATCAAGATTTCCAATTATATTATCAATATGATGATCTTTTAATATTCGGGGTGGTGATTTCAAAATACTATTATTTTTAATCATCATCATTAGTTTCAATTATAGTTTCAATGGCTTTGTTGTTTAGTGTCAAAATTTTCTTTTTCATTTCTATTTATATTTTTAAAGTTTTCGTCAAACGAGACATGAAAACTTTCCTCTTAACGTTTGTTCATTTGTAAAAAATTCTATAGGCTTTACTTTGATCATAATATCCAAAAAAAATTCTTCATCTGCTTTTAAATCGAATTTACCATGATTATCTTTCGTATTTAGAATAAAGCATTTTGATCCAAATATTTGAAAATATGATACTTTTGGTTTCTTTTTGTAGAACATTTCATAACATGTATTTTTAGTCAAGGGTTTAAGAGTTGCACGATTTAATACGTAACATGTAATAGCAACTGCTTCGGCCCAAAAATTCTTTGATAAACCACTATCATTTAGGAGAGTTCGAGCACATTCTTGCAAGGTGTAATTTTTTCTTTCAACTACGCCATTGTGGAAATGAAAAATTACGAGTAATACCCTTTTTATTATAAAAGTTTTTTAATAATTCTTTTTCAAATTCTCCACCGTGATCACTTATACTTCTTATTTTTAGATTCATTAGAGTTTTAATTTGTTTAGCAAAAAATTTAAACATTTTGAACGTATCACTTTTGTAATAACCTGGGTTTTTCATCATTTGATTTTGAATATTTAAATGGTTTAAATATTGAATTTGGAATTTTAACGGAGTTAATAAGTTTTTAAAACGGGGATTTTCAAGCAATTTCATAAATTTTAGAAATTATCAATTTAATTAACGCGTTAAAACAGCGATCCATGGCATAGTCTCGGAATTCAACGAAACTATTTCCATTGGATCTGTAATAGTGTATTATTATCAGATTTCAAATTTCGTAGTGTTCGGAGTTATCGTTTGATCGTAAAAGATACAAACGCGTTGAATTTAATATAATAATTGGGTCAAAAAAGCTATCTTCTCCATACTATCGAATTATGACTCAAAACCTTTTCCATTGTATTCGGAATAGGGGTACAACATTATAAATGCATAGCGGCATGTCTCGCTAAGGGTTCGAGATTTTAAGTTGTGAAAATCGAGACGGTTTGAAAATTTATGTAGTGTGTATATATATTTATTTGGCTTACCTTTTGTTCACATCAGCTTTTTTAATTTTTTTGCTCACCTCAAAACATCGTAGCCCCTCCCCTACACACCACTCAACACACCTTTTATTTTTTTTTAAATCACATTTTACCTCTTTTAGTTTTTCAGTTTGAAAATCAATTCAGAGGGGAAAAAAATTAAAGATTAGTCGTAAATACCTTTTCTGTTTCATTTCAATGATTTGCCTAGCTTTCACTAAAAACGAAATCGAAGTCGTTCATGAAAAAAAATGTCGCGAGGTGACCTGGAGTTGCGATCAATTGAAGGAGCCATTGGAAGGAAAAGAGTTTCGAATCGCGCGCATGTTTGGCGTTCGTGAGGTGATGCTCACACGCACAGGTGATGGTGGGCAGTGACCTTGAGATGGCATTCGCGAGTTAGGTTTTGAAAAGGGTAGGGGACGTGATGTTGTGTTACTGGTAGCGGCGGGTTGCTTGAAGCAAGGCGCGTCTTCCCCTGCATCTTCATCGACTCCGATCGACTGTGGGCATGTGTGACCGTCGGGTTCGTGCTTGTTTGCGGTGGTGCATGAATCCAGGTCAAAGGCTCTGGCGGCCGTTATGGTGAAGTTGGTGGCTAGGCGTGATGCGGCGTTCAAGCGATAGGGAAGAAGGGGTTTGTCTGTGAGGTAATTATCTGTTAATAAAGTAAATATAAGATTATTATTTTTTAATTTTTTTTAAAAATCAGGTGTTTATGAAATTGTTTAACGTTTATACGACGTTCAAAAATCTCGAAGCTAGTTCATTGGATTTGTAGCTGCGAAATAGACGCAGTGGAGTCAAAAATTGGACTGATTTGCAAATAAAATTCAAGGTGAGAAAATTCTCACTCATTTTGATCGCCAATTTAATTTTAAATAGGTAAAATTAATTATTGGTTGCTTGGTTGAATTAGGAAATTAATTCGAGGTGAGAAAATTTTAAATATTTGATTTTTGGATGTACTTAACTTTTGTGAATTACCCCGCACATTAAGCCATTTTCTCACGCTGGTTTTCCAGACTGACTCATGTTTTATTTTATTAATACGCTCGGATCAGACCGAGTATTACATTTTCAGGTTAGAATGCTATGGAGCTCAGAAGACGAGCTGGAGGAGTTCGGACATATTTCGGTACTTGGTTTATAGTTCCGCTGTGTAAGAACAAGTGATCATAATTGTCCAAGTTGATGTATTGATTTTTGTACTCTGATGATTGTAAGTATAAATAGATACAGATTCTTTTGTATAAAAATTTGTTATATATATATTATATTTTGTTTCACTGCGATTGTGAGATTCCGTGTTGTTTAATTTTCTTGTACCTCTTTCTTCTTGTTTACCCTAATTATTCGCCCTTCCGTACACTTTGGTTGAACAAGAGTGAATTACTGTCAACTCAAAGGGGTATGAAGCAATGGGCCGCTACAACTTGCTTTAAAATAGCGTCCACGTATGTCTTGAAAAATCTTCTACAATTACAAAGACATATTTATTGCGATTTACTGAACGTACTTGAGTTGGACAAAATAAGTCCAAATGAAGTAATTAAGA
Source organism: Allium cepa (assembly GCA_030765085.1). Taxonomy (NCBI): domain Eukaryota; kingdom Viridiplantae; phylum Streptophyta; class Magnoliopsida; order Asparagales; family Amaryllidaceae; genus Allium; species Allium cepa. The sequence continues at coordinate 333,742,743 of CM060928.1, forward strand.
GGTTATTTAGTGGAGATATCCTTTTTAGGTTTAAACAAGCTTTTCTTTAATTTTCCAAGTTGACATGCGTCGCACATATTTTTTAACTTTAAAATTTATTTTGGGTAATCCTCTTACCAAATTGTTTTTAGCCAATTTGTTTATATATTTGAAGTTTATGTGACAAAATCTTTTATGCTATATCCATGGATCATCATAATTTGCTTAAGCATAAACCATTATTATGATTAATATTCCTATTTAGAATATAAATATTATGATTTCTTGTTCCTTCAAAAATTAAAGTTTTATTTTGATTATAGATATTGCTTTTATTTTTTCAAAATCGATTTTAAATCCCTTATCGCATAACTGGCTTATACTAAGTAAATTATGTTTTTTAATTTTTAGCTAATAAAACATTTGAAATAATAAGAGAAGTAGATATACCGATGTTGATGACATTTCCAATTCTGATAACATATCCTTTGGAGTTATCCCTAAATGTAACTGTGCCACCATGTAAGTTATGTTTGATAGCATATGTGCATTTTCCATCATATATTTGGAGCATCCGCTATAGAGAATCCATTTCTTCTTATTGTTGGTTCAGTTTTTTGGGTACCTACAAAATAAAAAAGTTTTAGTTGGTACCCAATTTCTTCATTAGGGTCCTATGTGTTAGTAGGAGAAGGTAGCCATACCCATGAAGGTTTGGAACCTTTAGAGATGTAATTGTAATTATGAACTATATCATTTATATACATGTGTGTGTGTGTGTGTGTGTGATTTTGTCTAATCAATTTGTTATTTATTTTAGGAATCCATATTTTAATCATTTTTGTTTCCTTATTTTCATATTTAGATTTGTTTTTTTCTAAAATTTGTATACAATGTACTATACTTCTTGAATCCTTGATTATTATTAGAAACTAGATTATTTCTAGAATGTTTACGATTTTTTTCATTAAATCCTAATCCCTTCCTATTTCCTGATGGTTTTGAAATCTTTATCAAATTATCTAGATTTTTCTTTCCTTTATTAAATTTTGAACCATTATTAGTAATTTTATCTAATTTATTTTTGAGATCAAAAATTTCTAAATTAGCTAATTCTAAATTTTGTTTTAATTCATTCTTTTCTTTTTCAAGTTTATAATTATCTATTTTATTATTCTCTATATCATGTGCCAAAGTAGTATTCTGAGAAGATAATTTTCTTCATTCTTTTGTGCTAATTCTAATTCTTCTTCTAAAATAGTTTTCTCGTCTTTTAACAATCCAATTTCTAATTCATCTCTATTTAATTTTCCCATATCTTCTTTTCTTAATTTTTTTAATTCTCTAAACTTTTCGTTTAATTCATTACTAATTTCAAGAATTTCATTATATGTTAATTTAGGACGCACCTCGTTTGTGTTAGCCATGAAGTAAACATTTGCCAGTTCTGAGTCACTATCACTATTAGATGATGGGGAAGAGTCGAATCATCCCAAGTTACTTGAAATGATCTTCTCTTTTTCTTGAAATTTTTAATTTTTATTTTTAATTTTTCTTAAGCAGTGGACAATCTTTCTTCATATGACCAAATTTATCACACCTAATGCACTTCATTGATGTTTGATTTAAGGAATTTGTGTTGCTGTTGTTTTGAAATTTTGATCATCCTTTTGAACTTCTTAAACTTGTTGTAATTTTTGACTATGAACACACTCTCATCTTCTTCCAAGTCGGAGTTGTCATTACTTGCCTAAAATGCGATGTTTTTCATTTCTTGATTTTGCTCTTTCCTTACCTATAGATTAGCTTCATACGACATCAGATTTCCTATTAACTCTTTGACTTTGAATCGGGAAAGATCGTTGGCTTCTTCGATGGCTAAAACTTTTCTTTTCCATTCATTTGTCAGAGAGTTCAAAATTCATGTGACTGAATCAAAATCTGTGAACTTTGCTCCTAGTGCCATAAGATCATGTTGTATAGTTTGAAATCTAGCATATATATATATATATATATATATATATATCAATAATTGACTTATTTGATTTCATTTTAAAAGATGAAAATTGATCTATAGAATATAAATTTTTGTTTGTTTAACTTTGTTTATGCCTTCATGGGTAATTTGTAATGTACGCCATATATCATAGGTAGTAGTGCAAAGCATGACTTGCGAAAATTCATTTTTATTAAGTAAGAAAAATAAAACATTCATTGCTTTGGCATTGTTAGATGCCTCTGCTTTTTGTGCATCAGTCGTTATGCTGATATCAATGCTAGGTGCTTTATATTTATTTTGAGTTACTAGCCATATTTCTAATTCATTTGCTTCCATAAAAATTCGCATGTGTGTTAACCAATAAGCATAATTAGAACCAGTAAATAGTGATGGACGAGCAGTTGATTGACCTTCTTGAAATGTACTTTCCATTTCTAACGATTTCAATTACGTGATACTGTAGATTGAAATAACCTTGCTTTGATACCAATTGAAAGTCTTGAGGATCGTATACCATCAAACTTGTGTACAATATGAAAGTATATAAATTAATGCAATAGTAGATAATAAATAGTAAAATATAAAAAGCATGCAAACCAGAGTTTTTATACTGGTTCGGACCTCCCGTCCTACATCCAGTCCTGAAACTCCCTTTCGATATTTCCTTTAAACAAATTACTCTCACTTCGCCTAAAGGAATAGGCTAATATAAAAGTATCTCTGACAATCATGTGTTCCAATAACATAATTTTTGACTTACAATATAAATTTTCCTATAACTCCTTTGAGCATATGAATACAAATGCTTTGAGTTATAGTAAGTGATTTAACCAAAATTATATTTTTGTTATAATGGATTGAGAGTGGTACCCAACCTTTTGGTCAAGGCTGGGATATTAATAAACCGGCTAAAAAGGATGGATACCAAGATTAAAGATAGACTGGAAATAAGGCTATGACCGACACCGTCAAAATTGAAACAAGCTCCAATCAAGGTGGGAACGATTGGGAATGATAAACAGGGCTAGATGAGGATACGCTTCGAATTTAAAGTCAACAAAGTTCATATGCACGAGTTATGGATAGCTCAATATTGGAGAGAAACGGTTTTGGATCGATACCTTCGTATCGATCATTATGATGATAGGTTTGGATCGATCAGTCTTCGGATCGATGCATCTCGTATAGATGCACTTTGCTCGACAAATAGACTTCAGGAATGGAACAGGTTGATGGGTATGAAATTTCTATTGATATGCACGCATCGATTGGATGGAAAAATGTGTCAATGCATTTTGTATCGATCAAGGCTGGGATCGATACGAAGAATGAAGCAATTGAAAATGTGTACGTGCTAATATAGTACACACGGATCGTGTAATATGATGTATAACACACAAAAATATGACTAATCACAGATAATAGAAAATTCAGTAAAATAGAAAAAGCACACCAGAGATTTTTATACTGGTTCGGAGCACCGTCCTACGTCCAGTCCCAGACTTCTATCTGGATTTTCACTACCAACTACCTCGCTTCACTCGAAGGAACAGGTTTACAACACCTAAGCAGACGAACGGGATTTCACGCCTCCAATACACTGAGGACTTCAACACTTGCATCATACAACACCGAGGACTTCAACACTTGCCTCTTACAACACCGAGGACTTCAACAAAGATGAAAATAATTGTTTGTTGACGGTATGTGTTCTTGCTAACACTATTTTGTCACTCGTAGTACAAACTTCCTATAATCTTATCCTCAAATAGAATATTTGTATATATGAAGATTTGGAAGTGGATATCGTATTGAATCAAAAGAATGTTAAATAAATTTCAGGATTCAAAAACGATATATGATGAATATGAGCAATTTGAGCGCTTGAGAGTATAAGATTGAGATCAATAGAATAGAGATTAGAATAATAGAAATGGTTAATTGGAATAATTATTTCGTGATGTTTATATAAGAAATAAACAGTTGTAACCCTTTGTGAAAAGGTACAAACAAAGGTCATGATCATTGGTGAAGAGAAAGAGAAGCAACCGTTGAAGAAAAGGAAGTGTCTATACGAAAGGTTGCTTTCTGTTTGAAAACGGTCGACAGGTCAAAAAGGACCAGTAGAAAGGAATTTGAATATATATATACGTTATGTACACTTGTGCACGTTAACTGAGCATTCTGGGCAGAAACGGTCGACTGCCTTGTTCTAACCGGTCGACCGGTTTAGCCCAGATTGCACAGTTAATGTGCACTCATTCATATATATATATATATATATGTATGTATGTATGTATATATATATATGTATATATATTCAAAGATTGAAGGTATAAGGTTATTTGAGGATAGATTTTAATATAAATAACATTACTAACATACCAAATAATCAACCTCTAACATATGGAGCTCTTTGTGACTCTTTAATGAATAACTTCTTTTTGTCAATCACGGCGTATCCCTTTGTCTTGTCGATCACGGCTTATCCTTAGTCAGAAATCAAAACTCTATAGAAATCTTGACTCAACACTCTCCCCCTTTTTGATTGATGACAACATAGTTATGAATCTCCCCTTTATACGATATCCCCCTGAGATTGTGTCCGTAATTGCTCACATCGCCTTTGCCGATGATATAGCCTTTTGAATTATCTCCAAAAGTGAAGGAGCCACCATCTGAGTACGTAATATTTGTCAATAAGCTCTTGTCTCCAGTCATGTGCTTCGAGCAACCACTGTCCAATATCCACTTTCCTCTTTTCTTAAGTGGGACATGCAAAAAATAAAATTAGGTCCATGGTACCCACTTTTTATGGGGTCCTAAGAGTTAGGTCTTAGGAGTCCAAACCCATACGGGTCCGGTATCCCCTTTATATATATAATTTGTATTAAGATGCACAGTATTCATGAAATTCTGAATATATTTGTTTCTAATCAAATTGTTATTTGTTTTAGGAACCCATATTTTGTTAGTCTTGACATTTTTCTTCTGAAATTTCACAACTAGTTTTGGTTTGGAATGTAATAAACTAAGATTTTTCTTAGCTTCAATCTTTTGTACTTTCTTCTTCCTTTCATTACCAAGATGTTTCTTGGTTTCTTGTTTCTGATATCCCAAACATTATTTATTTGAAACAGATTGTGAACTTTCAATGATTTTTGTCAAATTTTCTCATCCTTTGTTATAGTTAGAAACATTTTGAGTAATGTTATCTAACTTAGTTTGTAAACTAGCCTTTTCTAGGTCCAGAATTTTGACTTTTGCCTTAAGCTCATGATTTTTAGTAGTGAGAGCATCATTTTTCTCTTTTTGAGTTTCAATTTCTTGACTCAAAAGAGATTATTGAGAGTCAATATTAGATGATGATTCTTGAAGTTTTTCAAGTTCTTCTTCTAATTTTTTTCTTCTCGTCTTTTAACATATCTCGTTCAAATTCTGCTCTACTCAAATCTGCTTTGGCTTCTTTTAGCTGTCGTTTTATGTCTTTATATTTGACTATCAATTCAGCATTAATATCAAGTACTTCATCAAATGTAGGAATTTGTACCTCATCTTCTGTTGCCATGAAACAGACATTTGCTTGTTCATCTTCCATATCATTATCACTTTCTGATGAGTCTGTATCATCCCACGTTATCGAGAATGCTTGTTTCTTTGATTTGTCCTTCTTATATTTTAATTTGTCATTTTCTGACTTCTTCTTTTGCTCTGGACAATTCTTGTGCATGTGCCCCTTTTTGTGACAGTTGAAACATTCTATAGCGGATGATGTTGGTTTATTTGATTCAGATTTCTTTCTGTTATAACGACTGGCTTTTCGCTGTTTTAGGAATTTTTTGAAACCTTTTTCTATGAATGCCAGATCTTCATCTTCAGACTCTGATTCATTTTCGTCTTTTTCAACATGGAATGCCACGTTCTTCTTTTCTTCTTTTTGTTCCTTTCTAGTCTGTAAGTTAGCTTCATAGGACATTATATTTCCTATCAATTCATCTGGCTTCATGACGGAAAGGTCATTAGCTTCTTCAATTGCCAATACTTTTCCTTCACATTCACTAGTCAGAGAATGTAGGACTGTTGAAACAACATCAAAATCAGAATACTTTTGTCCTAAGCCAATAAGTGCATGGTGGATAGTTTGAAAACGTGAATACATATCATTGATTGTCTCATTTGGTTTCATTTTGAAATTTTGAAATTGACTTTTCAGCATGGCTATTTTGGCTTGTTTAACCTTGTTAGTACCTTCATGAGTGGTTTTCAGCGTTTGCCAAATGTTATATGCAGTAGTGCAGATACTAACACGGTTATATTTATTTTGGTCTAATGCACAAAACAACATATTTATTGCTTTTGCATTTACGGCTGCTGCCGTTTTCTCAGCCGCTGTCCATTCTGAATAATCAGTTGTTGGATTCACTATTTCTTTTTGAGTAGTATTCCAGGCATCGTAACTATTTGATTGCATAAAGAATGACATACGTGTTGCCCAATAGCTATAGTTAAGACCATTGAAAAATGGAGGTCTTTGTGTCGATTGACCTTCCGTGTAAATGGTGTTTTGAGTGCTAGTACTTGCGTTATTTGCCATATTACAAGAATATACCAAATAACTATGTTACGGTTATATGATGACCGTGCTCTGATACCAAATGAAAATGTGTACGTGCTAATATAGTACACACGGATCGTGTAATATGATGTATAACACACAAAAATATGACTAATCACAGATAATAGAAAATTCAGTAAAATAGAAAAGCGCACCAGAGATTTTTATACTGGTTCGGAGCACCGTCCTACGTCCGGTCCTAGACTTCTATCTGGATTTTCACTAACAACTACCTCGCTTCACCCGGAGGAACAGGTTTACAACACCCAAGCAGACGAACGGGATTTCACGCCTCCAATACACCGAGGACTTCAACACTTGCATCATACAACACCGAGGACTTCAACACTTGCCTCTTACAACACCGAGGACTTCAACAAAGATGAAAATAATTGTTTGTTGACGGTATGTGTTCTTGCTAACACTATTTTGTCACTCGTAGTACAAACTTCCTTTAATCTTATCCTCAAATAGAATATTTGTATATATGAAGATTTGGAAGTGGATATCGTATTGAATCAAAAGAATGTTAAATAAATTTCAGGATTCAAAAACGATATATGATAGAATATGAGCAATTTAAGCGCTTGAGAGTATAAGATTGAGATCAATAGAATAGAGATTAGAATAATAGAAATGGTTAATTGGAATAATGATTTCATGATGTTTATATAAGAAATAAACAGTTGTAACCCTTTGTGAAAAGGTACAAACAAAGGTCATGATCATTGGTGAAGAGAAAGAGAAGCAACCGTTGAAGAAAAGGAAGTGTCTATACGAAAGGTTGCTTTCTGTTTGAAAACGGTCGACAGGTCAAAAAGGACCAGTAGAAAGGAATTTGAATATATATACGTTATGTACACTTGTGCACGTTAACTGAGCATTCTGGGCAGAAACGGTCGACTGCCTTGTTCTAACCAGTCGACCGGTTTAGCCCAGATTGCACAGTTAATGTGCACTCATTCATATATATATATATATATATATATATATATATATATTCAAAAATTGATGGTATAAGGTTATTAAAGATAGATTTTAACATAAATAACATTACTAACATACCAAATAAACAACCTCTAACATATGGAGCTCTTTGTGACTCTTTAATGAATAACTTCTTTTTGTCGATCACGGCTTATCCCTTTGTCTTGTCGATCACGGCTTATCCCTTTGTCAGAAATCAAAACTCTATAAAAATCTTGACTCAACAGCAATGTTTACAGGGACTTGGATGAGCATTTTGTATCGTTCACTTATTGATCGATACAAAGAACACATTTGGGATGGATATGAAGTCACATGCTTCAACATGACACTTGGGATTGATACGAAGATAGGTGCAGGGGATGGCTATGAAAAGCGGCGAGCACTCATAGGCTATATCATATTGACCGCCTTCGTATCAATCGATACGAAGAAGCCGGTCAAAAGGGGGAGTACATTGCATGGATCAAAGCGTGGAACTCAGATGGATACGAAGGCTATGACTATGGACATGGTGACTAATGGAAACGAAGTGATGGAGGCAAATTGATAGATACAAAATCCATGGGTACGAAGCCTTCAGCCTACTTACAAATACAAACTTGGATTGATCATAAATTTCATTCTACTAGTCCAAATGCTATGAAATTTTCACACGAGCTTCCATACTTAACTCAAGAGTTCACTTGATCAATCGCAGCTCCATTGGACTCAACTTGCATCGATACGAACATGATTTGGATCAATCCTAAATCGATATCGAACCACTCCAGATCAATTTGGTGGGCCCACCTGTGCATGAGAAAAGGTATTTCAAGTTTTGGGGTGGATATTTCTAGATTTGCTTCAATAAATAGCTATTCTATGGCAATTAAAAAGGCTCTCTCTCTCTTTTTTCCTTCTCTTTTAGGCGAAACTTTGCATTTTGGTTATTGATTTCAAAGGCTTGTAACTTTAATTACAGTATAAAAGGAATAAAAAGATTAATTCAAAGTGGACGTAGACCGTAGATAACCGAAACACTATAAATCTTGTGCCTTTTCATACTTTCTTCCATTTTAATTTTGTTATTTCTTCGTTTTCATTCTCTACTTTATATGGATCTAAGGTTTGTGTTTGGATATTGAAGATTTGTGTGTAAACACTGGTGCTTTCACTACTTCTGGGGTTTGTGACCAATTTGGACAAATACTTTGGTGTTTTCACTGAAAATGCCAACACTCAGGGATTGTGAAGCTTGGATTTTGAATTCGAAGGCTTAGGAACTTGGATCTGGGAAGCAATGTCTAAGAAATCAACAAGGAGACAGAGAACAGAATAGCATGAAGGAAGTCAGGAGGCTTCATCACAAGCTAATCAGGCATCAATCTATATCACTAGAGACGAGATGGAAGTGATGCTGTAAATGCAAGAGGACATGATACAGAATCTACTGCAAAAATTAGAACAAGCTGGAATGCAAAATCAAAGGAACGGAATAGTAGGAGATACTAGAAATGAGGATCATGAAGCTGGAGTAGCAGGAAAGGGGGCAGTCTAGAATCAGGATCAAGGAAACGAAGCAAACAGGATGCGGGACAGAGCAGAACCATCGGTGATAACTCCTGGTCTTGGAGGCATACCCTTGGATCATGTTGGCTTAATTCTTAGAATGATACCAGGCGGTGCTGTGCAGTTTGGCATTGATCGGGACATGGATATTCATTAAGGAGGACAAGTTCCAGGATTCTCTCGTGGATTCAAGGGGCAGGTTGGATATAGCAGGCAGAGGCTACCACTTGATGATAACAACAGGTTAGTGGAGATGGTCAGACGGGCTATGAGGGGAGGATTGGTGAATAGAGGTTTGGAAGACGTGAACAGGAGCATCTTCACTCCTCTTATCAGGTAAGCTAGGAATCCGCCAGATTTCAAACTACCATCTCTAGAAATGTATGATAGGAGAACGGATCCCGCTGTTCACTTGACAAGGTACATGAGGCACATGGAAGTATTGGGAGGCATCATAGGAAGTTATAGCATGATGCTTCCTTTTGCGTTTGATAGATATAGTAGCACTATGGTTCATACAATTGGAAAGCGGCTCAATTGGCACTTGGACGGAGTTGATAGGAAGGTTTGTCAGGCAATTTCGGATCCACATCATGAGACCCAAGAATGTGATGATTTTAGCGTCTATGAAGAAATGAAGGGAGAATCACTTAGGGATTTCTTAATTAGATTCAATGCAGTAGTGACTTTGGTGGATTAGCCTGATTCGTCGACGATTTTGATGGTTCACGTGTAGTGGATAATTGGGATTTCAATATATCATTAGAGCAGGTTCCACCGATGGATCTCGAGGAGTTTTACTATAAAACAGAAAGGTTTCTAAGACAAGAAGATGTAGTGGATGAAAGAGAAGGGAGAGAGGTTGAAATTTATGCAGTAAAAGACGGAGGCCCACCAGGGAGGGTTCAAACAAGGATGATAGAGGCAAAAGTAAAATGAATGACAACGGTAACACATCAAAAAGGCAATGGAGGAAATAAAAATTCTCTTCTTACATGGATTTGACTGAAACTCTAGAGAGGATTTACTTGGATAATCGAGGACGCCTCCAGTACCGAAGGCCAGCAAAAGAGAACCCTCCAAATACAAGTGGGCATCAAGAAAGCATTGTCTATTCCACGAGCTGGACGTGCACAAAGCAAATGACTTCAGGAATTCGAATGACATTGTTGAGGAGCATGTAAGGGATGGTCATTTACAACAGTACAAAAGGAATCAAGCTATGGCAGTAGAACAGAAGCAGCCACCGCCTACCTCAGATGAAGATGGCACCGGATCCAGGCATCGTCGTCAGCTTATTATCAGCTGAATGGATTTATGGCTTTGAATAAGTAGTAAACCCCAAGGTAAGGTAGCTAAGTCATTTACACATGTACGTTGTCGATGATGGTCCCTAGGCATGCTTTGAGATGATGATATACCATGATTCTCGAGTTTATGAAATCTTGTTTTTTCTGTATTTTAGAAACTCTGGTTTCTTTCTTGGTGCTATGGCTATTTATTTTTTCTTGGTTGAATAGAATTTTATTTTATTAATTGAACTATGTGATAATTGGATTTGGATTAATGTAATAAATAATACAGGTCATGTGGTTACGGTCCCGACCGAAGAGACGGGACAGTAATCGCAAATTACGATTCCCTTCATTGGAGAGCGATGGAATGGACTCGAACGTGAAATGAAAAGTCCTCGACCGAAGAATCGAGGTCGAAGATTAAAAAGTCCTCGACCGGAGAGTGGATGTCGGAGAATACAAGTCATCGAATGAAGAGTCGAGGTCGGAGAATACAAGTCCTTGGTTGGAGAGTCGAGGCCGGAGAATACAATTCCTCGACCAGAGAGGCGAAGCCAAAGATATAAGTCCTCCACCGGAGATTCGAGGCCGAAGAATACATGTCCTCGACTAGAAAGTCGAGGTCAAAAAATACAAGTCCTTGATCGAAGAGTCGAGGTTGGAGATTAAAAAGCCCTCGACCGAAGAGTAAAGGCCAGAGATTAAAAAGTCCTAGACCAGAGAGTTGAGGTCGGAGAATATAAAAAGACCTTGACCGAAGAGTCGAGGCTGGAGAATTTAAAAAGTCCTCGACCGAAAAGTCGAGGCCGAAGAATATAAAAAGCCCTCGACCGAAGAGTTGTCCTCGACTGGAGAGTCAAGGCCGAAGAATAAAATGCCCTCGACCGGAGAGTCAAGGCCGGAGAAGGATAAATGACACAGCAAAGGTCTATGGATTTGAGCCTAGAGAGGTCCTGGCTCTGGATTTGGACCCGGTGAGGTCCCGACTTTGGATATGTGCCCGGAGAAGTTTCGAATTTGGATGTCGACCCGAAAAGGTCATGGATTTGGTTATTGGATATGGATGGATTAGAACTGGGTCATCGGATTCAGATGGATATGGAATTGGCTAAGGATTTTGTTATTGGATTCGGAATTGGATATCAACTCAAAGCAGTCACGAATTTGGATAAGGATATGTCAATGGCACTTGGATACGATGGCTTGTTAATGGATTATATTATGAATTGAAAAATATCGCTATGGATGGAATATGGACTTTAGACGTCGGATTTAAAGATATTCAAAACAAGCTTTCCTATTACAAGGCATGTTCTGGAGAGAAAATGTTACCCCGCCTTTTGGTCAAGGCTGAGATACCAATATATGGCTAAAAAGGATGAATATCAGGAATAGAGATCGATTGGTAACAGGGCTATGACCGATACCGTCAAATTTGGACCAAGCTCCGATCATAGAGATCGATTGGTAACAGGGCTATGACCGATACCGTCAAATTTGGACCAAGCTCCGATCAAGGTGGGCATCGATTGGGAATGATAAACAAGGCTAGATGAAGCTACGCTTTAAATTTCAGGTCAACTGGAGTTCATATGCACGAGTTATGGATCGACCAATATTGGAGAGAAAAGGTTTTGGATCAATACCTTCGTATCAGTCATTGTGATGACAGGTTTGGATCGATCAGTCTTCGGATCGATGCACCTCCTATCGATGCACATTGCATCGACAAGTAGACTTGAGGAAGGAAACAGGTTGATGGGTTTGAAATTCGTATCGATATGAACGTATCGATTGGATGACAAAATACGTCAATGCACTTCCTATCGATCAAGGCTGGGATCTATATGAGAATGAAGCAATGTCTGCAGGGATTTGGATGAGCTTTTCGTATCGATCACTTATTGATCGATATGAAGAACACACTTGGGATGGATACGAAGTCACATGCTTCACCAAGACACTTGGGATCGATACGAAGATAGGTGCAGGGGATGGATACGAAAAGCGGTGAGCACTCATAGGCTATTTCGTATCGATCTCCTTCGTATCGATCGATATGAAGAAGCCAGTCAAAGGGAGGAGCGCATTGCAAGGATTGAAGCGTGGAACTTGGATGGATACGAAGGATATGGATATGGACGTGGACATGGGGATTCATGGATACGAAGTGATGGAGGCAAATTGATGGATACGAGATCCACGCAAACGAAGCCTTCAGCCTACTCACAAAAACAAACTAGGATCGATCATAACTTTCATTCTACAAGTCCAAATGCTATGAAATTTTCACAGGAGTTTCTATATCAACTCAAGAGTTCACCTGATCGATCACAACTCTATTGGAGTCAATCTGGAGCGATACGAACATGACTTGGATTGATCCTACATCGATCCCAAACTACTTTAGATCATCTGGTGGGCTTACCTATGCATGAGAAAAGGTATTCCAAGTTTTGGAGTGGATATTTCTAGACTATTCCTATAAATATCAACTCTATGGCAACTAAAAAGGGACTCTCTTTCCTTTTTTCCTTCTCGTTTAGGCGAAACTCTGACATTTTGGTTATTGATTTCAAAGGTTTGTAACTGTAATCATAGCATGAAAGGAAAAAAAGGATTAATTCAAAGTGGATGTAGGCCGGAGATAGCCGAACCACTATAAATCTTGTGTCTTTTCTTACTTTCTTCCTTTTTAATTTTTTTATTTCTTCATTTTTATTCTTTACATTATCTAGATCTGAGGTTTGTGTTTGGATAGTGAAGATTTGTGTGTAAACTCTGGTGCTTTCACTACTTCTAAGGTTTGTGACCAATTTTGGAACAAACAGAGAGTATGTAAATAGTGTATATGCAAGAAAGTGCTTAGAAATCAAGAGAGTAAAGAATAGATTAATTCAAGTTCAAGGTATCTATTTCTCAATCAAAGTGGTATTTATAGATTCAGAAAATTGCAAATGAAAAATTGTTACTCTTTGAGAAAGTCTCTTTATTTTAATGCTGCAACTCTTCATTGAAAGATTCCTTTTGATTCAAAACAGAAGTGTCTTTTCAAATGTGATGGCTTTACCCATGAAAGACGTCTACGGTAAAATCCTCAGATGTTTGTGACTTGTTTAAATTTTAATCCGAGACTTGTCACAAACATCTGTCGTTTTATCACAGATGTTTGTGAGGTGTAAAAATTATTTTTCACCTTATTTTGATTTACATGAAATTATGTTTTCTCGTGTATTCATACATACTCAAGGAGACCTTAACAATATTATATCTAGGATTCTGTTATAGTAGAATAACCTTAATATGGTCAATGAATCTTCGTTTCTCTTTGAGTCTTAATATCTTCTTGCATGGTGTCTTCTCGAAGCATATACCTGCACTCTTGATAAGGTTTATATATGTATATACTTGTATAGTTGTTATCATTGAAACATAAATTGGGGGTTCTAACACTTACACTGGTCAAACCTAAGTAGTTGCCGATGATGACAACGATGATGATAGTAACTCGCCTGGGATGGCGATGTGAGTCTTGATGTCCTTCCTATTCTAAGTCCGAAGCCGATCATGCTTAACATTTTAGAATTGTTTTGAGTACTCTTTGTCAATATCAACTCAAAGTAAAGCTTTCTAAGTGTCATTTCTGGAAGAAGAAAAAAGTTAATTTCTTAGGTCATGTTGTTTCTTCCGAAGGCATTTCAGTGGATTCGTCTAAGATCAAAGCCATTCAAAATTGGAAGAAGCCTGAGAATGTTCATGAGATTCGTATCTTCTGGGTTTAGCGGGCTATTACCATCATTTCATCAAAAACTTTTCCTGTATTGTGCTACCCTTGACTAATATTACGAGGAAAGACATTTGCTTCTTATGGTCCGATAAGTGTGAGGCTTCCTTTAAGAGATTGAAGGAGTTTCTCGCTGATGCTCCTGTTCTTGTGGTTCTCAAAAGGAATCAAGATCTTATAGTATATACCGATGCCAGTCACAATAGCCTTGGTGTTATTCTTATGTAGAAGGATAGGGTGGTTTCCTATTCCTCAAGGCAATTACGTTCGAATGAGGTTCGGTACGCTACCCACTAGCTTGCCACCATTGTCTTTGCTTTGAAGTTATGGCATCATTATCTGTTGGGTGAACATTTTTTTTCTCTTCACCGATCACAAGTCTCTCAAATATTTGTTCACCCAGAAGGAGCTCAACATGCAACAGCAACGTTGGCTCAAGTTTGTAGCTTCTTATGATGTTGATATTCAATATATTCCTGGCAAGGGAAATCGAGTAGCTGTTGCTTTGAGCCGAAAACATTCAGCTACTGTTTCCATGTTCATTGTAGAATGGAAAGCTCTTAAGACTCTTTCCATATGTGGTATTCGGGATCATGCTTCCACTTCCTATTCTCCTATTCTATTATATAACTTGGAAGCTTGTCCTGCTCTCCTAAATTGGATTTTCAAGAAAAAGCTACAAGATTTTGAGATATCTGCTCTTATTCAGAAGTGTAAGTCTGAATTCCAAGATGATACCGACATGAGGGATTTCATCATCGATATTCATGGGTGTCTTCGAAAGAAGAATCGGCTTGTCATGCCTTCTATTCCAGAACTTAGACTAGACATTCTAGACGAGTCTCACTGCTCTAAGTATACTATTCATCCACGCAGCAGTAAGAGGTATGATGATATGCATCGTCTCTATTACTGGGAAGGCATGGAGCATGGTGTTGCAAGTTATGTAAGAAATTGCACGACTTATCAGCTTATTAAGGTCGAGCATCAGCAGCCCATTTGCCTCTTTCAGCCTTTAGAGGTTCTATTATGGAAATGGGACCAAGTTTCTATGGATCTCACTGATGGCTTACCTCATTCGAGGTCAGGCCATAGTAGAAATTGGTTTATTGTAGACCATCTTACCAAATCTGCATATTTCATTCCTATTAAATCTAATAGGACAACATCTCTCTTATCGAAGCTATATATTAAGGAGATCATGCGATTGCATGGTGTTCCTTCATCTATTGTATGTGATCGTGATACTCTTTTCATGAGTCACTTGTGGCAGAGTATCCAACAAGCTTTGGGCACAAAGCTTAATCTTAGTACAGACTATCACCCATAGTCTGATGGACAGACTAAACGGGTGGATCGTATCTTAGAAGACCTGCTTTGTGTTTGTATCCTAGATTTTGAAGGTAGCTCGGAGGATCATCATCCTCTAGTTGAGTTTGCTTATAATAATAGCTACCAATCTTCTAACGGCATTTCTCCTTTGAAAGCCTTATATGGAAAGCCATGTCGTTCTCCATCTTGTTGTCTTGAGTCGGGAGAAAAGCTCATTCTAGGCCCTAAGTCTATTCGTGAATCATCTAAGAAGATCCATCTTATCCGAGATAGAATGAAAGAGGCCTAATGTCGACAGAAATCATATGTGGACAACCATAGGAGGCCTCTTGAATTCTCAATGGACGATTTGTTGATATCCAAGCTTCTCCTCTAGAGGGAGTGATACACTTCAGCTAGATGGAGAAATTGGCACCATGATATATTGGGGCATTTCCTATTACAAAGCGTATCAGTCCCGTTGCATATCGCATAGCACTTCCTAATCAATTTTCTGGAGTTCATGACGTATTCCATGTTTATCAGTTGAGGAAGCGCCTACGAGATTCAGATTCTGTGCTTGATTCTCATGCTTTAGAGAAGTTGGAGGTCTCTCCTGATCTAACTTTTATGCAGCACCCTATGAGAGTTCTTGCTTTAGAGACTAGACGTCTTCGAAACAAGTGTGTTCCGCTCATGAAGATTCAATGGTCCGATAATCCCAATGATTACACTTGGAAAACCAGAGAATTTATCGAGCGATCGTATCCTCGATTCTTATCTTCTTACGATGAAGGCAAGAATTTTCCATTTTAATCTATCAATATTTCCTTTGTTTGATGAAATAAAGTGTGTTGAATATATATTTCCTCCAAAAATTGCAAGGATGCAATTTTTATAAGGGGAGTAGTCTGTAACAACCCCGGTATTGGTGATTATTGGTAATATTAAATTATAATAGTAATTATAATTTAATATTGAGAATAAAATAAATTGGAAAAGATAGATTTTGTTAAAAGTTGTTTATTTTAAATAAGTAAAGTATTTTGGGAATAAATGTTTGATTTAATATTGATTGGATGAGAATTTCGTTAAATATATTGTAAATATTGGTATTTGGTCAATTTTGAGCCAATAAATTAATTAAGTGGCTTATTTCAACATAAATTTGTTAGAATAAATATAAATTGATGAAACTAAAGTTTTAAAAACTTTATTTTGTTAAGTTTGAAAGAAAATGATCATTTATTGGATTTTGTTTGAGTCAATGCAGTAATATTGTAAATTATTGTCAATATTACACTTTTATTGATTTTTAAGGAAAACTAGAATTATTTCTAAATTTTTATAAATATAAAAGATGAAATATAGTTTACAAATAATATTTTGATGTTCAAATAAAGTTAGGAAGGGTTGTTGTATTTTATTTGATAAGAAAACCATTTTTGTTTAAATTGATATGTTAAAAATGGGGTTATGAGATAAAAAGGTGTAAATTGTGTTGTTTTGATAAAAATAAGGTATTAGTGATAAAAAATAAATTTTTATAGTTAAAATAAATTTTATAGCTAAAACAAATTTTATTTTTTGAGAAAATAATTTTTTGTTTACAAACACTTTTGTGTATAAATTTAACTTGGCTTCAAAATAAGAAAACATGAGATATATTGTTAATAGGAGAAATGTGTGCATATACTTAGTAAATTTCACTAAGTATTGTTGTTGGGCTTAAAGGGTAAATGGTTTAGATGCTAAACCCATTCTAGAAGCCACAGGAATGAAGAAAAAACCTGTTCTTTGTTTTCCTCTTTACTCATTCCTTTCTTCTTCTAAAAACAATTACAGTAAAAAGAAAACCATGGCCACTTCTTGTTAAATTCATCTTTCTCCAATTTTAGCTGAAAATTCAAGTGTTAATCAACCAAAAAAAGATAAGAGAAGGTAATCACAACCAATACACTAGATTATTTCATCAAATTGACATTTTGAATTTGAGAGAGGATTGTCTGTAACTTCTTGTTTTTGTTCCGCATGCTTCTTTTCTAGCTTTTACAAGGTCTTGAAGCATCCCTTCTTCACCAAAGCTCTCATCTTGCTAAATTTCTAAGGTGAGTAAAATACTTACAAATTCTAACTAAGATTTGAGCTATTGTAAGAAATTGCTCTGTAAAAGTTTTTGTTTATGTATACTCCTCTACTAGTTGTTTTATTGAGTTTCTCATTTCTAGTTGCCACTTTGAATGGCCATGACTTCTTGATTTTAACTTGAATTGCTGCCAGATCCTTTCCGAATTGTAGCCTAGGTCGATAGGCAGGTCGACCCAGCAGTCTCTAGGTAAACCTGGAGGTTGACCTGGCAGTCGTCCTAGGGGTCGACCTGGTCACTGTTTTGGGTCGACCCCTGTAGGCCCAGGTACATGTCTGTTCAGCTTTTTGATCTGAGCCCTTTTGAATTGTTTGCTTACGTATTTCTATGGTTTTTATTGCCAATTTTTATGCAAATTTCAAGATGTTTTTGATGGTGATTATGGGCTATAGTATCCATAAATGGATTAGCCGATTTTGGAGGAATTAGAACTTTAAAATTTTGAATTTAATTCGATTTGAATTTGAATACCGAATTGGTGTATTTTCAATGTTTTTCTCGATTTTCAAGCAATATTTCTTCCAAATAAATTTTGAGAAAATTTCTAAATAATTTGGTTTTTGAAATCATAATTATTAAATATTTTCAACTCAATTATAAATTATTCCGAAGTATTTTAAATATATTTATTTCCTATAATAAGGAGAAATTTCAATAAAATGTCTTTAAAATGATTTCAGAAAATTGTTTAAAAGTCCTGTTTTCTCAAGAAAAATATTATATATATAATATAAATTATTTTTATAAATTTCATACATATGAGAAATGGAATTAAACGATTTAGTAAAACACGTGGTATGGGACACGTGAGTTTATCTTATCAGTTAATTCCGGACTTGTATCGATCGAAACCTCTCGAGTATATTGATTTGAGATAATTCATAGGATTTTCCATATTATGGCGTATTTTGAGAATTTTAATTCCTATATGTAGAAAGATTTCGAGATGGCTAATATTTGGCGAACTTTGTGGTTCGAGATCTCTTGTTTAGGAGTATAATCATAGAGAACCATATGATATATTTAATTGGCCAATGAAATGAGGCAAGTTTTAAGATGGAGATTTCCTTTTTGGGAAGAATGGTTGATATAAAAAACCATCCAGATGTTTTATACTTGTCGATGAGATAAGACAACTGTAATGCTTTTACTACTCGCCAATGAGACGAGGCGAGATATGATATTTCTGAGGACTTTGATTTAATGATGTTTTCTAGTGTGGCATCGACTAGCAGTTCGTAAACCGCTAAGTGCAAGCATGCGGTATGGGACACATGTTTACACTTTTCAGATTCCTATCTGAGAGTATGTGACGCATTCACGATGTTTACCAGTATTATATACCTTCGAGTCATCATAATCTTCTACGACTTCGATTATCACGATGTTTTAGGACTTCGATCATCACGATGTCCTACGACTTCGATCGTCACGATGTATTATGACTTCGGTTGTCACGATGTATTACGACTACCGTCGTCTGAGATGTGTACCTATAATATATATATATATATATATATATATATATATATATATATATATACTGGTTGGAGTTTGGCACGTGCATCATTGCTTCAGCATGAAATTGGGGCTTTGGCCAATCCAAGGATTTTTATTGTTTTGATTTGCTTCAATTTCACCATTTTGAGATGATTATTTTATTGTAACCTTGAGTTAGAGATAGTCTTATATATATGTGTGCATTTTTGTGATGATTTTGATAGAGAGGTATTGAACTCGTATTAGAGTTCCATGATATTTGATTTTGATGTTTCTTTTATGGCTCATGAGTTGCTAGATTCACTTATTTTGAATTCCATTAAACATGAACCATTTATGACATGTTAAACCTTTTATAAATTAACTATGGGTCCTATGAAGCTTCCATCCTTAGATGTATAAATAGACATTACTTATACTATTCCTTTAGAATTAAAGGAATACTTCCCTTATGCATTCAGATCACTTTATCTTATGCTATTATTAAGTTCTAGTTAGCCTAACATGTATTCATTACTCAGGTCAGACCGAGTTGCAGGTTAGGATGTTGGACCCCTTTTGATAGTTATCTTTTGGATTTCTCCTTTGCCTTTGGATAGATGGCTTTGTTTTGTGTTATAGTCTTTTTTTTGGAACTTGTGATGTATATTTTTTTATAGGATGTATGTATATTTTGTGATTGAATACCACTTGTGGCGAGTTGTATTACGTTTGATGTATGCGTATATATATTATCTGGTTGCTATTATGTGACTTGTGATTGATATTGTTATTGTGTTTTGTTTCTGAATTGATCTTGTAGCCACCATAGTAGTGTATTAGATAGGAATTGAGTATGTCGAATACGTAAACCAAAATGGAAAGAAAAAAATGAATACCAAATCGACACACTTTGCTATTTTTTAATGCAAGACTATGATGGTCGCCCTTAACTAGCCCTATTCTCCGCATTAGCAGACATAATTATTTAGTAATTCTCTTGGTTAATATGGGTCTCGGGGTGGGGCGTTGCAGGATTAAATGTTTTATATGTTTATGAAAAGAGAAGGGGTAGTTTGTAAATGTATTAAATTGTTAATCTCTGAAATTCGGCAGTGAAAATATTTTGAAAAGTAATGGTAACCAATCATATGTTGACAAACAAAGCAAGATTTTAGAAGGAAATTACTTTAGAAAGTTAAAAATCAGTTTTATAAGGTTTACCTGCTTCGCCACTTATAGAAGCACCTTTCGACCTCATACTGCCATCTCCATTTGAGCCAAAACCAATACACATGGTATCAGTTTCGGTATGTAGTGGATTGGAGTTGGGCGAAAGATATGGAGTCGAAATAGGGATTTCAAAGGGGTTGAAGTAGCTTCTAGAAACTTAGAACTATTTCGGTGGTAAATGAGGCTTTCAAATGAGATGAGTCTCGACTTGGTCAATTGTTTTAAAGAAAAGAGCTTTCGAAAGAGGTTGCCGCCTTTTGTTTAAAATAGAGCTTTTGAAGGGGTTGAAAGCCCTGCTATTGCATTCTACCCTTCGAAGCAATTCCTTCGAAATGGTTCTTTTGCTTTAAACTCAGAGCCACTTCTTAATGCTTTCGGAGGGGTCGGTATCGACACTATCCACTTTTTTATTTAGCAAAATGCTTTTAAAAGAGTTGCTTTCGTCCGAATTCTTTTAAGCCCCTTTTAATATTTTGAATGCTAAACCCATATGTCTAAAAAAGAATGGTTTTAAATGTTTCAAAACTATGTTCCACACATTTTTACTTAAACCCAATGCTTTCGAAAGGTTTTTTTAAGCAAAGGACTTTAATACTTTCGAAAGGTATCCAATGAAGGTTTCGAAGGGAAGGTTCCCCAACATTTTCGAAAGGTTTACCTTTAATGTTTGAATGGAAGGTTTCCAATGTTTTCGAAAGGTAAATATAAGTGTTTTAAAAGGAGGAAGTCTAATGTTTTATAAATATTTCGAAAGGGACACTTTTAATGTTTTCGAAAGGTCTTTTGTAAATGGTTTCGAAAGGTATGTTTAGGCCTATCGGCCTAATGTTACAAAGTAAAGTAGTTAGCTTGTTACGAAAAGGGTACTTTCAAAAGTTTCGAAAGAGATTGTTTAAAGAATTTAAACAAGGGTTTTGAAGGTTTTCATCAACAATGTTTTGAGTAAAGCACATATCATGGCAAAGGGACTTGAGTAAAGCAAATAGTATGTTTTCCTTAGTTAAGTATGATTTAGAGGGTTAAATCAAGTTGAAAGATATTTTCAAGGAAAATTTGATGGGTAGTTAAACCTTAGTAAATGACTCAGATATTTGAATACCAGATGGGACTGGTATAGGGTCACATCCTATACATTAGCTATAACCCCTAGATAATTTAGTCTAAAATTACAGTGTGTAGGTCTTAGTCACAGGTAAGACTTAAATGATGTTACACACGGAAAGGAATATACAGAGAATGATGATAGGTTATAGGTGAGCCCGCAAAACCATTAGGATCAGTTGACCCTAGGAGAAGTTAAGGACAGACCATCCAGGAGTGTGTCTAACAGATGTTAGTATTTTATTTGGTAGGCCCGAGTCAACCAATGGTTAGTGGTTAGCCAAACAAAACTATATTATTCGGACACATAGTCCATTTATTACCTAATTTACGAGTATATATGATATTGCTATTATTGTTTTAATCAGTTTGATTGTAAGATTCTGTTTTGCAAAAAGATATGATTTAAAGAGATATTAGTGAGGGGAAACTTGTTCCTCTAAGCGGCGTGGTTTCACTTAATATCAGTAAACCAAGATGTAATAGTATTATTCAAACCAAGGTTTATGTCTAACTCAAATTTTATTTTTTCCTCTTAAACTCTTGAGTGCTCAAAGTTAATTTAAGTAGATTGAGAGTTAAGGTTTTTCAGTTTTAGTATGCTGGATGAATAAAGCTTCTGAAAATGTGCACGAGGTAAAGCTAGCTATGTAGGAGCTATTTAGTTTTACTTCCACAGTGAAGTATTAAGACTGATATGTCTATTTAGAACTTTGGTCATCCAAGGGGGCATCTTCATATGTCGCTCTTGGCGTATTTTGTAATAATTATATTTGATCAAAACCTGTGAATCGATTTGGGATTGTGTAGTAGAATATGAAACATGGTTTTGTAATGTAATCAGTAATGCTGTTTTAAAATCTGTGATTTTGTTTCATATTCATGTGCTTTTGATATTATGGATACCATTAATATTACCGTATTTTATCACCGGAAGGTAATACCGTGGATGACTACAACATGTATAGCACTTAGCTTCGGGCCTCAAGATAGGGGATATTACATTTTCTATATTGTTGTTCTACAAGAACAGGGATGTTGCTTTCATACTCAATCCATGGTGTTGATCCATTTTTTGGGATAATGGTGATATCCCTTTATTGATGATTTCTAGGTTCTGATGACGATTTTTGAAAATGGAGGATTCACCCAATTGATATTAGTTTTGTGATTTTTTGATTGATGTGATTTTATATGGGTGATGACATCTATATGCTTGGTTTCATGGTTATTGCTAATTTGTTATACTATTATCATATGTCTTTTTTATTAAGTTATTCATATTCTACACCTAAATATGAGTTGACCCTTGATTTAATGTTGTCTGATTTTTGTGTTATTTATATAATACTCAGGTCAGTCCAAGACATTTTAGATTCAGGGATAATAAGACCAGCTTTTGTATTGGACATAGAGGAGGCTAGTAATTTAGCGTAGTGATTTATCATTTTTGCATTGTGTTACCTCTTTTATATACTCATGTGATATATGTTGGATATACCCTGTATATATATGTATTATAGATTATCGCTGCACTTGACTCTTTGTGATCTTATATTGTATATTGTTCTATCCTGGAGATACATGTGTTTGTTGCTTTGTGCGGATATTGCATACATATAAACTAGTTATTTATTCGAGGTTTTAAAACGTACCAGCGTTAGCTTGAGGAAATATTCACATGTGTACCCCATATTGCCTCATTATTCGCATTATCTGACAGTATTGCTCAATAATACTCCTAGATAGCATGTGTATGGAGATAGGGGTTTTACCTGATATTTCAATTCAACACCTTCTTCCTAAGCCTACAATTCCACATATCTTGCATAGGCATGATAATCAAATAAAACTCAACGATATAAACTATTGAACCGGAATTTCAATCAACGCCCAAAATGTCATATAGGGAGATATTGTTTGAAAATGTTCTGATGATATTCCCATGTTCTTATGGCATTGTTCAAAAGTTCAAATCATATGTGCAAGGGTAAGATGGGCAAGTCACATAAATATACAATAGTCCTTTGTTCATATATCAATGGGCATAATTATCAATATGCAAGGTAAATTCAAGTGCAATTTGAATAAGGGCTTAAGTGTCCTTGCACAAATTAATAAAATGCAAGTCCAAGCTTAAATCAAAGTCCAAAGCTGATGTCATATGCTTGTCCATTGGCACAAGTAGCTAATTAGGCAAGTACAAAAGGAAATATGCTATGAGGAGTTACAATTCGCTTTAGAAATCCCTAAATTGATTTAGGGTCTATAATTTTTAATTGAGAAATAAAGAAGGAGAAAGATCCGCCCCTCTAAGTGGCCCCTATTTATTGCAGTGTCAATCATGCGGGATGATTAACTCGTGTCCTGCCTTGGAATCTAAGGGCTCTGCTAGCTCCACCTTGGTCAAAATCGCAGTTGTTCTTTCTTTATAGGGACTCGACATTACTTATTTGTAGAAGCTTGACAATACAGTCTTCCTTATAGAAACTTGGCAACCTTCCCTTATAGCTAGATGCTTGATATCTTTTAGTTGTGCGGTATCCTTTCTTTGTTACATGCTTGACAACATCCCGTGTTGTAAATGCTTGATATTCTTTTTTACGTCTTTGATAATCGTAATATCTTTAGACTCAACAACTTTTGTGCCATAAGAGCTCAATATCTCTTGTTCTTCCAAGTTTGTGGTAGCTTGACATCTCTAAACATTTACTGGTTCGACATCGCCATTACCTTACTGGCTCGACATGTTCTATTTATTGTTAGATGCTCATCATCACCTTCTACTTGTAAATGCTCGACAACACTTACTGAGAGGCTTGCTATGCCTTAGAGACTCGGCACCTCTTCATTCTTCGTAGAGGCTTTCTAACTTTATAAATGTTCAACATTTCTATGGCTGTAGAGGCTTGACAACCCTCTACTGTTAAATGCTCGATACCTTTTTGTTGTCGCTAAAGGATCGTTATCCATTTCTATTGGTTAAATGGTTGATAACTTTACTATCTTTGACAATTCTCATCATTTCCAAGCTCAACATATTTTTTTAGATGCTCGATACCGTTGTAGATAGAGCACTATTTTTCAATGCTTCCATAGGCTTCTGTTGACTTAGTTGCTTCTTTTTCCCTTGATAACTCTTCAAGCATAGTAGTCAGAAAATATGCAAATAACATAAATTTCAATGTTATACATAAATTATGTACTTTCCTACTCATCCTTTTAGCTTTCCAAATGTCCTAAATCCGAATTCTCTTTTTAATTTGACTTCTTTTCCTTCCTTGTCCAAAAGTATGTACAACTAGATATATATATACACATACTATTAGAATTACATATCTAAGAAGAGATTTGGATTAAGTTGAATATAGATTTATAATTATAAAAATTATCTTTCTCCATAGTATCGATTAACTGCTTCTCTTCTTCTCTATGCCCTTCTCTAATTTATGTATATAATATAATATTTTATGTTTTCAAGAAATAGTGGAAAGGGAAAATTTACCTTATATAAAAGTATGTTGTAGTAGCCATCCTCTCATCTTTATTTCCTTCTTCCTTCATCCAAAAGGAAACTCATGTCCTTCTCCTTCTCTTCTTTGTCTAGCCAATCTAGCTCGTATAAGGCAAGGTTTTGTTTATTTCAGGCAATGGAGGCAAATGTGCCATGGTCTGTAGTGGAGGTAATTTGGGGTCGGATTTGAGAGTAAGCTTGTATTCTTCTCAAGTAGTCGAGGCAAGTGTGTTATGGCTTTTATTGGCCAGAGTTAGTCGAAAAAAGGAGGAGCTGACTTTAGCATGAAATTTGGGATTGCAATGAGGGTGTATCGGAGTGGTTTATAATGGCACGAAGAGGTGTGACTAATTGAGGAGATTTTTAAAATAGCAATGGTGATGTAGTGTGCTACGATCCAAAGCGGGTCTGAGCTATCCAATGTGATAGATTTCGGTTCACGAATATGTATGTATGTATATACACACGCGTGCATACATGTATACGTATGTATGTGTGTATCTACATTCATACGTACATACATACATACATACATATATATGCATGTGTGTATGTATGTACGTATGTATGTATATAGACACACACACGCATACATGGCTGGTAGCAATGAGGTCGGGTGATTGAGGTATGGCGTCGGTAGTTAGAGGAGCAGCAGGCGAGCGGCACTCGTTGGTTGGTATGGTGGTGCATATGAAGGGGGTGGCTATTAGCTAGCTATTGGGTATAATATGAAATGTAAAGAGGGAAAAAAAAGAAATTTTCATTAACCCCCTATCCTATAAATAATCGTGTGAGGTGTGCTATGATTAATATAAATTACAGTTTATTTAATTGCCAGTTAGCTCCTAAAATAATATTACCCAAATCTTTTGCATACGAATTCTGATTTGGACATTGTTTCTTGCATCTCAGTTATATTAAGTTTATTTCCAACACGACATTGGTTCGGATGACTTTTGACAAGAGAATGGGTGACTGCCTTTATTGATAGTATTGGTATATATTTATGTACATGCTTACTTATTTGAATTGACCTTAAGGATATTGCTCGATTCATACCCTAAACAAATTATATGTTAGATCATGATTTGATATCAGTTAGAACAGCTATATATATATATATATATGATTATTAGACCCCATGAATGTGTAGTGCAGTGTAAGTTGAGATAAAAGCCCTATATATATATATATATATATATATATATATATATGATTAGCCTTATAAATGTATAGTTACTGTAAATCGAGATGCAAGGATGTAGGGAATACATATATGGATACTGAGATTTAACTTTGACGCTAGATAGGATATGATTATTTGAATGATAGTGTTGTTATTTGTATCATATGCATATTCATTTGGATATGAATACATGTTGCTTGTATTTGATTGCCCATTTATATTAAATTTTTGCTTACTATTTGTTTGATGGTTGGGATTAGGAACTAGTATCATAGGTCAAAGATGTGTAAAATATATTTACTATAACAATAGAATTTGTCAAAATTTTCTAACTCAGCCATATGGATCGGTATTAACAATAGGAGAACGTTTGATGAATTTTTGCTTAGTTATCGATCGATACCTAGTGACACACATGGAATAGCAATCATTGATGTAGATGTTGGCATGGTTGAGATTAGATGAATGAAGATCAATAGTAGATCAATAATGGAATTTAGTATAAAAGAGAATCAAGGGAATCATTGATCTTTCAAAAATTAGGCTATGGATCAGTACCAAACGATGGAACCTCAAGGAAGTCTTAGATCTTCTTGGGGAAAATAACAACAAGACTTGTGGTTTGGTTAGGGATAACCTAGAGTGGGCTGAGGGAAATATAGGCAATGTTAACCAATCTTCAAAGTGGTGTATCTCCTCTACATGAAGTTTGATTCCAATGACTCCGATCGTTGTTCTTTGAATGACGCGATCTTCATTATGAGAAGTTTTAGAAAGAATCTAAGTGCTTCAGTTTTGAGCTAAGGTTAGAAAATCTAGCCTTAGACAGCGAATCTCAAACCAAAGGATGGTCGATTTGTACAAAATGGGTCGTCACATACAAACGAACAGACTTGGCATATAAGACTATTGGTTTTGGATCTACATCCATATGACTTCATACTGCTTATGTAGCACCTATCAAAGTGATGAGGAACGAGCGATAAGTCCCATGATCTTATTATTATTATTATCATTTATAAATGCATATCTTTGAGTTAAGGTCATCAACCTGAGAGTTGATGACCACCAGATTAGTAGAGTGCATCTCCATCAAGATAGTGGGTTACAATGATTAGAAAGAAAAACTCCACATACCCTTATGTATGGTGTTAAGGGTACAAAAGTGTGGCACCAAGTGGCTCTCGTACAACGTATTAATGACCTGAACCATACACTAGTTGTTAATGAATAAAGAGGAAATGTGCATCCATTGAAGGACATTGAAGGTGAGACTTACCTAAATCAATAAAGATAATGATTATTTAAGGTAAACTACACCCGATTGTTTATTGACAGTGAAAATGGTATGTGGGCATATTCGCCATAGAGTATAAGGTTCTACAATGCTCGTTAACATTGGTAATCAGTAAGGATGATAAATGGGTGTATAAATGTGCAATTGTCAAGGTAATACTCTTATACATAGCACTTTGGACGGAAAAATATATGGGTTCCATACACCTTGGATAGATAATGAACAAACTTTACCAAGTAATATAGTAGTAGAGACTATGTAATTTACTATGTCTTTACAGTTGAATGTATATTATTTTTCTAACTTGTTAAATTTAGGCGTGAGAGTTGAGGTATGGTTCTATGTACCATATGTCTCTTACCTAGTATTTTATATATTCAGTGCATACATATTTATGTACCTAATATCTAGGACTAATTTCCTCCTCACAATAGTTTTTATGTCTGACCTGCATTTATTCTATATTTTTCTTCTTTGACATCAACTCACAATAATATTTATGTCCGACCTGCATTTATTCTATATTTTACTTCTTTGACATCTCTCGGGCACTCTCATGAGTAGACTAAGAGTCAGGTGTTAAGGGGTACTTTCTAGCATGCATTGGAGCAATTGGTGAAGTATGAGGGGATTTTCAACTATTATCAAGCAATAATAAGCAATATGTTGTATATGTTGTATATATGAGATGAACTTTCATATCTTCATTACTATTATATATCTCAATGATATATATATATATATATATATCATGTTCTACACTATTTGTTATTATATGATTTTCCTTCGGTATGAGTTTGTAAATTGTGACGACCCTGACTCGACCATCGAAAATTGGCACCAAATACGACACTCGTATTTCAATGCCGTAGACCCAAACGCCGAATCTGGTTCGCTGGAGCTTATAACACATTAAGTATAACAACATAGCGGAAGAAAAGAAATGAATATCATATACAACTCCAATGAATACAATATCCAATGATACAGCAATGATATCAATATCAAAGATACAAGAATATCAGAGACAATAAACAATAACGGAAAACGAATAGCAAAAGAGATATCTCCAATATCAAACTGCAACTCCAATCCAATGCTCAAGGCCAAAATTCCAAACCACTAGCTTGAACCACCCATCACGTTGCACAAAGATAAGCAAGTGTTGTCCGTGAATCCAAAGACTCCAATATCCAAGATCTCCAAAGAATACCAAAGAGAAAGCTAAAAGCTACCCAATCGATATCTACTATCTGAAAAACCCTACTCTAGACTGCCCGTGTGGAAAATTATGGGCACTCAGAGTTTAGGAAGGGAACAATAAACTCTGGGTCAGTCATGGGACTGGCATGAGCAAACAAAACAGTTTATCATCTAAAAAACAAACTAAAGAACTTAAATTTGAAATCTGCAATGCTTTTTGGAAAATGAAACTACCATAAGGCCTCCCAGCACACACACCATGCAATCGCACACTTGGGGGAGATTTCTCCTTATGATAATCAAACATGCTTGATACACGAAAACCATTTGATATTATTATTAGTGCATAGTGGAAGACATTTCTAAAGTATAATATTAATCTTAGCCAGCATAGACATTCTGAACAATGCCTACTATAGCTACCATCTAAAGAGTGGGGCGCCACCTTAAGTAGATGGCAGGTTCTACAACTAAAACTGTACAAGGCGCATATTGGATGGTTGGATTTCATACAAATGGTCAAGCCAAGGAACTTCCCATTTCCACATGGGTACGACTCTGGAGGGACGCCCCGAGAACCTAACCGGATCTCTGCCAACACAAGGTCGGGTTACCTTTGCAAAAATAGGTAACTACTGACACAAGTATGCCATCCCCCGGTTGTAAAGAACCTTTATCCGAGGATCCTCAATACCAACAATCACAAAGTAATATATATTTGCGATATCCACATAAGTTAAGTATCTGGGCTCCATACCATGATACCACTTCTATCCAGAAGGAAATGCACATACCCTAAGGGGCGCTACCCCCTATAACCTTGCTGCATTCTTCCTGTTTCGACCATTCCGGGGTGTGAGGCTCGACGAAGTCTCGTCAACAAAGCTACGCTTTACACGAAAGTCATGCTTCGATCGACAAATGATCAGCAGCACTTCGTATGCCACATTACCAAATTGGGAATGTATCACTAGTAACCATCAACTACATAACCTCTAAGCTCGTACATCTCAGAGAAGGGTGTTAAGCTAAGAGAATAAATCTCTGCTACCAAACAGAAATGTATTTGACAGAAACCGGTTTTACATTTCAAAGTGTAATGTCAGACACACATCCATACAAGTCTGTTCCGGGTTCGAACAGAACCGAAGGCACTTCCGAAGAATCCCTTGCAATCCGGATAATTTCTAATCACGTCCAGACTCCCCATCACAAAGGGTGCTCAAATCTCTATACCGCGTCCAGTTGGTGCAGGGACATTCGACAGGTCATCCTTTCGCTTTCGAAAGTATCCGGTCTTCACCATCGGTCTTCAAATGCTATCCATATCATCGTATCATTATTCGAAATGGGTTATATGACACAAGATCCTCTTCCGGCTAAACCGAATAATGAGCGCAATATTTAAAAACATATGGATAATGGGATTTCATTAACGTCACAACTTAAAATCCAAAACTTTTCTTTCAAATGGTTTAAACAAATTATCATCTACAAATCTTTTAAACAAAAGATTAACTTCCATAAACCTTCCAATTGTTTAAACAATTTCCACACTTTAATCTTTTAAACAAAAGATTCACTTTAAAACCCCCTTTCAATTTAAAACAAGGATCACCAAACTTTAACAAAGATTCATTTATAGCCTTTCATAACAATTCCATTTCAAGTTGGATTAACTCATCCGATCTTTATTAAAGATTCATTTTATAGCTTTCAAAATCATTTCCATAAAATAGTTCCATTCCAAAACATTTATATAAAAGATACACTATTTAAATCAAGGTTTGACTATCTTTCACAAAGATTAGTTAACAGTTTTCAAAACTATTTCAATTCGATTTGAAATCTTTCAACACAAATTGAAAACCCTTTCCTTATATGTAAGCTATTATTAATTGAAACAAATAGTTTTGTTTTAGGAAAAACTGATTACATTTACCTAAGTTAAAGCCATTCAAGTATAAACTTGGGTATAAATTTAAATTCCCAAACCAATAATTTCAATGGTTAAAAATCCATATAAACACTTTTATAACTTGTATAATCTTTTTAAGCCAAAATTTCCAAATTATTGAATTCAATTTCAAATATTGAATTCAAATTTTAAATCAAATTTCAAAACTAAATCAAGTTATTCAAAAAAAATAACTTATATCTTTGAAATTCCTTTCCAAAAGTCTTTCACTTTAAACCCGATCCATATCCAAAACCATTTGGATTTAAAAATTAAAACTTTAAAACCATTTCAAAATATTAAATTCCAATATCTGTGACTTAACTGATTTCCTCGTGAAATCCATATTTGTGTGTGTATAGTGTGGTCCACGGGTTTACATACAATAGTGCGACAACATCAACCATTACAGATTCAAACACAGAAATATCGATAAGCGGTATAATCTGTAAGGCTTATCTTTATTTACAGACCATGGATGTATTATATAAGTTCATCGTAGATAATAAATTACATCACAGATAAATAAATTGCATAGAAGATCGCAGCACAAATCAGGATAATTCATAACGCAAACCATCATATATCAAGGATATCAAACACTTAAATCATCCAATCCAAACATCCATAAGTAATATTAATTAATTATCTGATTAATGTAAATCAGATTTGTCACTAATCTTGGTTAATTAATGTTGATTAATTACAAACTATTTAATTCATTATTCTTAATTAATTACAATAATTAATTAACCCTTAATTAATAATTATCCCTTAATCACCTTTATTAATTAATTAACCTTTAATTAATTCATCACATTATTTAATTACCCTTAATTAATTATAATAAGTGATTATTCTTAATCACTTAGCCATCGTTAACCATAAATTAACTAGTAATTTATTTACCTTAATTAATTACCTTAATAAATTAGAAATTAATCCACCTTTAATTATTAATTTATTAATTAGCCTTTAATCAAATTCTTTAATTAGTTAACCTTTAATTAATTAATTGTTCTCAAATTAATTACCTGAATTAACTAATCACATAAACTAATTATTCTTTAATTAATTATTATTTTTATCACTTGATTAATCAACCCTTAGTCATTTATTTAATTATCATCAATTACTTTCATCAAGTAATTATCTTTAAGTAATAAATTCCCCTTTAATCTCTTAAGTTAATTAATTCACTTTTATTTACTTAAGACTTTAATTATTAATTAATTCCTAAAAAACTAATCTTTAAGTAATCAATCCTCTAATTATTTTCATTAAGTAATTAATTACATCAATCTATTTGATTAACCTGAAATTAATCACGATGATAAATTTTCTTTAATTTATTTCATCAATTTCTATTTGAAAATGTTTAAGAAAAGAATTATTCAAAACTCAAAAACAATTTTAAACATGTTTTTAATTTAAAATCAAATCTTTGAAAAACATAACTCAAAATTGTTTATAATTTAAATTCAAAAACTTGGTTTATTTTACTTTAAAACTTTTTTATTTTTATATACTTTAAAATTTAATTTTTCTAAAACTTACTTTATCTTTAAAAATTCAATACTTTATTTTTTTTTGAAACCTTAAAGAAAACCCGAGCCAGATGCTTGAATACTAGAGATTAACTTCGAGTTCCCTCCTCTCTCACTTGCTTCGAGTCGAAACTATTGTTTTCCCTACCACGAACTCGAGCACTACCCTTCTTCCTCAATACTAAACTGTCCAAACACATGAGTACACAGGTGCACGTGCACAAACACGCTGGCTATCTCCGACCATTGCCAAGATCCCCGACCATTCATCGCTAACCCATCCTTCCTGTTCCGATCACCCGAAAATCATCGCACACCCAAAATCGAAATCGAGCTGCTCATAAACAAAACTGGATCCAAACCCCTCGCATGAAACCTCCTTGAACTGCCGATGCTGATCACCGGAGTGTCTGGGACTCCGACCACACACTTACCGACCTTCCACGTTGTTATTTCCTAAGTTTGGTGAAACTCGATCACCCATAGACGCCGCATGCACGAATTTCCCGACCTCGACCCAAATTAGGTATCAAACCCTAAATCGTTCTCGTCCATTATCCACAATGAATTATAAAATCAACAACCATTTTTCTGATGATCCACAACACCTTATCTTCCTCCAGTCCAAAAATCGAACAACTCCACCATGATGTTCGTTGACAGTTCATGAAAATGCCTTTTCTGATCATCTCGAGATATTTCAACATTCACAATGTTAAAAATTATGATTTTCACATCTTTGCAACACTAATCAATTTATATAATCAAAACGCACAATTTTAAACAACGAATTTTCCATTCATTTTGATTTTATACTGACATTTATCATTTTATAAGCAAATACATGATGAACACATGTGAATTTATTTTAAAATGTGATGTGGTATTTATGTAAACATTTTTCATCTAGCAAGCAAAGTTTAAAATGATTTGGTTTGGGGTGATTTGAATTTTTTGACAGGTTTAAAACCTGGAATGAATATACAGAGGCAAGGTTTGCCTATTTTCAGGCATGCATCACATATACGTAAGCAGATTTATATTTCAACATATCAAATATCAGGGAAAAAAAATCAATTCAAGCATTCATCAAGACACATAGCAGGTTCAAGGCTAGTTTGCTCACCTTTTAAAATGCAGAGAGCCTGCAAATGACTTTGAAAACTGGAATGAATTTGAATGCTTTAGTTTTTTTGATTCCAGAAACTTGTATTGCTTTGATTCCTTTAATCTGGATTGATTTGTATTGTTTAACCGGTCTGGAACATGATGATCCAATTTGCAATTGAACTTGTTACAGCTTTGAGTATTGATTACAGATTATTTTTGGGTTGAAGCTTTGTTTCAGGAAAGATTGTTTTCAGGTTAGTTACGGGATTTTGATTTTGCACTTGAAAGTGTTTTGAGGAGATTGCTTTCAGATTTGAAATTGCTTTATTTTGTTTTAATCTCAATTTTTTTTCTAGATTTTGATTATGAAGAAGAATTTTGATAGAAGAGGAAGTGATTTCAGATCTGGCCATTATTTTCTTGTTTGAGAAAGTTCAGATTTTTGAAATGAAATTAGAAAAGAAATAGGAAGGGAGATAAATGATTATATAAGCTTAACTTATGGTTTATTTAAAATTGAAGAAAATATAAATAAAATGTGTGACACTTGTCTCTTACTTTGATTAATATGTTAACACATGTACTTAAGAGGTTTATAATTTTAACACTTGTAATAATTTATTCTTATATTATTTTTAAATGATTTTAAAGTTTTTAAATTAATTTTCCTAATAAACAAATACATTTATAAATTTATAAATGCTTTCTAATTTTGTTTTAAACCCTTATTTCATTAAATTTGAAATTTGTATTTTAAATCCTTTAATTAATTACATTTATATATATGTAAATGTTTTTAAGTTTTATATTCATGAATATACAACTATTGTTTAGTTATTTCAAAAGAAAATGTATTATCAAGTCTAATAAACAAGTATAAAATATGTATATATTTGATTTTAACTTTTTAAATAGCTTTTGTAATTTATTTATACCAATTTCAAAATATAACTTTCAAATCATCGTTATTATAATCACAAAATAAATTCTTTTTATATTTAACCTAAATCCACAAATAAATTTTAATTAAAATATTATTCAAAATATTTATTAAAAATTCACATTTATTCCCATTTATACTAACAAAATATCCATTTAAATTTGGAAAAAAATTTCAACTTAATTCACAATCTAATCTAAATTTATTTAAATTATCAATTTAAATTTGATTCAAAAAGGGGATCGTTACAGATTACCCCCTTAGAAAATTCCGTCCTCGAAATTTGTAAGGGAGACAACAAAGATCAAATGATAGATAGAGAAATAATTTATCAAATCAGATCGAAATATTTATTCTGCATTTGGCTTACTAAATCAGAATATCACTAATAATTATGAGAACGAACTCATAAAATACAAGACACTCGGGTCACCAGATCTACGTGTATACAGGGGTATTGATTAGTTCAAAGGATAACAACCACTCGTTGAATATACTTGGACCCAACAGAATAAATAGATATATGGATGCAATCCAAATCTTTTAGTTTAAATAACCAAAATATATCTATCAACCATAGCAACCAAAGCCAACAATTCATCCAAACAAACAATTTTGACCCATCTGGAGTTTGTGTCCCAGGCAAATATATCAAAGCTTCTTCATGGAGCCGCCATGAATCATCAAAGAATTGAAAAGACGAATCAAAGGAGATTGATGGAGAAAGTTGTTTCCGCTACTGCAGGGTACCGACCATTTGAAGTGGTACTCCTCTGTCCCCTATCTCATCCTCTTCTTACACTCATACTCACTATCAGTGAATAATAAGATAATTTAATGAGGCACACAGATGGATATCTTAGGGATTACTCATTCTAGGGTATGCTTCACCCTATCTCTAATGAGTTACCTAATGTGTTGTACTCCTGAGCTAAAGTTTTAACCTTAAGCTCTGATACCAAATGTGACGACCCTAACTCGACCTTCGAAAATCGGCACCAAATACGACACTCGTATTCCAAAGCTGCAGATCCAAACGTCGAATCTGGTTCGCCTGAGCTTATAGCACATTAAGTATAACAACACAGCAGAAGAAAAGAAATGAATATCATATACAACTCCAATGAATACAATATCCAATGATACAACAATGATATCAATATCAGAGATACAAGAATATCAGAGACAATAAACAACAGCGGAAAAAGAATAGCAAAAGAGATATCTCCAATATCAAACTGCAACTCCAATCCAAAGCTCAAAGCCAAAACTCCAAACCACTAGCTCGAACCACCCATCACGTTGCACAATGATAAGCAAGTGTGGTCCGTGAATCCAAAGACTCCATATCCAAGATCTCCAAAGATAAAAAAGAGAAAGCTAAAAGCTACCCAATCGATATCTACTATCTGAAAAACCCAACTCTAGACTGCCCTGTAGAAAATTATGGGCACACAGAGTTTAGGAAGGGAACAATAAACTCTGGGTCAGTTATGGGACTGGTATGAGCAAACAAAATAGTTTAACATCTAAAAAAAACAAAATAAAGAATTTAAATTTGAAATCCGCAATGCTTTTTGGAAAATGAAACTACCATAAGGCCTCCCGGCACACACACCATGCAATCGCACGCTTGGGGGAGATTTCTTCTTATGATAGTCAAACATGCTTGATACGCAAAAAAACATTTGTTATTATTATTAGTGCATAGTGGAAAACATTTCAAAAGTATAATATCAATCTTAGCCAGCATAGACATTCCAAACTATGCCTACTATAGCTACTATCTAAACAGTGGGGCGCCACCATAAGTAGATGGCATGTTCTACAACTAAAACCGTACAAGGAGCGTATTGGATGATTGGATTTCCAATAAATGGTCAGGCCAAGGAACTTCCCATTGCCACATGGGTACGCCTCTGGAGGGACACCCCGAGAATCTAGCCGGATCTCTACCAACACAAGGCCGGGTTACCTCTGCAAAAATAGGTAACTACTGACACGAGTATGCCATCCCCCGGTTGTAAACAACCTTTATCCGAGGATCCTCAATACCAATAATCGCAAAGTTATATATATTTGCGATATCCACATAAGTTAAGTATCCGGGCTCCATACCATGATACCACTTCTATCCAGAAGGAAATGCACATACCCTAAGGGGCGCTACCCGCTATAATCTTGCTGCATTCTTCCTGTTTCGACATTCCAGGGTGTGAGGCTCGACGAAGTCTCGTCCACAAAGCTACGCTTTGCACAAAAACCATGCTTCGATCAACAAATGATCAGCAGCACTTCGTATGCCACATTACCAAATTGGGAATGTATCACTAGTAACCATCAACTACATAACCTCTGAGCTCGTACGTCTCAGAGAAGGGTGTTAAGCTAAGAGAATAAATCTCCGCCACCAAACAGAAATGTATTTGATAGAAACTGGTTTTACATCTCAAAGTGTAATGTCAGACACACATGCATACAAGTCTGTTCCGGGTTCGAACAGAACCGAAGGCACTTCCGAAGAAGCCCTTGCAATCCGGATAATTTCTAATCACGTCCGGACTCCCCATCACAAAGGGTGCTCAAATCTCTATACCGGGGCCAGTTAGTGCTAAGACATTCGGCAGGTCATCCTTTCGCTTTTGAAAGTATCCGGTCTTCACCACCGGTCTTCAAATGCTATCCATATCGTCGTATCATTATTCGGAATGGATTATATGACACAAGGTCCTATCCCGGCTAAACCGAGTAATGAGCGCAATATTTAAAAACATATGGACAATGAGATATCAGTTAAGTCACAACTTAAAATCCAAAACTTTTCTTTCAAATGGTTTAAACAAATTATCGTCTACAAATCTTTTAAACAAAAAGATTTACCTCCAGAAACCTTCTAATGGTTTAAACAATTTCCACACTTTAATCTTTTAAACAAAAGATTCACTTTAAAACCCCCTTTCCATTTAAAACAAGGATCACCAAACTCTAACAAAGATTCATTTATAGCCTTTCAAAACAATTCCATTTCAAGTTGGATTAACTTATCCGATCTTTAAATTAAAGACTCATTTTATAGCTTTCCAAATTAGTTCCACAAAACAATTCCGTTCCAAAACTTTTATATAAAAGATACACAATTTAAATGCTCTTCAATTTCAAATCAAGGTTTGACTATCTTTCACAAAGATTAGTTAACAGTTTTCAAAATTATTTCAATTCGATTTGAAATCTTTCAACACAAATTGAAAACCCTTTCCTTATATGTAAGCTATTATTAATTGAAACAAATAGTTTTGTTTTGGGAAAAACTGATTACATTTACCTAAGTTAAAGCCATTCAAGTATAAACTTGGGTTTAAATTTAAATTCCCAAACCGATACTTTTCAATGGTTAAAAATACATATAAACACTTTTATAACTCGTATAATCTTTTTAAGCCAAAATTTCCAAATTATTAAATTCAATTTCAAATATTGAATTCAAATTTTAAATCAAATTTCAAAACTAAATCAAGATATTCAAAAAAAAATAACTTCTATCTTTAAAATTCCTTTCCAAAAGTCATTTACTTTAAACCCAATCCATATCCAAAACCATTTGGATTTAAAAATTCAAACTTTAAAATCATTTCAAAATATTAAATTCCAATATCTGTGACTTAACTGATTTCCTCGTGAAATCCATATTTGTGCATGTATAGTGTGGTACTGGGGTTTACACACAATAGTGCGACAACATCAACCGTTACAGATTCAAACACAGAAATATCGATAAGCGATATAATCTATAACGCTTATCTTTATTTACAGATCGTGGATGAATAATATAAGTTCATCGTAGATAATAAATTACATCACAGATAAATAAATTGCATCACTGATCACATCACACATCATGATAATTCATAACGCAAAGCATCATATATCTGGGATATCAAACACTTAAATCATCCAATCCAAACATCCATAAGTAATATTAATTAATTATCTGATTAATTTAAATCAGATTTGTGTCCAATCTTGGTTAATTAATGTTGATTAATTACAAACCATTTAATTAATTATTCTTAATTAATTACAATAATTAATTAACCCTTAATTAATAATTATCCCTTAATCACCTTCATTAATTAATTAATCTTTAATTAATTCATCACATTATTTAATTACCCTTAATTAATTATAATAAGTGATTATTCTTGATCACTTAGTCATCATTAACCATAAATTAACTAGTAATTAATTTACCTTAATTAATTACCTTAATAAATTATAAATTAATCCACCTTTAATTATTAATTAGCCTTTAATTAAATTCTTTAATTAATTAACCTTTAATTAATTAATTATTCTCAAATTAATTACATTAATTAACTAATCACATAAACTAATTATTCTTTAATTAATTATTATTTTTATCACCTGATTAATTAACCCTTAGTCATTTATTTAATTATCATCAATTACTTTCATCAAATAATTATCTTTAAGTAATAAATTCCTCTTTAATCACTTAAGTTAATTAATTCACTTTTATTTACTTAAGACTTTAATTATTAATTAATTCCTAAAAAATTAATCTTTAAGTAATCGACTCTTTGATTATTTTCATTAAGTAATTAATTACATTAATCTATTTGATTAACCTGAAATAGATCACGATGATAAATTTTCTTTTATTTATTTCATCAATTTCTATTTAAAAATGCTTAAGAAAATAATTATTCAAAACTCAAAAACAATTTTAAACATGTTTTTAATTTAAAATCAAATCTTTAAAAAACTTGTCTCAAACTTGTTTATAATTCAAATTAAAAAACTTGGTTTATTTTACTTTAAAACTTATTTATTTTTATATACTTTAAAGTTTAATTTTTTCAAAACTTACTTTATCTTTAAAACTTCAATACTTTATTTTGTTTTTGAAACCTTAAAGAAAACCCGAGCCAGATGCTTGGATACTCGAGATTAACTTCGAGTTCCCTCCTCTCTCACTTGCTTCGAGTCGAAACTATTGTTTTCCTTACCACGAACTCGAGCACTACCTTTCTTCCTCAATACTAAACCATCCAGACACATGAGTACACAGGTGCACGTGCTCAAACACGTTGGCTATCTCAGATCGTTCCGACCAGTCATCGCTAACCCATCATTCCTATTCCGATCCCCCAAAAATCATCGCACACCCAAAATCGAAATCGAGCTGCTCATAAACAAAACTGGAACCAAACCCCTTGCCTGAAACCTCCTTGAACTGCCGACGCAGATCACCGGAGCATCTGGGACTCCGACCACACACTTGCCGACCTTCCACGTTGCTATTTCCTAAGTTTGGTTGTAAAGAACCGAAAATCCGTACTTCCTTGAGCTGGCAACATTCCACCACAATCCAGCCAAAGAGGAACGAACTTCCGAATCTTTAGGGTTTAAGAAGAAGAAAGAGGTAGAAGAAGAGAGAAAAGAGAGAAGAAACAGAAACAAACAACAGAACAGGAAATAATATCAGAATCTCACAATCGCAGCGGAACAACATATAATAGATAAATGAATATCATTAAAACAAAAGAACTATACATTTTATACATACATCACATCATCAGAGTGTACAACAATAAAACAGCGGAAAAGAATACTATATACAATAGATAATAGACTACGCTATCCAAGCTCGCCTCCAACATCTGCACAGCAACTCCCGAATCCAGAATAACCTGACAACCTAACTCTAGACTGCCCGTGTGGAAAATAGTGGGACCCAGAGTTTAGGAAAGGAACAATAAACTCCAGGTCAGTCATGGGACTGGTGTGAGAACTCAAAACAGTTTATCTTTAAACAAGCAATAAGAAAATTTAAATTTTGAAATCCGCAATGCTTTTTGGAAAATGAAACTACCATAAGGCCTCCCGCACACACACACAATGCAATCGCAGAATCGGAGGAGATTTCTCCTTATGATAGTCAAAGATGCTTACTACGCAAAATTTAAATCATTTTGATATTATTATTAGTGCATGGTGTAGAAAAACAATTTCGAAAGTAGAATATAAATCCTAGCCAACATACGACATTTCGTCGTATGCCTACTATAGCTACCATGTTCAATAGCAGGTTACCGCCACATTCCATGGCAGGTAATACAACTAAAATCGTACAAGACACGTATTGTTTTGATTGGATTTCCAACAAATGGTCAGGCTAAGGAACTTCCTACTGCCACATGGGATCGCCTCTGGCGGGACGTCCCGAGAAACTAACGTTACGATTAGATCTCTGCCAACACAAGGCCGGGTTACCTCTGTAACTAGGTAACTACTACACGAATATGTCATCCCCCGGTCCTTTGGGACCTTTATCCGAGCGCTCGATCCAACAACACCACACAGTAATAGATATAGTGTATCAACATGAGTAAGTATCTGGTCTCCATACCATGATACCACCCTTTTCCAGAAGGAAATGACATACCCTAAAGGGAGCGACCCTCATAACCTTGCCGCATATTCCTGTTTCGACCATTTCCGGGGAGTGAGGTCCTGACGAAGTCTCGTCCACAAAGCTACGCTTTGTGCAACAAAGCCATGCTTTGGGTCAACAGATGACCAAAGCAATGATCACAAAGATAAATCATCAAACAAATGATCATATCACAAATGACCAACCAATGATCATCTCCAGCAGCACTCAGCATGTCACATTACCAGATTGGGAATATATCGCTGATAACCTTCAACTACATAACCTCTGAGCTCGTACGTCTCAGAGAAAGGTGTTAAGCTAAGAGAATAAATTCTCCGCCACCAACAGAAATGTATTTGAAAGAAATCTGCTCTATATCTCAAAATGTAATGTCAGACACGTAACCATACAAGTCTGTTCCGGGTTCGAACAGAACCGAAGGCACTTCCAAAGAAGCCCTTGCAAATCCGGGTATTCATAATCCCGATAAAATTTCCCATCACAAAGGAAATCTCCATACCGTAGCTAACGATGCAGAGACAATCGATAGGTCATCCTATCGTTTTCACAAATACCCGGTCTTCAACACCGGTCTTCAAATGCTATCCATAACGACGTATCACATATTCGGAATGGGATATACGACACAAAGGTCCTCTCCCGGCTAAACCGAATAGCGAGCGCTTATTTTAAAAATAAGTGTAGCATTCAATTTCAAACAATCACAACAATTACCATCCAAGGGTAAATACTGATAGTCGGTTATTTAACTATCAATAAAGATGCGCCACATCATCAGATTCCAAATAATTTTCCAAAATTATTCAATCCCAAAAATATCTTCACAAGATATATATACATACACCTTCCAAATAATTGCCCAAATTATTTGTTTTACCAAAATATCTTTACACGATATAATTTCACACTTCAACCATTTGAAAACCAATTTCAAACTATTTTTCATCCTTTATACCCTTTGAAAACAAACTTCCAAATCATCAAATAAATCCTTACCGATTTATTTTAAACTTACGTTCCCAATTCGTAAATTCATTTTCACACTTCAAAATAAATCAATAATTATTTTTAACAAATTTCCCTTCCCTTTATAAATTCCATAGTGAATTTAAATTCCAAATATTTACTAATATACGATTCTCAAATTATTCGCTTTCAATTTACCTTTAAAAGATGAATCCTCAAAAACGTTCCATTTCATATTGGAAAAGCATTTCCATACTTATTTAAAAATAAGTAATTCACAAATTTATTTATTTTCAACAATTTGAAAATATTCAATACACTTAAATCATAGTTAAGTATATATTTCATTCTTTTAAGGAAAACATTCTTTTATTCACTTTTATTTGGGTTAAAACGAATGTTACGTAAAGCATCGTTACGACAACCCAAAATCACTGGAATAGGGTTTCAAAATAAAAATAGAAACATAAATTCCAATACTACACAAAATATTTCCATTTGGAAACCATTCACTATAACAACAGTGTTATAGTCCATCATTTCCTCATTTTCTCGAAAACGCCTATTTCAACAATGAATGTTGAAATCTACGTATTCATTTCCTTTTATTTCTCGAAAACGTCTATTTCAACAATGAATGTTGAAATCCAAGTATTCGATACTTAATGCATTTTAGAGCATCTTAAAATCGTTTTAAAATTCCCTTTAAAACATTCTTCTCCCAAAACATGCCCATTTGACTTAATAATATATTCATCGTTTAAAAGAGTGAATATAACTCCTTTAACAAATTCTAAATTCAATTTACCAAATTACATTGATTTCAAATTTATAAACAACGTTTATAAATTCTATTTCTATTAATAACTTCGGTTTAGAAATCTCTTTTATTAAGCCAATTCAATTTATAAACCCAATTTCTATACCAAAGGTTCGTATTATAAGTCAAATACTTAAAATATTATTTATTTACCAAGTCGTTCCTTTTAAAACTTCACAAATTGTTAATCTTATTACTGATAAGATTTCTCACCTTTTATAATAGTTTTCAACTTATAAAAACCTCCTTTATTAACAATTTCTATAAAAATCCCCTTTTAAATGCCCAAAGCCATTTTATAAGTTAATTACTTATAAACTTTTATTTTCAACATCAATTCATTTCATAACTTTCATAATTTATAAAACTATAGTTTAAATGAAATCCATTTTTATACTTCATTTTAACACTTAATAACTCGTCTTATAATTCCAAAAATTTTAAATTTATAGATATCAATTTATAAAATCTTTTACATAAACTATTAATAAAAATTACCCAAAAACCCAATTTAACTATTTTATAAATCTATTTATTTTTAAAATTTTCCTTTTGGTTATATTTCATAAAAATCATAGTTTTATAACTTTAATATTTAAAATCTTAATTTATTTAAAATGAATCAAGTTCAAAATTTAATAAAACATATACTTGGAAAATTATTTAAAAATCCTTTTAAATTCAAAATCGTTATTTTTAACTTTTAAAAAAAATGAATCCGATGATGCAACAGCACCAAATGGTCAATCACGGGAATAAACATCATATATCAATATGATAGTTAACAATCAACACAATATCTATAAACAAATAAATATTTGCGAGGAATCCAGTTGGATCCCTCCAACCTGTTTCCCTGCATCCACAGACGTTAGCACAATACCAATTCCACTTCAAGGTGGAATATCACGGTATATGGGATTTATAAAATATTATCCGCTTACTAACGGCGCAATAGGGTCTCATCCGCTATACGAGGCGAGAAATCAAATCCAATATATACATATGCCAATATATATATATATTGCTATATATAGTATATATCCTACTATATCTACTAGCACAATCAAACAACAATCATCAATCAACAATAACTATTTAAAATTTTAAACCAAACGGTTCGATCGAGTGAGGAGTTCTCACCTTGATTTTATTTCTGTTTCGGCGTTCGTTTCGAATAAAATTAAACGAACGTTTAATTTTACCCGAAATTCAAACGAGCTCCAATCGACTCCAGACCAGCTTCATCGCGAAGAGCACGACCATACGATTCCAACGCACTTTGATTCGTCCCAATCGGACCTCGCATGAAAAAGTTATTGATTTTTAAAGTTTGTACAATCGTTAATAGAATTAAATCAACAATCTCTTCATAATTTCACCTTGGATCTGGGCCCACGCACTAGCTTCCTCCCTTCTTCTTTGTACGCACGGCATCTCTCCCCTTCAGGTAAAAAAAAAGACGCACACCAAAACCCATATGCACAAATCTAGGGTTAAAGGCCACGACCACCACGATGCACGAAAACATGATCAGGGAGTGCCACTTCGTAGCCCACGACAAGAGCCATACTCAGCTGCCCTGGGGTAGAGCTCGGCCCCACCATGCTTTCGGAATTGCGCACGAAACGCATGGCAAACATAGGCGATTTCCCGACAATTGGCTCCACCATTTCCGATCACTACCGTTGAATATGTCGATCACACAGCCCTCTACGAATCTCCAGTTGAAAACTTTCAAAATCGACACACGGATTGAGATATTTTTGAGGAAATACGAAATTGAATTTCAGCCATTAACTGAAATGGAGGCGGCTGGTGGATAATGGTTAGGGTTTAGTGAAAATGTTAATATATAATATGTTATTCATATTATTTTAGTAATAAAATCTCCAATTTAACACTTATGCAAACGACCTCCAATCTACGCGTTCCGACAGGCGATTCTAAGGTTTTTCCGCATTCCGGACACAATTGAATAGGTTTCGGAAGCTAATTCCATCGTATGTGTGAGATACGGCAATAAACGCTCGATTTAAATTTAAACCGATTTAAACGATTTCTAGGCGTTTTGGCTCGTACCAGACAAACGATAAATCCAATCGACTTGAAATTTGAAATCTTACAATAATATCACATTACGGATCCGATGAAACTGGTTTCGTCGAAATCCGAGACCGTTTGAAAAATGGCTATTTTAACTCGCCGAATTAAAATTAAAACGATATCGATGTGTTTCGAGCTGCCACGGTCAAACGACAACTCCGATTGCTACGAAAATTGAAATCCGATAATAACTAACTATTACGGATCCAATGGAACTCGTTTCGTTCAATTCTGAGACTGTTCAAAAATTGGCTATTTTTCAGTCGATAATTAAATATTAAAATATTCGATTTTCACAAATTAATTCCAAATT
Source organism: Allium cepa (assembly GCA_030765085.1). Lineage (NCBI taxonomy): Eukaryota > Viridiplantae > Streptophyta > Magnoliopsida > Asparagales > Amaryllidaceae > Allium > Allium cepa. The sequence continues at coordinate 333,787,660 of CM060928.1, forward strand.
CAATTTTAAAAGTTCTAAAACATTTCTATAACTTCAATATGACATAAAAAAAATTTTCCAAACCATTTTCAATCATATTTAACCCAATATCTAATTATTTCTGGAATTTCACTATTAAATTATCGATTTAATTATCCCATTAAATCCAATATTCGATAAATAAATTATTCGACTTAAAAATTCCACTTATTAATATTTAAAATTAATTAAATACTCAAATTCAAATTGTCAAAAATTCTGGGTCGTTACAATCTTTCCCCCTTAAAAGAATTTCGTCCTCGAAATTGCAAATTAAGGAGAATAATTCATAATCCGTTTATTACTTTTCCAAAATCAATTAGTTTTATCAACTTTCCAAAACAAATCTTTTTATTGAAGATCCATTATCATTTCAATTAGCTTTCTAACTTCAATTATAGGTTTCAAACAACATTGTTTACTAACGATTCAAGTTAAAATTTAAATTCAAATTTCAACTTTCAAAATTTTCTCAAAAATTTTCTAACTCCCTAAATTTTCGAAAAATTTCGCCAGCGTCTCCTTTGCGCGGCTCGATCGGTACGACTACAAAATGGCACCACGGCCCCTCAGAATCAAAAAGAAAAGAGAAAGCCAAGTGGCTGGAGAAGGAAATCATCAAATCTCATATCAAAATTGAAATACGTACCTTTTTTGTCGAGCAATTCAATTTTTAACTTCAAAATCAAAATCCCAATTCCATTATATACCTGTATATCCTGCTAGTAGTAGTATCCAATTCCAACATTCAGACTATTTTGCCAAATCCATTTACAAAATTTCGATACTTACTTTTTATTTCAATTTTAGCTTTACTATTGATGTTACATATTCATTTTCATTCGTTTCTAATTAGTTTACATTCACTAATTAAATTCACATTGGTTCACTTTCAAGTCAAATCAAATTCAATTCTATTCAAATTTATTTACTTCACTTTCAATTTGAATTCAATTACCTAGCTTCCAATTGCGCTAATTCAATTTCATTAACACTTAATGAATTTACATACAATCAACCAACAAGCAAATAACAACCAATGTATATCCAATAAAACCAAATTATTAGTTTTTCTCTCACTAAATTCAATTTGGTTCAACAGTTTTAATTCCAATTGATTTAACATTCAACTGATTTTCATTCAATTATTCAACTAGCTCGAAATGAATTTACACTTACATACATCATTTCATATCAACTTATTTACATTCGATTGATTAACATTAAATCCATTCTTTAATTCAATTGCTAATTCTTTTACAAATAAAATTGAATTTCATTTATATAACTCAAGTTCACATCATTTAACGATTTCATTAATTCACTTTATTCATTTTATTTTGATATCAACATCAATTCTTTCAACATTACTCAAGTTATATTCCCTTCAACTTCATTTACATTTACTTCCACTATTCAACTTAAGTATTCTCCTAATTCATTTCAAACTCTATTCCATTTAACATAATTTGTTCAAATAAACTTAAGTTTCCACTTATCAATCCAATTCGGTTTCCAATTCTAAAGTAAATTCTATTTAACTTTTACTTAAGTCAAATTCATATCAACAATCAAATTCGTATTTCATTTTACTTAACTTAATTGTTTAACCACTTCAATAATTGGTTTTACTTACATTTTCTCATTCTATAAGTTATACAACTTATTATTCAACTTCCAACTCATATTATAAGTTCAAAACCCCTTTTTTTCACTTATATTTGACAATTTCAAGTTGAATTTTAATTTCAAATTTGTTTATTTCAACAAAACCTCAATTTTAAATTCATTATTGTAGCAAATCCATCACATAGAAACTCGAAAATGATATTGATGATGCTGCAGTCATCATCCTTATTATTTCCCAGTAACAATAGTGAATCAGTGCTAAATATTCTTTCAAAATTTCCTTTTATTTATAAATTACATTTATAAATCTTACTTATAAAATTTCACTTCTTATATACACAAGATTATTTTACAATTGTAAATCATTTTAATTATAATTCCATACTTATAATTCATTAGCTTATACAATTATTCTTTTTACAATAGTCGTTTTTATATAACTTATTCAAACAACTTTGATTGTCTTATATATATATATATATATATATATATTATTTACAACAACCAAGCAATCAATTATATACACACTTCAATAATTCTTGAAAAATTATTTTCTTATATAGAAAATATAGTCAAGGTAAAATTATTTCATTTACCCAATTTAAAACAATATCGTGTCGAATTGTTCTATTCAAGTGTTTAGATACCCCTTCGATCCAGTTGTACAGACTGTGCCGACGAAGGTTCATATGCCACTCAATAAACCAATCATCACAATATAAAACAATTTTATATTCACTAACAAATACGCGCTCATATCTATTATTACACTCACACTCATTCTAGAGTACTACTGACTCTATCTCTAATGAGTAATACCCAACAGAACCATGGTTGTCGCTTAACCACATGCTCTGATACCAAATGTAAAGAACCGAAAATCCGTACTTCCTTGAGCTGGCAACATTCCACCACAATCCAGCCAAAGAGGAACGAACTTCCGAATCTTTAGGGTTTAAGAAGAAGAAAGAGGTAGAAGAAGAGAGAAAAGAGAGAAGAAACAGAAACAAACAACAGAACAGGAAATAATATCAGAATCTCACAATCGCAGCGGAACAACATATAATAGATAAATGAATATCATTAAAACAAAAGAACTATACATTTTATACATACATCACATCATCAGAGTGTACAACAATAAAACAGCGGAAAAGAATACTATATACAATAGATAATAGACTACGCTATCCAAGCTTGCCTCCAACATCTGCACAGCAACTCCCGAATCCAGAATAACCTGACAACCTAACTCTAGACTGCCCGTGTGGAAAATAGTGGGCACCCAGAGTTTAGGAAAGGAACAATAAACTCCAGGTCAGTCATGGGACTGGTGTGAGAACTCAAAACAGTTTATCTTTAAACAAGCAACAAGAAAATTTAAATTTTGAAATCCGCAATGCTTTTTGGAAAATGAAACTACCATAAGGCCTCCCGCACACACACACAATGCAATCGCAGAATCGGAGGAGATTTCTCCTTATGATAGTCAAAGAAGCTTACTACGCAAAATTTAAATCATTTTGATATTATTATTAGTGCATGGTGTAGAAAAACAATTTCGAAAGTAGAATATAAATCCTAGCCAACATACGACATTTCGTCGTATGCCTACTATAGCTACCATGTTCAATAGCAGGTTACCGCCACATTCCATGGCAGGTAATACAACTAAAATCGTACAAGGCACGTATTGTTTTGATTGGATTTCCAACAAATGGTCAGGCTAAGGAACTTCCTACTGCCACATGGGATCGCCTCTGGCGGGACGTCCCGAGAAACTAACGTTACGGTTAGATCTCTGCCAACACAAGGCCGGGTTACCTCTGTAACTAGGTAACTACTACACGAATATGTCATCCCCCGGTCCTTTGGGACCTTTATCCGAGCACTCGATCCAACAACACCACACAGTAATAGATATAGTGTATCAACATGAGTAAGTATCTGGGCTCCATACCATGATACCACCCTTTTCCAGAAGGAAATGACATACCCTAAAGGGAGCGACCCTCATAACCTTGCCGCATATTCCTGTTTCGACATTTCCGGGGAGTGAGGTCCTGACGAAGTCTCATCCACAAAGCTACGCTTTGTGCAACAAAGCCATGCTTTGGGTCAACAGATGACCAAAGCAATGATCACAAAGATAAATGATCAAACAAATGATCATATCACAAATGACCAACCAATGATCATCACCCAGCAGCACTCAGCATGTCACATTACCAGATTGGGAATATATCGCTGATAACCTTCAACTACATAACCTCTGAGCTCGTACGTCTCAGAGAAAGGTGTTAAGCTAAGAGAATAAATTCTCCGCCACCAACAGAAATGTATTTGAAAGAAATATGCTCTATATCTCAAAATGTAATGTCAGACACGTAACCATACAAGTCTGTTCCGGGTTCGAACAGAACCGAAGGCACTTCCAAAGAAGCCCTTGCAAATCCGGGTATTCATAATCCCGATAAAATTTCCCATCACAAAGGAAATCTCCATACCGTAGCTAACGATGCAAAGACAATCGATAGGTCATCCTATCGTTTTCACAAATACCCGGTCTTCAACACCGGTCTTCAAATGCTATCCATAACGACGTATCACATATTCGGAATGGGATATACGACACAAAGGTCCTCTCCCGGCTAAACCGAATAGCGAGCGCTTATCTTAAAAATAAGTGTAGCATTCAATTTCAAACAATCACAACAATTACCATCCAAGGGTAAATACTGATAGTCGGTTATTTAACTATCAATAAAGATGCGCCACATCATCAGATTCCAAATAATTTTCCAAAATTATTCAATCCCAAAAATATCTTCACAAGATATATATACATACACCTTCCAAATAATTGCCCAAATTATTTGTTTTACCAAAATATCTTTACACGATATAATTTCACACTTCAACCATTTGAAAACCAATTTCAAACTATTTTTCATCCTTTATACCCTTTGAAAACAAACTTCCAAATCATCAAATAAATCCTTACCGATTTATTTTAAACTTACGTTCCCAATTCGTAAATTCATTTTCACACTTCAAAATAAATCAATAATTATTTTTAACAAATTTCCCTTCCCTTTATAAATTCCATAGTGAATTTAAATTCCAAATATTTACTAATATACGATTCTCAAATTATTCGCTTTCAATTTACCTTTAAAAGATGAATCCTCAAAAACGTTCCATTTCATATTGGAAAAGCATTTCCATACTTATTTAAAAATAAGTAATTCACAAATTTATTTATTTTCAACAATTTGAAAATATTCAATACACTTAAATCATAGTTAAGTATATATTTCATTCTTTTAAGGAAAACATTCTTTTATTCACTTTTATTTGGGTTAAAACGAATGTTACGTAAAGCATCGTTACGACAACCCAAAATCACTGGAATAGGGTTTCAAAATAAAAATAGAAACATAAATTCCAATACTACACAAAATATTTCCATTTGGAAACCATTCACTATAACAACAGTGTTATAGTCCATCATTTCCTCATTTTCTCGAAAACGCCTATTTCAACAATGAATGTTGAAATCTACGTATTCATTTCCTTTTATTTCTCGAAAACGTCTATTTCAACAATGAATGTTGAAATCCAAGTATTCGATACTTAATGCATTTTAGAGCATCTTAAAATCGTTTTAAAATTCCCTTTAAAACATTCTTCTCCCAAAACATGCCCATTTGACTTAATAATATATTCATCGTTTAAAAGAGTGAATATAACTCCTTTAACAAATTCTAAATTCAATTTACCAAATTACATTGATTTCAAATTTATAAACAACGTTTATAAATTCTATTTCTATTAATAACTTCGGTTTAGAAATCTCTTTTATTAAGCCAATTCAATTTATAAACCCAATTTCTATACCAAAGGTTCGTATTATAAGTCAAATACTTAAAATATTATTTATTTACCAAGTCGTTCCTTTTAAAACTTCACAAATTGTTAATCTTATTACTGATAAGATTTCTCACCTTTTATAATAGTTTTCAACTTATAAAAACCTCCTTTATTAACAATTTCTATAAAAATCCCCTTTTAAATGCCCAAAGCCATTTTATAAGTTAATTACTTATAAACTTTTATTTTCAACATCAATTCATTTCATAACTTTCATAATTTATAAAACTATAGTTTAAATGAAATCCATTTTTATACTTCATTTTAACACTTAATAACTCGTCTTATAATTCCAAAAATTTTAAATTTATAGATATCAATTTATAAAATCTTTTACATAAACTATTAATAAAAATTACCCAAAAACCCAATTTAACTATTTTATAAATCTATTTATTTTTAAAATTTTCCTTTTGGTTATATTTCATAAAAATCATAGTTTTATAACTTTAATATTTAAAATCTTAATTTATTTAAAATGAATCAAGTTCAAAATTTAATAAAACATATACTTGGAAAATTATTTAAAAATCCTTTTAAATTCAAAATCGTTATTTTTAACTTTTAAAAAAAATGAATCCGATGATGCAACAGCACCAAATGGTCAATCACGGGAATAAACATCATATATCAATATGATAGTTAACAATCAACACAATATCTATAAACAAATAAATATTTGCGAGGAATCCAGTTGGATCCCTCCAACCTGTTTCCCTGCATCCACAGACGTTAGCACAATACCAATTCCACTTCAAGGTGGAATATCACGGTATATGGGATTTATAAAATATTATCCGCTTACTAACGGCGCAATAGGGTCTCATCCGCTATACGAGGCGAGAAATCAAATCCAATATATACATATGCCAATATATATATATATTGCTATATATAGTATATATCCTACTATATCTACTAGCACAATCAAACAACAATCATCAATCAACAATAACTATTTAAAATTTTAAACCAAACGGTTCGATCGAGTGAGGAGTTCTCACCTTGATTTTATTTCTGTTTCGGCGTTCGTTTCGAATAAAATTAAACGAACGTTTAATTTTACCCGAAATTCAAACGAGCTCCAATCGACTCCAGACCAGCTTCATCGCGAAGAGCACGACCATACGATTCCAACGCACTTTGATTCGTCCCAATCGGACCTCGCATGAAAAAGTTATTGATTTTTAAAGTTTGTACAATCGTTAATAGAATTAAATCAACAATCTCTTCATAATTTCACCTTGGATCTGGGCCCACGCACTAGCTTCCTCCCTTCTTCTTTGTACGCACGGCATCTCTCCCCTCCAGGTAAAAAAAAAGACGCACACCAAAACCCATATGCACAAATCTAGGGTTAAAGGCCACGACCACCACGATGCACGAAAACATGATCAGGGAGTGCCACTTCGTAGCCCACGACAAGAGCCATACTCAGCTGCCCTGGGGTAGAGCTCGGCCCCACCATGCTTTCGGAATTGCGCACGAAACGCATGGCAAACATAGGCGATTTCCCGACAATTGGCTCCACCATTTCCGATCACTACCGTTGAATATGTCGATCACACAGCCCTCTACGAATCTCCAGTTGAAAACTTTCAAAATCGACACACGGATTGAGATATTTTTGAGGAAATACGAAATTGAATTTCAGCCATTAACTGAAATGGAGGCGGCTGGTGGATAATGGTTAGGGTTTAGTGAAAATGTTAATATATAATATGTTATTCATATTATTTTAGTAATAAAATCTCCAATTTAACACTTATGCAAACGACCTCCAATCTACGCGTTCCGACAGGCGATTCTAAGGTTTTTCCGCATTCCGGACACAATGGAACAGGTTTCGGAAGCTAATTCCATCGTATGTGTGAGATACGGCAATAAACGCTCGATTTAAATTTAAACCGATTTAAACGATTTCTAGGCGTTTTGGCTCGTACCGGACAAACGATAAATCCAATCGACTTGAAATTTGAAATCTTACAATAATATCACATTACGGATCCGATGAAACTAGTTTCGTCGAAATCCGAGACCGTTTGAAAAATGGCTATTTTAACTCGCCGAATTAAAATTAAAACGATATCGATGCGTTTCGAGCTGCCACGGTCAAACGACAACTCTGATTAATACGAAAATTGAAATCCGATAATAACTAACTATTACGGATCCAATGGAACTCGTTTCGTTCAATTCTGAGACTGTTCAAAAATTGGCTATTTTTCAGTCGATAATTAAATATTAAAATATTCGATTTTCACAAATTAATTCCAAATTCAATTTTAAAAGTTCTAAAACATTTCTATAACTTCAATATGACATAAAAAAAAAATTCCAAACCATTTTCAATCATATTTAACCCAATATCTAATTATTTCTGGAATTTCACTATTAAATTATCGATTTAATTATCCCATTAAATCCAATATTCGATAAATAAATTATTCGACTTAAAAATTCCACTTATTAATATTTAAAATAATTAAATACTCAAATTCAAATTATCAAAAATTCTGGGTCGTTACATTGGTGAAACTCGATCACCCATAGCGCCGCGTGCACGAATTTCCTGATCTCGACCCAAATTGGGTTTCATACCCTAAATCGTTCTCGTCCATTATCCACAATGAATTATAAAATCAACAACAATTTTTCTGATGATCCACAACACCTTATCTTCCTCCAGTCCAAAAATCGAACAACTCCACCATGCCGTTCGTTGACAGTTCATGAAAATGCCTTTTCTGATCATCTCGAGATATTTCAACATTCACAATGTTATAAATTATGATTTTCACATCTAAATTCATATTTTTGCAACACTAATCAATTTATATAATCAAAACACACAATTTTAAACATCGAATTTTCCATTCATTTTGATTTTATACTGACATTTATCTTTTTATAAGCAAATACTTAATGAACACATGTGAATTTATTTTAAAATGTGATGTGGTATTTATGTAAATATTTTTCATCTAGCAAGCAAAGTTTAAAATGATTTGGTTTGGGGTGATTTGAATTTTTTGATAGGACTAAAACCTGGAATGAATATACAGAGGCAAGGTTTGCCTATTTTCAGGCATGCATCACATATATGTAAGCAGATTTATATTTCAACATATCAAATATCAGGGAAAACAAATCAATTCAAGCATGCATCAAGACACATAGCAGGTTCAAGGCTAGTTTGCTCACCTTTTAAAATGCAGAGAGCCTGCAAATGACTTTGAAAACTGGAATGAATTTGAATGCTTTAGTTTTTTTGATTCTAGAAAACTTGTATTGCTTTGATTCCTTTAATCTGAATTGCTTTGTATTGGTTAACCGGTCTGGAACATGATGATCCAATTTGCATTTGAACTTGTTACAGCTTTGAGTATTGATTATAGATTATTTTTGGGTTGAAGCTTTGTTTCAAGAAAGATGTTTTCAGGTTACTTATAGGATTTTGATTTTTCACTTGAAAGTGTTTTGAGGAGATTGCTTTCAGATTTGAAGTTGCTTTGTTTTGTTTTAATCTCAATTTTTTTTCTATATTTTGATTATGAAGAAGAATTTCGATAGAAGAGGAAGTGATTTCAAATCTGGCCATTATTTTCTTGTTTGAGAAAGTTTAGATTTTTGAAATGAAATTAGAAAATAAATAGGAAGGGAGATAAATGATTATATAAGCTTAACTTATGGTTTATTTAAAATTGAAGAAAATATAAATAAAATGTGTGACACTTGTCTCTTACTTTGATTAATATGTTAACACAAGTACTTAAGAGGTTTATAATTTTAACACTTGTAATAATTTATTCTTATATTATTTTTAAATGATTTTAGAAGTTTTTTAATTAATTTTCCTAATAAACAAATACATTTATAAATTTATAAATGCTTTCTAAATTTGTTTTAAACCCTTATTTCATTAAATTTGAAATTTGTATTTTAAATCCTTTAATTAATTACATTTATATATGTGTAAATGTTTTTATATTTTATATTCATGAATATACAACTATTGTTTAGTTATTTCAAAAGAAAATGTATTATCAAGTCTAATAAATAAGTATAAAATATGTATATATTTGATTTTAACTTTTTAAATAGCTTTTGTAATTTATTTATACCAATTCAAAATATAACTTTCAAATCGTTGTTATTATAATCACAAAATAAATTCTTTTTATATTTAACCTAAATCCACAATTAAATTTGTAATTAAAATATTATTCAAAATATTTATTTAAAATTCACATTTATACCCATTTATACTAACAAAATATCCATTTAAATTTGGAAAAAAAATTCAACTTAATTCACAATCTAATCTAAATTTATTTAAATTATCAATTTAAATTGATTCAAAAGGGGGATCGTCACATAAATGATGTTACATGTTGGATAGTTTTAGTTTTTTACCACCTAAAGGAGCATTCTGCTTTGATAATTTGAATTGAACTAGTGAGCAAGTGTTTACCCGAAATGTTAGGAGTGATGGATCTTCACATGAGGTATTAGAGCATAGGTTCAACAACAGAGGTAAGATTGAGTGAAAAGTCCAACTTAATTGCAACTAGGAAGCAACATGTAGGTAAGTTTCTTCAAGTAAAAGATGTTAGGGATACATGAGGTAGAAAAGTACACATAAGGGTTGAGACATATGAGTAAGATAAAGGACTTACGGTGACCAAATGCATGAGAGAACATATTTGCACTTTCGATATTATATAATATATGCATTGACAATACACCATGTTAAATTACTACTCATAACTCGCGAGGTTGCTAATCGACTGTATGTAAAGATTAGTAATGTGAGCACATAAAGAGGTAAAGGATAAGGATAAGCTGGGGCCATTTATGAGGCAACGAATAACAAGAAATTCCTGTTTGGTTTAGGCAGTTCTTGCAAATCATGCCCTGAATAATTATTCGATCATCTAAAATTGGAACTCCTGAAATTGTTGATGATGATGCAAATGTGGTGGAGGTGGTATTTTTCCTAAATCCTAGAGTAGACTTTGATAAGATTTGTAAAAGCTACCTCAGTCTTGGCAGTAAGCTGTACAAGGGTACAGAGTTATACACTGAAACTCGGACATTGCTATGCACGTATGATTGGATATCCATGACATGAATTTGGATGACACAATAAATAGGAGATTTATTTCTTATCAATTTTATGGTAAAGCCCTTAACTAGTGGGACTTAGTAGTAGCCAAGGTTGATAGGAATATTATGACTTAGCAAGAGTTCAAACATAGCTTTGGGACTCATTGTATCTCTGCTACTAAAAGATATGAAAAACTAACATCTTTCATCAACTTACAATAAGGAGAGATGGTTGTAAAAGAATATATAACATAGTTCAACTCCTTGGAAAGATTGCGTTGGGATTGATAGATACTTTTCCATGAAAGCTGGAAGACTTACAAGTGGTCTACATCCCTCTATATGCAACCGTGAACTTAGTATGTTTTTATTGATGTGCATTTTAAGAGATTTATCAATATGTAAATTTGGTACAAAAGATTTCACTCTAGTGTAAAGGAGGCCAAGACAGTAACCAAAGATGAAAGTGAACTAAAATGGTCTGAAAATAATAGGATCAAGGTAAGAAAGTTTTAGCTTCAGAAAAAATAGCATAATTTGTCTGCAAATATTTTGGTTTGAAAGGACACTACACATGCAAAAGTAGAGCACTGGAGGATAACAGGAAGTGTTTCCAACTGCAATCAGTAGGATCGCATGAAAAAGGATTGTCCAGCCTTGGCAGGGCATGAACAAGTGTTCAAAGGTTACACACTAGACGTAGTTCCTACCTCATCCCAATAGGCATGCTATGCAAGGGGCAAGAATATTATTATAGAGGGTACATTTCTAGTAGATGATTTACTTTATGTATTTTTTTGACTCTGGAGCTTCATGTTCATTTATTGTTAGTAGTTTGTTTAATAGGTTTGGCCTTAAAAATGACATTATAGTAAACCTTATGGTGACCAATTTAGTAGATTGGTCGACTAGCCTTATTTTGATTTCTCGAAATGTATGGAAAGTCAAAGTAGTATGGAATTTACCATAACGACCCGTATTTTACGTATCGGAGGATCGTAAAATATTTTTATTTTATTCATATAAGATCGTATAACTCTAAAATTTTAGAAAGTGACCCCTAGGGATATTTTCCACGTCTATGATTTTTGTCAAATTTCAATGTGACCATTTTGACCTTGATAATATTTTTTGGACTATATTTTTTGATAGGAGCCGATTTAGGGTCACAAACCACTTCCATTGCTTTAGGATGACGGTTTCTATAACGATCTGGAATTTTAAATCTCGAAAATTCCAGATAGCTAGGAAAAGAAAAAAAATAGAAGAAGAAACAGAAATGAAACACAGAATCTCACATTCGTAGCGGATCAAAATATAATATCAAATAAAAATAACAGTTATACGAGGGGAAACTGTATCGGTTAAATTACATATAATACTTCAGAGTTACAACGTTTACAAAAAACATTGGACAATTAAAATAACTTGTCCCAGATATACAACAATATATTCCAGTGGATACCTTCCATACGTTTCTACCGTCCAGCTCGTTTCTTGAGCTCCAGAACGTCCTTACTTGAAAATCTGTAATACTATGTCTGACCCGAGCATTACATCAAAGTAACACCCAGGTCAGGCTGGAAACCAGTGCGAGTAAACCCATATAACATGAAGTTCTAATGCACAAAGCATATTTTAAAAAAACTTAGGGTAACTCGTACTTTCCTACGAGTTCTTAACTTGTTATATTCAATACTTACTTCAAAATTCAACCTCTAAGTACCCTTATTTAGTTTCGATGGTCCAGTTCACTTGAATTATTTCATCCCAGCCTATTTATTACACATATCAATCTATAAAGAGTCATTATAGGTTACAATTCGAAGTGGGTTCGGGTATTTACTGATACCTGACCCCGGTCTTTTCGAATTCAATATCATCTTAATCCAAGTTATTCAAGTGAAATACAATTCAACTTTAAATACAAGATGTCACTTTTCTACACAGCAATTCATCAACAATAGAAAACCGTACTATCACTGTCTATCCAAACATTTCAGGAAAACATTTCATATCAAAGATATCAACCAATTCAAGGCATTTACATCATTCAATCATTCACAATCAAGATTTATCACTTTCAAAATTAATTTAAATTATCTCTAATTAATTATTTGCTAACTTTGATTACCTAGATTACCTTTACTTAAAATTAATTAATTACAAACCAACTAATTAATCATCTTTTAATTATCCATCTAAATTAATTATCCTTGGTTAATTATCTTTTAGTAAAAATCCTATAATTACCACATAGATTAATTGGCCTTAACCATTCCATTAATTAAATTTTAATTAATCTCCTTAATTAATTTATTACATTAATTAATGATCCTCTAATCACTTTTCTTAATTAATTATTCTTTAAATTAATTACCTTAATTAATCACCCCTTAAATATCTTCCTTGATTTAATTACCCTTAATTGATTAAGTTTAATTCACTACCCTTTTTTTAATCTTTAATTATTCATATCCATTAATTAACCTAAATCGATCACATTCAGTAATTAACTATAAGATAGATATATTAGTCACACCAATTCTAAATAAATTTTAATTCACACAAACAAAATAATTACTTAATCCTGGTTAATTGTTCTACCTAATTCCATGCCTTTTTATATTATTTTAAATTAATCATAGGAATTAATTTATTATCATTACAACCACTTAAGACTTAATTACTTAAAAGTTTAAAACATTTATCTTAACCATTGACTAAATTACATCATTAATTTAATTTAAATAGATTTAAGAACTAAATTAAATAATGATATATAACTTAATTAATCCATGCTTGTTGAAAATAATTTATTTATTTATAACCCTTAACCATATGATACTTAGGTGAACATTCAACATCAAAGAATTGGTTAGAGAATTCTACTTGGGCAAAACTTGTTTATTTACACCTTTATAATCCCGATTTTTAAACTTGCTTCAACAAATTCCCTTTTCTTTTAGTTCGGCCCATCCTTTTTTTCTGTGGCCCAACACAAAAATCTTCCCCCTTCTTCTTTCTTATTCCAATCCCTTATCTTCCTTTCTTCACAAACCTGGAAACGATACATTAATGCATGCATATATATGCGTGCACGCACAACCCAAACTTCCCACTAGGCCGTCGATCATCTCTGCTAATCACGCACAATCATCTCGCCCCATCTAACCACTCGAACCACGACGAACAGCCTTTCTAAAAAAAGCTTCGACCCCTACTGGAAATGAACAGATACACTCCAATCACCAAGCTCCGACCATTCTTACCTCCGTACACCTTCAAACTTCGTCGGAAGGCCTTCCTCCTTGTAAGGACCCAATTCTTCGACTTCCGAAAATCGACATCAATACGTCCACCGTATCAACTGTCGAGCAATCGAATGCCGGAAAACCGAACACTTAGGGTTTAAGAAAAAGAAAGAGGTAGAAGAAGAAAGAAAAAGATAGAACAGAACAATATCAGAATCTCACAATTCACAGCGGAACAACATATAATAAATAAATGAATAATCATTACAGCAAAAGAACTGTATATTTTATACATTACATCACATTACATTCATTACCAGAGTTTACAACAAACAAACAGCGGAAAAGAAATACTATATACTTAGTAATATGCTACGCCATCTAGCTCCCATCTAGATTTCTGTAGCAACTCCCGAATCCAGAATGACCTGATAACCTTAACTCTAGACTGCCCGTGTGGAAATTGGTGGGCACCCAAAGTTTAGAAAGGAAAACAATAAACTCCAGGTCAGTCACGTGACTGGTGTGAGAACTTAAACAATTATTCTTTTAAAAACAAACAAAGAAATATTTTTGAAGTCAATTTGAAATGCTTTTTAAAAATGAAACTACCATAAGGCCTCCCGGCACACACACAATGCAAACGCAGACTTGAGGGAGATTTCTCCTTATGATAGTCAAAGATGCTTACTACGCAAAATCAAATCATTTTTGATATTATTATTAGTGCATAGTGTAGTAAACATTTCGAAAGTAGAATATAAATCTTAGCCGGCATAGGTACCATTATAATATGCCTACTATAGCTACCATATTAGATGGCAGGTTCTATAACTAAAACCGTACAGGGTTCGTATTGTTTCTTTGGATTTCCAATAAATGGTCAGGCCAAGGAACTTCCCATTGCCACATGGAAACACCTCTGGAAAGATGCCCCGAGAACCTAACCGGATCTCTGCCAACATAAGGCCGGGTTACCCCTAAATGGGTAATTACTGACACGAATATGTCATTCCCCAATCGTAACCGATCTATATCCGAGGATCCTCGATTTCCAACAACCACAAAGCAATAAATTTGCAGCAACAACATAGGTTAAGTATCTGGGCTACATACCATGATACCACCTCTATCCAGAAGGAATGACATACACTAAAGGGGCGCTACCCCCTAATAACCTTGCTACATCCTTCCTGTTTTGACCATTTCCGGGGTGTGAGGTCCGACGAAGTCTCGTCCACAAAGCCACGCTTTATATAAAGGCTGTGCTTTGATCATCAAATGCTCAACAGCATTTCGTATGCCACATTACCAATTTGGAAATGTATCACTAGTAACCATTAACTATATAACCTCTAAGGGTGTTAAGCTAAGAGAATGAATTCTCCGCCACCAACGGAAAAATATATGATAGAAACCAGCTTTACATCACAAATTGTAATGTCAGACACACATCCATACAAGTCTGTTCCGGGATCGAACGGAACCGAAGGCACTTACAAAGAAGTCCTTGCAATCCGGATATTCACTAATCACGACCGGACTTCCCATCACAAAGGGTAATAAATTTCTATATCGGGGATCAGCCGATGCAGAAACATTCGACGGTAATCCTTCCGTTTACATAAATATCCGGTCTTCAACACCGGTCATCAATGCTATCTATTACGACGTATCACATATTCGGAATGGGATATACGACCTCAAGGTCCTTTCCCGGCTAACCCGAATAGTGAGCGCTTATTTTAAAAAATAAGTGTAGCATTCAAATTCAAGCAATCACAACAA
Organism: Allium cepa; assembly: GCA_030765085.1. Classification (NCBI taxonomy): domain Eukaryota; kingdom Viridiplantae; phylum Streptophyta; class Magnoliopsida; order Asparagales; family Amaryllidaceae; genus Allium; species Allium cepa. The sequence continues at coordinate 333,803,391 of CM060928.1, forward strand.
ATACCTATTTAAAGGTAAATATTGATTGTCGGATATTTAACTATCAATAGGTATGCACAACATCACCAGATTCCAAATAATTTTTCAAATTATTTATCTTCCAAAAATATCTTTACAAGATATATAAATAATTTCCATACTTCAAAAATAAATCGATATTTATTTTTAAACCAATTTTCCCAATTTCATTTATAAATTCCATATTGAATTTACATTTCCAAAATATCTGTGAATATACGATTTTCAAATCGATTTCAAATATTCACTTTTAATTTATCTTTTAAAAAGATAATTCTCAAAACGTTCATTTCATATTGGAAAACATTTCCCTACTTATTTAATAATAAGTATTTCACAACTCTATTTATTTTTCAACATATGGAAAATATTTGATATACTTAAATCAATATTAAGTATACATTTTGTTCTTTAAGAAAACAATCTCTTTAACACTTTTATTTGAGTCCAAACAAATGTTGATTAAAACATTGTTACGATGACCCAAAATCTCCAGTATAGGGATTCGAAATTTAGATAGATATATAAATCCCAATACTGCACAAAAACATTTCCTTTCGGAAATCATTTACTATAACAACAGTGTTATAGTCCACCATTTCCTTCTATTTCTCGAAAACGTCTATTTCAACAATGAATGTTGAAATCTATGTTTTCAATACTTACTACATTTAAAACATCTCTAATCGTTTTAATTCTATTTAAAATATCCTTTTCCCCAAAACATTTCCTTAATATATTATTCATTAACCAAAATCGTGAATATACTTCGTTAATCCAAATTCAACATTTTCTACACGTTTTATTTAGAAGGCTATCCACTGTCCAAAATCGTGGATACATCTCCTTTAATAAACTTCTATGTTTAATCTATCGAATTCAATTGATTTCGGATTTATAAAATAACGTTTATAAATTCACATCTATATATTTTAAAAAAACTTCAACTCATAAAATCCCTTAATTAACAAATTCTATTTATACCTTATTTAAATGCTAAACCCACTTTATAAGTAAATTATTTATAGTTCTCTTATTTTATAAAAACCATTTTCTTTTATAACTTCACAATTTTATAAATTTCATTCACTCATGAATTCATTTATAATTCATTTTAACGCTTATAAAAACTCGTTTTATAATTCTAGTATTTTTATTTATAAATATCCATCTTATAAATCTTTTTATATAAATCATTTATAATAATTCAAATATCCCAATTCAAACCATTTTACAAATTTATCTAGTACTTATTTCAAAAATCATGCTTTGGTTATATTTCACAAAAATCCTAATTTTTATAACATAAAAATTTATAACGTTTTAATTATTTAAAATGAATCAATTCGAAAATTTAATAAACGTATAATTTCAAAAATCACTTTAAAAAAACTTAAAAATCAAAATCGTTATTTTAAACTTCAAAAATGGATCCGATGATGCAACACACCAAATAGTCAATCACGACTTCCAAACATCATATATTGATATGATAATCAATCAAATATCACAATATCTAAAATCAAATAAATATCGGTGAGGAATCCAGTTGGATCCCTCCAACCTGTTTCCCTGCATCCACAGATGTTAGCACAATACCAATCACGTTTCAAGACGGGATATCGCGGTATATAGTATTTATAATATATTATCCGCTTAATAGGCGGCGCAATAGGGTCTCATCCGCTATATAATGCGGGAAATCAACTCCAAGTACATATATAATACCAATTCCACTTCAAGGTGGAATATCGCGGTATATGTGTGTAATAAATAACCTCCGCTTAATAGGCGGCGTATAGGGTCTATTTCAATCAAACACACACACGCACAACAATCATCATTCAAACACACAATCACTCAATCAACCAATTTAAATCTAACTATTTAAATAAAACCCTTTTGAGTGAGAAGTTCTCACCTTAGCTTTTTATTTGCAGTCCATTTCCATTCCAGCTATTTCTCAATTTTCGACCTTGTATAAATATTTATACAATTCATTAATATTCGAAATAAATCAAATAATCAATTTTCCGTTTTGATAGTTTTAATTAACAAACTTCTCCTTTAATAATTTTATTTAATTTCAATTTATCTTTAAAACTAAGTTTTCTTTTATTAAATTATTTTTAATGCCAAAAATTAAATGAACCATTTATACAAATTAATTCCGCTAGTCGAAAAATTAATTTCCATTTCATAGTAACTATTTGATTTAGAAATAAATTCCCTTTTGATAAATAAAATTAACTGACTATTTTATTCCAAACTAATACTTTTTATTCAAACTGATACTTCCTCTTTTAAAACCATTTTGCAACATAAGTAAATTAAATCAGTTTATTTTAACAAACTAAAAATAATTAAATTGGTAAATAAACAAATTAATTGCCATTTTTAAATTTTAATTCAACCAATATCCCAATTTTAAGCTAATGATTTTTTTAATTTTAAACTAATATCTTTATTCTAAATCAATTTCTTTTAATAATTTAATTTAAAAAAAGTTCAACTAAAACTAAATTTCCTTTTCCCAAAATCATATATGTTAATATTTAACAACTGTTTAAGTTAAATTCTTATAAACTTTCGAATCTTTTATTAAATTTTCAAATCTTCCTTTCAAAATTCTATTCCTATATATATATATATATATATATATATATATATATATAAGATCTGAATATAACAGTAATTTAATCTAATGGAAAAAAACTTTTCCTATATTTCTTTTTCTACTGCATATACATTATTTTAAAAAATATATATATATGTATATTTATTCAAATTAAACAAAAATAACATTTATACCTTACTGCTTGTACGCACTCGCGATCACCCCTTGCGGCCAATCCCATCGTGAACGCTATCCCCAATTGAAGCTCGAGCACACCGAAGCCCTAGCCGCCATTGTCGATCGCGACCCATCCAAACCCTCGCGTGCCCGCTCGATCCTCACGCGCGAACGCAAATCGCCGCCGCGACCTCCTGCGAACACGCGACCCAAAACCCCACTTCGGTCTTCGATTGATGACGCTCTGACTCCCATCATTCGAGCGCCTACCCCAATCACCTTGCTACCCAGGCCGCGTCACGCACCCACAACCCTCGCCGCCTTCACCTCCGGTTGCCACGAGCTTCGCGAATTTCCCCCCATTTTTCTTCACGGCCTCGAGTTCGTGAACAAATCATCTGGGAAGGGCGACCATTTTATTTCGTTTTGATTTTGAATTGAAAATGAGTGGAAGAAATAGCGGCCATTGATTTTTGAACGAGATGCAGAGGTATCGGCCATTATTTTCTTCTGTGATTTTGAACTGAGGAGGAATTATTTTAAAACGAGCTCGGCCATGCTTTACACAATTTGTTTCGTGATTCTCTGCGTGATTTCTGGCGTGTTCAAAGGAGATAATGTGCTGATGTGATAACCCCTTTTTTTTCTTTTTATTATTTAATTTAATTTGTTTTCGATACAAATTTTCGACGCGTTTACTTGCCGTGTGCTCACATAACAACTCCGAAAAATACGAAATTTGAAATCCAATAGTAATTCAATATTACGGATCCAATGGAACTAGTTTCGCCGAATTCCGAGACTGTGCCCCGGAAGGCTATTTTTAAATATCGATTCAAAGGATAAAATTTCAAAACAAAACAAATCACTTTCAAGTTAAATTCTGAAGCTTCTATTATCTTCAGTATTATCAATATGAATTTTACAAGCCTTTGAAATATTTTTATTCAGCTTAAAACTAAAGATTCAAATTTTTATTCAACTTTCAATAGATTAAATTTTATAATTTAATCGCTAAATTCATAGTTATATTGAGAATTCAAACTAAACCATCATTCAAATATTTAAAATTAATTAAATATTTTCAATTTAAATTATTCAAAATTCTGGGTCGTTACAATCTTCCCCCCTTAAAAGAATTTCGTCCCGAAATTACAAGTTAGAAAAAACGATTCTTAACCCATTTATTATTTTTCACAATCCAAATAGTTTTATCAACTTTCTAAAACAAATGTTTTTATTAGAGATCCATTTTCATTTCAACTAGCTTTCCAACTTCACTTATAAGTTTCAAACAACATTGTTCTCCTAACAATTCAAATTTAAATTTAAACTTAAATTTCAAACTTTCAAAATTTTCTCAAAATTTTTCTAACACTCTAAATTTTCGAAAAATTTCGCCAGCGTCTCCTTTGCGCGGCTAGCTCGGTATGACTACAAAATGGCACCACAGGCCCTCAAATTCAAAAAGAAAACGAAAAGCCAAGCGGCTGGACAATAAAATCACCAAATTTCATACTGAAATTGAAATACGTACCTTTTTGTCGAGCAATTCAATTTTATCTTTGAAATCAAAATCCCAATTCCATTTCTTTTAATACACCTGTATATCCTGCTAGCCATAATATCCAATTACAAAATTCAAACCATTTTGCACCTTTCATTACAAAATTTTCAATATATGCTTTTTATACCATCTTTAGTTTACTATTGGAGTTATACATTAATTTCCATTCAATCTTGCATCTTCAGTTCCCTTTGAATTCAATTTACACTTTCAACTCTAATTGGATTCAATTTACCTTCTGAATATTGAATTTTATCAACTATCTTTTATTCATAACTGCACTATTTTAAATTAGTTCCAATTACTAATTCATTACTAGTTCTAATCCATTTCATCTCGCACAATTCAAATTGGTTGTCAATATTCAGTTTTCAATTTCAGTTTATAACCAAGTATATTTAAACTGGATTTCAAATTCCATATGAATTCAATTTACTTCATTTATAATTGCTGAATTCAATTCTTTTCATTTTTAATCAATTTCATTTACTAAATTTTATTTCAATACATCACTTTATTTATCACAAGTCAAATCTAATTTCCATTCAATTCTATTTGCTTACAATTTCGAAATAAATTTCAACATTCAATTCACTTTCATTTACTTGCAATTGTAAATTTATTCATTCATTTACAATTTTTTTCCATAATTCAATACTCAATTCCAATTCATTTTAATTACTCCATATTTATTTTCAACTCAATAAATTTTCTTTAAGTTAGATTTTTAACAACTTAAAACTTTACAAGTTATCAACTTAATAATATTCCATAAATATTTTTATATAGAATTCCAGAGTCTTTTCAATCTTTTTAAAATCAATTTTTGAAATCAATTCTAATTATCTTTTGAACTCAAAAATCCAAACCAGTTTTGCAAACACTTTTATTTAAAATAATTTGGCAGCAATTCCTCTTTTGGAAACCCGAAAATGAACATCAATGATGCTACAGTCATCACCTAAGTTATTTTCCAGCGACCGAAAAGAGTTTAGAGCTTTTCATTCCTTCAAAACATTTTTCCAAAAACCTTTGAAAATTATTTTCAAATCAAAAAGGAATTTAATTTCTAAAATTTCCAAATTCTTTCAAAAATATTTCCAAATACTTCCCTGGAATTCTATTTCTAATTATAAATCACATTTATAATTTACATTCTCCAATTTCATTTGTATAAGAATTTTATTTCTAAACTTTGGAGTTATGATTTCATTTTCTTATTCAATTTCAATGGTAAATTTTTTAATATTATCACTTCCTAACTACCATGCAACCATATACTATAATAATCCATGGGAGATGATTTCTTTTTTATACAAAAATAGTTTTGAGTAAAATTATTTCATTTACCCGATTTTTAAAACAATACGGTGTCGGTTTATCTTGTTTAAGAGTTTAGAAACTCCTATCAACACAGTTAGCTAGACTGCACCGACCAGAATCTATAAACAATCAACCGATAAGTCAACACAATACAAAACAATTTCATATTCACTAACAAATACGCGCTCATATCTATTATTACACTCAAACTTATTCTAGAGTATTGCTGACTCTATCTCTAATGAGTAACATCCAATAGAGCCATGGTTGTTGCTTAACCATATGCTCTGATACCACTTTGTAAGACCCGAGGCAGTAGCGACCGGTAGGCTTTGCAACCATCCCAGACCCACCGTGGCTACAAAAAGTACCCGAAACTTGCTTTTACGGCCAGCCTTTCGACTGTCACGGGTTACGCCTAACCAACCTCGTAAAGAGGACATGTGGTGGTAAGAGTCTCCCGTTTGCCACGTAACGCAAAGCGAGAACCCCCCCCATTACATTTCACTAAGACAAGAAAGTCTCGTCCACAAAGCCACGCTTTATATAAAAGCTGTGCTTTGATCATCAAATGCTCAACAGCACTTTGTATGCCACATTACTAATTTGGGAATGTATCACTAGTAACCATCAACTACATAACCTCTAAGGGTGTTAAGCTAAGAGAATAAATTCTCCGCCACCAACGGAAATATATTTGATAAAAACCAGCTTTACATCTCAAATTGTAATGTCAAACACACATCCATAGAAGTCCGTTCCGGGATCGAACGGAACCGAAGGCACTTACAAAAGTCCTTGCAATCCGGATATTCACTAATCACGACCGGACTTCCCATCACAAAGGGTAATAAATTTCTATATTGGAGATCAGCCGATGCAGAAACATTCGACGGTAATCCTTCCATTTTCATAAATATCCGGTCTTCAACACCGGTCATCAATGCTATCTATTACGACGTAGCACATATTCGGAATGGGTTATACGACCCCAAGGTCCTTTCCCGGCTATCCCGAATAGTGAGCGCTTATTTTTAAAAATAAGTGTAGCATTCAAATTCAAGCAATCACAACAAATACCTATTTAAAGGTAAATATTGATAGTCGGATATTTAACTATCAATAGGTATGCAAAACATCACCAGATTCCAAATAATTTTCCAAATTATTTATCTTCCAAAAATATCTTTACAAGATATATATATAATTTCCATACTTCAAAAATAAATCGATATTTATTTTTAAACCAATTTTCCCAATTTCATTTATAAATTCCATATTGAATTTAATCTCCAAAATATCTGTGAATATACGATTTTCAAATCGATTCCAAATATACACTTTCAATTTAACTTTTAAAAAGATAATTCTCAAAACGTTCATTTCATATTGGAAAACATTTCCCTACTTATTTAATAATAAGTATTTCACAACATTATTTATTTTTCAACATTTGGAAAATATTTGATATACTTAAATCAATATTAAGTATACATTTTATTCTTTAAGAAAACATTCTCTTTAACACTTTTATTTGAGTCCAAACAAATGTTGCGTTAAACATTGTTACGACGACCCAAAATCTCCAGTATAGGGATTCGAAATTTAGATAGATATATAAATCCCAATACTGTACAAAAACATTTCCTTTCGGAAATCATTTACTATAACAACAGTGTTATAGTCCACCATTTCCTTCTATTTCTCGAAAACGTCTATTTCAACAATGAATGTTGAAATCTATGTTTTCAATACTTACTACATTTAAAACATCTCTAATAGTTTTAATTCTATTTAAAATATCCTTTTACCTAAAACATTTCCTTAATATATTATTCATTATCCAAAATCGTGAATATACTTCGTTAATCCAAATTCAACATTTTCTACACGTTTTATTTAGAAGGTTATCCACCGTCCAAAATCGTGGATACATCTCCTTTAATAAACTTCTATGTTTAATCTATCGAATTCAATTGATTTCGGATTTATAAAATAACGTTTATAAATTCACATCTATATATTTTATAAAAACTTCAACTCATAAAATCCCTTAATTAACAAATTCTATTTATATCTTATTTAAATGCTAAACCTAATTTATAAGTGAATTATTTATAATTCTCTTATTTTACAAAAATCATTTTCTTTTATAATTTCACAATTTTATAAATTTCATTCACTCATGAATTCATTTATAATTCATTTTAACGCTTATAAAAACTCGTTTAATAATTCCAATATTTTTATTTATAAATATCCATCTTATAAATCTTTTTATATAAATCATTTATAATAATTCAAATATCCCAACTCAAACCATTTTACAAATTTATCTACTACTTATTTCAAAAATCATGCTTTGGTTATATTTCACAAAAATCCTAATTTTTATAACATAAAAATTTATAACGTTTTAATTATTTAAAATGAATAAATTTGAAAATTTATTAAACGTATAATTTCAAAAATCACTTTAAAAATCCCAAAAATCAAAATCATTATTTTAAACTTCAAAAATGGGTCCGATGATGCAACACACCAAATAGTCAGTCACGACTTCCAAACATCATATATTGATATGATAATCAATCAAATATCACAATATCTAAAATCAAATAAATACTGGTGAGGAATCTAGTTGGATCCCTCCAACCTGTTTCCCTACATCTACAGATGTTAGCACAATACCAATCCCGTTTCAAGACAGGATATCGCGGTATATAGGATTTATAATATATTATCCGCTTAATAGGCGGCGCAATAGGGTCTCATCTGCTATATAATGCGGGAAATCAACTCCAAGTACATATATACTACCAATTCCACTTCAAGGTGGAATATCGCGGTATATGTGTGTAATAAATAACCGCCGCTTAATAGGCGGCGTATAGGGTCTATTTCAATCATATATATATATATATATATATATATAATATACATACATACATACATACACACACACACAACAATCATCATTCAAACACACAATCACTCAATCAACCAATTTAAATCTAACTATTTAAATAAAACCCTTTTGAGTGAGAAGTTCTCACCTTAGCTTTTTATTTGCAGTCCATTTCCATTCCAGCTATTTCTCAATTTTCGACCTTGTATAAATGTTTATACAATTCATTAATATTCGAAATAAATCAAATAATCAATTTTCCGTTTTGATAGTTTTAATTAACAAACTTCTCCTTTAATAATTTTATTTAATTTCAATTTATCTTTAAAACTAAGTTTTCCTTTATTAAATTATTTTTAATGCCAAAAATTAAATGAACTATTTATTCAAATTAATTCCGCTAGTCGAAAAATTAATTTCCATTTCATATAACTATTTGATTTAGAAATAAATTCCCTTTTGATAAATAAAATTAACTGACTATTTTATTCCAAACTAATACTTTTTATTCAAACTGATACTTCCTCTTTTAAAACCATTTTGCAACATAAATAAATTAAATCAGTTTATTTTAACAAACTAAAAATAATTAAATTGGTAATAAACAAATTAATTGCCATTTTTAAATTTTAATTCAACCAATATCTCAATTTTAAGCTAAGGATTTTTTTATTTTAAACTAATATCTTTATTCTAAATCAATTTCTTTTAATAATTTAATTAACAAAAAGTTCAATTAAAACTAAATTTCCTTTTCCCAAAATCATATCTGTTAATATTTAACAACTGTTTATGTTATCCCACTTTTTGGGTAAAAACTGGAATATCAACAAATTCGCAAGGAATGATGGATGTCGGGATTGGAAATCGATTGGGATCAAGGCTACGGTCGATATTATTAAAATTTGGTCGAGTTCCGATCGGGACGAAATTGATTGGACATGATGATAAGGACTAGGAAAGGCTATGTTTCAATTTTCAGGATAATCAGAGTTCGTATGAAGGAGATATGATCTACTGGGCACGTTTCTACCTATTACCGGTCCAAAACAATGCCGGTCCAAACTCCACTTCCAACTCACCACCGAGTCAAACCAACCACTACCGGACCGGGGCTACCGAACCAACCCACGCTCCACACATTACCGGTCCAGTCAACACTCCACTCACCGCCGAACCAAGGAGCTACCGAACCAACTTTGCCAGGCCAGATTGCATCAGCCCAGGCCCACCAGCAGCTATATACATCCAAGACCTCTGCCCCCAGCCTCACTCTATAAATAGAGGGGCAGGGGTACAACAATAGGGGACAAGTTTGAGAGCTCAAGCCTGAAAGGAACTTTCAAACAACTTTGATATACTTGTAATCAAAGCTTTGTACTTGTAATCGGATCGGAAAAGGAGAATAACATATAAAGTGGACGTAGGCACATTCTGGTCGAACCACTATAAATCTGTGTGTCTTTTACAGTTTAGTCCCTTTTTTTTTACATATTTTCATAAACCACCCAAATCACTACGAACAACATAAAATCAACTAAATGATACGACTCGGAGGTGTTTGTCCATTTTTTGTGCAAACATATTTGGGTTATTTGCTGAGATCAGTGATTTGTGTTTGAATATCGCTGATTTGTATTCATACACTGGTGCTTTCACGGTATTTGGAGTTTGTGGCCAATTTTGGCGCAAACACTTTGGTGCTTTCACTGAGAAGGACTAGCACCCGCTGCATCGGATAGAAGTTTGGATTTGGAAGACAATGGCTAGGCAAAACAGTAGAAGGCTGAGGGATGAGAGAAGCCAACAAGAAGGAAGTCAACAAGCATCCTCTGGAGGTGAGGAAGTACCAGTTTCGATCTACATAACCCGGGATGAAATGGAAGCCATAACAAATTCACTGCAAGAGAGGTTGTTGAAGAGTCAACAGGAGATGATGCAGAATTTCTTGGAGCAAATGAGAGCTGCAGGGACCCAGAACTTAGGAACGGCTACAGCAGCCGTGGATGCAGGACAAGGAGCTAGGGTTATGGAACCCAATGGAGGACAGGATGCAGAGCCAGAGGGCAATCGACAAGGACTTGGGGGAAGGCCCGCAGGATCCAACACAGGAGGACCTTTGGAAGGAGTTCAACAGGCTAGAACTAACGTTGCTGCTAGCGAGCCACATGAAGAGTATATACCGGAATTCCCTCGGAGGCAACCCCCGACAGACAACGCTGGATTGGTGGATATAATCAGGAAGACTGTGCGAGGTGGTTTGACCAACGGAGACTTGGAAGGAGTGAACAGGAGTCCGTTTGCTCGGGAAATAAGGATGGCTCAGAATCCACCAAAGTTCAAGCTACCTAGCGTGGAGGTATACGATGGCAAGACAGACCCTACGGATCACTTGATGAGGTACACCAGACACATGGAGGTGCTGGGGGCATCGGAGGAAGTGATGACCCGATGCTTCCCTTTGTACTTGACGGACTTAGCCGCGATGTGGTTTAGGCGGCTGGGAGAAGGATCTATCAGGGCTTAGAGGGAATTGGTGGAAAGGTTTTTGGGACAGTTTCGGGTTCATGTCAAGAGATCGAAGAACGTGATGACATTGACATCGGTAAAGCAAAGGATTGATGAATCGCTTAGAGCCTTTCTAACTCGATTCAGTGCCGCAGTTGCTTCGGTGGATCGGCCCGATCCATCGATGGTTTTAATGGCAGCAGTATCAGAAGTCAGGGAGAACTCGGATTTCAAGGTATCTCTGATACGAGATCCCCCACGGGATCTCGACGAATTCTTTCACGAGGCAGAAAGGTTCCTTCGGCAAGAAGATGCGAGTATGGATTTAAAGTTAAAAAAGCTTAATGCAGTGGAGGTTGGAGGACCATCCAGCAAAGGTTTGGATAAAGACAAAGGAAAAAGGAAGTTGGACGATGGTTCCGGAAATGCTAGGAAGCAATGGAAGGATCCAAAGTTTTCCACGTACACAGGATTGAACGAGACGCTGGAGCGGATATACCTGGATACTCGGAATCGCCTTCCCTATCGGAGGCCGGCTAGGAGAGAACCAACAGAATGGGAAAGGACATCAGGAAGGCACTGTCTCTTTCATGATTTGGATGGACACAACACCAACAGCTGCAGGCACCTAAAGGACATAATTGAGGAGCATGTAAGGAATGGACAACTGCCACAATATGTTGGACCTCGGAATGCAACGGCGGGGCAGGAGCAACCGCCGCCTACCTCAAGCTACGATGGTGGGAGGCCCAGGAATGATGGTCGGTTGATCATCCATTGACCAGGTTAATATGAAATAAGTAACGAACTATTGGCAAGCAACCAAGTCATTTACACATCTACGGGGACGGAGATAGCCCCTGGGCATGCTCTGAATGATGATAAACTACAATGTTATGGTTTGTGAAATTTGTCTTTTACTTTTGGATTGGACACTGCTTTTCTTTTTGGTTTTCGGTTTTGGAGCTTGGATTAAGCTCCTGGTTTTTCTTGCTTTTTGATTTGGATTTTCCTTTGGATGATTGTTTTCGGTTTTGGATGCTGGTTTGGATTTCTGGTTTTGATTTAGATTTTGGATGTGGATTTTGGATTGGATTTTGATTGGATTTTTATCTGATTTTTGATGAACGGTCGTCGGGTATGGATTATGCCTGGCAAGGGGTGAGTCGCTTTGCCCGAATGTGGTAAATTGACTCATTCAGGTCGTCGAGTATGGAATATGCTCGGCAAGGGTCCGGAGTGACCAGGATTCGGCCTAGGACTTAGGCCCTGTATTATCAATTGTTATTTTCAGGTCGTTGAGTATGGACTATGCTCAACAAGGGTCCGGAGAGACCAGGATTCGACTTAGGACTTAAGCCACGGCATTGTACAGCGTCCAGGGACACTGGACCAAGGTGGTCAAGTGTGGATTATGCTTGGCAAGAACCCGGAGAGGTTAGCTCAACGTCCAGGGACACTGGACCAAGGCCATCAAGTGTGGATTACGCTCAACAAGAACACCATGAGGCTAGCTTAACATCCAGGGACACTGGATCACGACCGTCAGGTGTAGATTGCGCTTAACAAGAGCCCGGAGAGGTTATGGATTTGGATATCGACCCGGGGAGGTCCTGAATTCAGTTATTGGCTATTGGATAAGGATGGCTTGGGACTCGGTTGTCGAGTTCGAATAGACATGGAATTGGCTCAAGCTTTGGTTATTGGATTTGGGATTGGATATCGACTCGGAGCAGTCAAGGATGATATACTCTGGCAATATGGTTATGGACTTCAGATATTGGATTCGGAATTATTCAAAACACGCCTTGTTATCACAAGGCATGTTTTGGGGGGCAAAGTGTTATCCCACTTTTTGGGTAAAAACTGGAATATCAACAAATTCGCAAGGAATGATGGATGTCGGGATTGGAAATCGATTGGGATCAAGGCTACGGTCGATATTATTAAAATTTGATTGAGTTCCGATCGGGACGAAATTGATTGGAAATGATGATAAGGACTAGGAAAGGCTATGTTTCAATTTTCAGGATAATCAGAGTTCGTATGAAGGAGATATGATCTACTGGGCACGTTTTTACCTATTACCGGTCCAAAACAATGCCGGTCCAAACTCCACTTCCAACTCACCACCGAGTCAAACCAACCACTACCGGACCGGGGCTACCGAACCAACCCACGCTCCACACACTACCGGTCCAGTCAACACTCCACTCACCGCCGAACCAAGGAGCTACTGAACCAACTTTGCCAGGCCAGATTGCATCATCCCAGGCCCACCCGCAGTTATATACATCCAAGACCTCTGCCCTCAGCCTCACTCTATAAATAGAGGGGCATGGGTACAACAATGGGGGACAAGTTTGAGAGCTCAAGCCTGAAAGGAACTTTCAAACAACTTTGATATACTTGTAATCAAAGCTTTGTACTTGTAATCGGATCGGAAAAGGAGAATAACATATAAAGTGGACGTAGGCACATTCTGGCCGAACCACTATAAATCTGTATGTCTTTTACAGTTTAGTCCCTGTTTTTTACATATTTGCATAAACCACCCAAATCACTACGAACAACATAAAATCAACTAAATGATACGACTTGGAGGTGTTTGTCCATTTTTTGTGCAAACATATTTGGGTTATTTGCTGAGATCTGTGATTTGTGTTTGAATATCGCTGATTTGTATTCATACACTGGTGCTTTCACGGTATTTGGGGTTTGTGGCCAATTTTGGCGCAAACAGTTTAAGTTAAATTCGTATAAACTTTCGAATCTTTTATTAAATTTTCAAATCTTCCTTTCAAAATTCTATTCCTATATATATATAATCTGAATATAACAGTAATTTAATCTACTGAAAAAAACTTTTCCTATATTTCTTTTTTTTACTGCATATATATTATTTTAAAAAATATATATATGTATATTTATTCAAATTAAACAAAAATAACATTTATATCTTACTGCTTGTATGCACTCGCGATCACCCCTTGCGGCCAATCCCATCGTGAGTGCCATCCCCAATTGAAGCTCGAGCATACCGAAGCCCTAGCCGCCATTGTCGATCGCGACCCATCCAAACCCTCGCGAGCCCGCTCCATCCTCACGCGCGAATGCAAATCTCCGCCGCGGTCTCCTACGGACACGCGACCCAAAACCCCACTTCGGTCTTCGATTGATGACGCTCTGACTCCCCTCATTCAAGCGCCTACCCCAATCACCTTGCTACCCAGGCCGCGTCGCGCACCCACAACCCTCGCCGCCTTCACCTCCGGTTGCCATGAGCTTCGCGAATTTCCCCCCATTTTTCTTCACGGCCTCGAGTTCGTGAATAAAGCATCTGGGAAGGGCGGCTATTTTATTTCCTTTTGATTTTGAATTGAAAATGAGTGGAAGAAATAGCGGCCATTGATTTTTGAACGAGATGCAGAGGTATCGGCCATTATTTTCTTCTGTGATTTTGAACTGAGGAGGAGTTATTTTAAAACGAGCTCGGCCATGCTTTACACGATTTGTTTCATGATTCTCTGCGTGATTTCTGGCGTGTTCAAAGGAGATAATGTGCTGATGTGATAACCCCTTTTTTCTTTTTATTATTTAATTTAATTTGTTTTCGATACAAATTTTCGACGCGTTTACTTGCCGTGTGCTCACATAACCACTCCGAAAAATACGAAATTTGAAATCCAATAATAATTCAGTATTACGGATACAATGGAACTAGTTTCGTCGAATTCCGAGACTTTGCCTCGGAAGGCTATTTTTAAATATCGATTCAAAGGATAAAATTTCAAAACAAAACAAATCACTTTCAAATTAAATTCTGAAGCTTCTATTATCTTCAGTATTATCAATATGAATTTTACAAGCCTTTGAAATATTTTTATTCAGCTTAAAACTGAAGATTCAAATTTTTATTCAACTTTCAATAGATTAAATTTTATAATTTAATCGCTAAATTCATAGTTATATTGAGAATTCAAACTAAATCATCATTCAAATATTTAAAATTAATTAAATATTTTCAATTTAAATTGTTCAAAATTCTGGGTCGTTACACTCCTCCTTCTTCATCATTTCCCCCACACGCGCAGACTTTCCTTTTCCCCTTGCTTCGCAATTCAACTCGAAACCCAAAGCCAGTCGAAGATCCCTTAAACCCTAATATCCGATCGACCTTCATCCACGAGCACTTAGAAATTCCAATGACATTTTTCTCGAGTTCTCCACGCCCTATTCCTTCTCCACGTCAAGTGCCTCGCCTTCAATTCAACCCAGCCACCCGAATTCGCCAACTTGCCCAAATCCGTTCAACCTCGCTTATCTTCCTCCCTACTCCGCTAAAAACCTCAAAACCCACACCAAAAAAATCATGGTTTTCCATCACGAATCTAATTATACAATCAAATCCTGAGAACTTACAAATCAATTTTTTTACTTGAATTAACCTTCACTGTATTTCTACTTTTCCAGTTAATTACTTTCTAAATAAACTCAACAATAATTTCAAAATTTAAATCTTGTTAATTCAAACATGATTTGTTTATGCATCACAAGCTATAAGAGATTAGAGAAGAGATTTTGAATTTTTAGGACTTATCTTGCCTGTTGCATCCAGAACAGAGCCTTACATATCTATACATAGTCATGCATAAAACAACTCATTTATATACACAAACATTTTGTACCTTCATGCAATCATTTTTACAACATTATATCAGCATTAATCTCAAGCATCAGCATCAATGTTAAATAGATCTAGTTTAAAAATAATAGTTTGCTCACCTTGTGTTTTGATTTGATCTAGGAACCTGGAAGTTTTGTTTAGATTTGAAATTGCTTGAATTTGGTCTTGTATTGAAACTATGTTGCTTGAGTTGATTTTGATTTGCTTACATCTGGGACCTTGAACTGCTTCTGATCTTGCTTTTTGATGTTATTGTTTTAAATTTAAAGTTTAAGTTTGATTTTCCCTTTGATTTGCTGAAGCTTAAATTCCTGCTCTTGAATCAGGTTAAAATTCTCAAGGTTTTAATTTCCTTTCCTTTGAATTCTTAGGATTTGGGTGATGTGATATTATGAAAGAAGAAAGAAATAGAAAGAATGGGAATTTTTGTATCTATGTAGCTTTTTTTTCTTTTCGTTTTATTCAAATATCCTGAAAATGAAATGAATAAATGACACTTGTTACATTGTTTGATATTTACCTTACATTTGTCTATGCATGATATAATTCCTATTACACTTGTAATTTTGCACAAATTTATAAAATCTTTTTTTTTCATTTTCATATTATATTTATGTTCTTAAGTTTAATACTTCTACACATATACAACTTGTGCATGTATTAAAAGAAGGTATTAATCTTTGTTAAGCCCTATTTAAATTTAAGCTATTAGCTAAAATTTATTCATTAGTGTTTTATTTATATTTCTTTTATATATATATATGTTATAAATTTATATTTATACTTCTCCTTTATTTGTACTATATAACCTTTAAGAAAATAATTTTGATACTAATTTGTACATTAATAAATTATCACATTCTCAAGATATTATTTTGAATTTTTAAATCCATGTTTCATGTATAAAGCATAAATTCATGTATGAAAATAGAATAGCTATCATATGATAAGTTTTGCATATCCCTATTTGTAAAAGATGAATTCTGCTAAAATGATTGATTATAAAAGAAGATCATTAAACTACTATTGTCAAACTTCAATAATTAAGATAGGAGATTATAAAATAAATATCTATCCAATTATTTAAAATCTAGCATTTATTAGTTCAGATTCTCCTACATACATATCCAGATATATATATTAGAATTTCATTTGTTCAATTTACAAATGAGCATTTCTATTAATTAACCCAGTTAATTATCAATTAACAGATATTCCAAAGTCTGGGTTATCACAGTTTCACATACTGTAGAGTGATCATAATAGAAAAACAGACTTACTGTTTGAAATTTATAACTATTTTATGTTCTAGCAATTGGTGATCTACATTAGGGGTAATTAGCTAAGCTCCTGCTTATGCTTAATAACCTATCTCGAAAATTTTGCTAAAGGGATGTTGTATGAACCGATCAAAGTCATTTCCATCTATGCCAAAATAGCTCTAAACCTTCATTAACTCTAATATCATTAAAAAGCCTACATTTTCCTTACTAATCTGAACCAAACATCAATTAGAAAGGTGATTAGCGTATAGGAACTTGAGATTATCATTTTGGCTGATTTGCATTCCTCTTCCTTGCTTCCCACTTAAAATCCAAAGGAAGGAATTGGTATTTATGTATTTGGTGAGTAGTTCTTGACCTCTCACTCTACCATGCATGTTTATATAGTTAAAAAATGATGTTTTTAGTATGATTTTAACCCTAAATTGTTTTATGACTTTAACCACATTTGAACATATGTTCATGGGTGGTTTTAAAATGATTTTTAAATGGTTTTGCAACTTCTTTTGTTCATATTCATATGCTAGTGTAAAGTTAGATTTAGAGTAGGATTTTCTTGAGTATTATGTTCTTATATATTGCAAGTATGAACAGATATATATGTATAGTATTCCATGTATGTATGTAGGCTTTGATATGGTTTGCTAGTGCTATTAGGAAGTTAGAAAAGGAACGGTCGAATTGGTAAATCGAAGGCAAAGACGGTCGAAATTGGATGGAACTTGAAGGAGGGCTATGGTGCATGGGAGAAGCTCGGGATTGAAGTCACATTGAAATTGAAGCCAAGTACTGGAGTCGGTACTGAGAGGTCTGATCAATACGGAAAGCTTTTTCTTCAAGGAAACCACTCGGTGGAAGGTTGGTACTTTAAGTTGGGGATTAAGGTAATAAGCGAAGGCCAAATGCAAGAATTTAGTTAAGTAATGGACTTGGTACCGGGAGCTTTGAGAGCATGGAAATAAGAGCTTTTGAAGTTAGAACTAAGTGCTTTGGAGTTGATGTCAAGAGCTTTTAAGAGGAGTGGTCGGAATCAAAGCACTTAGAAGATGGAACACTAGAAAAGAGGAAGAAAATTAGCCAAAATTGGTTAGGTGTACCACTTGGTACTGAGAGGTCCTTTTTGATGCTATTAGGGTGGAACTTCTAGGAAAGGGAATGTAGACTCTACAGGTCATGCTGAAGGTGTTTGGTTGTTCACTTTGGTTTGATGGCAATGCAATAGCGCGACGACAGCTTTGGGACTTTGGTGTTGGCAACTCAACGATGAATGGAGTTAGGTTCCGGTAATGGCAGCTCAATGTTGAAAGGAGTCATAAGAATGTTTATCCACAAAGAGCGGGTTCTTGGAAGGGTGACCCATGGATAGATTGTGAGAATGTTTCTATCGTGGAATGGAGAAATGTGTTTCCTCAAGAATAATGAAAACTAGATGGATCAAGGAAAGGGCTCATATACACATACTAAGGGATCATTGATGTTCGAAGTGTTTTTCGGTGTACTCGAAAGTAGAGGTATTATGGAGACACTCATAGGTACTTTGTTTGGCTACACTAGGTCGGTTTTTTGGATCCATATATCCTGGACCGATGGATTTGGATCTAGTATCAACTTCCTCTAGATACTAGTACACTAAAAACTAAGATTTTCATTAGTCCCAGGGATGGGAAAGGCCATAAGAGTTAACATATATAGAGCATAGTGAGCGATGGTGAGGATTGTTTGATGGATGTGACGGTTTCTTCAATTGTTTTCTTCCATAATCTATCACTCTTAGGATGTCATTATAGATAGGTATTATGGATAAGAATACATGGACACCCATTATCATACATAGTTTGCAGTACAACTTTACTATATTCGTAGAGTAGCATATTGTGTTCTTTATGTGCTAACTCTTTGGTTGTAAGTGAAGATCAGATATGATTTGTATACCCTTGTTTCTTACTATATCAACTTGTATAGTATTTTTAGATTCATTTACTGGTCACATCGGACTGTTGTCTGACCTGAGGTTTTATGCGTTGCTTCTTATTATCTTAGGTACTTCTAAATGAGTGGACTAAATAGCAGGTCTAGGTGTGACGTAGTAGCTATGCAGAGGATGAGCTAAATGGAGCTATCTCATATTATATATAGATTTCTATGCTTATCCTGCTATGAAATACCGTGGAGCCTTGATAGTTCTTGCTTGATACAATCATCACAAGACAGTCATTCGAGTTTATTTCCATTTTGTATAAGCTCTATTGCATGTTTATAAATCTGTGGATCTATACTATGATATTTGGATCATTTAGTTACTATTGTCTCTCCTGTTTTATATCTACGATGTGTATTATATATTATTCCATGCGCTATAAGATATATGGCAGGTTCTGTGATGTTTCATTTCAACCCTTGAAGATCGTCCTACATCAGTCGGGCACGCTAGTAATACACCACTGTAATAACCCGAAATTTAACCTATAATAATTAATTCATTAATTAATTAAATAATAAAATAACTTTGTGAAATTATCATAATTGAGCCATGGGAGTTGCACCATTGTGTCCGTGGTAATTTTTGGTCAATTTTCATATATAGAACGCCAGAATCCGAGTAAATATGAGCAAGAAGCAAAATAATCAAAGAAACGAAAAATAATATATATATATATATATATATATATGCTAGGTCGACCGGCCGGTCCACCTGGGCACAAAGGCGGTCGATCGCTTCGTCGACCAGCCTATCTATTTTCGTGAACGAACGAACGTTCGTTCATTCGAAAGTTGAACACGTAATTTGCATTGTTTAAATCGATCTGGTCCTTCTACTCTTGCATCCGATGGCTCCAATTCAGCCTATGATATGGTTGCATCCTATTCAATCCTCAAATCCAACGGTCCAAGATCCACTTCTACACCTATAAATAGAACCCTAGGCCTAACACTTTTTCTCATTCTAGATTTTCTCTGCTTGGGTTCACCTTTTCAGAAAGGACCCTAAAAGGAATAATTTTCCAAAGAGAGAATCTTTTTAGTAAAAAAAAATTAATACCCTCAAGTGGATCCGTGAAGGCCTAAACGAAAGAGCTAAGGACCAAAGGTGAGCGATTTTAATTATTTTAAATTTCTTTAACTAATTTAAAATAATAGGATTTCCAATAGTTATAGTTTAACTACGATTTTTGAACTTACCTTTTTAGTAATTTATTTATATTTTTAGAATTATTTTCAGTCAAATTCTTTTAGCTATTTTTTTCAATTAGTTTTAGTTTATTTCTGTTAATCATACTTTTCCCATTTAATTACAGTTTATTTGCAGTATTTTACTTTATACACTGTTATTTATGTGTTATTTACGTCTTCTTCCTACGCCTTGGATTTCCTTCTATTTTCAGTTTTCTTTTATTTCTCCATCTTCTTCTTCATGTATGGATTAGACTAGAATTAACGTGAAATTGGATAAATTATAAGAAATCTGAAATAATGGAATATGTGATGTAAATCACAAAGACTGTAATATAATTGAAATAGGATTGAAATTATGCTTAATTATGATATTAATTGGACTGAATTAAGAAGATTGGTTGGTTATAACTTAGAATTATAACTAAAAAGAATAAAAGAAAAAGGAGCTTATTTTTACACTTAGAACTTGGGTTAAGTAATAAGCATGATTATAACGTAAGTTATAAATTGATAAACTATGAAAACTATGGTAAACTATGGAAATTATGGCACTTATTTTAAGACTTAGGGTAAATTAATAAGCAATAGTGGTAATTGCTAAAAATAAAGGCTTATTTAAATAATTTATCTAACTTAATAAGCAAACACAAGAGTAGGACCTATACCAAATAGCATTCCTTTCCAAAATTAAAAATAAATATGAAAATTAAAAATGAAGACGAGACTCCCCCTACACTTGATTTTGACTACGTCTCCATAGTCAACCCAAGTGGAAGGAGAAAATAAAAACATAACCTTTATTTAAATGAAAATGAAAAGTTGATTATTTACATGATATCAAAAAGTATGTCGTTAAAGAGTAAATGAACCGGTCATAGACCGACTCATTTGTCTCATCAAGTATGCAAGACATAGCTCAAGCGTAGAACACCAAACTGTAAAAGATTTCGAAGTTGAATGTTGATTTGGAAAAACGAATGTCATTTTACTAAAAATCGTATGAGTTGTTTTATTTTCGATGATTTTTGGGGTAAATATAACGATTGATTGAAATTGAAGTTTATTTTCACCAAATTGAAATTCAAGTGCGTCACTGAAAAATTCTTCGAAATTATTGATTTCAAAATCAAAGTGGTGATATAAATCTTCCCCGTCAGAATTTAACAACTCGTTTTCGAAAAGTTCAAAGAATTCATGTTCATTAAATTCGTCTTCCTTTATTGGATTATCAACAACTTTATTACATATCTCAAGTTCAAAATCCAAAGTTATATTTAAATTGTTGAAATCAAGAAAAGGAAGGACGAATTTTAAATTTGGTTCCACACCCTTAAAAGAATTGAAATCCAACTCAATTACTATCTTTTTAACAACTTCGTTAAGATTGTCATTTTCAATTTCGAAAATTGTTAATTTGAAAATCATCGATTTTGGTAAAAGGTAGATTATCACTTGACTCGTCACACGTTGGAATTTGATTTTATTTTTCACGTTGTTTCATATATGTTTCAATCAATATCCGTGTGATCATTGTGAATTTCGCCCATTTGCTCAACAAAATCCAATTTATAGTTATTAACTTGAGAATTTTCAATTTGGATTTGTTGACAACAAAAAATTTCAGTCGTATCGAAGTCGAGATTATTCCCTTGCCAAATTCATTTGAAAAGTCTTTCCATTTTTATTTTGAGTTTGAAATTCATTTTGAAGTTTGAAATTGAATTGGTATGTGTTATAGTTGAAATCGGTTGAATTTTGACTTGAATTCAAATTTTGAAATCCTTGAAACATTGACTCGAGTTATCGCACAAATACAAATTACACAAATCATTTATCATTTGATTTTGTTGTGTTAAGATTTCAAGTAAAGATGAAACGCTATTTTCAAGATTTGAAGGTTGGTCATCATTTTGAAAATTTTATGGTTCAAAATTTGATTCGTTTACATAATAGTTATTGTTAAAATATCCATACGAATTTGGAGTGAAATCGTATGGATTATATTGATTTTCACAACTATTGTAAAATTCAAGTGAATGTGGAAATTCAGACATTTTCAAGAATGTTTTTGGTTTTTTGTGTAAAGGAAAAGTATTCACAAAGAATTTATTTCTTTAAAAAAGAAATATTTTTTTGTTTTTTATAAAGGAAAAATATTTACAATTAAAATTTATTTTTCAAAAGGGAAATTAGTTTATTTTTGTTTTCTTTTTTGGTTTTTTAAATTTTTCTGGATTTTTGAAATTTAAAAGAAAAAGGATTTGAAAATATCAAAGGATAAGGAATATTTACGATTTTTTTAGTTTTGGATTTTGAATTTTTTTTAAATATTCATGAATTAATGCAACTAAATGAATGCAAGGGTTTAACTATAGATTGGCTATCCTAAGTTGACCCAAAATTGTATAATCACATATTGTCTTAGATAAACAATATAATTCACAGCCAGGTAATGGACATGATTCGTCCATGCACCACGAATCACCGTAGCAATGCAGCGAAGGTTTAAATACCTTTAAAGAAACAACTCGGTATAATATTTACGAATCACCATAATATTTATAACTGATTATTGCTCTACCGTAGCCTAGACATCAAAAATTAAATTGTTCAAAGAAGACAACTTGTCAATACACGATTAAGTGTTATCGTTGTCCAACCGTTATTATAATCACAATTCTAGGATGAAATACATAATAGAAATTAAACGTGTATTAACAATGCAACTAAAATGGATTTTTTTGAATTTTTTTAAAATGCAAGCAAGTAACAATGCAAAGCAAATAAAAATCAATAGTATAGCAAGCAAGCCTTTTTTAGCAAGCGGCTCCTTCTTTTATCTACTTTGGCAACCTGAAATAAAACAAGATTTATACAATTTTTTTTTGAAAAGAAGAGAAGAGATTTTATTTTTTTCTAAGCTAACAATTAAGTAAGAAAAGGAGGGTTACGTGAAACATAAGGGGTATTTATACATGTGTTAACCCTAATTCATATTTTTAGGGAATGCCAAAATGTCCTTATAGGAATTGTGGTGGCCGTAGCTCCAATAATCACGCACTTAAATGTACATGAAACTTTAATGGCTTTTTAGCATGTGCATTAGCACCTAACTGAAAATCAAGATAAGTGGGTGGGGACCTCCATGTTCATCACTTTTAATTATTTCCTTCTTCATTCCTTTGTATCTTCTTTGTGCATGCATATTCCTTCATGAAACAACTTGTAATTGAGTTTAAATTCCTACAAAAAATATGTAAATTTTCAATTAAATTTTCTCAAATTAATATATACACAAAAACGACCATTTTGCCCTTGGATGAAGATGAATATGTGGTAATTTCAAATAATTTGAACTTTGGTTTAAACAAGTTAAAGTACCCAATATGATCATTTATTCAATTTGAATAGATTAAACATGGTGGAAAAAATATACACATTTATTTGCACATCAATTCCTCTAATATTTTTATGGTTACGGTGTTTCACATGATCCTAAAGTGAGACGAGGTGCTTCGCATAATCCTAAAGTAAGGCGAGGGGTATGCTTATGCTTATAGTGGTAGTAAACGGTCAATCTATGGTAGTTCAAATCAAGGTGGTTTGAACAAGGGGTGTGGCTTGATTATTATTTGATAGGGACCAGTACAATAGCATTTCACATATTTTTCTATGGACACGGTGTTTCACATAACCCTGAAGTGAGATGAGGTGCTTCACATAATCCTGAAGTGAGGCAAGGGGCACGCTTATGCTAGCTATGGCAAATAAAAGTTCAAAATAGGAAGCAACGGGTAGCATGTGCATGGTGGCGGTTACGGGTGCGACTTCCATTTCGGTGCTTAGTAATCGCTATGAGTTCCAAGCACTTAGTAAGGGTGTCTTTCGTAGACACCAAAGTCTACTGTGTAGGTAAATGTCCAGTCCATAGTAGATTTCATAAAGTAGCAGGTCGATCAAAGGGTAGAATTAGGAATTCAGCCTAATCAAAGCAGTTACCAAGGATAAGTGCAAGCAAACAAAGTTAACCTATGTTATTAATTGAGTATTAGTAAATTCATATTTATTTCCAACTTTATCTCTCCTATTTCCTTTGTTTCCTTTTATATATACTAGAACTATTGAAGAGTCTATTACTTTTATTTTACATAAAGATTTTAGTAGTTACTATCATTCACTATACATTTAGTCTAACCCACTCTTCTATTTTCCTATTTTACCCCCATAGGCAATCAAGGGAGAGAGCAGTAGATTGCAGTTGCTCTGTGGTTTCTTGGAGAAGATTTTGCTATGTATTTCCCTTTTATTTTCGTTTTTCTTCCGTTTTACTGGCACTTGAGAGGGATATTTATACACTGAATTTTTTTGAGATACGAGTTTTTATTTCATGTGACATATTGGGTTTTGAGACATGTATGATGTATTTAGTGTTTGACTAATGAAGCAATTATGAAGTTTTTGTTTTGATAAAGTTATTATTTTAGTTTCTACTATTTTACCTTTTTTTCTTGTGAATCTTAGTCTCTATTAGTTTCAGTTATACCTATAATGCACCACGCCTTTTAGTGTGTCCTTTAGTATATTAAGGGGTGTGGGGTGTTTCACTTGGTATCAGAGCCTAAGGTTATAGGATCCCTAAAGATTTATTTTAAAAGTAAAGTATTTTCTGAAATAACTTGTTCTAAAAGTGTTTTTCAAAAAAGAACTATTAAAAATGTTTTTAAGTATAAAAGATTTTTTATAAAAATCCCTTCTTAAGTCCAGTTCAATCTCCCTTTGACTCTCTTCTAAACTATTTTTTCTTTTCGTAGAATGGCTGATGCCCCGAACCTTGCCGAGGGCATTCCAGTCCCGACCTGATTTCTTAGGTACTTAGAAGCCATGACTCCAGAGGTGCACAAGCCAGCGCCCAATTCTGCACTAACGGATGGGAACCCCATCAACCCACTTGCCACCATCAATTTCTCTAAGCTTTGTAAGGATTTTGCGAGTTTGGGCAGAAAAACTTTTTCTGGCAAGGAGACTTTTTTGGAGGAGAGAGCTTGGCTTAGGGACACATAGAGGATATTTGGCTTATTGGGATTGGAGGACCAACAGCGTGTTCAGCTAGCCTCTAGGCAGTTGAAAGAGGAGGCTGCTTATTGGTGGGAGGTTGTTGAGTTGGAAGGAAGGGTAGTCTGTTGGAATGGGTTTAGGCAGAAGTTTGAGAGGAAGTTTTTTTCTCAAGCGGAAGAAAGTGTTCAGTTAGAGAGATTTATCAATTTTAAGCAAGGGAGTTTATCTGTTAAGGAATACATCAATTAGTTCAACGAGTTGTGGCGATTTGGTATGGAGTCGGTGAATACACGACACAAGAAAGCTATGAAGTTTACGAAGGGATTGAATCAACCCCTTCAGGGATTATTATTGACTCACATACCGTTAGGAGCTACTTATGAGACTTTGGTTGAGATGGCGCTTATGTTAGATGCTGTCAAGGAAGGAGAGTCTAAAGAAGTGGTAAGTTAGAAGATTCAAAGAAGAAGGAGTGGAAAAAACAATAAGGAGAAGAAGAATGGTGATGGCCCTCAAAAGAAAATTAAAAAGGCTTGAAGTGCGGTAATTGTGGGATTGTTGGACATGTCGCCAAGGATTGCAGAAGGGATAAGATGAGGGGAAAGTGCTTCAATTGCGGACAGCCCGATCACTTGAGTAGGAATTGTCCGTAGAGAGCAGGGCAGGGGACTAGTGCACCAGTCGCGCAAATCCAGGCATTGGACGCAGCACCTTGTGGCAGCATTCGGGTAGAGGTAGGAAAGTCACAATTGAAGGTTTGATTTCTATATTTGATTTTTCCATTCGGACTTTATTCGATTCTAGAGCATCATACTCTTTTATCTCTAGTTCTCTCATGGATTGTTTGCACTTAGACATTTCTTTAGTAGTAGACCCTATTGTTGTTTCAAACACCATAGGTGGATCGACACACTTGTCTATGGTTTTTAGGGGCTTGAAAATTTATATCCCAGGCATAGAATTTGATTGCGACACCTATGTTTTAGGATTCTCGAGGTATGGGATGATATTGGGTATGGATTGGCTATCCATATATGGAGCTATATTAGGCTGTAAGAGGAGAGTCGTTAGATTAGAGACAGGCAGTGGTAGGACTCTCAATGTATCTTGCGACCCACAAAGATCTGTCATGTTGAGTTTTCTCTATTCCCTCGATTCATCTTCAGCAGAGTTTGATTTGGTTCCTGTCGTCGGAGTTTTTGGACGTCTTTGAGGAGGTTAGGGGACTACCCTCTAAGGGAGAGACTGACTTCAGAATTTTTTTGTCCAAAAATGCTAACCAGTAGCATTACAATGAGGCACATGGCGCCTAAGGAGAGGAAGGAATTGAGAAAGCAAATTCGTGAGCTTTTGGAGAAGGGTTTCATAAGAAGGAGCATATCAAAATTGGGAGCACCAGTCGTCTTCACTACAAAGGTGGATGGTTTTCTTCGACTATGCGTTGATTATAGAGAATTAAATAACCTCACAAAAAAGAACCGATATCCACTCCTAAGGATTGATGATATTCTTGACCAATTAGTTGGCTCTTCGATATTCTCCCAGCTTGATTTGGCCACAAGAATCCATCAGCTTAGAGTCGCCAATGACAACATAGATAAGACTACATTTAGGAATCTAAATGGACCTGTGCAGTTAGTGCGCTCGGTAGATTCAAAGTGGTGGAGGTGTAAAAAGTCGTAGCGAGGATACAGCGAGGATATAGCGGGATATAGCAGATGGATCTAAAATAACATATAAAACTCGTACTTAATGTTTTTACAAATATATAAATGGTAATTAAAGGAAAATTTATCATTTAATTCAATTATAAATAATACATGAATAATTTTAAATAAAAACATGTGCAGATATACTTTAAATAAACGAAAAACTATTATATAACATAATTGAATTTGGTAGAATACAAGAGTATTTTCGTTTCTGAAAATATATTAAAAAACTAAATCAAATAAATTAGTTTCATAATTTTATAATGTATAAATGCAATTTTTTCAATTCATTTTATTAAAAAAGATGTAGCAGAAATAGCGAAATATAGCGGAAATAACGGGATATAGCGGAAATAGCGAGGATTAAAGCGGAAAGGCTATATTTTGGGGCTATATGGAAAAATCGTAGCGGTAGAAATCCGCTATGAGATATAGCGGGGTTGTAGCGGGGTAATAGCGAGGCATTAACTACACAGAGATGGACTTTATGAATGGTTGGTTATCCTTTTGAGCTGACCAATGCCCTAGCCTACTTTGTTGATTTAATGAGCCATGTCTTTAGAGAAGTCCTAAATAAATTCATAGGGGTATTCGTGGATGGCAGCTTGGTATTTTCCAAGAATATGGAGGAGCATGCTATTTATTTAGAGGAAGTTCTTTGCACGCTTCGTTGTCACTATTTGAGAGCTATGATTTTGAAATGTCACTTTTTGAGAGAGGAGGTACGTTTCTTGGGGCATGTGGTCTCGAAGAAAGGATTGGTTATTGACCTTGTCAAGGTTATTGCAATACAAGATTGAAAGGTCCCTAAGAACGTCACCGAGGTTAGGAGATTCGTAGGATTGGCTAGCTATTATAGGAAGTTCATTAGAGACATTGCCAAGATTTCGACACCACTCACGTGCCTTACTAAGAAGAATAAAGCTTTTGTGTGGGACGTGGATTGTGAGGATTCGTTCACAAAGCTTAAGAGATCCTTTACTAGTGCACCAGTGTTAGCAATACCCGATGGAGCTAAGCCGTTTACCGTATGCATCGGTGCATGTGGGACGATGTTGATGCAAGAAGGGAGGGTGGTATGTTATGGTAGTAGGCAGTTGAGGACGCATGAGAAGAACTACCCTACCCACGATTTGGAGTGGGCTACCATAGTTTTTACACTCAAGTCTTGGAGGCACTATTTGCTTGGAGAGAGGTTCGAGGTTTTCACAGGCCACAAGTCACCGAAGTACCTATTCTCGCAGAAGGACTTGAACTTGAGGCAACAAAGATGGATGGAGTTTTTAGCCTCATACGATTTTGAGATAGCTTATATCCTTGGCATGGGTAATGTGGTTGCGGATGCATTGAGTAGTAAGAAAGCAACACTTAGTCCTTTGTTCATAAAGTGGAGTAGCTTGGAGTTCATTTCTACTTCTGATTTTAGGCTCTCTACGAACATCACTTCCAGATTGTTAGCTGCATTAGATGTAAGGCCTACCCTTATGGATCAGATTGGCTCGAGGCAGCGAGAGGATTTGAAGCTTATGGATGTAATGAGTAGGATTAGCCGAGGAAGGTCTCTAGACATCTCAAACGTTATTCCATTGATAGCAAAGAGTGGATCAGGAGATGGGAGGCTTTGTGTTCCCCACGCCAATGATTTTTTGAGAGCAGTTATGGAGGAGGCATATCATTCCTGTATGATTATTCATACAGGCGGTGACAATATGTATCGGGATATGAAGAGGATGTTTTATTGGAATGACATGAAGAAGGTCATGGCGGAGTTCATAGCTAAATGCCTCATTTGCCAAAGGGTAAAAGTAGAGCAGCAGAAGCCCGACGGATTACATTAGCCCTTAGATGTGCCAGAATGGAAGTGGGATGGTATTTCTATGGATTTTATAGATGGTTTACCCCGCTCTAGGAAGGGGAATACTAGCATTTGGGTGATTGCTGATCGGCGGACCAAGAGTGCCCACTTCATCCTAGTTAAGATTAAGTGCACAACATCATATTTGGCATCCCTTTATATTCAAGAGATGGTCCGACTTCACGAAGTCCCTTCTAGCATGGTGAGTGATAGAGATCCCATTTTCACTAGTGAGGGAGAATCTTACAAGAGGCGCTAGGGACGCAGCTCAGGTTGAGTACGGCCTATCATCCCCAAATGGACGGACAAACAGAAAGGGTTAATCGAGTGCTTGAGGATTTGCTGAGAATGTGCCTTTTGGACTTTGGAGGAACTTGTGAAGAACATCTTCATTAGTTGGGTTTGTGCATAATAACAGTTACCAAGCGAGCACAGAAATGGCACCATTTGAGGCTTTATATGGGAGACCGTGCAAATCCACTTCATGTTGGGTAGAGGCTACGAAGAAGTTGCTACTTGGGCCTGACATGGTCAGGGAGACATCGAAGAGAGTGGATATAATTCAATGAAGGATGAAGATAGTTCAAGATAGGCAGAAGTCTTATGCAGATAAGCGGAGGAGAGACATTGAGTTTGAGGTTGGAGACTTAGTTTTTATCAAAGTATCTCCGCTTAGAAAGGCGATAAGGTTCGAATCGAATGGAAAGTTATGCCCTAGATTTGTTGGACTATTTCCTATCATAGAGAGAGTTGGGAAGATGGCTTACAGAGTGAAGTTACCAGATAGGATCACTGGAGTGCACGGCGTTTTCCATGTTTTGCACTTTCAAAAGTGCTTATATAACTCGACGGAGGTTGTAGAGCCTAGGTAGTTAGAGAAGGTGGAGGTAGAAAGGGAAGCATCTGTTTGGCGTATTCCCATGAAGATTGTTGGAAGAGACATTAAGCGGCTAAGGAATATGGAGGCTCCTCTAGTAAAGGTGCAGATGTTGCAGATGCCATTTGGGAAGCAGAAGAGAAGATTCATACTTCATATTCTCATATTTTCGATAGTAAGTTTTTAGAATTTCCTATTTCCATCTTTAGTTTTGAATAGTTTCTTTCATTTATTATCGTTTAGGAGGGTAGAACTTAGGATTTAACATATGGATGGTAGAATTTGATGTAAACATATTATTAGAACATGTCATGAATGATGTATGCTAGTAATTGCAAATGTTTGCTAATGGATGCATACAGGTACACTAGGCACTATTATTATTTAAGGATCGGCCTAACATGGACACTAGAGCATATGCATATGGATGTGTGTGCATTTTTATTATATTTTTTGTGGTTGTTATAAATGGATCATTATTACATGATTGTTGCATTTGAATGATGTTTGTAGCACACATATAGAACTATCAGTTGTCATTAGGGAATTTTCGCTTTCATTTGGATACATGGTATAGACATAATTGCTTAAAAGGAGGTCAACTGAATTATTGGACCGTCTAATCTTTTGCATTAGATAGGAACATTCACGCTACACTAATTGCATAAGTATCACAAATTGCATTAGAAAAACTTAAGTATAATGGATGAATCGTCGATGATTGAGTAGTTGGTTATAGAATTGGATGAAAACATTTAGTATATTCTTTTATCCTTAGATATTTCGGGGACGAAATCCCTTAAGGAGGGGAGAATGAAAAAACCCAAAATTTAACTCGTAATAATTAATTCATTAATTAATTAAATAATAAAATAAATTTGTGAAATTATCATAATTGAGCCATGTGAGTTGCACCATTATGTTCGTGGTAATTTTCTAGTCAATTTCCATATATAGAACGTTAGAATCCGAGCTAATATAAGCAAGGAGCAAAATAATCAAAGAAACGAATTATATATATAGGCTAGGTCGACCGGCCGGTCGACCTGTGCACAAGGGCGATCGACCGTCGGTCGACCCGCCTGCCTATTTTCGTGAACGAACGAACGTTCGTTCGAAAGTTGAACACGTAATTTGCATTGTTTAAACTGATCTCGTCCTCCTTTTCTTGCATCTGATGACTCCTATTCAGCCTATAACGTGGTTGCATCCTATTCAATCCTCAAATCCAACCGTCCGAGATACACTTCTACACCTATAAATAGAACCCTAAGCCTAACACTTTTTCTCATTCTAGATTTTCTCCGCTTGGGTTCACCTTTTCAGGAAGGACCCTAAAAGGAATAATTTTCCAAGGAGAGAATCTTTTTAATAAAAATATTTTAATACCCTCAAGTGGATCCGCGAAGGCCTAAAGGGAAGAGCTATGGACCAGAGGTGAGTGATTATAATTATTTTAAATTTCTTTAAGTAATTTAAAATAATAGGGTTTCCAATAGTTGTAGTTTAACTATGATTTTTGGAGTAACCTTTTAAGTAATTTATTTACAATTTTTAGAATTATTTTCAGTCTATTCCTTCTAGCTATTCTTTTCAGTATATTTTAGTTATTTCTATTAATTATAGCGTTTTCCATTTAATTATAGTATATTTATAGTATTTTAATTTATTTACTGTTATTTATACGTTATTTACATCTTCTTTCTACGCCTTGGATTTTCTTCTATTTTTAGTTTTCTTTTATTTCTTCTTCTTCGCGTATGGATTAGAATAGAATTAACACGAAATTGGATTAAATTATAAGAAATTTGAAATAATGGAATATGAGACGTAAATCACAAAGACTGTAATATAATTGGAATAGGACTAAAATTATGCCTAATTATGATATTAATTGGACTGAATTAAGAAGATTGGCCTAGTTATAACTTAGAATTATAACTAAAAACAAGAAAGAAGCTTATTTTCACACTTAGACCTTGGACTAAGTAATAAGCATGATTATAACGTAAGTTATAAATTGATAAACTGTAGAAACTAAGATAAACTATAGAAACTGTGGCGCTTATTTTAAGACTTAGGGTAAATTAATAAGCAATAATAGTAATTGATAAAAATAAAGACTTATTTAAATATAGTTAATAAGCAAAGATAAGAGTTATATCTGTACCAAATAGCATTCCCCTAATATTTCTATCGTTACGGTGTTTCACATAATTCGAAAGTGAGACGAGGTGCTTCATATAATCCTGAAGTGAGGCGAGGGGTACGCTTATGCTTATAGTGGTAGTAAACGGTCAATCTATGGTAGTTCAAATCAAGGGTGTTTGAACAAGGGGCACAACTTGAATATTGTTTGATAGGGACCAATATCAACAGCATTTTCTCTATTTTTCTATGGACACAGTGTTTCACATAACCCTGAAGTGAGATGAGGTGCTTCGCATAATCCTGAAGTGAGGCGAGGGGCACGCTTATGCTGGCTTGGGTTAGTAAAAGGTCAAAAGAGGGAGCAACTGGTAGCATGGGCATGTGGCAGTTACGCGTACGACTTCCATGTCGGTGCTCTGTAATCGCTATGAGTTCTAAGCGCTTAGTAAGGGTGTCTTTCGTAGACACCAAAGTCTACACTATAGGGAAACGTCCAGTCCATAGCAGATTTTATAGAGTAGCAAGCCGATCAAAGGATAGAATTAGGAATTCAACCTAATCGAAGCAGTTATAAAGGACAAGTGCAAACAATCAAAGTTAACCTATCTTATTAATTGAGTACTAGTTAATTTGCATTTATTTCCAGCTTTATCTCTCATATTTCCTTTGTTTCCTTTTAAATATACTAGAACTATTGAACAGTCAATTGCTTTTACTTTGCTTGAAGATTCTAGTAGTTACTGTCATTCACCAGACTTTTAGTCTGACACACTCCTTTATTTTCTCCTTTCCCCCCATAGGCTATCAAGGGAGAGGGCGGTAGATTGCAGTTGCTCGGAGGTTTCTTGGGGAAGATTCTGCAATGTATTTACCTACTTTTATTTTCGTTTTTCTTCCATTATACTGGCACTTGAGAGGGATATTTATACTCTGATTTTTTTTGAGGCTACAAGTTTTTATTTCATGAGACATATTGGGTTTTGAGACACGTATGTTGTATTTGGTGTTTGACTTATGAATCAATTATGAAGTTTTTTTTGAATAAGTTATTATTTTAGTTTTCACTCTTTCACCTATTTTTGTCTTGTGAATCTTAATCTCTATTAGTTTCAATTATACCTATAACGCACCATGCATTTTACTGCATTCTATTGGATAAATTAAGGGGTATGGGATGTTTCAACCATATATTTGTATTATACACAAGTGTATGGTGGTCATCATATTTGGTATCAGAGCTAAGGTTACCAGATTAACCTGAGTTGACACCATGGTCCAATAGAGATAGTGTAACACCCCTAAAATTCTAATAATAAATAAATATATTAATAAGTGTAAAAACTTAATTTTTCATAAAAAGGATAAATAGTAAATTTCTATAAATGAAGGAATTAGAGGAATATGACTTTCCTATTCGGCCAAGTATGTTTTTCTAGCCCAAATCCATGGATATTGTATGAAGAAGATACAGAATGTTTAATATGGCATGCATTTTGTGTTTTGCGCTTATTTTTGGAAGCAAGTTTAAAGATTAAAAAGAAAAAATAAACAAAACTTAATTTTTAAGAAATGAGTTGAATATGTATAAGTTACTCATGAGGAAAAAGAAAAGAAAGATGGTATTGATAAGTGTGAAAGAAAAGAATGGAAAAATATCTATGCACATAAATGTAATAGATCTTTTAAGGGAAAGCATTAATTATTGCAATAATTAATCGGCTAGATATACAAAAGAAATGAAAAGAGAAAGATTATACCAATATATTTTTAAAGGATATAATTTTGTAAATGAAAGTTAATAAATAAGAGAAAGATATTTAGCACAAGAGAGAGGGAATCAATTAGCCTTTTCTGGAAGTTATTATATGGTAAATATACGCTACAAGTGTTAAAAAGAGAATATAGTAAAATAATTTAAAGAGGAAAGAATACAACTACTTTCATATATATATTTGAAAAGTAATAATAAAAGTTTGTTCATAAAAGTGAAGGCTTATTTTGAACCAAAAGACAGCGTAAACAAAATATGTATAATAATAATAATAATAAAGAAAGCATTTAAACAAAAGTTACATATTTTGAGAAGAAAAAGGTATGCCTGAAATCATATGTTTGGAAGATAAATATATTTGAAAGAAAAGGTTATTTTAAAAAAGTGTAAATGTAAAGACGTTAGTTAAGAATATACATACATACATATGGGTATTCTTTTGAAAATATAAAAACCTGGATATGGAAAGTACATATGAGTTAAGTAATTGGAGAAGAAATGTAAATTTCTTAATCATTTTTAAGATATGTACATACATACATATATATGCTTAAATGGTTAGTAATATATATCTATATATGTATGAATTAATAAATTGATTTGAGAGATATAAATTAATTGATTAACTTAATTGATTTATTTATTGGTTAATTGATTAATTGATTGATTTATTGGTTAATTGATTTATTGATTAATTGGTTGGTTGATAGGTTTATTAGTTGATTTAAAGAAGTGTACACATATTGCCAACAGGGTTGGCGCAGTTGGTTGATGGTCCGGACTGCGTGATCGAAGGTCACGAGTTCGAGCCCCGAAACTGACAACTCTGTAACAAGTACCTGGAATATGTGTTTGGCAGGCACATACTTCCCTAGAGTTTACAAGCGAAGCTTGGTTCTCTAGGTAATTCAAAAAAAAAAAAAAAAAAAAAAAAGTGTACACATATTATTAACTTAAAAAGAAAGTTTTTGTGTGTGTGTGTAGATGCATGTATATAACTTATTGTTTAGGAAAGCATCCAGGTTCAATTTATTTAATCCAACAACCCAGATTAATTGTTTGCATCTGAAGTGGCTGATGGTTGGTTAAGATTATATATAAGGTTGATCTAATGGTCCTAAGCGATAACCTAACTCTATAAATAAGTCGCTAAACCAAACCTTAATTCTTTAGCTAAACATACAATAACTAAACTCTATCAAACTTTCTCCTCGGAACCTAACTTTTATTAAAACCAAAAACAAAAATCAAATCCTAATCAATCTAAGAGGTAAGAGAAAGTAATCAAGGGGGAACTAAAGCGAACTAGGAAAGGGGTTATTGTTGGAGGCTAATTTTCTCAAGATCTAGAGCTAAAGCTAAAAAGTGAATGGGCATAGATCTAATGATTTGAGTATCTGAATTAAATTTAAATCTATTCTAATTGATTAGATTGCTTAAAAACCCTTATTAATATGCTAAATTGGAATTGAATCGGTAAACTGTAAACCCCAGAATTCACACTTGAATTAGATCTTATAATTGTTAACATATCATCGGTTATTATGAATTGTTAACCATAGAACTGCTAGAAGCTATTATGGTTAATACTACAAATTTGTTAATCTAAAAAATTAAGTCAAAAATAGAAATTAATTGGTTGGAATTAAGGAATTAATTAATTAATAAATTGTACGAATTAAAAATATGGAACGGACAATTTTTAATGGGTATGGTCGACCTTGGAGTAGCTCAGGTCGACCGATAATAGTTGGCCATAGGAAGATTTGGGTCGACCATACATTTTAAAAACTGGTGATTTGAACCTTAAACTCAGGCCCAATAATATGAATAAAAAGTTGATACTTATTGAACTGGAAAATGAACTATTTTGGGCCATGATGCATGCGTGAGGGAACATGGAAGTTAGTTCCCATCAGAGTAGTTGGACGGATTTAGTTCGTGATGATGTAGGACAGGGACGATCCAGAAGTTCCGTAAATGGTAAGATGATTCATTGGAGGATGTCGAGGTTGGATGTAAAGAGCTATGAAGATATGGGCAATTTATTTCGCATTAGACTCAGAAGTGCTACGATTGGGTGAGTGCAGCACTGATGGGTACATTATTTAAGGAGACCCGTCCGAACGGGAGATCCAGGTACTCCACATATTCTTACCCAACGTGGTACGGGTAGATGCCGACGCTAGAAAACAAGTGGCTATAGGAAGACGATTGTTAGAGGGAGCTCGATCCTAACGACTATTCAAATACAATGGGCACCGACACTAGACAATAAGTGGCTATAGGATAGATAGGGCCCAGTAGTGACGGCGGTACACACATAGTAGGCACCGGAGTTGTACAATAAGAGGCATTTTTCTGCTACAATCAAGAGATGGACATGGGTGCATAAATGAGCCACTTTTCGAGTTTGCATTACAGTGTTCTCCCTCTCCAAGCGTAGTGTGAGTATAAAAGGGACAGTAGATCCTGAGTTGGCTGATTGCTAGTGTGAGGTTTGACCAGTAGGTTCGACCTATTGTGTTAGATTAGTATCCTTAGGTATTTGACCTAAGAAATGCACTTACACAATATATGCACTCTATATCACTTAGAGTAGAATTATAGTTAGTTGCACTTAATCAACTTATTGGTCTTATTCTCATTCACCAGACTTTATGTCTGACTTACCCCATTTATTTTATTTTCCCCCACTGTAGGAGGTCAGGTTACTAGTGATTGGACATAATATAGGGTGAAAAGAGCTCAATGATGGAGTTCACATATTATCCGTTGTTTCTAATGTAGTCATTTATTATATTAAATATCTATAGCGCTTATATTATACTTGAGAACAGCAAGTATTTTAGAGACAGTTTTTCTGAGATGCGTATTTTGTGTACTTATATTTTAATTCCTTCTCCCATGAGACTTGAAAGTGTAGAATGTCTTAGAACACCATCCTTTTACCCATTCTTTGTAATGTTTTTAATAATCTCAACAGCTTATTATTCTCAACATAATTCATGTTGAGAAGTGCGGGTCATTACATTTGGTATTTAGGTTTAGGATTTCCTAGGGTTTAGACATGTATTGAGAAAATTACTTGGAAAGTTTTAAAAAAATGGTAATTTTCTAAAATATTTTCTGAAAATTTTTCGAAAATTGGTTTTAGGAATATATTGATATATATAAAATGGTAAAAGTTTACAAGAGATCTCCAAAGATTTTATCTATATCTCGAAAAGTTCTTTCATTCGTGCCTATGCTATCTGCAGGAAAGTGGGAAATAATTTCCAAACATAGATAATACAAATGAGAACAAGTTTTAGGAGATAGGATGAACCTATTCGGACTAGGGGAGCTAATTATGATTTTTTGACATGTGTATCAGTACACAACACCTTATAAAAGTGAGCACATAAGGTCGATGTGTGCATATCTCTTATATAAGTAGACAATTGTGCATTAAAATAAAGGTTAAGGTTATAACAATTGACATGGAAAATGAACCATTCATATTTATTTTTAGGTTACCCTATAAAGAAATTCTCATAAATGTTTTTTATATCCACTACCAATGACAAGTAAATTATGGATTTAAGGCTGAATGAAGAAAATAAGCAACATCAGACCATATAATGTGTATAAGCTAAAGATAAAACATAAGAATATGAAAAAGGACTTTATGTATTAAGGTAAATTTCCTCAGGTAAAGTAGAAACACTATTTTATATCGATAATAGTTGCAAAAGCTCATATTTATTTAAAGGTATGGTAGAAGCATTTTTATATTGAAGTTGGACACTGAATTTAAGAATGAACTTAAATTAAATGTTTTTGGAAAACAGAAACCCATGTACTTGAAGCGTTGTTAGATATTTATGGGTTGATGTATCTGGAATGCTATTATCTACCCCAATTTAAATAATGAAACGGTGAAAATGTTTTCTAAAAAGTGTGAAATAGTAATTGGCTAATATATGAAAAAGAAAAATAAGTTAATTTATGATTTTCTATAAAATAATCAGACAAAGTATATAAAATTTGATTAAAAAGTGAGATTAAATGAATTTGGGAATTTTTTTCAATAAATGTCAAAAACCTTTTGTTTTGCCTCTTAGGCAAGCACTGTGCTTTTAAAATGAAACTTTTGAAAGAAAAGAAGAGTTGGTTTATGATTTTATGTAAAGTAGCTAGATGAACTTTATAGGATTTTTTAAGAAATAAAATTTTGAGAAATTGGTGAAAAGCTATTTTCCAATAACTGTTTTAAAATTTTATTTTGACTTTTGTGCACATTGTTGCAGTTAACTCCAATGCGTATTATGTTTTTAAGAATAGAACTTGTGGAAAATTTTAAAAGTTAGTAAGGTACTACTTTTGAACCCCTTTTGTAACTGAGAAATGGTTATCTATTGAAAGTATTTCATAGATATTTCTTTCATACTTTAAAATATAATAATAATAAGTGAAAAATACAACATTTTCATAAAAATACGTTTTGCAAAAATTTATTATTTATGAAAGAAAATTTTAAAATGATGTGTTTTATGTAAATTTTTACTAAGCTAAGTTAATCATTTTTGATGATTTGATTAAAGAAAAATATCATGATTTTAGTAAAAAGAAAATGATTGTTAAAAATGAAAAGGGAGTTTTACAGTTTTAAAACTTTCTAGTTTTACGGAATAAGGATAAAAATCGAAAGATTTTAAAGTTTGAGGCAACTTACTTGATTTGTGGAAACGGTAAAATCAAATGTTTTAAATGGTAAAAATGAAAAGTGGACTTTATAGTTTTAAAGACGTATTTGCTAAGTATAAACTATGTTAAAATAAAAAGGTAAAATAAAAGTGTTTTGATTATCACTTAAAATTTAAAAGAAATAAGTCGGAGTTAGATAAATAGGATTAAATAGCCCATTTAGACGGAATTGCCTATGGAATTTGAAAGCATCAATGGTTGAGAAAGAGATAAAAGAGCAACATGGGAATTTAGTAACTTTTCTATTAACAGTCGAATTGGAAGGACAGGGTACTAGGTTGAACCTCCTTTAGTAGTGAGAGGAGAACACTACCATGTGTCTCCCTGCCCAAATATTGTTGGAATTGAAAATTTTTCGTGTAAGGAATATTAACGAGTATGATTTAAGTGAACATATTTCCAAGTAAGAGAAGAGTATGTCAAGATGTTTGAGTTGTATTAAAGGATGCCACGGATGCAAGGAACTTTTCTGTTTGAAGTGTAAGAAGGTCAGGTAGGGTTTGCCTCGATCCTTATTAAGAGTGTTAGATTAACAAATATGAAACTTCTTGATTACACTAGGCAATCTTAATGGAACGGCGAGTGTAGGCTTTACATTTTAGCCAACATGGTATTGATCACCATCATATATGTAAAGATTGGATACCAGTAGGCTATGGACGATCCAGGTATTGTATTGTCACATGCAGTCTATGGGCGGACTAAGTGGGAAAGAATGAGAAAATATGTATTTTACACACGTCATTGGGTTTATATTATAGTAGATGCATTCCAGGGATGCCTAAATGTGAGTCATGGAATAGTAGGGTTAAGGATAGCATATTCTGGAATAAGAAAAACAAGGGGAAAGCAATCCCTAAATTAATGAGAACCTTCATAAAGTAAGTTGTATGTTAAGTTCCGACTTGTAGACCTACATGACATGAGCATGTAAAAATGTAGAATTAGTGACCGTAGTTAGTTGTTGGACAATTGATATAGACTAGTAATATTAAATTGGAGACTGTCATAAAATGGAGTGGGATTTAGATAGTATTTTAATTCGTAAGAATGAAGTATGTAGTAGTGTAATCTTCTATAAATTATCCAATTTTAGTAGAAAAATGTACCATTTGAAATGGCAATAAATACATCTAAAAGAAAGAGATGCACAAAATAGGAATACTTACTGTATTTTGTACCGTCAATTTCAATAATAATAGAAAAATTAATTCCTTATGATTTTGAACATAACACAAATCTTTTCTTTTAGATAATTTATGGAAGTAACAAAGTTCACATTTTCCTTTGGGAAAGATGAAATTCCAATGCAATAAAATATAGAAATCCCTAAGTATAAACCAAAGTATTAGTCACTATGACCCTTGGATGAAAGTTGCAGGACACTATTCTATATAAATTTTATTGATTATGGGATAGTTGGAAAGAAAATGGTGAAAAGTCGCATGAGAAAAATTAGTTGCTTGCAATAAAGATAGTGAAGCGAATTTTATGGAAAATGGAATTTGGAAGATTTTCATAAGACATTAGGAAGGAAATGGAAGGGTTCCTTCCAATCACCCTTTAGGTAGAGACCATTAGATGGTAGGAATGGTTATAAACGTGTCAATAGGACATGTTATGAGTGATTAATGCTAATGAATGAATATGGATGCCTATGGATGTATCGATTGCATTTATACACCTCTACACACATTCATATCATGTGCATGATGTTTCGTTATTTGATGTTACTTATGGTGTTACAGTCTGGATGCTGCATATGATCGTATTTTTATGCATGCGTATAGAATTGTTAGTACATCATTAGGATCTTGCATACATTTGGATGCATAGCATGAACATTCTTGCATAAATAGGAAGTCGACTGAATTAGTAAACCAACTATACTTTTGCATTAGTTTTGGTTTACGTGCATTTCCCACTGCATATATACATAACTGCATTAGAAAATATTAAGACCACGGTTATTGTTTATGATGGATGAGTAGATAAATGTAGGTTTTTGTTGTTGTATGGGGGGTAACGTTCCATCCATTGAGATTTCAGGGGTGAAATCATTTTAAGGGAGGAGAATGTAACACCCAGAAATTTTAATAATAAATTACAATAGTGATAAGGGTAAAAATGTAATTATTCATAAAAAGGACAACATATAAAATTTATATAAATGAAGAAATTTGAGGAATCTGACTTTTCCATTTGGTTAAGTATATTTTCTAGCCCAAATTCATATATAAGATGTTAGAAATGGATATTGTATGAAGAAGACACGGAATGTTTAATGTATAGTGCATTTTGTGTTTTGCGCCTATTTTTAGAAGTAAGTTTAAAGATTAAAAAAAGAATAAAGGAAACTTATTTGTTAAGAAGTGAGTTGAATAAGTATAAGTCACCCCTAAGAAAAATGAAATATGGTACAATGATAAGTGTGAATTTAAAAAAAATTGAAAAATATTTATGCCTATAAATTTAAAGTGCTTTTTCGGGAAAAAATTAATTATTGTTGTAATTAAAAGGCTGGATATACAAAAGAAATGAAAAGAGAAAGAGTATATCACTATATTTAAAAAAGTTACAATTTTGTAAGTGAACTTCAATAAATAAGAGAAAGATATTTAGCGTAACAGAGAAGACATTAATTACCCTTTTATGGAAGTTATTGTTATGGCTGATATAAGCTACAAGTGTTACAAATAGAATATAGCAAAATATTTTAAAGAGGAAAGAATACAATTACTTTCATATATGTTTGAAAAATAAGAACAAAAGTTTATGTGCAAAAGAAAAGGCTTATTTTGAGCGAAAAGACAGCGTAAACAAAAAAAAAAAAAATATAAGTAGTCATAGTAATGAAGAAAGCATTTAATAAAAGTTATATATTCTGGGAAGAAAATGGTATGTCTGTAATTATATATTTGGAAGATAAATATATTTGAAAGAAAAAGATTATTTTAAGAAAAGTGTAAAAATAAAGATGCTAGTTAAGAATATGTGTGCATGTGTGTATACACACACGCATATGGATATGCTTTTGAAAATATAATAACCTAAGTATGGATAGTAAGTATGAGTTGAGTAATTGGGAAAGAAAAGTAAATTTATTAATCATTTTTAAGACGCATATACATACATACATCCATGTGCGTGTGTGTATGTATGCTTAAATGGTTAGCTATATATATGTATGTATGTATGTATGTATGTATGAATTAATAAATTTATTTGAGAGATATAAGTTAATTGATTAATGGATTTATTTATTTATTTATTGGTTAATTTATTTATTGATTAGTGGGTTGGTTGATTGCTTGGTTGATTGCTTGGTTGATTGGTTGGTTAGTTGATTTGAAGGAATGCACACATATTATTAACCTAAAAAGAAAGTTTAGATAAATATGTATATATAACTTATTATTTAGGAAAGCATCTAAGTTCGATGTATTTAATCCAATGACCCATATTGATTGCTTGGATTTGAAGTAGCATTGGTGGTTAAGATTATATATGAGTTAATCTAACGGTCTTAAGTTAAAACCTATCTCTACAAATAAGTTGTTAAAGCAAACCCTAATTCTTTATTTAAACATACAATAACTAAACCCGGTCAAACTTTCTCCTCGAAACCTAATTTTTCTTAAAACCAAAAATCAAAATCAAATCCTAGTCAATCTAAGAGGCAAGAGCAAGCAATCAAGGGGGAGCTAAAGTGAACTAGGAAAGGAGTTATTGTTGGAGGTTAATTTTCTTAAGATCTAGAGTTAAGGCTAAAAGGTGAGTGAACATAGATCTAATGATTTTATTATTTGAATTAAATTTAAATTTAAATTTAATTTTAATTGTTTAGATTGCTTAAAAACCCTAATAACCTGCTAAATAGGAATTGAATCGGTCAATTGTCAACCCTATAATTTACTCTTGAATTAGATGTTACAATTATTAACCTCACATATGTTATTGTGAACTGTAAGCCATAGTACTGCTAGAAAATGTTAGGGTTAATACAACAAATTGGTTAATTTGGTAATTTAAGTCAAAATTAGAAATTAATTGGCTGGAATTAACAAAATAATGAAAAAATAAATCATACGATTAAAAATATGGAATGGACCGTACATATTAAAAACTGGTGATTTGAACCTCGACCTTAGGCCCAATAAAATGTATAAAAGTTGACATTTAATAAACTGGAAAATGAACTATTTTTTGTCATGGTGTATGCGTGAGGGAATAAGGAAGTTAGTTACCTATTAATGTAGTTGGGCGGATTTAGTTTGCGATGATGTAGGATAGGGACGATCCAAAGTTCCATAAATGGTGAGATAAACCATTACGCAGATGTCGAGGCTGGACGTGGATGGCTACGAAAAGACGTAGGTGATTTTTTTCATGTTAGACTCAGAAGTATTACAATCGGTTGGCCTCAGCACTGGCAAGAACACTATTTGAAGAGCCCGGTCCTAGCGGGAGAACCATGTACTGCATGTATTCTTGTGCAACGTGGTACCAGTATATGCCGGTGTTGGAAAATAAACGTTTATAGAAAGATGATTGTTAGAAGGAGCGCAATCCTAACGGGAGTTCACATGCAGCGAGGATCGACGTTGGACAATAAGTGTCTATATGATAGATGAGGCCCTATATTAATGCGAGTTCACACATGCTGGGCACTGTAGCGATACAACAAAAGGCATTTTTCCACTATGATCGAGAGATGGACATGGGTTGTAACGATCTGCCTTACTTATTTCTAAACACGACA
Source organism: Allium cepa (assembly GCA_030765085.1). Taxonomy (NCBI): domain Eukaryota; kingdom Viridiplantae; phylum Streptophyta; class Magnoliopsida; order Asparagales; family Amaryllidaceae; genus Allium; species Allium cepa. The sequence goes on from CM060928.1 coordinate 333,846,585, forward strand.
CTTAATACATCCACGGTATTCATGAGCCAATCATCTAGGTGTCTGAAAGACAAGTCATTGGGGTAATAAAAAGAAGACAAGAAGAAGAGACACATAATCTCACAATGCAACAGAAATATATATATAATCAAAATAAGATAATACACAACATCATTCCTAAAATTATAGAGTTACACAAATACCAATTTAAGCCAGGGACAATTATAATTACCTACCCCCACAATGCTGATACATAATATACATAAACAGCGAAAATAAAATTAATATCTAGATAATGTCTAAGGTTTAAAATAAATATTGAATCATAGCCAAAATTGTTACATTAGTTAAATTCCAGCATAATAGGTATACAACTAAGTCTGAAAGGCGCTTATTGGAGAATGGATTCCATACAACGACAAGGTAGGGGACTACCTTTCGTATAGTACACATCTAGAGAAAATGTAACAAGGCTGCAAAACATTTGCACCTCTAAGAATCAGGACCAAATTACCCCCTACTAGATAGTAAACAAACATGTCGCCCCTTGGTTATGATCAACTATACCGGGCCTGAAGCATACATAAATTCCGATCTCGATCAGGCGATGACCATATTCTAATGGGAGCGACCTACATATCCCTGTGCCACATCCCTAATTTAGTCATTACAGTTGTGAGGCTCAAGGCTGCTTTTACCCTTTTATACATCAATACCACTAGTAATGCTAAGACTTCCCTCCAGGTGACAATGCAATACTAGCATGCATCCATATAAGTTGTCCAGGATATGAAAAAACCGAAGGCACTACTTCTACTATGTCCATTTCTGAATCACCCTCGTGAGTAGTAGCAAGTAGCCCTTGCACTTCAAAGATCTTCGTCTTCGATTCCATCACCTTTGCAAAGTTTTCAATTTGAATGCTTATGTTGGTTCGAAGTGGTTTTTGGATAACTTATGCTATCTGATCCCGGTCTCTTCAAACTAACTTTAGATAATTTCGATTTCATATGAAAACAAAACATCATATACCTATCCTCACTTTTCAATTTCAAATAGTACTATCCCTTGATTAATAATAAAGTCAGAAAAGTTAGAAACTAATTTCGATTCGATGTAGATTTTTGCTTCTTGGGATAGAAATGAGTTTCCATATCTAAAAATTGGGGGTTAAGTATACAACAAAGTATCTTCCATATATCATGAACCATTTATTGAAATTAACTCTTTTATATTTATCACGTTTCTGACATTTCAAACTCTTTATCCCTCGCCTAGGAAATCAAGTTCTAGTTCTCACAGAGAGGAAAGTCTATTCAACCATAGTGCAAAATACAAGATAATTTACTTTCCATAAAAGATGCCAACGTTTTGGCATAACATATCATATTTGTTTGGCTACTTATAGCACAGGCAAAGATAATATCTTGTATTTAAACCATTCTTTGTAAAAGAAAATTGCTTTTAAACAAATCGATCCTAGGAAATAAAGAGATTAAAAATTTAAAACCATTATATAATTAATTAATAATAAGTTTAGACCTTTTATCAAATGATAATTAAATCCTAATTAAAACTTAAGTTAATTAATAATTAAGTAGTAATTAAACTATGCTTGTTTTGTAGTTAATTAATAATCAAATCTTACTTAATTAATAATTAATTTAAATAATTATACCTTTTACTTAATTAATAATTAATTATTAACCTTTAATCAATCATTTAATTATAATTAACCTTACTTAATTAATAAATGATAATTACCTTAATTAATACTTAAGTACTAATTACCTTTTCTTAATTAATTAAAATAATCGTTAAACCTTTAGTTAATAAATAATTAGAAGTTTTTAATACTTATAATATAATTTTAAAAACTCTTTAAAAATACTTAAAGTGAAAACTCTTTTAATTTACACAAAAGCGGTCGTTTTATGAACTGCATTCATAACGATTATCGCTATTGATACCATAACTTTATAAAACATCTCTAGAAAAATAAAGTAAATAAACAAGTTTAAACACACGGGATTTCGATGTCACAACATACAAAAACCCAAGCGTGAACTTACCCTATAGCATACAACATCCATAACATAAGCTTATACGTTTAAACAAATGCCATAACGTCCATACAACAGGTAAAGATTAACACTTTCAAATCATCAGTTAAACATTTCAACTACACTTTCAAGTCCATACAAACAATCACATATAAACACACATATGTACACACAAACAACATCACTTTCAAAGCGAACAACTAGTACCAAAATATAGTTTAAAACTTTGATTTTAAAGTGAGATTTACTCACTTAAACAAGCACAGTTTCAACCAAACTCTCGAACGGAGCTTCCTCCCACAAATTCCAACTTTTAAAACCTATAATAGGTCAATATGATTTGGCCTAGGGTTGTTGGTCTTGGCCTAGGTAGTGAAGGGCACAACCTTGGTGGAAAGGTAATGTTTTGGACTTTTTTTGAAGATGAGAGAAGTAGAGAAGAGATAGAAGTGTTTTTAGGAGCTAGTTTAAGTGTTTTGAGAGGAAAGGAGCAATTTTTAATTAAAAATCTTTTTGGAAGCCATTAAAAAGAAAGATAGAGCTCTAAGAAGAGGAAGTTAGAAGTTTTGAAAAATGAAGTGAAATAAAATGAGAATTGAAAAAAAAGAAATTGTTTTTATATAAAATGGAATAGAGAAATTACTCTTTTACCCCTTAGACATTTACCCTCCACATTCAAGTTCCACATCACCTCCCATATCACCCATTCTACATGCAACCACCAAACCAACCTCCCTCCTAACCGCATTACGATATTTTGAATGTACTAGGGTCGCTTCTCATGGCGTGTGACATTTCCTTTTTCTTTTTCTTTTTTTATCCATTTAATTTTAAAAAGAAAAGTCAATTTACCATATTTACTTATAAGTAAATAAAATTTTAGCTTTTTAATCCTATCCGCTTCTTTCACCAAGGGATATGTTTTATATTTATGCATGTGTATCTATACTCAAGTGTACACAACATTTTCTAATAACTTTTAAACAGTGAAAAGGTGAAAATCGTAAAAATGATTTTCGGTTACATTTTCGATTTTTCTATGAACTAATTATTTTTTTCAGCCAAATTTGGAAATAACTTCACCATCATTAGTTATTATTTAAAAGAGGTTTGTTTGAGTTATAAAATCCATTGGTTAATTAATAAAAAATATACTAAATATTCATATTTAAAGTGATTAAAGTACGGGTCGCTGCGTTCTCACCCCTTAAAAGAATTTCGTTTCGGAATTAGCGCACAAAAAGATAACTCAAAATAACTCAAAACGGCATATATTATAAATTATGAAATGCACATAACAGATGCATACTAAGTGACTAATAAACGATGGGTACACAATCCATATAACAAGCAAACAAATATTCAAGCATCAACTCGGGATAAGCTTCCCTCATGCTCTCTTCTGTCTCCTAAGTAAAATCATTAGGATCTTCACTCCATTGAGTCTTAATCTATCTCACAATTTTATTATGCAATTGCTTCTCACTTTGATCCACGATGCGAACCAGGTGTCTTATCACAGTCGAGTTCGTTTCCACCTCTAAATCCTCTTGACTAGATATCTCCACAATCAGCGATGGGTATGCACGTACTTCCTCAAATATGACACGTTAAATACCGTATGAACTCCCGACAACCTCTCCGACAATTCAACTTTATAGGCAAGTGGCCCAATTCTCTCAAGAATTCAGAAAGGTCCAATTTAACTAGGCGCTAACTTCCTAGTTCTCCCAAAAAACAACTCCTATGATCAGGGAAACCTTCACAAACACAAAATATCCAACTGCAAATTCCAAACCCCTTTGCCTCTGATTGGCATAACTCTTCTGTTAATATTGAGCTTCTTTCATCCTCCTTTTGATCGCAGCAACCTTCCCCTTAGCCTTTCGAAGCATATCAGGTCGAAGCACTAGTCGATCCGTGGTCTCCACCCAACATGTTAGTGATTTACATGGCCTTCAATAAAGAGCTTTATAAGGCGCCATGTCGATGCTTGCTTGATAGTTGTTATTATAAGCGAATTCCACCAACTGTAGATGATCCTCCCATGATCCTCCAAAGTCCGAGATACATGCTCTCAAAAGATCTTCCAAGACACCATTGACCATTTATGTTAGACCATTAGTTTGAGGATGGTAGGCTATGCTCAAACTTAGCTATGTTCCTAAAGCTATTTATAACGCTTCCCATTATGGTTGGTAAAGATGGGATCTCATCACCTATAATACTCACTAGGACCCCGTTCGACCGAACGATCTCCTTCATATAAATCTTTGCTAATGTCGCTGCAGTCGTCTTCAGCTTTATTGTAACACTCTTAGTTAGACCATCCACAATAACACAAACCCCTTCACTACCTTTCCTAAATTTGGGTAAACCATCAATGTAATGCATTGATACTTTCTCCTATTTCCAATTTGGGATTTCTAGTGGTTGTAGTAGCCTCATAGTTCTTTGGTGATCATCCTTCATTTGCTGGCAGTTCGCACAATGATTGACATATATTGGGATTTCACTTTTTATCCCTTCCCACCAAAATACCCACTTCATATCCTTATGCATCTTCGAAACACCAGGATGTAACCTGGACCGATGACCCTCTGCTAACACCTCCTGCCTAAGACCATCCACATTTGGAACACATATCATCCCATTGATCCATAATACATCCCGACGTCTATCTCAAAGCTCAAACAATGACCATTCTCTACATCCTTGATGATCTCCATTAGGCGGTTATCTTCCCTTTGTTTGTTTGTAATCTTCTCTAGAAGAGTCGGTGTAACTTCCAAGAGAGCCTAAATCCCGTTCCTACTTAGTGCGTCCACTACCACATTTTCTTTTCCTGTTGTATAAAGAATATCCAAGTCGTATGCCGCCAGAAATTCCAACCATCGCTGTTGTCTAGTATCCAAATCTTTTGAGTGAAAAGATACTTCAAGGACATATATCCATGAAGAGCTCGAACTTCTCGCCCAATAAGTAATATCTCCATCTCTTCAATGCAAATTCCACAGCTAATAACTCCAAATCATGTGTTGCATAATTCTTATTATGGGGCTTCAACTGTACTAGCATATGTAATAACCCTCCCATGTTGCATCAAAGCTGCATCCAACCCTACGCCATAAGCATTAGTACATACAGCCTATCCTATAGTCCCATCTGGAATAGCTAAAGTTGGAGCGATGGTCAACCTCTTCTTCAATTCAATGAACGCTTCTTCCCACTTTGGAATCCAAAAAAATTCAGAATTCAATAGGAGTCTACGGTGTCTTCCATTTTTTGAACAACTGTTACCTTTGTTGGATCCACTGAAATTCCATCCCCCATCACCATATGCCCAAGGAACCTTACTTCTGACTATCAAAAAGGACATTTAGAAATTTTTTCCATCATAACTTGTTTCCTTAACATTTCTAAAACTACTTCCATATAGTACTTATGTTCTTCCTCAGTCTTAGAGTAGACAAGGATATCATCTATAAAGACCCATACAAATTTATCGAGAACATCTTTAAAAAATGCGGTTCAACTGATCTACAAAATAAGTCGGTCCATTAGTTGGACCAAAATGCATAATGAATCACTCAAAGAAAAAATCCAACCCTCAAAATGTTGTTAGAGGGACACCATCCTTCATTACCCTAGGCTGGTGAAATCTTGTAGTAAGGTCAATTTGGAAGAATACTTTAGCTCCATGAAGTTCATCAAACATATCATCTATACGGACAAAGGATACTTATTCCAAGTGGTCTACTAATTTAACTCATGGTAATCTACACAAAGTCTTAGTGATCCATCGGACTTTGCTACAAAACTATAGCTGCTCCCAACCTGAATGACTGGTCTAATAAGCCCTCTTCTTAATAACTTATCTGTCTAAATCCTTAACTACTCCTCTCTCGAAACCATTTTACAAATAGGTTGAGTAATAGATCTCGAACTAGGAATCAAGTCTATATGAAACTAAATGTCCGGATGTAGAGGTAAACAGCTAACTTCTTCAAAAATATCGAGGAAATCCTTAACCATTTCTATCGACCCTAACTCTTCTTGGGATGATTCTAAGGCATAAACAAAACTACTCATTCACTTGCTAGGTTCCTCACACACTATTCTTACCAATACCCTCCCATAACTAGTTTTTAATTTTTCCATCCGCTTGACATAGCCCAGAACAGCTCTATACTCTGACAACCTATCCATACTGAGTATAATATCAAACCCCTTAAAATCTAGCACAAACATGTACTGTGTAAAATGGTGGGTAAGATATGTAATTTGTACCGTTTTACAAATCATACATGGATTAGTTATACCACCTACGAGGTTAGACATACAAATAGAGGTTTTTACAAACTTTGGGAAAAGTTCTAATATATTCACCAATTCTTTAGAATAAAACTATGGGAAGCCTTGGCATTAAACAATGCTAGAACTAAAATACCATTCACATATAATGTACCTTCAAGCACTCCTTTCCCTTTAACATTTGCTGAGGTCAATGGTTCATCCTTAAGGCTTAAACCTAAGCTTGCTCCCTTTCCTTTATCGATGGATAATCCTTTATCATATGGCCTAGTTGATGACGACTAAAGCTGAGGGTCCTTTGAACCATCAGAGAGATATGACCTTTTTGCTGCTTTTGAGTTTTGGAATTCCTAAGGAAACTAGCGATATATCCCTTCTAATTGGACTTATACAAATATAATCCTTGCACTAGTTTCTTTAATCTCCACCTCCTAACTTTCCTTTCAACTGTTTCTTTCATTTCAGATTAAACTTCCTCTTGTACGATCACTATCATTGTTGCTTAATGATGTTATCGACTTTTCTTCTCAAGAACTCATACCTTAAAGCCATGTCTACCAAATCTACAAAAAATCCCTTTAGATGGGTAGTCATTTTCTCCTGGAATCCTTCCATCATCCCTATCACAAATTTCTCATTCTTCTTCACCAGAGTATCAATCAACTCTAGCCAAAAGCACGATAGCTCATTAAACTTGGTCTCATATTCAGCAACCGGTAAATCTACTAACTTAAGATCCAAGAAACTCCTGTACATACGGGTCTTTCTTGGAGTAGGTTTGAATTGGTCTTCAAGTACCTTCTTAAATCTAACCCAATAAAAATCATCCTTTGGAACATTCGCTGCAACAGAGTTCCATCATACTGTCGCGCTATCTTGTAATTGCCAAGATACTTGCTTATCTGAAAGATCCAGCCCCTTGAAAATGTTTTTACAAGAACGAAGCCAAGCTTAGAATTGACAGTTGATTATGTGCCCTTAAACGACTGTCCTCCTAGATTAGTATAGTCTTTGCACAGAGCTGCAAAGTTCGCATAGGACTGCATTGGTGTTGCCTCTTCAATTACTCCAACTCTTCTAACATTAGAAGGTCAATCATTGGTGGTTGTGATGCTACTAGCTCCTCTACCTTGTCTTGCCTTATTGCTCATACTTACTACCTTGATATAGTAAGATAACTTTAGAATACTTAAACAAGATAATCTCAAGGGAAAGGGTACTAATCAAACATATCAAAGCTGATCGAAATAATTTAATATACATAGATGAATAAAAATTAAAAGTATGTGCTTTTATAGACTAAACTCATTTAGCATTTTACTAACCCTATCTCTAATGAGTTGACCCCAACCAAGGCCTAGGTGTTTTCTCAACCTATGATCTAATACCACTAATGACAATCCGCCTTTCTCACGTCTAAAGACAACACTTAATACATTAATGGTTTTGTTTTGATCATCAGGTGTCCAAAAGACAAATTGTAGGAGTAAAAAGAAAAGAAAAGACGGGAAGAAGAAACATAAAATCACATAATGAAACGGATATATATATATAGTCGGATTTATATGCAGTAATCCATGGTCTCAGCCGCCGCAGCCGCATCTCTAGCCGCCGCCGCCGATGACGAAGATCGGGAGGGCTGGCAGGAAGTTCGCCGTCGCGGGAAGCAGAAACAAATTGCAGCCTCTAATCCATGGTCTAACCCTAAAACTACTGCTTCTCTTTTTAAATTTAATAAGACTCAGGGTATAAGATCCTGGTCAGATTTGTTTGATAAACACGTTTCTATCAAAGAAGATGTTATCTTCCATCAACCAGCAAGTGATGATACAGGTAATTTCGCTAGTATAGATGACTTGGATTATCAGTTATCTAATGAGATGTGTAATAATTCTATTTTCATCTATCTTACGGGTAAATGACCTTATTATGTGCATTTTAATGCTTATATTAAAAGAGTTTGGAAGCCAGAAGGCTCATGGGAAATCTATTCTAGGGATAATGGTTTCTTCTTGGTAAAATTTGAAAATCATGCAGATTTTGATAAAGTTTTAAATGGGGGTCCCTGGTTAATGGATAGCAGGCTTATATTTATGAAAAAATGGGATGCTAACTTTCAATTCGAAAGAGATATCTTAGACTCATACCCTATTTGGGTGAGATTAAATAACCTACACCTATCTTTGTGGAATGCTAGGGGCATTAGTAAACTTGCTAGCCTTATTGGTAAACCTTTGGGCATTGATGAGTTCACTAGAAAAGTTAAACGACTTAAATTTGCAAGAGTATTAATAGAGGTGACAGCTGATGCCACTTTTCCCAAAATAATTAGAGCAAAAGATAACGAAGGTAGAATTTATGAGCAAGAGGTGGAATATGAGTTTATTCCACCACTGTGTAAGTTATGCAGTTGTTTTGGACATAGTGATACACAATGCCCAAACACAACTACACAAAAGTGGATCCCCAAAGCATCAGCACCAGATCATAATGCTTCTACCACTAAACTGCCTGAGCATACTGAAAACCAGGGTACAGACTCTAACCCCAGCAGCTCAGTGCCAAAAAATACCCTAGATCATAATAATTACAAAGATTTACAACGACATAATTTTGAAGCTTGCTTTAGTACGGGTAGTCCCACCCCTGAGGGAAGTCAGTCCATTCTGGAAGAACAGAATTGTTTGACAAAGCAGAATAACTGTTCTCCACTTCAAAATCTTGCACAAATGAATGAGTCTTCACCACTGGATAAGCATACCCTTCAGAATACTGCTGAGCAGAGAAATTCTTGTACGGCTGAAGCTCTTGTTGCCATATATTCCCCTGAGCGTTCAGCAGCTGCTGATATTGAGTCTCCAGCTGAACAATCTGATCAGTCCCCATCAAAGTCTGCTGCTGTTCATTCTGCTGATCACACAAAGGCCTCATCACAGGTGGATAATGATGATACACCTAATAACATTCAGGCAATTAATCAGTTGGGAATTGAATTGGAAGTTGAGTCCATAAATTCAAAAGAGGAGCTTTATTTTTTTGACCAATATACTAAAGATAACCCAAAATATGAGGAGAAATTTATTACCAAAACTAGGAAAAAAGTGAAAGGAAGAAACACTTTGGCTCGGGTGACAAGGAGCCAATCTCGACACTCTTAATGTCTATTATTTGCTGGAATGTTAGGGGTCTAAATGGTGATGCTAGAAGATTAGACCTCTTTAAACTTAGGAATAAATTTAATCCTACTATAATTGCTTTTCTTGAGAATAAGATGGGAGATCATAATATTAAGCTATTTGCTACTATGTTTGGTGATGATTGGGGATGGATAGACAATAATTCAGCATCTTCTAAAGGTCGTATACTTATCACTTGGCATAAATCCATATGGGACCTTTCTATTAAAGATAAATCTGAACAATTCATTACTGTTACTTGTACTAATGTGGGTGGCTTGAGCTTCATATGCACTTTTGTTTATGCTCATAATTGGGCTTCTCTTCGTAGACAGTTATGGTCCTATTTAATTCATACATCCAATCATAACTGGATGGTCATGGGGGACTTTAATGCTATTCTTAAAACAAATGAGAAAAGAGGTGGAACTACCCTTAGATTATCCCAAACAGAGGAATTCAACAAATGTATTGTAGCAGCTGGCCTCTCTGAAGCAACCCACTCTGGCCTGAAATTTACTTGGTTTAGTGGTGTAGTAAAAAAAATTGCTTGCAGACTTGATAGAGTACTTATTAATGACAAAATCCTGTCCAATATCCCTAATTTGAAAATGTCTGTACTTCCTAGTTCAACCAGTGACCACTCTCCATTACATATTCAATTTAATCAACAAATTAACATTACTAAAGGAAGGCCTTTCAGATATGGTAACCACTGGCATTTAATTGAAGGTTATGTCGATGTTGTAGATTTCAATTCCATCCCTAAAATAGATGGAAATGGTTGGTTTTCCATGGTCATGATGTTAAAAGAGCTAAAACATAGATTGAAAATTTGGAGTAGAGAAAGATCAAAAACTCAAGACACTATAAGTCAATTACAACAGGAATGTGAACAGCTGCAGACTCTTCTTGATGCAGACCCACTTAACGATATTTTAATTTCTAATTATTTCTATACTCAGGAGCAACTTAAAGAGGCCATTCATTTACAAGCTATACAAGCAAAACAAATGGCTAAAGAGAAATGGCTCACTCAAGGGGATGACTGTACCAAATTTTTCTATGCTAAGATGTCTTTCAGGAGGAACTGCAATGCTCTTATTAATTCTATGAATGATCATGGGGATTTAGCTACTGATATTTCTCAATTTGAATAGGGAGCCATTTCTTATTTCACTAATTTATATAATAGTGAGAATAAGATAACATTACCTCATATCACTTGCAGGGCACTTATAACTGATGTGGGCAGGCAGATGCTGCAAGACACTGTTACTGAGGAGGAAGTAAGAGCTGATATTTTCTCTACTCACACTGATTCTTCCCCAGGGCCTGATGGGTGGAACTCTAAGTTCTATCAACTCCATTGGCAACACCTGAAAAATCAACTGTTAGAAGCTATACAGGAATCTTTCAACACTGGTAAAATTCTTCATGAATTAAACCACACATTTATCACTCTTATTCCAAAGGTGGAAAGTCCTTCTAGGATTGAAGAATTTAGACCCATTGCATGTTGTAATGTGTTATATAAGATTCTCAGTAAGGTGATATGTAATAGACTTACAAAGGTTCTTCCTGATCTTATTTCTGAATGTCAATCTGCTTTCATTAAAGGAAGACACATATCTGAGAATTCTTTACTAGCTCATGAACTGATTAGAAAATTCAATAAACCTGGAGCTGACAAGATGTGTCTAAAGATTGATTTACATAAGGCTTATGATAAAATCAACAGACAGTTTATCATTCATGTATTACACTGTCTGGATTTTCCTACTTCCTTGATTAATCTCATTGAGGAATGCATCTCCACCCCCACATTTTCCATTATCATTAATGGTACTCCTAAAGGTTACATTACTAGTAATTGGGGCTTGAGACAAGGTGATCCCCTCTCCCCCTACTTATTTGCAGTTGCCATGGAATTTTTCTCACTTCAAATGGAACTAGCTTGTTATAATTCTTTGTTTCAGCCTCTGTTTAAACATGATCCTAATGTCAATCATTTATTATATGCTGATGATTTGATTATTGCTGTTAGAGCTTCCTCAACTGCTGGTCAGGGTTTACTTCATATTTTTAATCAATTGCATCTATTTGTGGGTCTTGAGCTAAATACTACTAAGTCCAAATGCTATTTTAGCAAATATTTCACCTCTAAAACAGCCATTTTGGACATTTTGCAAATTAAGGAAGGTCTGCTTCCTGTCAAGTATCTTGGGGTTCCTCTCTCAACTAATGTCATTACAGACCGTGAATGTGGTGAACTTGTTGGAAAGATTAGAGACAAACTTAATGGTTGGAGTTCTAAATTACTCTCTTTTGCTGGTAGAATTGAATTGGTGCATACAGTTATTACTGCTAAAGTTAGATTTTGGCTTCAAACATTTCACATTCCTGACAGTTCAATTGAGAAGATTAATTCAGCATGTGCTAACTTCAATTGGAGGGGGGATTACATAAAGTTAGTTATGATATTCTTTCCAGACCTAAATCTGAAGGTGGTGTTGGGCTCGTCAACCTGAAAGACCTTAGAAGGACTTATCAAATTAAACATGGATGGAAAATTCTAACTTCTAACACTCTCTGGGCTAGGTGGATGAGAAGCAGATATTTAAAGGGGAATTTCTGGACTATGCATGAGGATATTAACTCTTCTGGGGTCTGGAAATGCATTTTAAGGAGCAGGGATGTTTTGAAAACATGTATCTCAAGGAGAATTGCTAATGGTAGGGATACTTATCTTTGGAGGGACCCATGGATTAATGGACACTCACTTGTTGACAAATATGGCTAGGGTATGATTTCATGTATTGGAGATTATGATGATCTAGTTGCTTCCATTATCCAACATGGTGATTGGATACCTGACCAGAAAGGGCTTCATGTTATTACTGAGGATGTCAAATTTGTTCCTATCTACTCCTCTGAACCTAATGATACTTGGACTTGGAACTACACTAAAGATGGTATCTTTACTACCAATAGTGCTTGGGAAGCTCTACGAACTAAACATATTAACAAATTTTGGGCAGCTCCTATCTGGTCCAGATCAAACAACCCTAAGATGGCATTCACGACTTTCAAAGCCATTAATTTAAGACTTCCTACATCTGACATACTAGCTAGATGGGGTATGGAGGTCAATCTAAACTGCAAATTATGTAACTCCCACCCAGAATCACACAATCATCTAATTTTTGAATGTGAATACTCTACTCGTGTGTTAAGTCATGTTAAGAGTAAAAATCAAGACATGCAAGCAATTCTACCCTAGAAGATGAATTACTGTACCTGAGTTCCCGCAAGAAAGAAGATTTGCTGACCCAACTGCAGCTTATTTGCCTCACCACAACAGTTTTCCATCTCTGGAAAGAGAGGAATCGAAGAGTTTTCAAGAATACTGCAAAGAATCATCACCAAATTCAGATCGCAATTGAACAAGATGTCAGGATCCTAATGAAAAGAATTAAAAGCAATATCTTTACCTGTGTGTCAGAACTGGAGAACAAAATCCTTCGAGAATGGAAAGTGGATCCGCCATGACTTTTAGCTTCAGTGTTTTCTAGTAGGAGGCAGTACTTATGTGCTTTGCTGTGGAATATATATGTTTAATATTCCAGTTTGGTTTTCGTGTTCTTTTTGTCGCATTCATTTCATTTAAGCTGTATGAGACTTTGTGAGTCTTTGTATTGGTCTCTGTGAGGCATAAATAAAATTTACCATTCTTCAAAAATATATATATATATATATATATATAGTCAACGTAAGATAATACATAAAATCATTCCCAAAATGAATAGGTACATATATACCACCTTCAGCCAAGGATAGGTATAACTATTTGCCCCCACAATGTCAATATATAATATACATACATAGTGAAAATAAAATAAGTATCTAGAAAACGCTTAAGCCTCCTACTCCATACTCTTGCAAAATGCATCTGTAAGAACCTGGACTATATGGCTACTCTTACAAATTTGAGTACTTTAGAGTTTTAGGGAAATAAAGAAAAACTCCATGTCAGACATGGGTCTAGAGTGAGTATACTCCAAATAACTGCATTGTTATGCTTATAAAAGTCTTTAAAAATAAAAGTATCTCGTAATCACACCACACATAAATATAGACGGTTTTTATCTTACGGTAACCAAATTATTTTAATAGAAAATCTATGATATTATAATAATGTCTAGGGTTTAAAATAAATATTGAATCATAGCCGAAATTGTTACATCGATTAAACTCTAGCATAATAGGCATACAATCTAATCGAAAAGGCGCTTATTGGAGAATGGATTCCATACAATGATAAGGTAAGAGGCTATCTTTCATAAAGTTCACCTCTAGGGAAACTGTGTCGAGGCTGCAAAACATTTGCAATTCTGTGAATCAGGATCGGACTACCTCCTATTGGATAGTGACCGAATACATCACCCCTTGGTTGCGATCAACAACTATACCAATCCCAAAGCATACATAAATCCCCAAGCATACATAAATGTATAAATACCGCTCTAGATCAAACAATGACATACCCTAATGGGAGCAACCCACATAGCCATATGGTACCTCCTTGTTTTAATCATTACCAGTAGTGAGGCTCAAGGCTATATTTACCTTTTTATATAAATTCCTACTTGGAATGCTAACACCACCCTTCAGGCGACAATGCGATGCAAGCATTTGTCCATGCAAGTTGTTCAGGAAATAAACAAACCTAAGGCACTACCTTTACAACATCCATTTTGGAATCACCCTGAACATTAGTAACAACTATCCCTTTCACTTTAAAGATCTTCATTTTCCATTCCATCATCTTTGCGATGTTTCTAATTCAAACATTTATATTGGTTCGAAGTGGTTTTCAGATAACTCATGATATTTGATCCCAGTCTCTTCGAACCATCATTCGCTATTTTTAAAAGGGTCAAGTTATCGATAGTGGACAAAGACTATCTGCGGTGTGTATAGATTTGAAAATAAGACATCCTATACTTATCCCCACTTTTCAATTTCAAACAGTACCATCCCTCTATCAACAATGAAGTCGGACAAGGTAGGAACTTACCTTGACTCGACTTACATTTTTGCTTCTCGGGATAGAATTGAGTTTCCATACCTCAAAATTTGGTGTTATGTATAATATGAATTATCTTCCATATACTTAATTTATCATGAACCATTTATCGAAATTAAGTCTTTTATATTTATCACGTTTCCAACATTTCGAATTCTCTATCCCTCGCTTAGAAAACCAACTTCGAGTCCTCACAGATAGAGGAAAGTCTAGTCATCGACTTTTAGTACTAAATACAAGATGACTTACTTTCCATAAAATGTATCACCATTTTAGCATAACTTATCATATTTGTTTGGCAACTTAATGGCATAGGCAAAGAGAATTCCTTATATTTAAACCATTCTTTGTAAAAAAAGTTACTTTTAAACAAACCGATCCTTGAAAATAAAGTGATTAAAAATTTAAAACCTTTATGTAATTAATTAACAATAAGTTTAATCCTTTTACTTAATAATAATTAAATCGTCATCAAAACTTAATAATAATTAAGTAATAATTAAACCGTACCAAATTAATAATTAATAAATAATTAAACCTTGTTTACTTAATAAATAATTTAAAAAGTTATAACTTTTAGCTTTACTTAATTATTTAACACCTTACTTAATTAATAAACAAAATTTCCTTACTTGATTAATAATTAAGTACGAATTACCATTAATTAATTAATTAATTAATTAACTAATTAAATTATCATTAAACCCTTACTTAATTAATAAATAATAATTAAAAAAATTAAGACTTATAAAATGGTTTTAAAAACTCGTGAAAAATACGTAAAGTAAAAACTCTTTTAGTTTGTAGAAAAAGCGGCCATTTTAGGAACTGCATTCATAGAGACCGTCGCTATGGATATCATAACCTTAAAACTAGTTTTACAAATCAAAGTAACCTTTAAGAACCCTTTCCTTCGATGTTAAATTACCTTATAAATTTTGTATAAAGTTTTGGAAACAAAAGTAAAGTTTTTGAAAACTTTATAAAACATTTCTAGAAAATAGAATAAGTAAACAAGTTTAAACACATGGGATCTCGATGTCACAATATACATAAATCCAAGTGCTAACTTTTTAGCATAGAACACCCATAACATAAGCTCATGCATTTAAGCAAATGCTATAACATCCACACAACAAGTAAATATTAACACTTTTAAATCATTACTTAAGCATTTCAACTACACTGTCAAGTCCACACAAATAATCACATATAAACACATATATGTATACACAAGCAACATCACTTTCAAAACAAACAACTAGCAACAATTTATTACTATTATAATAAAGCTTATAACTTTGATTTTAAAGTGAGATTTACTCACTTAAACAAGCACAATTTCAAGCAATCCCCCGGACGGAGCTTCCTCCTGCAAAATCCAACTTTTAAGACTTAGAAGAGGTGAATATGGTTGGGCTTAGGGCTGTTGGGCTCAACCTGGGTAGCGAAGGGCA
The DNA here is from genome assembly GCA_030765085.1 of Allium cepa. Lineage (NCBI taxonomy): Eukaryota > Viridiplantae > Streptophyta > Magnoliopsida > Asparagales > Amaryllidaceae > Allium > Allium cepa. Next base: position 333,862,663 of record CM060928.1, read on the forward strand.
CAACCTTGGTGGAAAGGTGGTCTTTTGGACTTTTTGAAGATAAGAGAAGTGAAGAAGGGATATAAGTGTTTTTAAGAGCTAGTTTAAGCGTTTTGAGAGGAAAGGAGCGATATTTAATTAAAAATCCTTTTGGAAGCCATTAAAAGAAACATGGAGCTTTCGAAAGATGAAGTAGAAGTTTTGAAAAGTAAAAGAAGTAAAATAAAATGGGAATTGAAAAAAAAAATGTTGTTATATATAATGGAATCGAGAAATTACCCTTTTACCCCTTAGTCCTTTACCCGCTACATTCAAGTGCCATATCACCTCCGCTCTCACCCCATTCTACACGCAACCACCAAAACTCCCCTTCGACGTCACATTATCACTTTTTGAACATGATAGGATTAATTGTCATGATGTATGACATTTCCTTTTCTCTTTATTAATTAATTTATTTATCTATTTTTAAAAAGAAAAGTCAACTTACCTTATTTACTTAAATAAAATTTTAGCTTTTTAACCCTATCCACTTCTTTTACCAAGGCATATGTCATATATTTATGTGTGTATGTATAATCTAGTGTACACAACATTTTTCGATAACTTTTATACGATGAAAAGTTGAAAATCCAAAAAATGATTTTCGGTCAAATTTCCAATTTTTCTTCGAACTAATTATTTTTGTAAGCCAAATTTGAAAACAACTTCACCATCATTAGTTATTATTTAAAAGACGTCTATTTGGGTTATAAAATCCATTAATTAATTATTTAAATATATAAAAAATATTCATATTTAAGGTAATTAAATTATAGGTCATTACATGAGTGCATATGATGAGTCATTATGCAAGTTTGCATTTTGATGTTCTCCATCTCCAAGCGTAGTGTTAGGATAGAAGGGATAGTAGATCCCGACTTGGCCGGCCACTGGTGTAATGATCGACCTGTAGTCTCGACCCACTATGTTAGATAAGTGTCCGTAGGTATATGACCTTAGGAGTGCATGGACGCAATATATGCACTCTATATCACGTAGATTATATTTAAAGTCAGGTGAACTTAATTAACTTAATATTCTTATTCTCATTCACCGGACTTTATATTTGACCCACCAACTTCTTTCTCCCCCACAATAGGATGATAGGTTAGTAGTGATTGGACATAGCATGGGGGAAAAAAGAGCTCAATGATGAAGTTCTCATATTACATATTATTTGTACTTTAGTCATTTATTGTGTTAAATATCTGTAGAGTTTATATTGTACTTTGAGAACAGTGTATACGTAAAACAAGTATTTTGGAAATTGTTTTTCTAAGATGTCTATTTTGTATATTTATATTTTAGTTCCTTCTGTTGAGAGATCTGAAAGTGTAGAATAACTTAGAACTCCACCTTTTTACTTATGCTCTATGATGTTTTTAAAAATCCCAACAGCTCGTATTTCTCAAGATAATTCATGTCGAGAAGTGTAGGTTGTTACAGATAGGAAAGTAATTATCACCCTAGACTGGATCGAAAGTTGACACCATTAATCTATCATTAATCCAAGTTAAACCATAATGAGGTAGTCTCTCCATTTGAAATAATTCTCCTGATGTAAAGTTTTTTTCTCTCTAGCTTTGAGAATAGTTTTCCAAATGGAAGAACTAATATTGTCAATATTCATAGTCCAAAATTTGTTATTCATGCGGTATTTTTTATAAAGCCATTTAGACCATATATTATTTTTAGTAAAGAAATGCCATAAAAGTTTCATACCTGTAGCTTTTCTAAGCTCCGTAAGATTTTTCAAACTCATGCCTCCCTCCTTCTTAGGTCTACATATCACATCCCAACCAATTTTATGCCGTTTCCCTCCCTAGAAAAAGTCTACCCATATTTTGTTAATTTTTCTAATTGAGGCCATAAGGATTTGATATATCATCAATCAATATAGAATCATGGATATGATGACTGAATGAATAAATTCAATTCTCCTACAAATTGACAATAATTTGTTTTCCCAGTTATCCATTCTTTCTTTAATTATGGATAGGAGATTCCAACCATCGAAGAAGTTTAGATAAGTAGAAGATAAAGGAACTCCAAGGAATTTAATTGGAAAAGAATCTTCTTCTAAACTTTTAGTCGGGATTTTATTCCTAAAACCATCATTAAGTTATGGATTTATTTTTATGAATACTCAACCCTACTTTAGATTCAAGGTGATTCAAAATATCTAGTAAATTGTCAGCACATTTCTTATCAACTTTAAAAAAATAATCAAATTATCTTGTTAACGAATTTCTTCATCGACCTTAAAAGGTGTAAGGAAAGAAGAATGTTGTTGTAAGAAGGATCGGATGTCCCTTGTAAACCTCAACGAGTGTTAGTAAAAGCAACACTATTGAGAAAGGGCTTGGGTAATTAGGTTTAGCTTGTTCAAGTCCATGATGACATCATAAGCATGATCATGTCGAAGCAATGTCAATCTATGAAGAGAAATCTTATATAAGAACAAATCAAGATTATGAGTGCTTTTGGAATTCGAAGCAAGTTATGATCAAAAATCACAAGTGCTTTGGAACTCAAAAACAAGTCATAATTTAGGTCCTCTTTTTTCGTATGTTATGTAATCGTTAAATGTACATGGTCCTATATTCAAAAGTAAAATCGACACTAAAATTCCCAAATCAATTTAGGGTTACAAAGTTTAAAATGTAAAAAATAATGATTCGACCTTTCTTCATGCCCTTAGGTCTGTATTTATAAGGGTTGAGGGATGCGGCATGGCTGCCACATGCTGCATGCTTGTCCTCCAGTATTAACTATATTGATGGCGCATGGCACTATACTTCAGCATCCACTAGCACAATGTTGAACTTCGATGCTTAACATTCATCCCGCCTTGATAGCCTTCATTGATGACATCCGATATCAACATTATATTGAGGATATGCAGCCACCTTTGAAGGATTATAAAGTGCGGCATTACTATGGCAAGACATCAATAAGTGATGACATTAATAATGGTGACATTGGTAAGTGGCGATATTGGCAATGATCGGCATTGATAACATATGGCTTGGATAAAAGGAAGGATCGATAGCAAACAACATTGATAACAAGCAGCATTGATAACAAGCGGCATTGACAATAGGCAACATTAACAATAACCAGGATTAATAAGAGATGACATTGGAGATGAGTGGGATTGATAGGAGACGACATCGATGGTGCATTGATGAGATGTGTTATCTAAGTTTTTGAACCAATGGAATAAAAAGGATGTTAGAACATCTACATCAAGTCAAAACAACTCGAGAATCAACCAAAAGGACTAGAAAACGAAACTATGAAAGATTTAAGGGAAAGAAACCAAAAATTGACCAAGATGATGGATCGCTAGCGATCCATAAGAGTTGCTTGTGGATCCTCGTATCCTCTTACATCATTATCTAATTTATTTTCTTGGCATGCTTGTTAAGTTTCACGATGTTCCAAGCTAGCTAGATTGAGAAATGAGTATTCATTTGATTCCAATAATAGTTCAATGCAACTAGTGCATGAATCATCGTCGAAACAAGGCATCTAGTCATGAAATTAGATGGAGAGCACTATACAAGATAGGAAACATGATCCAATTGAAACGAGGTAAAAATGCTCTAACTCCATGGATCATTAGCCATCCACGCCTTATGGATCGCTAGCGATCCATCATATTGTGTTGGTTCCCTATGAAATTTCTTGAGCGTCCCTATGAAATTTCTTGAGCGTCTTCATACCTTCAAATGCAATCTCATGGTAAGGCGGCCTAGCCCACTAGCTATCCAATTCCTATAAATAGTGACCATTTGCAACATAAGGGGGATCTTCTGGACTGGCCATAGAAACTCTATAGAAACTATTCTTCGCTCTTCTCCTCTCAATTAACTGTCATCTAAAGGGTTTGCTGTGATTCTCCAGTAAACTCTAACACAGGTGACTTGATCTAACTTACAAGATCCAATCAAATTGTAATCAGATTCAACTTGTAATTGTAATCAGTCAATAACAAAGGTTGCAAAGTGGAAGTAGGCTTCATTAACAGCCGAACCACTATAAAAGTCAATTTTCTCTTACCTTATCTACAAGTTATTATTCCTTTCTATTTTATTATCCTTGATAAATAAGGCTGGTTCTTTCACACTCAATCCAGGGTGTTGATACATTTTTTGGGTTAATATTTTGGTGTTTTTACTGAGAAAACTGAACTCGAGCCTAGATCTAGCTATCTACTTTGGATCATATAGGTTCAAAAGTAAGATCCTCAATCTCTGCTCTAAAAATCTAATGTTGATAATCTATCACACCTTGAAGAAGGAGAACTACTTATGGATGATCCATAGGAGATACCATTGCTAGAGAAGAAACAAACCCTCAGCAGATTGAAGTCAGCAACCCCAACAATCAATAGTTAGGAGCTAACTCTAGAGATCAAATTCTAGGATCCTTTATTTAGCATAAAGATGTCATTTGAAATGAATTAAATAAAATGGTTGATGAAATTAATCTGAAGATGGAAAACAACCAAAGGGATCTCATGGACAAATTGAATGCCCTATTGACTGCTCTAAGAACCATGACTAAACCCGAGGCTACCATGGAACAAGAAAATTCTTCCGTCTCTAGCCTAACTAAGAGAAACGAGAAGCAGCCGTAGACAGGAGTGATAGGTGGATTCGTAGAAATCAATATCGAAGGAAACGCAAGCACCCCACCAATTGTGAGGCAATCAACTACAAACTGAAATCTAGGGGCAAAAACCCTAAGGAAAGATATAATGATGGATCTCTGCGACTTAGAAGATGGTGAGTGACTTGATGACGACAAGTTGGAATGAAATACCAATGCATTCAATGACACCGGGGAGATCCAAACTGCCCCCATCAGACCAACTGCAAACCAACGGAACCCTGAGGTAGTGGCTCTCCCAAAGAAAAGAGAGCCTAAGCTTCAGCCCACACACCAAGACCATTTGCAAAATCAAAAACTTGGTGTAGTCACTGACAGCCGACCCCCAGATTACCGGACATCTAAGGCATGTATCATGGACTTGGTCAAGCGACTAATGGATGAAAGTAAGGATAGAAGGGATGACAAATGGGGATCCGCTCCAAGTCGGACTCCTCTCACTGATGAGATTCTAAATGAGTGGTACTTTAAAAAGTTCACTACGCATATTTCGTCTTACAAAGGAATTAGAAACATGAAACCCACTTGTATAAATATAGTTAGTACATGGACGAAGAGAATTTTTTAGATGTCGTTCGATGTAAATGTTTCCTGATTTTTCTAAAGGGAATTGCTTCTATGTGGTTCACCAAGCTTCCTCCAAGTTCCATCTCCACCTTCAATCAACTAGCAACAAGATTCCTTGATCAATTTGGACTTCACACGACACAGCCAAAAGATATGATGTTCGAATCGAGCCTATTTCAGGGATGGAATGAATCTCTAAAGTCTTTCATGAATCGGTTCAACGCTATGGTAATTGAAGTAAGTAATCCAAACCAGAATGTGGTTTTCATGGCCTTGGTCCATGCAGTTCACCTTGAAACTAAATTCAGTAAATGGATCAAAGTGAAACAACCTACCACTAGGAATGACTTCAACCAAAACGTGACCCAGCAATTGAGATTGAAAGAGGCATAGAAAATAGAAAGGAAATCCGCTAACTTAAAACCAACCAACGTTGGACATAGTGGTATGGTGATAAGCCAAGATATAAATACCTCCAAGACCGCTGAAGGGAACGCAGGAAAAAATAGGAATCAAAAAAGAAAGAACCATAATTCCAACAAGAGAAATGGAAGTAGCAAACTACTCAAAGGTTTGAGGCTCGAAGAATGCACCTCGCTCAACGATACTCCAGAAAACATCTATCTTGCGACATAATGGATGGAGGAATATAAGAAGTCACCTAAAAGGGAACCAACTGAACAACAAAATCGTTCTGAAAAGTACTACCACTTCCCTGAGACACATGGCCAAAACACGAAAGAGTGTTGTCACATGAAGAACTTGATTGAGGAGCTGATTTGGGAAAATAAGCTTTAGCAGTATGTGGGGAAACCATAAAATCTTGACCAACCTGTAGCGCCTCAAGTTCCTAGAGATCAAGGGAATCAAGCTGGAACCAGCAAAAAGGGAACCAGACGGACTGACCAGAGACTCATCAATGGAACGATATCCAGAGGGCCCCATCCCTCGTAGAAGAGTTAAAGAGAAATGGAGTAGTAGCAAGCTCATTAAAGCATGCTCCGAAAGATGTGTGCTTTGCGATCGAAGATGGAAATCCTATTAAGAAGCAGAGTACTCTGAACGATGACATAGTATTTCGAAATCGGGATAATGAAGGGATAGAAGCCCCAACTCTCAACCCCATGGTCATGACAGTAGGAACCGAACCCACCATGGTCCGGAAATTATTGATAGACAATGGTAGTTCTATGAATATCCTTTTCAAATGCACCTTTGATCAGATGAAGATCAACATGAAAGATGTATCGGGCTGCCGAACAATGATCTAGGGATTTATCGATGAACCTAAACAACCTATCGAAACGATTGACTTACCCATAGAACTCGGTGAAGGCGACCGAAGAGTCACCCTCGTCCAAACCTTTATGATCGTAGAAAATTTCCGCTTACAATGCTTCTTGGGAAAACCCGCATTGGTAGATTTTAGAATTTCTCCAGCTCAATGGTATCTGACCATGAAATTTCCAATAGAGAATTGAGTCGTGTTGATCAAAGGAGAGCAAAGTGCTGCTAGAGAATGCTATGTCACGGAACTACACAAGTCTAAAAGTAGGGAAAATAGGAAGAATGTGGGGAGAATTCTCCATATTCATGAACCTACCAAATAGAAACTACAGAGCCACCTTTGGCTTAGAGACCATAGTCAATTCGATAAGGATTTAGACCCTAAAAAGAAGAGTTCAAGGGAGGAATGGGAAGCTCTATCAGAACTGATGGTGTCTGTCCCAGTGGATATGGATGACCCAACATGGGTCCTCAAAATTGGATCGCATCTAGGAAACTGCGACTAGAACTTATCAAATTTATTTACGCCAATCTATATGTATTCTCTTGGACCCATTCCAATATATGCGGAGTGTCTCCAGAGATAGCATGCCATACACTTGACATTGATTCCAAGTATACGCTAGAGAAGCAGAAAAGGCACAGCTTAGGGTCCAAGCGGTCCAAAGCACTGAGAGAAGAAGTGGACAAATTGATAGCGAATGGTTTTATCCACGATGCAACCTACCCTGAATGGGTATCTATCTTGGTTTTGGTCAAGAAGTCTAATAGGGAATGGCGAACCAGTATCAACTACTCAGATTTGAACAAAGCTTCCCCGAAAGATAACTTTCCTTCTCCCTGAATCAACCGACTTGTGGATGGGATGGCTGGACATGAATTACTATCATTTATGGATGCATATTCAGGGTATAAACAGATCATGGTGCATTAAGTTGATCAAGAAAATACCATCTCAATTACCAATCTGGGACAATATTGCAACAAAGTAATGCCATTTGGCTTAATGAATGTTGGGGTACCAACGACTAGTGAATGCCATTTTTAAAAATCGAATTGGGAAAACTATGGAAGTTTGTGTAGAAGATAAGTTGGTTAATTCATGCATAGCTGCAAATCACATAGGCAAGCTCGTCGAAATGTTTGAAATACTTTGCAAATATGGAATGAAACTCAATCCACTTAAGTGTCACTTTGGGGTAGCCTTTGGAAGATTCTTGGATTCATCGTAAGAGCTAGAGGCATCGAAGCAAATGCTGAACAAACAATCGCTTTTCGGGAACTCAAGGCCTTAAGAAACAGGAAAGAGTTACAAATCTTGAATGGAAATGTTGCAGCGTTGAGCCGGTTCATCTCGAAACCAACTAACAAATGTATGCCCTTCTTTGACGTGTAAAAGAAGGGAAATAAGAACTTCAAATGGAATCAGGCTTGTCAAACCGCATTCGAAGAGCTGCTGCGACATATGGAAACCCGCCAATCCTATCCAAGCTGTAGATGGAGAAGATTTGTACATCTACTTAGCAATCTCGCTCCATGCATTGAGTGCCATGCTTGTACGAGAAGAAGCTAAGATCCAGTGACTCGTATATATATTACAGCAGCTAATGGTTTACTGGAGTATATAAGAGCCATCCAAAATTGGAAAAACTAGCATGTTGCCTCTTAATCGCATTCAAGACCGTACTTCAAGGCACACCCGATCAGAGTGTTGATAGATCAACGCTTGAAGAAAGTGCTATACCACCCCGAGACTTTTGGACGGTTTATCAAATGGAACATTGAATCAAGTCAGTACAAAATCACATACCATCTTCGAAAGGCGATCAATAGGCAGGTGCTGGTAGATTTCACTACTGAATTTACAATAGGAGAAAACGAAGAAGAAATGAATCCAGAAGTGGAAACATGTTGGAAACTGTCTGCCGAGATGCATCTAACAACTTATGTTCGAGGGTAGGGGTCATGCTCGAGACTCCCGAAGGATGGTTCGTTCGCTATTCCTTGCGATTGGAATTCCCTACAACAAATAATGAGGTAGAATATGAAGCATTGATAGCTAGTTGGACTAAAGATTGTGAAGGAACTCGAGATAAGATCCATACATATCTATAGCTTCTCTCAGCTAGTCATTTGTCAGGTGAAAGGCAAATAGCAGGCTCGGGGGAGAACCTTGCCCTGTATCTATCTAAGGTGCAGGAATTACCGGGAAACATCGAGCATTACACCATAACTCATATCCCGAGGGAATGGAATACTAAGGTGGATTATTTGACCAAACTGGCCAGTTCCAGAGAAGCTCATTCATTAGGACTAGTCCTAGTTGAAACCCTGACTACTTCAAGCATAAGTGAAATGGATATCGACTGAATTTTTAAGAAATCAAGGAGCCAAAGACATCAATAACGCCGATCAAAGATTACCTACTCACAGGAGCCTTCCCCACAGGTACGAATCAGCGAACAAAGCTTCTCCGTAAGGCACTACGGTTCGTGATACAGGACGGGATACTCTACCGAAGGGGATTCTCTACACCCTAGCTCAGATGTGTGACCAATGACGAAGCTTAAAGAATCATAAAAGAAATTCATGAAGGAAACTGTGGAGAACATACCAAAGGCAAATCCTTGTAAAGAAAGTTCTCCTGTATGGGTACTTTTGGTCAATAGTAAACCACGATGTAGTGGACTACGCCAGACGGTGCGATCAATGCCAAAGATTCAGCAAGATCAAAAGAAACCCCACGAGAGAGCTGGCACAGATGGTCAGCCCATGATCGTTCGCAATCTGAGGAATCAATTTGATTGGTGTATTACCAATGGCTAATGGAGGAGCCAAATATGCCAACGTTGCTATTGACTATTTCACCAAATGGACCGAAGCGGAACCATTGGCCACTATTACCATAAATAAAGTCATTAACTTCATTGCTAGAAATATTATCTAGAAAATCATCATGGATAACGGGACTCAATTCGAAAGCGCTGATTACAAAGACTTCTACAAATGCTTCCAAATCAAGAAAAGCTTTTCTGTTGTTGCACGTCCGTATGTGAACGGGCAAGTGAAAGCAGTAAGTAAGATCATCAATTCCACAATTAAAAAGTGGATAACTAAAGCAAAAGGAAATTAGGTCGATGAACTTCCACTCGCACTATGAGCCTATAGGACCATGCACAAATATGCAACTAGAAACTCCCTGTTTTCCCTAGCATATGGTTCAGAAGCAATGATCTTGGTTGAGCTAGAAGTCCTTTCTCATCGAAGGAAAACTTCCATCAAAGACATAACGAATAGCTACAACTCAAGTCACTCGTTACGGTCGATGTGAAAAGGGAAGAAGCGGAATTAAAGACTACCACTCCTTAGAAAAGTGTCGCATTGTACTTCAACTCCAAAGTTCATAACCGCACCTTCAAGGTGGGAGACCTTGTCCTCAAGTGGGTCTACCCTACCGGGAGCATTCGGACCAAATTGGGAAGGACCCCATATGATCGGTCATAAACTAGGGGATGGCACATTCAAGCTAACAACTATTAATGGAGCCCAAATTCTTCGAGTACGGAATAGTGAATCGCCACATCCATACTTTATCTAAGTCTATCTTATGTATCTCTTGTTTCCAGCAAATAAGCCACCCTGGAATATCGGAGGCATTATAAATAAGCAGAACTTGCCCAACTTCACTAATAATATTGCTTTGCCTTTTGAACCAATAAAACCGTGTTCACAAAAGTAACCTGCTAATTCGACGGAGTCAAATCGACTCAAAATCATCTGATCATTGTTTGAAACAGTGGAATCACACTTAAGTATGCCTCACCTGTCCACGGGGTCGATAAAAGAGAATTGACTCAGCCCGTTGGATCCGCAAAACCCAATCCCCGCCTTCTAAGAATAGGTGTTAGTCTGGCTACATCGGGAAGGCCCAAATCAAAGACGCGCACCGCTTCTTGGTTTGAGGAATCACATCTAACAAGCACAACCTTGGAATCACTCCAAACAAATAATTTTGGCGGTAATTACAGGACTAGATAAAACAGCAGTAAATAAAATTGGCATAAGTGCATGAATCATAGATAAGTGGACAGATAAAGGTACAATCAAAATGTCAATATTGTATTACTTATAGCATTTTCTCTACAAAGTCAAAATGTGGGGACCGTACCCACATAATATCGACCAACAAAAAAGGAAAATAAAGATGCTACAAAAACAAAAGCAACAAGTGCAGACTCTACATTTGTACAAAACACATATCAAACAAAATAAATTTTCCTAAAATCTGGCTGCACAGTTACTCGAGCCTGTCAATGTTTCTTTCCACCGCTTCTCTTTCCACCTTTGGTTGGAAGTTTCTTCTTCCTCTTATAATCTCTGCCAGGAGCTGTGTTGCTGCCTGAAATATCAACTATCTCCTCCATGCCAGCATCTCTTCCCTATTCTTTGACCTTCTCTAAAGACTCCCCCTTGGTCCCATGCTTCTGGGATTTGCGGGATCTCCTTCAAGGCTTTCCCTCCTCAATCTTTTCCTTCTTGACGGCCACCATCTGCCATTCAGTTTTACTTAGTTGGCTAGCTTGGTCATCCTGCTCTCGAGCTTAAGCTGCCATGAACTCGCCCTCCAAAGATAACGAAGGGTCCTCCAAACCATGCAATGCTATAATCTTCTCGAATTCTGACCGTGCTTGTGAGCCAGACACAGGCGTAGTAATCGAAGCGACTGTAGAAACAAGTGTCGAGACAGTTGAGATAGCAGTAAGCCTAGGGATAGAAGAGATCGGAAGGTCATTTGGAAGAGAAGATGGACCTATAAGATCAAAAATGAAAGCAATCAATTCGTCTTGTCCTTGCGACGTGAGTTGAAACTACTCAAACTCAGGAAAACAAGAAGGTTACCTGCATCAGAAGAATGAATGAGAATTTCAACCACATACTCCCTACCTTCTCCTTCTTTGGATAGCTGCACAATCTTTGGAGAAGTTCAAGGACAACCCGAGGCTTCCGAGACATCTGCTGGAACGGAGACAACAAGGCAGTACTGGTAGAGCTCGCTAATTGATCGCGAGGTTGTTTTAATGATTCATCGGGCCAGAAATGGAACGCCCTGGCAGCATTGTAATAATTGCAGTCATAGCGGCATCGACGACCTCCGATTCCCTCTCCATTCAAATGATCTCCCGACCCTCTATCAAAGCTTTCTTTGATTTTTCGTTGAGATAGGAATCCTCCAATTCTTACTCGGTGGATACATCCCCGTTATCTGGGAAACGGTCCAAAAGTTCTTCCCAAACCACAACAAGAATACACAGAAATTTGGGGCCAAATTGCTGAGGCTCCCTTGATGCGGCAAGGAGTTAACATAGAAATTTTAGATGGTGTCATCCATATTCTCCATCTTCTTTTCAAAAGTATCTTGCAACTACAATTAGTCTGGTGTCACGGTGGCCTTCTCAATTTCAACTCGGGTTTTCTCAAGGTTAAGCCGTGTGACTGTCTCCTAGAGTGAAGCAATCGTTTGAGTCTGATCAGAAACGGTCTTGTCAAGGTATTCCACCATTCCTGTGTCATCAGCAATTGTCTTTCTATAGGCTTCAAAAACTTCATTAAGATCAGCAATAGTTTTCTTCTAAGCTTCAATGATCACATCACGGGCTTCAAGCTCCACTTTCAGCTTAACTTCATCTGCGTAGGCCTTCTTGATTTTGTCTCGAAACATGAATTCTATATTTATGTGGGCCTCTTCTAATTCCTTCAGTGAGCTAGCATTGCTCTTACTCTCTCGGAGTGTAGGTTCCTCTCCTTTGTTAATCGCTCAATTCTAGCATCAAGTTCCGCTAACGCCCTCTCATAATCATCTTTTTATGATTCAAAGGAAAGGATCTCTTGATTATTGTTGGGTTCGTGTCTGCTAGTTGCTTGCATAATTTTTCCCATCCCTCGGGCTGATCCAAATTGCTTTGAATTGCCTAGAGATGGGGCATACATGATTCTTTATGGATTGGGCGTAGGTCACGATCAAATTTAACTCCTTTTAGAAACCATCCGAGGAGCGCAGCTTTGAGTTTGGGGGCACTGGATGGAAGAATATAAGTTGGCCTCCTGTGTGGACATGAAGTATTAGAAGCAGGAATTACAAGAGTTAATGGAGCTTGGGATAAAGGTAAAGCTTGAACAGTGGAAGCTGAAACTTTAATTCCGACAGAGACTGGAGCCAGGGCAAATGCTTGGTGCTCGATGGGATAAGAATTACAATCTATCTTCAGTTTCTTGGTCAGCTCTTTCGGTCTTCAGGAGTTTTTCTCTTCTAGTAACCACTCTTGTAACCCTATCCCTTTCTCTATCTTCCCAGTGATGTGCTTTAGCTTCCAAGTCTTTCCTCCATCTCTACTCTTCCTTGGTTTCACGAGGCTGATAGCGGCTTGAAGACCGCCTTGACCAGCATTGTGAATTAGTAAATTGTCCAAGGTCCTTATAAAGTCCACAGCCTTTCATAGTAACTAATATAAAAAATAAATAAAGAGCTTTAGCGATAAGAAATGGACCTAAATATGCATATGTAAGTGGACGTGACCCTAGGGAAATGTGTAACATGTGATAGGTGCCCTAAAAGGACTTCACAAACCGGATGACGATTAGGGATAGACATTTGTCTCTCTTCTTGAATAAGAGAAAATATCTCAACTCATCGAAACTCAAAGCATGATTAAATGTCAACATAAATAAGACGTGAAGGCAAGTCAAGATCGCGTACCCATTAGGATGGATCTGAAATGGAGTAATTCCCAAGTTTAGAAGAGATTCTCTTAAGAAGTGCTTGAAAGGGGGAACTGCTCCATTACGCACATATACTGGTGGCAAACGGTGTACCTTGAAGGAGGCTTATATGCAAACTCATTCTTCGGCAGAAGGCGCACATCATCATCTGAAATGCCATGTTGTAAGAAAATGTTATGCATAACTTTAGCAGAGATTACGGAGGAAGCTCTCTTTGAAGGATTGTGTAGAACTCTAAAATTTGGAGGAATTCGATCTACAACAGACCAACCGAAACCAATTGGATGTATTCAGCTCGCAGTACTGTAGAAGTAGGCGCTACTGAAACTATTTTCGAAGGCGCAACTGATGATGATTTAGCTTCTAAAAGTACCGGACTTCCTCAACTGGACTTAAGGCGAGATGACGGGCGCTTCTTTCTATACAACAGAACTTGTACCTAATGCGGTCAGGCGATTCTATTTTTACAAACATCAGTTGGTGCCGACATATCATGTTTCAAATGTCGACTGGGGCAAGTGCAGTATGTTATCTATGTGGAATAGTCTCGGTGTCTTAAACACTACAAACGCTCTGTTTTGTGTAGATAGTTCACTCGTTGTGAGGAAAGAAAAGAGCTTCTCATATCATCCATTAAAGTTATTTCTTCTACACTTACCCATTATAGACCAACAATCGATAATGGATCTGCTGTCTGAAGCTACGAAGGAAGCTCTTCACATTCTAACTACACCGATTATGCAATAACAAGACCAATCTAAAGTGAGCAACTATAAAATGATGAGTCTGAATCAAGTAGAGAATTCTCAACATTAGTCATTCTCAGCTCTTCGGAAGGTGACAACAGCATAAGCTGCACACGAGACGCTACCCTAAGCTATCATCGCCTCCCAGAGAACCCAAGACCAATTTGCAAGATTTCATGCCGGATTAATAATGTAACTTGGTAAAAGTTAATTCTGATTATGTGGACGAAGGTAACAAAACATGTCAAGCATCAAGGCAAAGCCCGCATTTCGTTCTGTTTAGAAATCAAGAACCAATTTACAACCTTCTTCCACAAAATCGCAATCAACTCGAATTCTCCATAACGATCTCCACTAATTCAACCTCATCATCGAATTTCTAAACAAACACCAAAATCTACATTACCCACCTCTAGTTGAGAATCAATAGAAGAACACATTAAAATTAGGTAGTTGAAAGGTCGACAGCGATCCTAGTGGGTAGGCTCGGCGGTGATCCAAAAAGACGAAGCAACGGGAACTGGGGGCTAGGTTAAGGCAACGGTGAGGTCAAATATGGTCGATGGCTAGAAATTCCGGTGACATAGATAAGCGGCGGTGATGGCGGAGGTGAAGCTAGGGTTCGAATGCCTTGGTTTGGGTCACGAGGCAAAATGATCGAGTCGCAAGAGAAAATAAGATAGAGATGGAAGAATATCAGCTTGAATGAACTGAATAGGACACTGCATAAAAAAATGTGCTAAGTCCTTGGATCGCTAGTGATCCATGGACTATGGATTGCCGGTAATCCATGGAATTGCAACCAAAATTTTCCAAACTCACCAAGCATGATCTAAGAATTTTTTTATATGCATGTTGAAAGTTGTGGGATTAAAATTGATTTATTATAATGATCAACGATGATTCACATCAAAAATCAACAAATGTTTGGATAACCAAAGCCAAATTCGCATGATAGCCTCAATGCGATCAAATAAACTTCGCAAAATGGGAACTCATAAGCAGTTATTTCCATAGCGTGTCTTGTTTCCAACGAAAGCATACCATTGGGGGCAAATATTTCCAAGTTTTTGATCCAATGGAATTTAAAGGAAGTAGGAACTTCTACGTCAACTCAAAACAACTCGAGAATCAAACAAAAGGACTAGAAAAAGGAACTAAGAAAGACTCAAGAGAAAGAAACCGAAAATTGACCAAGATGATTGATCGCTAACGATCCGTCACCTATGGATCGCTTACGATCCATAAGGGTTGCTCGTGGATCCTCACATCCTCTTACATCATGATATAATATGTTTTTCAGGCACGCCTGCTAAGTTTCACGATATTCCAAGCTTGCTAGATCGAGAATTGAGCATTCATCTGATTCTAGTAATAGTTTAATGCAACCTGTGTAAGAATCATCGACAAGACAAGACATCTAGTCATGAAATTACATGGAGAGTATCTATACAAGGCATGGAACATTATCTAATTGAACAAGCTAAAAATGCTTTAACTCCATGGATCGCTAGTGATCCATGCCCTATGGATCGTCAGCGATCCATCATATTGGGTTGGTTCGCTGTGAAATTTCTTAAGCGTGTTCGTACCTTCAAATGTAAGCTTTTAGTAAGGAAGCCTACCCTAATAGCTCTCCAATCTCAATAAATACTGACCTATTTGCAACATAAGAAGAGCCTTCTTGATTGGCCGTTGAAAGTATGCAGAAACTATTCTTCACTCTCCTCCTCCTACACAATAGTCATCTAAAGAGTTCGCTGTGATTCTCCTGTGAACTCTAACACTGCTGACTTGATCTAACTTACAAGATCCAATAAAATTGTAATCATGTTTAACTTGTAATTGCAATTAGTCAATAATAAAAGTTATAAAGTGGAATTAGCCTTTGTTAACAGCCAAACTACTATAAAAATCTCTTATCTCTTGACTTTTATCTACAAGTTATTATTCCTTATATCTATTTTATTTGCCTTGATAAATAGGGCTGGAGCTTTCACACTCAATCGAAGGTGTTGATCCATTTTTTGGGTTAACAAGATGCGACATTACTTTGAAAGATGACATTAGAATAAGGCGGCATTGAAGAGACATTATTCTTCGAGCTACATGGAAGAAGTGCTTCGTTGATGGAATGCGGCATTAATGTAATGCGACATTAATGTTATATCATGTCTTAATAATATTGATGGCTTTTAGCATAGAGCTTTCTGATGATGTCATTCCCTTACTAACATGTAGCATTGTTTCCAAATTCTCTGGCACGATATCACTCATTCAACTTTATAAGAGGTATGCAGCATTGATGGAATTCGGTATTGCATGCTTTGTTGATGACCTACGACGTTGCCTATTATTTTTTATTGATGAGTGGTGGCATTGTACGCTTTCGACATTGATTTTTCTTCATACTTTTGACATTGCTTGAATATGAGATCACTGCTATATCGACATGTTATATACCTTTGGGATTGATAACGATAGTAACATATCTCCCTTTTGTATGAAGGAACATTGACTTTTCAAGTCAATCCTTAGGCATTGGCTCTTTACCACCTATTGGTATTCTTTGCAGATTCCATTGTACATTTAAAATTGATCCAATGATACTCGCTTGTCTTCTTTTCCACTATAAATAATCAAATCTTCTCCTTCTTCCTATTTTACATGTGTTTCAATCTCAAGCCAAACAAATTCCCCAAATTCTCAAAACCATTAAATTCTCATATTTCAGACATCCAAGCCGTCATCAAAGTTTGATTTCTAATTCCACTTGCATCGATTAACTTGAATTTAATATCAAAATAATTATAAGGGTTTCATTTGGGTTTTATCGATTTTGATTTGACACTTAGGTTTAATTTCATGATTTTGATATTGATATTCATATCATCATTTAGATTAATGACCAATTGTGCTTTTGGACTGGATTAGCAAAGAATTTCTATATTGCTTAAATGATTTATTTGAATAATTAAAGTCGGGCGACATTGACATTAAAACCTAGGCAATTCTAATTTAATGGTAAAATGGATAGTCTATTATACTAAAAACCCGATATCACCTTGCTTTATAACAATATTGATGCCTTACCGAATTACTTGGGTATTTGATATTGACTAATTTACCCTATTTTATTTCAACAGTAATGATTTACTTTGGTTTTTTATTGATAAACCGAATAGTCTATCTCACTCTGAGGTTTGGTATTAACTGAGTTTTCTCTGCATATTATTCTAATAATCAATTCTGATGTGTAGAAAACTAATAGCATAAAACATTTATGTTGTCAGTAACTGAAAAGAGGTACCACAACCTATTTGGAAATATAAGAGCCATCGTAAAGAGAGAGCTTATGTCGATCATTAACCATAAATGCGACATACACAAATTTGGCATTAACTAAAAGCATTGTCGGTTATATTTGCTATTGATTTATGGGGCTATCCTACGACACTGATAACCTTATTGTAAGTTATTATCCTTCTTCGGTAATCCTTTCCTATATTCTTATGTAGACCTTATACGATGTTGTTATTTTATGATATAGTCGTCGTAGTAATTTCATACGTCACGTATAAAAATATTATTGGCCTATGTCGACATTACTCATCACTGTATGTTATTCTATCATTCCGGCATTAACTATAGCTGCGACATTACATTTTAATTTACACTATGACTAATATGACATTCGACCCATAATTCATCCATTTGACATAGTTTAGTGATGGAACGTAACACTTTGGTTACTCTTATTATAATTATTACTTTAAGTTTCTTGTAAACACTCACAGGCTTGCTTTCTTACCACAAGTCTAACATTTTTTGTACACTCTTAATCAATTTAAAAGTTTAAGTTCTCCATAACTTTGACGCTGATTGTGCAATGGTAATTGACTTTTTGTAAATATTATGTGGGACTATAGACTTTCCATATTTGTGTGCCGTAATTTAAGCAACCAATTAGCTATTTCTTGTTTTAGAATATAATATCTTGTTTTATATCATCAGCATTCTAATTATCACTTTCTAATATGGAATAATATCACCAGCAGATAAATGGAAGGCAAGAACACAACCCCGAAAGAAATCAAGAACAGTGGTAAGGGTCCAAAAGCTTCTTCGTCTACTAAGAAAGAAAATCATTCTTCTTAATCCATTGTATATTACAACTCAAGAAGTTGTGGATTCCATTCTTATGTAGTTTAGAATTATAGTTATAGAAGCCATTCCTATCGGTCCTCCTAGCAGAATTAACAATCCAATGGAAGAGCTTTCCGCGTTCGCCCCAATACATATATGGCCTCAAGATGTCTTCCTTCCTCTATCTTTTGAGATTCCTGGAGCACCTAAATATTTCTCCAATTTAATTAACTTCAAATTCATATACCTACTTGACCTTCTTGGAAGTTCTTGTTGTGGAAGCTAAGCTTCACTCTCTCGGTGCTGATATCCTTCACACCAAATCAAGCTATGCCAATATAGGTAAACAATAGGGTAATCCACTATATCGCATTCGTCCCCTTCTGAAAATTTTGATCGTTGATACCGTTAATAAGATCAAGGGATGGGAAAATCAATTTTTCTTTGTCAGATGCTATTCTATGACTAAAGGAACTATCTCTGCTATAGATAAGTCTTTGTTCCCTATTACTTATGGTATATTTCTCATTTTTCTCACAAAGGATGTTTTCCTTTAGGTCCAGCTTCTAAGCAATTAAGATTTTTTGATAGCAAGATAGTCAAATCCCTAACTTTGGCATCTAAGAGCATAGGTGATAGGCTCACACTTTTAACATAAGAAAATCTTTGTCACTTCTCACTAATTCTAAATCATCATATAATACTTGGAAACCCCAAAATATGAAAAGAAATGCCCAAGGGAAATCGTCACTAGTCATCAATAACCATAATGCTTTCTCTACTTCTTCTCCAGATCAACTTGAGTCTATTGGTAAGTTTTTAATATAACTAGTGTGAAATTCCTAATGTTATTATTTTATTGACTTATTTTCTTTGTTTTAGGCTTATATGCTCTTATTGTTGCTTCTAAAGAGACAAAAGCTAAAGTTGGAGCTCCCAAAAAAAGGAAAAATAAAGATGAAATTCTTGTCTCATCTTAATTAAGAAAACCTATTTCCATTGATGATTCTATTCCAAAGCAATTGACGCATTGGAAAAGGAAGCAAATGATGAAGTTCATGCTTATATTCCATCTTCTCCCCCAAACAAAAGGCCTAAGCTTTTAGGCGACTTTACTCCTACCGTTGTGGATGAGGAAGAACATGTGACCATTGACTCTAGCCCTGAGGTTTCCGATCTGCAATCTTTTAGGAATAAAGTTCAAGAATCAACTACTCTCTGGATCCCCTCCTTAAGATTTCTCTTCCTACTTCTCCAACGGCTCTTAGTTGCTTGTATGCTAATCTTGGGCTGTCTCCTTCCCTAAAAGAGTTTCTTCCTTCAAACGCCTAGGTTTAGTCCCATGTGGTCAGTTTTAATGATCTTGTTTAATTGGTTGTCCAATCTCCCTCTTTTACTTCTCTTGGGTCATCGTAACCCTCAACTTATTCCAGGGATCATTTTTTATTGTTCTTAAGCAGCTTCTATTGGTACACATTTCCATTCATTTGGTTCATTTTTAGCTTCATAGATCTTGTCCCGACTTAAAATTATTATGCATTCTGGTGGGAAAGAACATGTTTCTCCTTCAAGAGGCATATCGAGAACTTTCTAATGAAGTAGTTGAGGTAAAAAGACGAACCTCTTCACTTAATCAATCATAACTGATATTGTGTCAATAAGAGGTGAAGTCGTTACTAAAAAGAAAAAATTGTCTCCTTGCTCAGTGAGGAGAAAAACACTAAAAAATTTCTAGAAAAGGAGGTGGAGGCTTTGAAAACAAACCTTGAGAAGGTCAATAAAGAGAAAGCCGAGCTAATTATGAAGTGAAAATGTTAAAAGCGGATCTTGAGAGGGCTAATGAAGAAAAGACCAAGCTATTTAATAAGAACCAATCCTTGAAAGACAAGTTATAAAAGAAAATTAACATCTTAGCCTAGTTGAATAGTATCATCAGTGATGCCAAAAAGAAATTCATCTTTTTCTTCAATGATTCTCTTCGTAAAATTACTAAGAAATATACAAAGAAGCCTTGTTTGTGGCATATGCTAACAATATTCAAATTGCCCAGACTTAGACTTTCCATCCTTCCGAGACCGGAATGAAAAAATTAAAAGGAAGTTTATTCTTAAGCTAAAGAAAGACAAGAAATCTCTTTAGGAAGACTTCCCTACTGAAGAAAAAGTCAATGCTGAAAAGTGATGAACCTTTGATGATATCCCTATCGATGAGGAAGTAGAGTCTCGTAGAGAAAAAAAAGATAACGACGATAATGATGACGGCAGTGGTAGTGATGATAATGGTGGTGATGGCAATGAAAATGGTCCTTTAGGACCAAAAGATAGGTTAAGTGGATCAGGTGATCCCAACTTGGATTCGTTTGTCCAAGGCGCAAGCTTCATCGATTTTCTTGATCCTCAGGATATTATAAGAAATGATTCTTCTAAAGATAATGCTCCCCCCATCCATTAGCCAAAGGAGAATACTCAAACTCAAATCCTAACTCCATAAGTATGGAGTTCTTTATTTTAGATGTCTAATGCTTCTTGTTTAGTTCTTGATTGATAAATTAATTATTTTAGTTATGAAAAAGTGACATATACTATTAGAGACTCTTTATGAAAAGAGTGTGAATAAGGGATATCGACTGAATAAGGAACTGGAGAAGTTAATTAAAGAGTAAAATGCCTTGTTTGACAAATACAAACGTCTATCTGGTGATGCCATGTGGTTACAATTTTTTTAAGAAGAAATGAGATGTCGCTCGGTTGAAAAGAGCTCATCTATACCGAGAAAGGATTGCGAGAGAAAATATTGAATTAATGACTCTCTTTTGGATGTTAACTGATGATAGAAATGCTTTGGTAGAGTTCCTCTATAAAGTCTATTCCAGGGGTCAATTTGTGGACTTCTCTTATTTGGGTAAAAATAATGGGGGTTTGCTTAGATGCCTCCATACAAGATATCTAGATGATAATGAAAGCGATCCTCATCCTGGGCTTGTTGGAACTAACCTAAGTTCCCCTTTCTCCTAATATTCCTCCTTTTGAAAAGATTAAGTATAATAAGGGAGATTTATTTCTGAATTTTATAAGAGATTAATATTGTATAAACTAGATGATTGTATAATTGTAATATGTAATTCAATTAGCTTATAAATTTTGTCGCTTTTGTTTCTCTAATTTTCACATATTATATAGATTAAGGAACTCTTCAGTAGTTATGTTTCTATGGAACTTTTGAGTAAATTTACCAAATTTAAGAGAGATTTTAAGGAGAAGTCTTTAACCATCAAAACATCTCAGTTAGCAAGGCACTGTTTTCTAAGAAATCTACAAGAAGTATACGTACGATTCCCTCACTTTCATTTTGATTTCTTGGGAGAAGAGAAAGACAAACTACTTAGTGAAATTCGAACTTATCATGCTAAATTTTTGTATGATCACACTATCCATTTTGTCGAAAAATAAGGTTATCGTCAACTCCCCCTAGTTAATACCCCAAAAGGGAATAAAGCTCCATTTGATTTTACCCTTACCTTGTTGGCGAATCATTTGAAAAGGGTAAAATCGGTGCTTTGAAACTTTAAGAGTTATTTAAATGTTCAAAAATGAAATCGTGATGCAATTTGAATTTCCTTATTATTTGTGAAGTTTGCTATTATTAATGGAACCACTTATTTTTCATGTATTAAATTTCGTTTTACTCATAGGAAAGCAAGTTAGCGCTTGCACCTAGTCCTGCAGATGCTTTTTCTCGACTGAACGTTATTCAAGATAAACTTATAGCCGATATCAAAAGTGGTAGTCTTCTTAAGATGCTTCAGCTTTATGGTTTTTGGACAATCCAAAAGTGCGAGAATGTCATAGGAAATATTATCAATTAAGATCAATATTTAGAAACTATAAGAAAATGACCTCTAACTTAGAGGATCAAATTAAAGAGGAATTAGTTAAACAAGAAGATTGATACATCTTAGGGTCTGGACCACTATTCAATATTGATGTAGAGATAGCTAAATTACATCAACGAATAAATGATCTTGAAGTGGATTTAATGATGAGTCAATTATCTTGCCAAAACTCATTACGAGTGGAGGCGATTCAAGCCTTCCTACTCCTACCCATGGGTGGATGACAAGATCTAAACCTTTAGTTAGCCAAGAATTTCCAATTTATTAAACCCACCTACGGGTCTAAGTAATGAAGTGATCTCCCGGTCGGATAGGCAAGTCAAATTCGAAAGTGTGTAATTTTTTAATAAAAATGGAGTGAAAATTTTTCTCAACGACTTAATGATTATGAAATTCCGGTTGAAAAACTTGATCATGAAAACACACTCTTTGAGAGGAGATTAAAGAATCAAAGAGCATGCTCCAAATCTTAAAAGGATCCATAAGACTCTTAAGCACGCATCGAGGTCTCGAATTAACTTAGTTGATGATGCAGACACCAATCGAAGAAATAGAAGAAACTCAAAGAACTTTTGCATGTAGCCATTTGCCACATTACTCACTCTTCATAGGTTGCTGAAGATCTAGATATAATGGCACAAAGCCTTAACTTTTGGTAGAGAATTCAAAGGGAGTGTGGATTAAGGATCTTAAGGCTAATTTAACATTAGAAGGGGGTGAATAGTGTTTGATGGATTCTAAGACTTATATGAACTAATTTAAAAATTATGATATAAACAAATGCAAAACTTAATTACAGAACAATCACAGAATCAAACACAGATGCCAAAAGTAAATAAAAAAGCAGTAAAGAGAAAGAACATAGCGGATTTTATACTGGTTCGGAGTTACCCTACATCCAGTTATGTACCAAAGCAAACCACCTCATACACATTTTTATTATACCAATGTCAAGATTAGAGTCCTCAATTTCTAAAGGCCTTAAGGTACCTTCTTGTCTCACGAGCCTGGGGAAAACTCTCTTGATTTATGGGACTCAAGATCGCCCAATTGATTTCTAGGCACAACCACACCTTATAGAGAGACTCGATAGACTTTTGATTACAAATTGATCTTATAACTCTGAATAGCACTTTAATCTTCGAGAGAGGGTAGAGAATCAAACAAGAATGAGATTCTAATTTTATTCACTTGAGAATTCGGCAGAATTTCAGCATGATCTTAAAAATATGAAAATTTTAGAATAGGATTTGTGGAGAAGAAGAAGTGAAGAAAACTAAAAATAGTTAGTTAAAAAATTCGTTTATGAAGGCTATTTATAAAGCACCGATGGTCATAACCATTCATGAAGAGATTTAAGTAAATAGACACTTCTATTGAAAATTGAAACTTTTGAATTCAATGGCCACTATGTGGACATGGGGTATCCCATGATGTCGACATCCTTAGTTAAAAAACAATGTAAAATTTGTTTTGAAAATGAAGTTTAAAACAAGAGTTTATTTTAAAACAAATAATAATAATATTTTAAGGCCAAAACATCTTTTTCAAAATCATTTGAAAGGATAATTTTAAGGCTAAAATATTTGGAAACATAGTTTTGAAAATCATGTTGAAGTAGTTTTGCAAGCTTCTTCCTTCAGAATATCTCATCATATCAGGAATCGAGAACTTGTACAAAATCAAGATGTTCGTGGGTTTGTAAGCCACTTGTCGTGGGTTTTGTAAGCTACTTGTCGTATTGTCATTAAAACCACTATCTCCAGTTCATAACAATCTCCCATTTTTGATGATGATAACCTTATAAAATATACTTACCATTTTGATCATACCATAACTCCCCCTTACACCAACAACTTCCCCTTCCTCTAAGCCTATTATTTTATATAACTTAATCTTACACGAACAACTCCCCCTTACTCAAAACCTATTATTTTATATAACTTCTCCCCCTTTGTCATCAATAAAAATAACCTATAAACCTTGAGCTTAATAGAAAATGAGATAAACAAACATATGACATAAGAATAATAACATATGAAATATAGCATCCTAACTGGAATTCATGTTCCATTCATTGAAGAATGTTTGTAGAGGAACGTTAATTGAGATAACACTTATATGCAAACTAACATACAAATATATAATCAAGAAAGAGAAAAATGAAAAACGCTTTAACGAGGACCCTTAACTATTGGTGATTTATGGACCTAACAATTTGGATAGTGGAGATAAAAGTTTCTACATTGTTTGACCAAGTTCTCACTAGCATCAAAAAGTACCTCTCCAACGCAAATCATGCCATCGACTTCGTCTATATGAATATTCGGATTCGGCAAAGGATGTTCTTCTTCTTGATCTTCTTGAGGTTCTTCTAGAGGCTCTTCTTTTTCTTCAGCATCCATGGCTTGTGATGATTCTTCGATGATAATGGAATTGGCATGTTATCCATAAGGAAGTTTTGTAAATTCCTAAGGATTTTGTCTTGCCTATCTTGTTCTCTGGCCATTCGCAGTTGACTCTTGAATCTCCATCATTATTTGAAGCAAATCTTTCATCTTCTCTTGCAATATGATGACTCGTACGTGTGTGGTACATTGAAAATGACCAAAATGAAGAGAAGTGGGTGAAGAAGGTTTATTACTAGAAGAGGAAGCCATTAATTTACCGTTTCAGAAGTTTATTACAGTGAATAGAACAGAGAAAATGAGTAAAAGTCGAAATATATAAATATATAACTTAATAACTAATTTTTAGAGGGAAATTTAAATTTGAAAATTTCGGCATGTATGTCAACTAGGGGAATGGGTCATGTCGACATGCCCAGTTCAATTTTTGAGAATTTTTATTTATATTAATTACTAACTATACTTATATTATTAATAATTTATATTTCGGTTAATGAACATATACCTAATTCTCTTCTAAATTTAGTAAAGTTTTTTTTCATTTATTGGTTTGGTTAATATATCAGCAATTTGTTTTTTAGTATTAACATATTCAAGAGTTATGACTTCTTTACTTATATTATCTCTAAGAAAATGATGTCAAATATCAATATGTTTTGTTCTAGCATTATGAGTTGGATTCTTAGATAGATTTATTACATTAGTATTATCATAATAAATTGGTGATTTAGTTAATGTTAATCCAAAATCTTTTATGCCAAATCTAAGGGTCACTTGTATTAGCCAAAAGACATAAGTTATCATTTGAAACTTTCATACTAAGGACGTAAATGTTTTTCTTCCTAATTCCTTCAAAGATAATATTTGACTTATTATCTTCGATGTCACACTTATCTTTTCCAAATTTAATTTTAAATCCTTTATCACATAGTTGACTTATACTAAGCAGATTATATTTTAAATTCCCAACTAGCAAAATATCTGAAATAAGAGGAGTTTTCGAAATACAGACAATGTCGATACCAATCACATATCCTTTTGAGTTATCTCCAAAGTTGACCAATCCATCATCTTGATATATAATGTCATTGAGTATCTCAGGATTTCTAGTCATATGCTTTGAACAACAACTATTAAGTATCCATTTATCTTTATCAATTTGCACAGTTTTTCCATTGGTTGTTGATTCTTCAAAATCCATGTAACATATCTGTTCCTACATGGCAAAACAATTCGGTAGATAACTTGATTTTTCATAAAAAACTATATGCATACTTATGATACTTTGATGAAATGTGTAAATTCAAACTAGTATCAACAAAATTTTCTAAAAATGCCATTTTAAACCTTTTAAGTTTTAGATTATGAAAACTATGAAAACTTATGCTCTGATACCAATTGAAAGGGAGTGCAGATTAAGGATCTTGAGGCTAGTTTGGCACTTGAAGGGGGTGAATAGTGTTTAATGTATTCTAAGACTTATATGAACTAATTTAAAAATTATGATATAAACAAATGCAGAAATTAATTACAGAAAAATTACAGAATTAAACACAGATGTAGAAAGTAAATAAAAAGCAGTAAAGGGAAAGAACACACCAGATTTTATACTGGTTTGGAGTTGCCCCACATCCAGTCTTGTACCAAGGCAAATCACCTCATACAGATATTTATTATACCAATGTCGAGATTACAATCCCCAATTTCTAAAGGCCTTGAGGTACCCTTCTGTCCCATGAGTCCGAGGCAAACTCTCTTGATTTACGGGACTCAAGATCACCCAATTGATTCTCAGGCACAACCACAACTTATAGAGAGACTCGATAAAATTTTGATTACAAATTGGTTCTATAACTCTGAATAGCACTATGATCTTCGAGAGAGGGCAGAAAATGAAACAAGAATGAGATTCTAGTTTGATTCACTTGAGAATTCGACAGAATTTCGGCACGATCTTAAAAATATGAAAATTTTAGAATATAAAACTTAAAAATATGAAAATTTCGGCACGATCTTAAAAATATGAAAATTTTAAAAATACGATCGTAACAATTCATGAAGAGATTTAAAGGAATAGACACTTCTTTTGAAAATTGAAACTTTTGAATTCAACGGCCACCATGTCGACATGGGGTATCCCATGATGTCGACATCCCTAGTTAAAAACCAATGTAAAATTTGTTTCAAAAATGAAGTGTAAAAAAAGAGTTTATTTTAAAACAAAAACAAATAATATTTTAAGGCTAAAACATCTTTTTGAAAATCATTTGAAAAAGATAATTTTAAGGCTAAAATGTTTTGAAAAATAGTTTTGAAAATCATTTTGAAAAATCATTTTGAAATAGTTTTGCAAGCTTCTTTCTGCAGAATATCTCATCACATTAGGACACGAGAACTTGTACAAAACTAGGATGTTCGTGATTTGTAAGCCACTTATGGTAGGTTTGTAAGCTGCTTGTCGTGGGTTTGTAAGCCACTAAGAAGGTAGAAATTGGTTCCATCCCAAATGAAATTTGGAATGAAGATGTCCGTGCTATCATGAAATTTTACCAAAAACTAGACACAAATCTTGAAATCTTGATCTTGATACTCATGATGCTTCAAACTTGATTTCTTCATTCTTGATCTTTATAATGTAATCAGTACTTTCCTTATATATATCCTGCATAATAACATTCATATATATATCTAGACAATAGTGTTAGTATATAAGTTATAATAAAATAAGTTACAAAGGTTGTTGTCATTAAAAACAACTATCCCCAGTTCCTAACAAGAATTATTTGTGGATCTTTAATAGACCCCTTTTTGTAGTTTAATTTATGTACCCGTGACTTTGTTATACGACATAATAAGTGAATTTTTATTCAAATAAATGTTCCCTTGAATGCGCCATATGTACTTTTGAATGTGCTAAATTATTTAACGTGTATCCTACTTTCTAATATTTTGAGCTTTTACCATATAAGCCAATAATCTACCTATTAAGAGAACCAAGAACCTTACTGCTTGAGTGTTCAGCATTTCAGCTCGTATAAAGACCATAAATCTTAATCTTGATGTAAGAGTCCGCCTCTCAATCTAGTAACGAAGATTCCTGTTATTTTAAGAAAGTTTAGTACCAATCTGAACTTAAAAGATTGAAAGCCGATTTAATGAAGCCCCATCTTTTGTCCTTGAAGTAGGATAGCTTATTTTACTGTCAGTTATTTTCCTTGTTTTAGGATGATAGTAGACCAAAAACTCGACTGGCAGTAATCGAATCCTTTAAAATAGAAGGCTAGAAAACCACTTGGACATAATAATAGAAATACAAAAAACCATCTTGCAATAATGATAAAGGACCAGATACCTATCTGGCTAAAATAGAAGACTATAAAATCCATCTGCCAACTAGAGATTGCTATTTTTTTGGAGTATAGGCTCACATTCGATAGATTGACCTCGAGAAGACTGATTGATTTTGTTTCGAAGCACATATGGCTTGTTTTTGACAGACCTTCCTGTAGAAGATTGTTTTGATCCATTCCTTTGGATAGAGTTGATTGACTCATTGATTTCTTTGGCACAAACTTAGATGATAATCTCAAATTGGATCTGACCCTAAGTCAATTATCAGGTGCATTTGGTTAGCTATCCTAAGAAGGACGAAAGACTTACCAGGCCTCCCACTATGAGACACTTTAGTAAGGCCACAAAGACGTACTAAAGGCTTGTACGGTGCTTTGGGTTGCTATCTTAAGCAAAACGAAAGACTTACCTAACCTCCTTCTATGAGGAGCTTCAACAAGGCCTTAAAGGCAGTACTACGGTCGGTTCGATGCTTTGGTCAGGTCATCTTAGATGAGAACAAAGACTTACTTCATCCTCCTTCTAGGAGGCACACTGGCAAGGCCACATAGGCTGGGCAGAATGATTGCAAATGCTTTGGTTAGACCTTTTAAGTGGGACCAAAGGCTTACTCTAACCTTCATCTAGGAGGTGCTTTGACCATGCCATCATGGTAGAGGCAAAGGCTTTTTGCCTCTTACGACGATCTTAGGTCGTGGTTTAATCTTTTCCTTTTATTTTGGAAGAGTCTTATTACACTTATTTTTAGTCGAAACATCTTTCTTTATTATCAACTTGTTCAATATCTTTGTAAAAAATCCCCAAGCTTTCCCTGTCCTAAGAGGTTGTTGATTCTTCTAAGCTTCGGCATTGATTGGCCTCATGGCCATTAGAATGATGATAATGACAATATAATCTTCCAAGATTCTTTCATTCCTTGGTTTCTTCTTTTGTTAAGGCCAATAGTTGAGCTTTTTTATAGTCAAGAGGTGGATATTTTCATAAGAGGTAGTAAGAAAGTAGCCCTTAGAATGCCGCAATCTTTTAGGGGATGATCCTCTCGATTGGCATATACTCTTTTATTGCTTATGATGGACTCATCATCTTAATTGACCAACTTCCTTTTTTGGGAGTTTTATGCTTCATTGATTTTGTAAAATTAACCAATTGCATTCCTCCACTTTTTAGTAAACCAATTGAAATCTTTTTCTATTTCCTTTTCGAAGACAGTCCCTTAGCTTTGAGTCGGATTTCCTTTCTTGTTTTCATGAAGATATTATCTCTTTTATTTTGTCTTACTAGGGTAAAGATCGGTGCCAACTCCACATGGAATAGATTCGGACTCCACTTTTTTAGATTATAAGAAACTTGTAATGACATGAGCCATAGTACTTGCTCATCATGAAGACAAGGATCACCTGTGATTTGGAAGGTTGGTCTAGACATTTAAGGTTCAAAAGACCTTTACTTAGATATTTAACATGTTTAATTAACATGATTAAGAAAAAGTTAGTTGTTGATTAAATGGTGTTAAGAATCAAGAGTAGGCCGGTTTGGAAGCATTCCTTAGGGGAATATGCTTGGTAGGGATAAGTCTTCTATAGCCTACATATGTAGGTCAAGGTAGTTCTACTTATGGGTTAAATGGATTCAGAGGTTCAAACCCTCCTTCTAGTGCCAAAATATTAATGAATTTCTTCATTAACCCTAAATAGTGTAAGAAAAGAGGAATATGGTTATAAAAAGGATCGGACGTCCCTTGTAAACCTCAACAAGTTTTAGCGAAAGCGACACCTGGTTGAGAAAGGACTTGGGTAATTAAGTTTGGCTTGCTCAAGTCCATGATAATGTAGCATGATCATGTCGAAGCAATTTCAATCTATGTAGAGCAATCTTATGCAAGCACATATCAAGATTGTGTGTTCTTTGGAATTAGAACCAAGTTATTATTAAAAATCACAAATTCTTTAGAACTTGAAAATAAGTTATAATTCAAGTCCTCTTTATTCGTATGTTATGTAATTGTTGAATGTACAAGGTCCTATATGAAAAAGTACAATTGGCACTAAGATCCCCAAATCAATTTAGGGTTACAAAGTTTGAAACGTAAGTGATGAGAAAAGAATGATTCGCCCTTTTCTTCATGCCTCTAAGTCCGTATTTATAGGAGTGGAGGGATGCGACATGGTTGCCACTTGTCCATGTCGCATACTTGACCTTCAACATTAACCATATTGATGGTGCATGGCGCTATACTTCAGCATCAACTTGCACAATGGAGAACTTTAATTGTTAGCATCCATCCCGCCTTGATAGCCTTCGTTGATGACATTTGATATCAACATTGTATTAAGGATATGCGGCATTATTTGAAGGTTAATGAAATGAGGCATTACTGTGGCACGGCATCAGTAAGTAGTGACATTGACAAGTATTGACATTAATTAGTGGTGATATTAGCGATGGTCGGCATTGATAACATACGGAGGCATCAATAGCAAACAAGATCGATAACAAGCGGCATTGATAATAGGTGGCATTAATGATAAGAAATATTAATATGAGACAGCGATGTTGATGAGCGTTATTTATAGGAAACGACATCGAAGGTAAAGCGGCATTGATGAGATGCGACATTACTTTGAAGGGTGACATTAGAACAAGGCAGCTTTAGAGAGATGCAATATTAATCTGGAGCAACATTGAATCTTCAAGCTACATGGAAGAAGTGCTTCATTGATGAAATGTGGCATTAATCTGATGCGACATCAATGCTATATCATGCCATTATAACATTGATGGATTTCGATAAAGAGCTTTCTGGTGTTTTTGTTCCCTTACTAACATGCAGAATTGTTTTCTATTTCTTTGGCACGATATCACTCATTCTACTTTATAAGCAGTATGCGATATTGATGGCATTCAGCATTGCTGGCTTTGTTCATGACCTATGACATTGCCTATTATTCTTTATCGATGAGGGGCGGCATTGTATGCTTTCGGTATTATTTTTTCTTCATACTTTTGACATTGCATGAATGTGAGATCATGGCAAAGTCAACATGTCGTATACCTTCAAGATTAATAATGATAGTATAACATCTACATAAAGCAAATGAGAAATAGTAGGAGTGATTTTGTTTATCGGAGTTATTTTCCCATCATCGGTATACTTTTGATTAAAATAGAAAAGTAATCCATAACTATGTAGAAAAGGTATAGGGAGAGTGGATCTCCTTGTCTGAGTCCACAATTGCTGGTAAAGAATCCCTTAGATATCCTAGGATAAGAATAGAAAAGGACGAGGTAGTAATACATTCTCTAATAAGATAAATCAACTTCAACGGAAAACCCATCATTTTAAGCATATGGCAACAAAAAAATCTATTAAGACGGTATAAGATTTTTGTAAATCAATTTTCATGCAAAGCTTATTTGAGCCCTTTCCCTTGAAGATTCTGAGAAGTTCATGTGCTAGGAAAACATTTCTTCAATATATCTACCCTGTATTAATGCTGATTGATTTCTAAAATTAACAAAGGAACTAGACATTTAATTCTTTAATTCTATTATTGATTATTTTGGAAATAATTTTATAATACATATTACAACAAGATATCGGAAAATAATCAGAAATAGAAATAGACTTATCTTTCTTTAGAATAAGGGTTATGAAAGTGTGGTTAACTCCATTAGCCAATTTGCACATATAAAACATTTATTTAATAGCCTCATATAAAATGTCTTTAATATCTTCCAAATGGATTTTGAATAATTTAGCTGTAAATCCATCCAAACCTAGGATCATATCATCAGATGTCAAAAAAACTATTTCCTTTATTTCTTTGATAGATACAACTTCAAAAAGAAATTTCCTACCGTTTTCATTCATCTTTCGTCAAGATAGTATTTTTGGAAATCAACGATTTTGCTTTTTTCTCATTGAAGAGATTAGAATAAAATATAATGGCTTCCTTTACAATTTTCTCAGCTTCATAGGTTAGTTCACCTTGTTTATTGCGAAGGGTAAGTAAACTGTTTATATGCCTTCTCATCGACATTTTAGCATGAAAGAATCTGGAGTTAGTGTCCCCTTCTTGTAACCATGAAATTTTATAATTTTTTTACCATTATCGTGAAACCCTTTTAAAAAACTTTCATGTTACTATTAGCATTAACAAGATTTTCAAATAATGTCAAATTTGAAGGGTCCTCATTTGATGCCTTTAAAGCCATTTGAAATTTTAAATCACTATCAATGATTTTATGATTCTTCTTCTCTTTACTTCTATTCTATTTTTTAAGTTCCCATTTAACATGTAATATCCCAAAAAAACATAAATAACCTATATTCAAATATAGTAATTAAGTAAATATTTGAATTGTGAATTGAATATTAATTAAATGGATTTAATAACATTATTTAACTGCTTTTAATTAATGAATAATAGTAGTGAATTCATTTCGTAAATTTATTTACAATAATAAATAGTCCAAAAAAATAACAAGAAAATAAATCGTTAATAAAATGAAGTGATATTTAATTACGTATTTTTAAATGAATTTATAGGATTTATCCACAATTATTAATTACAAAAATATTTAAATTATCATTTAATGTATTTTTCACCAAACGATGGTATTTTCGAAATTTCATAGGATAAGATAACTAACACATTTTATTGTTGTCTTGTGATCATCTAGCATTGTTGTGCATGATCGTATTTTTATTTCTATCTCTCGCGGTTCGTACTCGAACAAAATTCTATGTAGCGAAGTGCTAGAAATATTTAACTAACCAAACATCAACCCTAAGACTATTCTTATTTTCAATTCCTTGCCTTTTACTTTTCAATTTT
This sequence comes from Allium cepa, assembly GCA_030765085.1. Taxonomy (NCBI): domain Eukaryota; kingdom Viridiplantae; phylum Streptophyta; class Magnoliopsida; order Asparagales; family Amaryllidaceae; genus Allium; species Allium cepa. The sequence goes on from CM060928.1 coordinate 333,895,373, forward strand.
CCTTCTTTTCCACTTATAGTAAACATGAAAACGAGCCTCCTCCCTGTAAAATTAAAATCTATTGATTTACTCAACTATAAATTGAACCATTGGATCCGTTGAATCTGTATTAGCGCGAGCTTCGAAACTATGGATTTTAGTGGCATGTGGTGGTGTTTGGGTGGAAGTTGACATTAGAAGGCCGACCTAGGGTTTTGGATTAGCGGAGATGTAGGCAATGTTGGGTCACAACGATAGTCGCGTTGTATTTCTAGTACGAAGTGAAGTTGGTGGGAGCATTTTGAGCTGGTTCAATCATCTTAGGGAGATCGCATTATATAGGAACATAGTGAAAACTCTGCAGGCTTGATTATCAAGGTGGACCGAGCTTGGCCATTGTGGATCCAACGTGTCAATCTCGTAAAGAAAAGCTCGATGGAGAAGACAACATTGGATTTTATCGACAAGAGCTTCGTGTCACTATGATTCGTACGTGGCATCATTAGATTCGAAGTATCAGTGTATCAGGTAGCCTTAATTTTTGATTGGGGAAGATGATTAGTAATTGAGGATTAAGCGTAATTAAAGTTTTATTGGAAATTAATTAATTTAATTAATCTCAATTCTTGTAAATTCAATATCTTTTTCATACGAGGTCGGATTTGGACGCGGTCTTTTGCATTGGACTCGTATCAATGTTAGGTATGCATTAAAGCTAGATTTTCTTGAATTTAGCCCTAGTAGAATTTTAAGCTGAATTGGAACAACGTTTGATTTTATATCGAACCAAAACGCTTAAGCATCAATCGGAATTTTAGTGAGTTTACTCATCTTTAAATAAACTAATGATATTATTGTTGCTATAAATTATGGTTAAATGCTAGGATGATTGTTTATACATTGTTATTCGATTATTTGTTAGGATTTGATTCCTACTTGAAAGTAGATGGCATAAATAACCATTTTTGTGCAGCGAAGAAAAGCAAGAGGAAGTCGAAGAAAACGTAGCGAATAGGTCGCTTCGGAATACTCTGAAATACACATGCATAAATGATTTACAGGAGTTTTTTCAGAGAGACCCCAAGGGGTGTCTCGCCAATTTTGATTTACTTATATTCTTATGTTGCTTGTATTGATGTTTGGTTGAAATATTTATGACATGCTGTTTTATATGTGTGACTTTCATTATAGCGATTATCGTTATACCTTCACAATGAAATATCATCTCTTTGAATCTTTGTGTGTGTTGAACTTGTGCTTGTATTTTTACGAAATAAATGCTTGGTCATGTTTTTGCACTTTTAAAGTTGTTTAAACAATATTTCAATTATTTTCGAGAATCTTGAAATAAAGCATAAGTGTTATTTAAAATATTTAAAAAGAGTTTTCAATTTGATTAAACATCTAGTCGGGATAATTAATGTTGTTTTACATTTATAAAAAGACTACAAATTTGATTATTTTTCTTTCGAGGCAATTAGTATGGTTTTGAACTTGGTTTTGTTTCTTCAATCTTTTTAGCGAAATTTTCTAACATATATTTAAGTGTTTTAAAGTGGTTTGAAAATTGTACGTATTTTAAATGATTTAATATAAATTATTGAAGAAGAAGTTTTATTTTGAAATAAGGATATGGTTTTAAGATTTTGTTATATTTTGGAATTGAGATTTTCCAAGTAATATTTAAATTGGACGGTTTAAAACATATTTCAAATTTTTGAGTTTGCTGAAAAGTCGAAAGGAAGCATGATTACCAGATGTTGTTGTAATAAATTTTTTCTAGGAATTCAAAAAAAATTCATGGATTATAACATTTTTGTTATAATAAATGATTTCATAAAATTATTAAGAAAATATATTACTTATAAACGATATTTTATAAATAATAAAATCTTTAAAAAGGAATGTTTAAAAAATAAAGCTAAGTGTAAATTGTTCTGGGATTATAGTAAACAATGCTTTAATGACATTTGCTTTTGACCTTTTTAATACACTTAGAAATATAATTAGCTCTTTAAAAAGAATATTTTAAAGAGTGTTTATAAAGTGTTTTACAAATATTTATGATGTAAAAATCAAGCATAAGTATGAACCAAATGTTTTAAAAGTTTGATTCATATATAAAATATCTAGTCTTGCACTTAGTACTAAATGTTAAAGAAACTCTTGCTATTCTTAAAGTTAAGAATGTTTTTATGACAAGGTGGTAAACAACACTGCCCTTACATGTCCAGCATCATCATTTTCCCCGGGGTAGTGCCAATTCGGGATCAATGAGTGTGATAAGTATAAGAAAATTTAAATTTCCATATGCGATCATTTTTTATTATCCCCATAGTTGATTTATTGACTATTGATTCCGCTATCTTTTTTGTGTTTTGTCAATCTAAGATGATTTGTCACTTATTTGAACGTTGATATCCTTTGTCTAAAATAACTAAAGCTAGAATTCAAGTGGATGGTAAGCTATATGGGGTTGCTTCCTTTAGGGTATCTTCATATCTATTTTAGATTGGATTCGGTTATATATGCACAGACATGTGAAATACTCGGATACTTGGTATGGTTGGTGGAATTGAGCCTATACATTTTCCAAGAGAGTCACAGAGTAAATGACCCGCTTAATTATATTTTTAGAGGTATACTTTTGGTAAAGGAAACACAGTGCGTTGTCATTGTTGGAAAAATTCCCTTTCCTTATTTGATTCAAATCTTGAATTTTTTCCTTAATTGGGTTAGGAAGTGCCTGGAGCTCTTTTCGATGTTTAGTTATTTGTGTCCATTCTTTAAATTTGGATTATGATCTTTGTTAACCCGCCCTTTAGTAAGGCTGTAGGCAGAAGGATTTAACTAAGTTGATTTCTCAGTTATCGAGGATGGAATGCGGTAGGTTTGAGTCGATTGGATGGATAGGTAAGACGGCACGTTTGGAAGTCGCTCGGCATGGAGGTCGTTCGGCAAGGAAGTCGCTCGGCATGGTAGTCTCTGGACATGGAAGTCGCTTGGCATGGAAGTCGTTCGGCATAGAAGTCGCTACAGGAAGTCGCTACATGAAGTCGCTCTACAGGAATTCGCTACAGGAAGTCGCTACAGGAATTCGACTTAGCAGGAATTCGCTACAGGCAGGAAGTCGCCATAGGAAGTTGCTACAGGAAGTTGCCAAAGGAAGTCACTACAGGAAGTTATACCGTTTGGTATGGAAGTCGCTCGGCATGGAAGTCGCTTGGCATGGAAGTCGTTCGGCTAATGGAAGTCGCTATAGGAGGTCGCTACAGGAAGTTGGTCGTTCGGCATGGAAGTCGCTCGGCATGGAAGTCGCTCTGCATGGAAGTTGTTCGGACAGGAAGTCGCTACAGGAAGTCACCACAGGAAGTCACCATGGGAAGTCGGCACGGGAAGTCGCTATAGGAAGTCTCTCATATCATGATGAAGGATGTTGGCTCGGCTACAGCCCAAATGGGTCCGGACTGCTAAGGAAGCCCAGTAACACGGGATTTGCCTATAAATACAGCATGAGGGGGTTTAGAAAGGGGATCGTCCTTCAGCTCTCTGTTTTTTTATTTTCTAAGGCTAGGACTACCCTGCAGTGTTGTAACTGTAATCGATTATTACAGTAATAGAAGGAAAACATCTGGAGTAGACGTAGGCCGAAGTTAGTCGAACCACTATAAAATCTGTTGTTCTCTACTGCTTTTATTTTAATTTTGGTTATTCTTCATATTACTCTCTACATACATTCTATCTGTTACTAGTGACTGTTAGTTGGTGCTTTCATTTACATTTGGGTGTTAGTGATCAATTTTGGGGCTAACATTTTGGTGCTTTCACTGAGAAGGCAAGCACTCAGGAATTTTGATGCTAGGAACATGGATTCTGGGAAATAATGGTTAGGCCATCAACATGGAAGCAAGTGATAGAAAGGAGCAATCAGGAGGAAAGTCAAGAGGCTTCCTCTAGGTATGAAGCAGGTGGAGCATCCATCTACATCACCAGAGAGGAGATGGAAGCAATGATCAAACGGCAAGAGGAGATGATGCAGGCTCTTCTTAGGCAATTTGGATAATCGAGAACTGCATGTGCTCAAGATCTTGGAGTTGGACCAGAGGAACTCAACCAGTAGGCGGATGGAGTGATTCAGTAGGGACAGCTCCCAATTAACAAACAACTAACAATCTAGATGGAACTAGGCTCAGGGGCACACCACCAACAAATGCTGGACCAATCCATGGAGGGATACCGGATGGCACTTGCAGCCCGACGCCAACAGGAATAATGGAGTACGTGACGAGGAGTATGTGCCAGGATTCGCTCGTGAATTCGGGGGACAGATTGGAGCCAGCGGATAAGGATTATCGCTTGGCGACAATGACATATTAGCGGAGATGGTTAGATGAGCTATGAGAGGTGAATTGGTAAATAAAGACTTGGAGGATGTGAATAGGAGTCCCTTTACTCCTACTATCAGGCGAGCTAGGAACCTACCGAATTTTAAGCTACCAATATTGGAGATGTACGACTGGAGAACGGATCCTACCATTCATTTGACAAGGTACATACGGCATATGGAGGTACTGGGGGAATCGAATGAGGTCATGGCTCGATGCTTCCCTTTGTATTTGACGGATATCGCATCTATGTGGTTCAGATAGCTGGAGAGTGGTTCTATTGACACTTGGACCGAACTAATTGAAAGGTTTATGAGGCAGTTTCGGGTCCATATAGTCAGACCCAAGAACATAATGACCTTGACATCGATGAAGCAATGGAAGGGAGAGTCGCTCAGGGACTTCTTAACTAGGTTCAATGCAGCGGTAACCTCAGTGGATCGACCCGATCCGTCAATGGTTTTGATGGCAACAGTCTCAGGAATCATGGATAACTCGAATTTCAAGATATCATTGGAACGGGGACCATCGAGGGATCTAGGGAAGTTCTACCATGAGGCGGAAAGGTTCCTAAGACAGAAGGATGCGCAAGCTGAGAGAGTAGGGAGAGGGGCTGAAGCTTATGCAGTGAGGGGTGGAGGTCCACCCAGGGAGGATCCAAGTAAAGATGATAAAAGAAAAAGGAAAACAGATGGCAACAATGGCACTTCGAAGTGGCCTCGAAGGAAGCCAAAGGTTTCTTCTTGCACAGATTTAACTGAGACTTTAGAAAAGATTTACTTGGATACTCGAGGCCGCCTCCGATGTCGAAGGCCGACAAAGAGAGAGCCTTCTGAATACGAGCGGGCATCAGAAAAGCATCGCTTATTCCATGAGCTGGATGGGCACAACACAAACGACTATAGGCATTTGAGAGATATCATTAAGGAGCATGTACGGAATGGTCATCTACAGCAATATGTAAGGAATTGAGTTGTGGCAGTGGGATTGGAGCGACCATCGCTTACCTCGAACGAAGATGGCACTGGGCCTATGCAACGCCAGCTCATTATCAACTAAACAGATTTGTGGTTTTGGATAAGTAGTAGAACTCAAAGTAATACGGCGAGGTCACTTATACACATATGGGATCGAGGACGATCCCTAGGCATGCTCTGAGATGATGAAAAACCATACAACTTGAGTCCATGAAATCCTATTTTCTTTCTATTTTTCTGCAAACTCTGTTTTCTTCTGTGGCACTGTGGACATTTAATTCCTTTCGTTGTATGAACTTCTACTTTGATAACTGAATTTTGTAACAATTGGATTTGGATCAATGTAATAAATAATATAGGTCTTGTGATCACGGTCCCGACCGGTGAGATGGGGTAGTGATCGCAAGTTACGAGTCCCTTCATCGGAGAGCGATGGAATGGACTTGGGGTGAATATCAAAGTCCTTGGCCGGAGAGCTGAGACCGATGAATATCAAAAGTCCTTGGCCGGAGAGCCGCGGCCGGTGAATATCAAAGTCCTTGGTCAGAGAGCCGAGGCCGGAGAATATCGAAGTCCTTGGCCGGAGAGCCGAGGCCGGAGAAAACGAAAGTCCTTGGCCGGAGAGTCACGGTCGGTGAATATAAAAGTCCTTGGCCGGAGAGCCGAGGCCAGAGAATATGAAAGTCCTTGGCCGGAGAATATGAAAGTCCTTGGCCGGAGAGTCGAGGCCGGTGAATATCAAAGTCCTTGGCCAGAGAGCCGAGGCAGAGAATTCAAAGTCCTTGGCTGGAGAGCCGAAGCCGGAGAATATGAAAGTCCTTGGCCGGAGAGCTGAGGCCGGTGAATATCAAAGTCCTTGGCCGAAGAGCCGAGGCTGGAGAATATGAAAATCCTTGGCCAGAGAGCCATGACCGGTGAATATCGAAGTCTTTGGTCTGAAGACCGAGGCTAGATAACTTACAACCCCTTGACCGAAGAGCTGAGGCTGGAACAGGGTATTGCGACCTGGCGAGGTCTACGGATTCAAGGTTAAACCCAGAGAAGTTATGAATTAAATAATATGGTCATGAATGGGATATGGACTTCGGATATTGGATTTGAGGCTATTTAAAACACACCTTCCAATAGCAAGGCATGTTTTGGGGGGCAAAGTGTTAACCCGTCTTTTGGCAAGGCTATAGGCAGGAGGATTTAAATAAGTCGATTTCTTAGTTATCGAGGATGGAATGCGGTAGGTTTGAGTCGACTGGATGGATAGGTAACGTAGCATGTTAGGAAGTCACTCGACATGGAAGTCGCTCAGCATGGAAGTCGCTCGGCATGGAAGTCGCTCGGCATGAAACTCGTTTGGCATGGAAATTGCTACAAGAAGTCGTTACAGGAAGTCGGCTTAACAGGAAGTTGCTATAGGAAGTCGCTATAGGAAGTCATGTCGTTCGGCATGGAAGTCGCTCGGCATGGAAATCGCTCGGTATGGAAGTCGTTCGGCATGGAAGTCGCTACAGGAAATCGCTCGGCATGGAAGTCGCTCGGCTTGGAAGTCGTTCGACATGGAAGTCGCTACAGGAGTCACTACAAGAAGTCGCTATAGGAAGTCGCCACAGGAAGTCACCACAGGAAGTCGCCATTGGAAGTTTCCCGTACCATGATGAAGGATGTTGGCTCGGCTATGGCCCTAATGGGCCCGGACTGCTAAGAAAGCCTAATAACTCGGGATTTTCCTATAAATACAGCATGAGGGGGTTCAAAAGGGGGATCTTCTTTCAGCTCTTTGGTTTTTTATTTTCTAAGGCTAGGACTACTCTACAGTGTTGTAACTGTAATCGATTATTACAACAACAAAAAGAAAACTTCTGGAGTGGACGTAGGTCGGAGTTAGCCGAACCACTATAAAATAGGTTGTTCGCTACTGCTTTCATTTAATTTTTATTGTTCTTCATATTATTACTCTCTACATACATTTCTATCTGTTATCTATGACTGTTAATTGGTGCTTTCATTTACATTTGGATGTTAATGACCAATTTTGGCGCTAACAATCTCATTTATGCCCATTCTTTCAAATATGGGTTTTGTTCTAATTTTTTTCCATTCTTTCATGTGTGGAAATTATTCTTGTGAGGTAAAACTCGTTTCATGTTTAACAGTGTAGTCTTATAGAATTAGAATACGTTTACCATATTTGTTGAGTCTTCTAATGCTGGTTTTCCAGATCCGATTTGGGTGTTATTTTTTATAATGCTTGGGTCAAACTGAGTTTTTCTAGGTTGTCGTTAGTGGGACATTAAGCTCCAAAGAGAGCTGGATGTTCACCTATCGTAGTATTTTTATTTTCCGTTGTATGATTATGTATTCCCATTAGCAATTGTAAGGTCAAGAAGTTATAACTGCCTAAGCTGATGAGGTTTGTTCTTAACTTTAATATACAATGTATTTATAGTGATGGATTTTATTGTCTTTGTTATATTATATGTTGTCGTTCCCCGGTGAGATTATTTTACCTCATATTCTTTCTATTTTTACTCTAACAATCTGCCTTTCCGACACATGGATGTTCGATATTTGAGTACCATGGATGTATTAAGTGCCGACTTTTAAGGGTCAAAAAGGCAGGTCGTTACAGAATGGTATCAGAGCTGAAGGATAAACGAGAATCTTCGCTTTCGTAGGTTAAACTTATTTGAGATGTGGTAAGTGACACCCTAGAATGAGTTTGAGTGTGTGTGTTTGTGTATACACATATTTTTTATTGCTATGAAAATGTATTGTGTCAATTGGTCTATTAAGTGGTTTATGAAATTTGGTTGAGAAGTGGGATGCCACGGTGTCGATAGGGATTTTTGAACTCTCAAACAAGGCAAACGTACACGATATTAATTTTAGAAAATTTGGTAAATGAAATATTTTTCCTAGGATTATATACTTTATATATGTTAAGGAATTATTTTTAAATTTATATAGGTTTTTATGGTTTGTTTGTCTGTTTGTTAATGAATATAATCCTTTATTATCATTATTATTTGATTTGTTATGCTTGGATAGTTTTGGAGCATTGAATATTGTTTGCTGATTATTGATATATGCTCAACTAATTTATGAGCATTTATTGATAATCGTGAGTACATTAAAACAAACCCTTGTAAGTTGAGTTTCCTAATTAGATTATAACGCGTTGGTGAAAATGTTAAGTTAAAAGTTATCTTATAATAAAATTGTTTAGTATAATCTAAATGGGAAGATAAGACATTTAGGGGACAAATATTTGTGAAAAGTTTATTATAATAAAGGGAAGTTATAATAATATAAGATGATTTTAAAGATACATTTTATATGAGTATGGTATATAAAATGAATTATATTATAAAAAAGAGGTTGTTTATAAGTAAAAATAGTTTTTGAGAATTTAAATCTCGATATAGCTTGAAATGATTTCAAAAAGGATTTTGAGAAAAGTAATGATAATATTACTTAAAATATTTGTAACTAAATATTTCGGAGAGATTGTTTAAGAAAGATGCATTTTCTTTGGATAGTTCAGAGAAAATATTTAGATTAGTTTTATGGTAATTCGAACAATCTTCAAAGTGACGATTGAATGTTGCTTAGGCGAACATTATAATGCACTTAGTAAATTATTGTATTTATCATCATGCGATCGAAATGAGGTAGAATCCAAATGAACACAAAGCGAGTGTTAGTAAATAAATCACTAAAGTTATTTTGTATGCAGAAATATATGTAGTATGATTTAGATTTTGAAATAAAAGTTAGGTATTTAGTTTTTAAGTTTCCTTAAAGGAAATTGATTTAAAATAAAAGGTATTAGAATGTTTTGATAAATGAATTTTTTTATCTATTGGACAGAAAAGAGATAAATAAACATAAGTTTTAAATGGATTTAAATTAGATAGGAAGGTTTTGATAGGCATTGTTTTATTAAAACCGTAGTTTTGTTTAAAACGTCTAGGTCTTATAAACTATTTGATGTTATTGGGCCGACTAATAAACTTCTTTCATGGATGTCTATGGAAAGTAGACTCTAGAATTGAGTTTGGATAGGTAAAGAAGTCTGAATAGTAGACTCGGTTTTAAAACTCAAATTTTGTTTGGACTTGCAACAACCCCATCGCGATACGCATATTATTAAAGAACATTATAAATAATTTCGTCTAATAATACGGAAAATACAGCTCGTTAAGGGCGACTAAATGTGAATATGTTTAATCTAACACTAACATGTCATACTTACTAATTTTGATAAATATCTGGAATGAATTTTTTTTGACATGTACAGTACCAGTTTGAAGAAATAAACAAATTGGTTTTTCAGAAAAATCAAAACAACAGTCACATATTACATCGAATAATATACATCATATACAATACATATCATGAATCTAAAAATGTATACTAGACTCAAATAATATATATCCAAAATAAGTTGCTATCTCAAATAATATACAATACACAAATATCTTACAAAAGATAAACTGAAAGGTCAAAGTGCCTATCATCTGCTAGCACACCTACCTAAAAGCCTGTAAGTCCTGATACCTAAAAAGTCTTGGCCTAACTTGAGTTTATAAAATAAATTGGCCAGACTATCTCTAAATGTCCAAAAAGGTAAGAACAAGATATAACATAAGGTATATAGCATTATAAATGCAAACTAGTTTCAAAAATGATTTAACTCGGAACTTATCACAAAGCACAAGAACATTAAAATCATGAATATTTGAAAGTCATAAACCTCAAAAAAATCCATACCGATCACCTAGATCATTCTTAAGGATCACAACGATTGCCATACCATGGAAAACAACAAATCAATTATCACTCGTACCGATCTGATACTAAGGATCATCCACATACTATGAAACGAACCCTAGCCAATCACAATGGTTGTCTACACCGATGTAGATGATCATATAATACATACCACGACAAAAAAGATTTTAAAGAATCGAGGAGAATATTCCTTGAGGATCTATCGGTCCCACCAAACACCAAAAGGAATACACTCTAAAGTGTCAAATACTATCGCTGTTAGTAATCACAAGAACTTGCCAAAACGTCCCATCCCGTTCAGTGAAATTCAAATATTTACCAGAAGTTAGTAAATTTCACTTATTATAGATATACCTATAAAACCTGAACAATATCCCCTTAAGGATCTATCGGTCCCATTGAATGCCAAAAGAGAATGCAATTCTAAAGTTATAAATATTTCGTAATAGAAATCACAAGAATTTAACCAAGGCATCCTATACTACCCGATGAAACTGGAGTATTCGCTAATAGGCTAGTAAGTTCCACTCAAATATTCTATTTAATGAGTTATACCATATTCGACGAAGTGTTAATCATAAGCATTTAAACCAGTCAGTAACACTAAGTCGATTATTAGTGCTCCCCATCTTATAGAACTAAGGCTCTTAAAACATTTTCGTTTAAAAATCTAAAATCGCATGGAAATGCCAAATGGTAGAAAATTTTATAAGGGTTTAAGGTTTGAAAGTAATTAATTATAATTTTTAATATATAAAATAGTTTTCTAAATTTACTTTACTTAAATATTACTCTTAAGTTCTTTTATTTAAGGTTCATAATTTAATTATTTTACAACTTTATATAAATATTCATTATTTAATAAAACATTACATAATCCTAATTATTTCAAAAATGCACTTGTATAAACATAATTATCTCAAAATTCCATATAATATTTTTAATTAGTAAACAATATTCCAAAACTTGTTTATAAAAATCCTTATAGTTTAAAAATCCGTAATTACTTTTATCCAAATCCATATATGTTTTTAAAACTTTGATTAGAAACAACTTCGTATATATTTCAAAATATTTATTCTTATAAACAATAAATATATGTACTTCTAAATATTCTTAATATAAGAAACAATTTAATACTTGAAAATATTTTAAAAAGAACGGTCCAATGTGAAAACCAATTCTTTGTAAATACTCTTGTTGTAAACATGCAATGGAATTTTAGCGTTGTGCTATGGACGCTATGGCATAACCATTCCAAAACAATATCTTCACTAGTTTAAACTTAAAACCATGCACCAAATCATCACATATAGGAAATTGAAATAAGGCAATAACTTAACAAGAGAAAAACAAGCAAACAGAGGCTAAACGGACGATCCGGGAGCAAGAATGGCATGACCTGAAACTCTATCCAGGCCATATCCAGTGCATCGGTCTAGATGAACTAGTGGATCGATGCGCCTCCTAGACAGAGTTCTAGGCAATGTCGTCGCTTCCCCGAAGGTCCGATGTTGATGTTTTTTCTCCTAGTTATAGTTTTGCCTCCTAGGCACTAGTTTGGTGTCATGGAACCATAAATTCAACTATAATCTGATGATTCAAGATATTAAACATCTAGGGTTTACACAAACAGCAAGTTACTTATCCAAAATGCAAACAACACAAAGTTAAGGATCATTTCAATAATAGATTCAAACACAATTCATTCTAAAAGTATGTACACCCAATATATAAACCTAGAGGTAGTTGGTGAGTGTTTAACTCACCTTTAAAACTTGGATTTTTGTTTTAAAACTCAGATTCACCTAGGCCAATTGCTTTTAGCTACAACCTTAGGCAATTTTCTGAAATTGAAAGAGAAAAGATCACAACCCTAGATCAAAACTGAAATTAATCATGAATTAAATCCATTAGAAGATAGAGAAAATTACTTGATATTTACTTCTATATTTATTGTAAAAAGCCCTATGTTTTGCAACTAGAATTTGGGGATTGCTAAAGCTAGAGTTAGTAAGAGCAAGAGAGCATTTGTTTTTGTTATTTTGGAACGAAATGAATTAAGGAAGGAATACGTAATTCTAGTGCTCTTATCTAACTATTCTAAATAGGCCATGAGGTTGAGATATGGATCCAATATGGAAAGTGTTACTAATTTCATTTTTAAGAGAAGTGTTATTAATTTTAATTTTTTCTTAATCACTTATTAAAACACCAATTTATATGAAACAATGATTTATTTAATATGTTTGATTTCAAAAAATTCTACAAACACTAATATGTTAGAAATTATCATTTTAATAAAGATGGATTATAAATTTCTAAAAATCTCATTTTAACAATAATCTCAATATTAACAATTTGCTCAAATGCCAAATTTAAGTAATTGGTTTAATTATATTTCAAATAGAGATTGAAATTCTCTTCAAGAAATGAAATTCGTTTTTTATTAAATTAAATCAACTTTCTTAAAACTAGATTTAATTTCACAATTAAATTTCACAAATCATAAATAAAAATTAATTATCCATAATTAAACTTAATTAATTAGGTAATTAACAATAGGCTTGTTGCAGACTTTCCAACTACGAAAATTGTGTCCCCGTAATTTCCTTAACGAAAGAAATCTGTAATTTGAATTTTTAAAATTTTAATTTTCCTATATCCATAATATTTTTATCTTCAAGCTTATTTAACTCAAGGATAATTAAGACACTCTATCCTTTTTATTTCACAAGGGACTCTAAAAAGTTTTCCAACTAATTCACAAATTATGAATTAAAATTATCAAATTATATAAAATAATATTAAGCCACGAAATTATTGTGATCCACTTTGTTACACGAAGTTGATCGCATACGCTATCAACAATGCCTTACCAAGTCCTATGCTTCACATAATTATTTAATGGCAAAAATATTATTTCAATTTTTATTTTTAACTCATAATATTTTTCTCAAATCTGTTATTTTATATTCTCATGTCAAAATGTCTCGATCGATGTTTAGGAATTCCTATCGATAATATGGCATCTCCTATATCGATCAATACCCTTGAACATTTAACGGAAAAGTCAACATAATAATTAATTAAAAAATTTCTCTTAGTTATAAATATATTTTTTATTAGTAGTATCCAATTTAAATAAATATAACTAATCATTCAATTCCTAACAATCAATCAACCAAAGCTAACAACTTTTTTTTCTAATCCTATCCATAATTTGAAAAAGCTCACAAAAAGATATTTAACTTATATCTAAAACCAACTCTAATGCAACCTAGCAAAAGAAAGAAAACTTTCTAAAAATAAAAAGAACTGTACCTAACTAAGCCGATCTACCGGAAGTTCCAACCGCCTTCCCCTTTCCTTCCTTCTTTTCCTTATAAGGGCAAGCCACTATCAAGTGCCCCTCTTTCTCGCAATAGAGACAAACATCCGCTAAAGAAGAAACTATAGGCTTCCTAAACTCGCTCGAATAGTGGCCTTTGGTTCCATAATTGAAACATACTAATTGACTCCTATGTGGGTTGTAGAAGCGGACTCGTTTTACTTCTTCCTTTTACCCTTAGCTTTCGAATTTCCTTGCTTAGTTGGTTGTTTTCATTTCTAGTCGAACTCTTACTTTTTCTTCTTAGGAGTTTCTTCCTCTTTACTATCCTTCTCCACCTCCTCAAGACAAAGTGATGAATTGACCAAGGACTTGAAAGATATATCCATCATAAGTAAGAAAACCTTCTTCAAAGACTTACACAATCCATTAATAAACTTCTAATTTTTCTTCCTTGGGGTATTAATGAAATCCAAATCATACTTGGATAGTTCCTCAAATTCTACTATGTACTCCATAATAGAAGTCTGATTTTGCCTAAGATCCATGAATTTCCTAGTCATTGCTTCCTTTTCTTCCTCTGGTAGAAACTTCTACTTAAATCTCTCTTTAAACTGTTCCCAAGTAAGTTGATCCTCCTCAACCTCCATTACTAACAAGTCATGCCATTCCAATGCCTTTTCTTGTAATTGTCTGGATGCCACCTGAATCCTTCGGGCATTATTAAACTCATGTGGTAAAAGACCCTCTCACACGTCTTTATCAAGACCTGTATGCCTTTGAGCTTCTCTGTCCCTCAAAGGGTCTACCTCCTAAGTGCTCGAAATCACTGCAAGAGCGGGCCAAATCAGCAGGAACAAATGACCACCAGATGTAATTATCCAGGTAGCATGGACAATCTCCACAATCTTCTTGAGAATCAAAAGCATTTGCCTTATTCCAGGATTACCCGTTGATCTTGGTGTAACTCTAGGTCTACCTCTAGCCATATTCCTACTCTTAATCCAAAATCTAATATTATTTTTAATAAACTAGTTAAATAAAAATATGTCCCAAATGATTACCCCATAATCATTTGATATTCCTATTTCTATACAGATAATTAATATAAATGTTTGCCACACACCCTAAGGGATAGGTCTCTAAGTCATTTATATCTTAGATTTGTGATATCATATGTTATAATGTTATGACTCAACTCGAATACTGAACTGTAATGACACTACTGCGGAACTCATATTGTTAAAGAACACTATAAGCAATTTCATCTAATAATACATGAACACATTTTGTTAAAGGCAGCCAAGTATGAATATATCTTTAATCTAATATTGACACATTGGAAATTTTGATAAATATCTGGAAGGAATTTTTTTTAGGTGTTTCATCTAAGTTTAAGGAAATATACACATTAGTTTTTCAAAAAAACAGAACAATATATCATATAAACAACAGTCACATATCACAGCAGATAATATATATCATATACAATACATACCGAGAGTTTACAAAATGTAATATTAGACTCACATAATATACATCCAAAATAAGTCACTATTTCAAATAATATATCCTATAATACAATACATAAATATCCTATCGAAGATAAACTGAAAGGTAAAAATGTCTATCATCTGCTAGCATACCTATGCAAAAGCCTGCAATTTTTGATACTAGAAAAGCCTTGGTCTGACCCGAGTATATAAAATAAATAGATCTGACTATCTTTAAATATCCAAAAAAGTAAGAACGGGATATAACATAAGGTATATAACATTATAAATGCAAACTAGTTTCATTAATGATTTAAATTGAAATTATCATAAAGTGCAAGAACATTTAAATCATGAACATTTGAAAGTCAAAAAACCCCAAAATAATCAATACCGATCACCTAGATCGTTCTTACTGATCATAACGATCGTTTGTACCATGGAAAACAACAGATCTGGTATCACTCATATTGATCTGATACCAAAGGTCATCCACATACCATGAAACAAACCTAGCCAATCACAAGTTTGTCCATATCGATCAAGATGATCGTAGAATACATAGCACGGAACAAAAGATTTTAGTAAGCCTAAGAGAATATTCCTTGAGGATCCATCGGTCACACCGAACACCAAAAGGAATACACTCTAAAGTGTCAAGTATTATTGGTGTCATAAGAACTTAACCAAAACATCACATGCCGTTCGGTGAAATTCAAGTATTTACTAGAATCTAGTAAATCCCACTAATTATGGATATACCTGAAAAACCTAAACTATATTTCCTTAAGGATCTATCGGTCCCACCGAACACCAAAAGAGAATACAACTCTAAAGTGTTAAATAGTTCCTAATAGAAATCATAAGAATTTAACCAAGGCATCACATACTACATGGAGAAATTCCAGTATTCACTAATGGGCTAATAAGTTCCACTCAAACATTATATTCAATGAGTTATACAATATTCGACAAACTGTTATTCTAAAGCATTTAAACCAATCAGTAATACTAAGTCGGTTATTAATACTCCCCATCTTATATAACTAAGGGTCTCAAAACATTTTTATTTAAAAACCCAAAATCGCACGGAAATGGCCAATCGCAGAATTTTTTAAGGGTTTAAGGTTTGAAAGTAATCGATTATAATTTTTAATATATAAAGTAGTTTTCTAAAGTTACTTTACGTAAAATACTACTATCAAATTTCTTTTGTATAAAATTCATAATATAATTATTTTCCAACTTTGTATAAATATTCGTTATTTAATAAAACATTACATAAATACTAATTATTTCAAAAATGCACTTGTATCAACATAGTTGTCTCAAAATTCCATATAATATACTCAATTAATAAACCATATTCCAAAACCTATTTATAAAAATCCTTATAGTTTATAAATCCATAATTACTCTTTTCCAAATCCATATATGTTTTTTTTGAGCAAGACGGATGTGTAGCGTGCTGCTACACAGCCGGTTAGATAATAGTAAATATATAAGTAGCACGTTCGACAGGCCCGATCGATGGCCAAAATGGTGAGAGTTTACAACGTAGTCTTTCAACACAAAATAAGAGAACAGTCAACTACAACATAGTAATGCAGAACAAGTACAGACAAACAGACAATTTACGCACAAGGGACTACAGTTGCTGCCTATGATGCCTGCCAATAGGATCAGCAGAAGTGCTACCAGCTGATTCCGTCGGCGAAGTGGTGGAGTATGGTAGTCTAAGCCTGAACGGTGCAGAGTAGCTATGCCATGTTGATAGAGAGTAAAAATAAATAATACGCCTACATGCTCTCTCAAAGTGAGGATTGGTACCATGGAACACCCGATCGTTACGTTCAACCTAAATGCACCAACTAAAGACAGCTACAAAGGGATCCAGGTGAATGTTGGGGGGATTATACTGCCAATGATCAAAAAAGGTGGTGATAGTTGGGACGTAGCCGAGTAAGTGAGTGGATGCTGCCGCCCAGACTCTATAGGAGAAATTGCAGTCGAAGAATAAATGTTGTACACTTTCTGTTACAGTAGAGCAAAAAATGCAAGAGGACTCCGGCACAAAGCCAAAACGAAAGAGCCTATCTCTGGTATTGATGCGGTTTTGGATGAGACACCATTGGAAGAATGCCATACGGGGCTGAAGTCTGCACTTCCACGGTCTGGAGAAATTGAAGAGGCATACAGGGTTATTAAGGTAGGAGTAGCAGGAGGAGACTGAGAAGCCGGTTGTAGGGATAGGGGCCTAGAGGAACTTATCGGGTTGGGGGGCAAGTTGGATGGAGCGAAGGATAGAAGCAACTTGGAGGAGCTCCGCAAAAGTGGAGAGGTCGAAATAGGATGAAGGAAGGAAGTGATCGACGCCAAGGCGGAGGGAGTTGGAAATGGAAACGTGGCTAAAGGGGGAGAGGGAGAAAAGGTTGGGGAGGGAAGAGTAAAGTGGAAGTTGACTGTGCCAGGTATCAAGCCAGAAGAGGCAGTTCTCACCATTACCAGCTTTGACATGGAAAAGAGACTTAACTCGGGGGAGGGTGGAGAGGACGCCAGACCAGAAGGGAGAAGGTTTGATGGTGGGGGTGAAGTGGAGGGCCAGGTGAGGGTTGGAAGCGTAGTGGCGCGAGGAAATCCAAGATTTCCAAAGGAAAGAACCTGAAGAAAGAAAATGCCATAGCCATTTAGCCAGAAGCGCGAGGTTGAAGTGATGCAGGTCAACAATACCAAGTCCACCATTATTGGAATGCAAGCAAACAATCCGCCAATTCACCAGTTTCTTAATTCGACCCCCATTCTATAAAAAGGAGCTTCTAATCATATCAATTCTATTTCTTACCCATGAAGGCAGCGTGTAAAACGACATCCAATAAGTGGGAATGGCTGATAGGACTGACTTAACGAGGACTAGTCGGCCGGCGGAGGAGAGAGAGTGCTCCTTCCAGGAGCAGAGTCTATTTTCGATTTTGTTGATGAGGGGGATCCAGTCTGTTTTGAGGAGCTTCGTTGGGCGGAGGGGATACCCATATAAGAGATCGGGAACTGCGATAATTTACAATTGAGTAATTTGGAGAAAGAAGGCCCAAGGTGATCGGAGTTGCCAAGCATGATGATGGAGCTTTTGTTGAAATTAATGGAGAGGCCAGATATTAGTTCAAAAGTGTACAGGGTAACTTTGAGGCAACGGATATGAGTGTCGCTGGGGGAGGCAAAGAGGATAGTATCGTCGGCAAAATGGAGGTTGGATATGGTCAAATTCGAGTTGGGGAGTTTGATACCATCAAAAAGGTTGTTTTAGATTGCAAGTTTGATCATACAATTAAGGACATCTGCAGCAAGGGTGAAGAGGAGGGGAGAGAGAGGGTCTTCCTGACGCAGACCTCGAGCGAACTTAATTAGGCTACCATAAGCACCATTAATCGAAATTGTGGAGAAACTGGTGTTGAGAATGCAATGGATCCATGTACACCATTTCGGGGGGAAGCCTCTATGTTTCAGGAGATCCAACAAGAATTGCCAGTTGACTGAGTCGAAAGCCTTAGAGAAATCTAATTTAAGTAGAATACCTGGCGTTGAAGATTGATGGCAGAAGGAGATGACCTCTTGTGTAGACGCTACACAATCCATTATATTACGTCCCAGGTTGAATGTCGATTGCTCAATACCAATTAGGGGGGCGATGACTGATTGAAGGCGGTTGGCAAGGACCTTGGTTATGATTTTGAAGGTGGTGTTCAAGAGGCTGATGGGGCGGAAGGATGGGAGGGTGGAGGCTCCAGGAGTTTTGGGGAGAAGGATGATATTGGCGTGATTGAGGCGGGCCACTGATGCTGGGTCATCGTGGAATTCGATGCACATCTCTATAATGTCTGCCTTGACTGTATCCCAGTAATGCTTGAAAAAAAATGGGCCGAAGCCATCTGGACCAGGGGCTTTGTTGTCGGACATGTCATTCAAAGCAGCCCAGATTTCTGCTTCTGAGAACGGCTGATCGATGGGGATTGGGGGATTGTTGGGGTATAGCAGATTCCAGTCAATGAGTGGGATAGGAGGGTGACGGTTGCCCAAAATGTTACGGTAATATGAAGAGAAAAATTGAGGATGTCTGATTGATCTGTGATGTGGGAGTCGTTGTGGATGATTTCGGGAATGAAAGTTGACCTGCGTTTGCCATTAGCAAGGCGGTGGAAAAAAGCAGTGTTTTGTCTCCTTCTTCAATCCAATTCATTTTGGACCGCTGTTTCCATCCAATTTCTTCCTACAGCATCAGCCTTTCCAGTTCCGATTCCAGATTTTTTAGCCGAGTTCGATCCGAATCGGTAAGAGGGAACGATTCTTCAAGAATATTTAAGTCAAGGATTTCTTCTTGGATTGAAGATATACGCGAATGAATGGAACCCCAGACAGACTTAGCCCAGGGTTTGATGATCTTGCGGAGAGATCGGAGTTTGGCAACAACTCTGGCGGTGGCAGAGGAAATGTCGGAAGGCTGAGACCAGATATTTTTGATAAAATTGTCAAATGACGGTTCAAGAAGCTAGAGTCGCTCAAAACGAAAGGGTCTATTATGGCAGATAGGAGAACCAGTGTCAAGGAGGAGAGGGCAATGATCGGAAATGGTTGTGGCTAAGCCAGAGATCACCGAGAGAGGGTAAAGGTCGTCCCAGGCAGGGTTGAAGAGAAAGCGGTCAAGTTTAGCCAACGAGGGGTCCGATCTACGGTTGGACCAGGTGAATAGGCGGTTACTGATAGGTGGGTCAATTAGGGAGCACTGGTTGATGAAGGAGTTGAAGGATTCTGAGTCTTGGGAAAGGTTGCCCGAGTTTCTTTCTATAGAGGAGCGGGTGGTGTTGAAATCTCCACAAACCACCCAAGGGCCATTGACGTGAGAGGCGAAGGAGAGGCAATTTCTCCATAGGTCGATTCGATCTTGAATATTAAGTGGGCCATAGATGTTGGAGAAGAAGAATATCCTTCCAGTTTGCAAGTGGCGAAGGGCTACATGTAAGGCTGATGGGTTATTAAAGGTTTGGCAGAGGGACCACACTGATTCATTCCAGGCTTTAATAATGCCTCCACTAGAACCTAAAGCGTTTAGGTAGGCCCAACCTGAAAGGGATGTCCCACCTATTTGTCTAAGAATATTGGGACAGGGGTCAGATAATTTAGATTCCTGCAAAAATAGAATGTCGATTTTGTGGGGGGCAATGATGCGATTAACAGAATGTCTTTTACTAAGGTCCCCAAGCCCCCTTACATTCCAGGAAATTAGCTTCATTGGGATAACGACAAACGCTC